>OY740788.1:78516671-79716671 GCA_963514005.1 Raja brachyura | reverse complement strand
GGGCATTAAAGGGAGGGCCAGTGTGGTTGGGGGGGGGGGGAGGGGGGGAGAAGAGCAGGGCAGGAATTATACATCATGGAAACCATATATCCACACAACCAGTGGCCATCCTTCTGTATTAATCTTATCACTCAGCACTTGGTCCATAAGAGCTCATCAAGGCACCTTTTTAATGCTGTCAGAAACACAGCTTCAACCACTCTCTCAGGTAGCACAATACAGGTGTGAAGAGAGACTCAATCTGAACAAGGATCCCAACCAAAAACCTAGTCTGTCCATTCCCTTCACAGATGTTGCCTGACCCACTGAGTTCTTCCAGTACTTTCTGTTTTGCTCTCTGAACCATAGCCCTCGGTTATTAGCTATTGAGCATTTGGTCACAGATGCAAAAGAACATTGAGCCCCCATAAAAGACTTAAGAGTATAGGCCTCGGATCTTTCCAGGCCCACTCATTTGATTGATGATTATTGATGATCACAAGACAAATCACTCCCCACCATTTGCCAACATTAAAGGTCTGGATATTTCAACCAGAATGGAATTCCAATTTAAAATCTTTAAGACTTAAGGTCTGTGTGAAAATCCCATTTTGTAATCACAATCCTTCCATGCCTCATCTTCTGTGGTCTCTATCCTACTTCATCTAAAAGACAATCTGCAATAAATTTGGACCATTGCAGAAAATGTATTTCTTGTCTCGTATTTTTATATTTCCTATTGACATAATCCATTTGGCCCATCAAGTCTATTCCGACTTTAAAAGCAATACCATTCTTCCACCGATTCCCTGTAATCTTTTCTCTTGCAAATTAACATTATTATCCCCCTACATTAGGAGCACTTAACAGCAGCCAGTTAACCTCCCAACGGGCACATATTTTGGTTCATTTGAGAAAAATCGGAGAAACTGGGAGAAAATCCATGCAGTCACAGGGAAAACGTGCAAACTCCACGCAGATGGCACCCAAGGTCACGATCAAACCCAGACTGCTGTATTTGTGAGCAATAAATGCTGCATCATTGGTACTGTGATCCAGGGAACAGAATGTTACTAAAATAACGTACTTGTGTCTCGCAAGCAACTTACAATTATTCAACTAACATGAAGAACAACTAAGTTAGAGCGTTGATAAATAAATGCGTAATAAGTTGTCTGGTTAGTCACTGTTGCTCTTTAAAAATCACACTTAGCATTTATAATTACCTCTGACCATGACAAGTACAGAATCAATCTTACCTGTGTCTGCAAGTCAAAGTAAGCCCGCCTTTCCTCCATCCGCTCCCTGTTGAAATTGCTGTTGAACTCTGCGGCTTTCTTAGCAGCTTTTTTGATGTACTCAGGAACTTTACTGGGCTCAACCTTTTGTGTGTTCTGTAACTGTAATTGCTGCATAAAGAATCACAAGGTATTTACACAATTTACGGGCCGGTTTGAGACTATGCATCCAGAACATTATCATTGAAAGCAACACACCAAATGCAGGTGGATGGGACTCGTATAGATCAGTACAATAATTGGCATGGGTATGGTGGGTCTGTTTCTGCACTGGATGATTCAGTAACGCAGCCGATAGATTCTTGCTCGTGAAATTATCACTATTCAATGGAGTGCATAAGTATTGGGGAATTCCATGAACTCAGCTCAGGAATCTGTTCATGGACCCTGTTCAGAAGCTGTGTTGGACAAAAGTAATAATGTGCATTTTCTCTCATTTGTTCATAGGATCCACAAGTTACTAACAACCCTAGCATTAAATGTCCTCGGGACAGCAATGAACCAATGGGCTTTATAATAATCTAGTTGCTTCATAATAACCATTACTAGTTTTCAATTCCAATTGTAAAATTTTAATTACTAGAATATAATTTCCCCCACAGACTCTGATTAATGGTCCATAATTCTGGATGCTAGCCCAGTAATTTAACCATGTCATTACCACAGCAGTTAATTATTAATATTTTAATTATCCATTTTTGAAGTGATAATTTGGGGTTTTTTTGCCTTTTAAAAATAAATGTTTTCTCGTTTTTAATTGCTTTCCAATGCTCCCACTAGTCAGATCAGTGGGCAAACAGGGGTGTAGCTTTGTCACCCAGCAAGTGTTTGCTTAGCAGTTCCTTGGGCAAGGCCTGTTCTGATCATATAAGCTGATTACATTGGATGAGGCCCTGGTTCAGTTCAGAGCCTCACCAATTGTGTCCAGGGACCTCACCCCCAACATATCCCTCTTTACAAATACACAGAGGACAAGTGGAGGCCAATTGTGGATCTTGGCCACAAGTGCAAATGACAACTAACACATGAAAAACCAGGCCTCTTATTTCAAGCTTTCATGAGCGAAGGAAAAAGACACACGTTTTCTGTTACTTTTACAGGCTTTTTGAGATTAGAGACATTTAAAAAAATAAAGATGTATAGCTGATGTCAAATACTTAGGGATGGGAACATTGTACAAGTATCCTGATTGAGGTTATTTTGGTGATTGAGGTGACTGATCCCAAATCCATGTAGTCATGGCAACAATTCAGTTTTAAACTCACTCTAAGGAGCAACAATCATATTCTGTTACTCAGCAGTGATAATTACCTGGCAACAATACAAAACTTGATTTGAAAGTATACAAATTTTGAAACCAGAGTTTAAAATTTAAGAGTGGGCAATGTATAGATAACATTTATCAGATATGTGCCTTCAAATTGATTTGCAAACTATATTTTCTCTAATGTTGCACAATGAGCAATGTGACTCAAGAACCACAGCACAGCGGTTGATTTTTAAATGTATTCTAAATGGCCAAGGGAGACACCCTATTTAGTAACAGTTAGAGATGGGCAAAAAACACTTGCTTTACCTGCCTCTCAAAAATCTGAATAAAACAAAAATACCCTTCCCACCACATTAATGCAAGGCCCATTCCCTCCCCTCTTCCCCAACCCTTGCAATGCCATTGGCAATGTGTACATCAAAGCCAGGTAAGGCCGAAGGAATGAGAACTATAGATTAATTTTTAAAATAATATTTGTGCTGCAGGATTGTGATCAAAATAGTTAAAATAATTCCTGCACACTCTTTAGAGTGCGTTGGAATTTCCAGACCATACTGTTAACTGTCAAAGGGAAGTTTAATGTATACTTGTTCCAGGATTCTGAGGCAGGGGCAGGCAAATGGAATTGCCAAAGAACCAGCAAAGACCCGAGTAACCAAAAGATCCCTCTCGTTTAATGTTTAAGAAAGAACTGCAAAAATCCTGGAAAAATTGAAGGTAGTATGAAGAAGGGTCTCGATCTAAAACGTCACCCATTCCTTCGCTCCATGGATGCTGCCTCGCCAGCTGGGTTTCTGTAGCATTTTTGGCTACCCTCTCTTGTAATGCATATTTTTCAAGTCATTTAATGAATGGTCTTTGACCTGAAACCTTAGCTCGATTTCTCTCTCCGAAGATGCTGTCTAACTTGCCGAGTACTTCCACCATTTTCTATTTAATTACAGAAATATTTTTCTCATGAACTCATGGTGGAGCAGATAGTGAATAAAACATAATATACAAAGAACTATATACAAAATACAATGAAACTCCAGATATAATGTCACTCTGCCCCCAGTACTGACCGAATATTCCTTGTATCGGTCGGTGATCTGTTGCCGCTCCCTTTCCTGCAGAACCACTGCATATTCAGCATACTTCGTTGGATATTCTTTAATCATCAGATCAATAACTTCATCACTTCTTAGAGCAGTTAAGCCTAAGACAAGAATTTTTACCTCATAAATCCGTACAAATTAACAGCGTGACTGTCTTGGTGGTCCCATACCAATTATAAATCCAAACAAAATCGGCCATTGTAGGTATTCTCACACTTTTTGAGATATTCCCCGGCACTCGAACCCGAGATCATTCTCAAAAGCAAGCACCCCATATCTTCAAGAACATATATATTAATTTGAGGCCTGGATAACCATTTCAAAGCAGGTCCAGCCAAATGCAAGTTATTCTATGCTTCTCTAGCATGGGTATGTAATCACAGTTATAACTTTATGGTTAAAATATTAAGCCAATTTTCTAAGCGGTACAACAATCAGTAGGCAATGGCCAAGATGGTTCTGAACAATAGCCAGTGGTTTGTAGTGAATCGCACTGCAGAGTCCAGCTGCTTCTTGACTTCCACACCCTCAAGATATTGAGAAACAGTTAAAAAAAGATTTGACAGCGACATAATTTAAGGGCAAGGCCTCAGGATTTGCCAACCATAGCTAAATCATTGTTTGCAGACTGCTCCTTTTTGCAGGACAGCCTTGGCTTGGAGTCATGGAGCACGATTTGACCTGCAGGCCCACTGAAGGTTAGTGTGACCCAAGTATAGCACAGGGGAGAGTGTGGAACAGTCCAATCTACTATGCTTTAAATAAACCAAGTTTATTGCTAAGGTATTCTTTCTAGCTTTCATATATAATTTATTCCTATGCTCAAGGGATGCTCATTCAACCGACGCTTTCCATAAAAATGTCAAACTCTCCACTGATAATTGAATGAACAGATCCTACAATTTAACTATCCTTAGAAACAAAAATTTACAATTTTTGGCTCATGGTATACGATTCCTAATCATTTCCTGTCATACATTTAACTCCACGTAGCAATGAAATTGTCATTTATCAAGACCAGATCGCCATGACTGATCTATACTTTTGCTTTATTCCCTTTGTTAGCCTTACCAAATAAAATTACAAATGATTTAATAATTACAGTTTTGATGAGGAAAAGAGCTCTGGTTTTGTACAAAAACATGTTTGTCAGTTTCCCTGCTGAAGAGCAGACTTCTAACTTTAAGAAGTGGCTTAAAATGGATTAAATTTTTTTTTTTTTTTTCATATCATCAATCTAAACACAATACCCCAGAACGAAGAGCGAAAACTGGTGTTAAGAAATGTTTGCAAAGTAATTAAAAATAAATAACTGAAATACCACATTTACATGTATTCAAACTCTTTGCTATGACACTCAAAATTAAGCTTAGGTTCATCCTGTTTCCATTGATAATCCTTGAGATGTTTCTACAACTTGATTGGAGTCCACCAGCGGTAAATTAAATTGATTGAACATGATTTGGAAAGGCACACCTGTCTATATAAGGTACCACAATTGTCAGAACAAAAACCAAGCCATGATGACGAAGGAATTGTCCGTAGTCCTCCGAGACGGGATTGTGTTGAGACACAGATCTGGGGAAGGGTATAAAACAATTTCTGCAGCATTGCAGGGCCCGAAGAGGATAGTGGCCTCTGTCATTCTTAAATGGAAGAACTTTGGAACCACCAGGACTCTACATAGAGCTGGCCGCCCGACCAAACTGAGCCATCGGGGAAGGGCCTTGGTCAGGTAGGTAACCAAGAACCCAATGGTCACGCTGACAGAGCTCCAGAGTTCCTTTGTGAAGATGGGAGAACCTTCCAGAAGGACAACTATATCTTCAGCACTCCACCAATCAGACCTTTATGATAGAGTGGCCAGACGGAAGCCATTCCGCAGTAAAAGGCACATGACAGCCCGCTTGGAGTTTGCCAAAAGGCACCTCAACAAGATTCTCTGGTCTGATGAAACTAAGATTGAACTCTTTGGCCTGAATGCCAAGTGTCATGTCTGGAGGAAACCAGGCACCGCTCATCACTTGGCCAATAGCATACCTACGGTGAAGCATGGTGGTGGCAGTATCATGCTGTGGGGATGTTTTTCAGTGGCAGGAACTGGGAGACTAGTCAGGATCGAGGGAAAGATGAACGGAACAAAGTACTGAGAGATTCTTGACGAAAACCTGTTCCAGAGCATTCTGGACCTCAGATTGGGGCGGAGGTTCACCTTCCAACAGGACAACGACCCTAAGCACACAGCCAAGATAACCCAGGAGTGGCTTTATAACAAATCTGTGAATGTCCTTGAGTGGCCCAGCCAGAGCCCGGACTTGAACCCGATCGAACATCTCTGGGGGGACCTGAAAATAGCTGTGCTTTGACGCTCCCCATCTAAGCTGACAGAGCTTGAGAGGATCTGCGGAGAATGGGAGAAATGACCAAAATACAGGTGTGCCAAGTTTGTAGCGTCATACCCAAGAAAACTTAAGGCTGTAATCACTGCCAAAGGGGCCTCAACAAAGTAATGAGTAAAGAGTCTGAATACTTATGTAAATGTGATTTTTTTTTCAGTTCAGTTATTTCTTTTTAATTACTTTGCAAACATTTCTAAGCACCCGTTTTTGCTTTTTTATTATGGGGCATTGTGTGTAGATTGATGATTTAAAAAAAATGAATTGAATCAATTTTAGAATAAGGCTGTAACGTAAAATGTGGGAAAAGTGAAGGGGTCTGAATACTTTCTGAATGCACTGTATGCTGTATGTGACGGGGTGGAAGGCGAGGCCATGGGGAACTTGTTACGAATGGGGGGGGAAGGGGGAGCAAGAGCAGAGCTGCAGGATATCAAGGAGACCATGGTAAGAGCCTCATCTATGATGGAAGAGGGGAACCCTGTTTCCTAAAGAATGAGGACATCTCTGATGACCTGGTATGAAAACCTCATCCTGGGCACAGATGCGGCATAGATGGAGGAATTGGGGGCAGGGGGATAGAGTCTTTACAGGAAGCAGGGTGAATATAGTAAGTTCTCTATTCAAGTCTCAGCTCTAACACCCTTTAACATATGGACTGCATTTTTTGAGGAACATGGCTTTAAAACAAAACTACCCCTGGTTTTAAATTTGTTGTGCCTTGTGATCACTAAGCAAAATCCATATTTTCTAGATTTATGTAATATAGTCAAATTAATTTTGACTTCAACCCCGATTTATTTTTAACATTTCTCAGTTTTTGACCCCAGATCTGTTGTGCTTTTCCCAACAAAGTATTTTCAAGCTGCCCTATATTTAAAAAAGGCACATCTATCATCCAGTTTTCTTGGATTAAAGCCACGGCTTTAATATTTACATAAAATTATGAGGATGTTCAGATGTTATGCTACCTGGCCAGTCTGACGCTTATTCTCCCATTCAATTCACTCTATCCTATCTCAGCCTTTTACCACATTTATTATTAACTTTTCTCATGTATTTTTCTGGTTTCCTTTATAAATTAGCCAAGCTATTTATCAACAGTGTGGTAGCAAATTCCACAATGTCAGCACTCCCTGAATAAAGTGGTTTATTAACTACTAACTTAATTATGGCCACTGTATTCAGATTGCAGAAGTGGAAATATTCTTTCTACATCTGTTTTCAAACCTATATAAAGTCAATAGACATTGGGAGCAGGAGTAGGCCATTCGGCTCTTCGAGCCAGCCATTCAATGTGATCATGGCTGATCATCCTCAATCAGTACCCCGTTCCTGCCTTCTCCCCTGACGCTGCTATCTTTAAGAGCCCTACCTAGCTCAAGACAGAACAGTTCCAGTGTCCTCATTTACTTATTTTTTGAATATTAAAGCAGATTCTGATATCAGGATGATTTCTGTTTGGGTGAAAAAGTTGCTCTCAAATGTTGATCAATTATTTTACCAAAATTTATTAGAGAAAGGAAGACAAACAGGAGAAGGCTTGACTGTGCCAACACATGCATCCTCAATAAAGGAAAAGTAATTTGTCAATTAATATATCACCTTAAAGCAGGGATGTCCTGAGCACTTGATGTCACTTGGTTCTGATAAATTGCTGAACAGATTCCGCTATGTGACTTTATTGATCTTTGAATAATGCAATTTAAAATCTTTTACCGCTACCCGGCAAATCAACAGGAAGCTTGAGGAAGGTCTCAAAAGCGAACTGAGAATCATGACTCATCATTTTGCCGTTATGACAAGCAGATTCTTAAGCTTTAGTCAAAGAAGCCACATCTATCTATCTATCTACTATACTATTACTAAAACGCTCATCTTGTCCTTTTCCGGTTTGCGTTTTATTTTTAATTTACGCAAAAGCGGTACCCTATATCGCTAGGATTTTTTGCTACCTTACTCAACGTTCTCCTCTGCTCCAAGCGCGGCAAGTTTTGTTCCGATCGGTTGAATACCAAAGTTATGAAGGTTTAACAAATCGTGAGATCAGTAGATTGGTCTTCTCGTCTGTCTACCACCATGAAGGTAACGCCCCTTCCGGCACCCGTTGTTAATCACCGGGCGGGGCGAGGAGAATAAAACCCCGGAGGCGGGGCCGAGTCCGCAAGCCATGCGGAGCGAGTCCGCAAGCCGTGCTGAGGAGAACGACCAGCGAAGCGGCCAGCAAAGTGACCAGCGCCCACTGTGAGTCCCCATCACAACCCCAACCCCTTCCCCCTGGTCCCCCTCACTGGATCATGCCCCCCTCCCGGTGTAATACCGCACACTCCCCCGTGGCTCTTCCCAGTCTTTTCTCCAAGCTCTCTCTCCCCCCCTGCCCCCACACCGCAACTGTCCCCCCCACACCCCTACCTCTCCCTCCCCCACACCTCTCACAACCCTCCCCCTGCCCACACACACCCTGAGCTCTCTCACCTCCCCCCCCCCCCCCCGCACCTTTACTGCAGCAGCGGGAGGCTCTGGATGGCCCGACCCAGCCCAGTCGGAGATGGCGCTGATGTCGCCATACGGAAAGCGGAGACTCCCGGCGGAGAACGGCCAGCGAAGTGACCAGCGCCCACTGAGAGTCCCCATCGCAACCCCTTCCCCTCTGTGTGTAATATTTTTTTATTTGAGGTAAACCGTTTACAATGTAAAACTTACTTTATAAACTAACACCTTAATTCAATATTACTACAAATAACATATCAATACTTAATATCTTCTATTTTTTGGAAATAAAGAAAAAGATATATAAAAGAGAAAAGAAAAAAGAGTAAATAAAAAAAAAAAAATAAAAAAACAAAAATAAAAATTATTCTTCCCACATACTTCAATCGTAAATAAAAAGAAAAAAAAAAGGGAAAATTTGAAAAACAAAAATATTACATATATATAAACAAAAACTAAAGTCATTATACGAAATACTATTTCATTCAGAAATATCTCTAATAAATGCACAATAATATCAATTATAAGTAAGTTATTCGCATCGGATCCATAGGGTGTCCGTCGAGCCGTGATCCCAAGAATAGCTACTTTTCTAAATACTGTATATATGGAGACCATATCGATTCAAAAGAATTATACCTGTCCAAAAGGACAAATCTAATTCTTTCCAAATTCAACGTCTCCAACATCTCTGCTTTCCACATTTTAATTGTTGGAGATAATGTTCCCTTCCAAAATTTAAGTATCATTTTTTTCCCTATTATTAAACAGTAATCAAAAAAATTTCTTTGATTAACCGTGAGTACCAAATTTGGCTCCGGGATTCCAAATATTATTAATTTTGGGTCTGGGTCGAGTTCAACCTTAAGAACTTCCGAAATAACTTTAAAAATTTCAATCCAATAATAATTCAACCGTGGACACGTTACCAAACTATGCATTAAATTTGCTTCAAGATTCTTACATTTATCACAAATAGAGGAGAGATTAGGAAAAATACTTTTTAATTTGGTTTTCGAGTAGTGTAATCTATATATAACTTTAAATTGTATCAGTGTATGTCTGGCATTCAAAGAACACCAATGTATTCTTTGTAAGCATTCTTCCCAAGTTTCTTTTGTTATAGGTAATCCGATTTCATTTTCCCATGCTTGACGATATGTTTCAGTTGTTGGGTTCTCTTTATCTAAAATAGTATTGTATATATAAGCTATAAGCTTATCCGTATTTGGATGTAAATTAAACAGCTCGTCTAATAAGCCTGGTTCTTTTTTTTTATAGTCTTGTGTGTTACATTTAATAAAATCTCTAATTTGTAAATACCTAAAATGATGTTGTGAAGGTAATCCAAAAATATCTTGTAACTCTTCAAATAATAAAAAATTTCCATTTCTATAAAGGTGTCCTATCCTTTTAATTCCTAAATCCTCCCACAGTCTAAACCCCGCATCTAAGATTGAGGGTTTAAACAGTGGGTTATTCCTAATTGGTAACCTAAAAGAAAGATTATCCAGATATAGGGTCTTAACTATCTGTTTCCAAATACGCCTATTATTATGAATTATAGGGTTGTCCCTATAAGTCTTTTTTTGTACTTCCTTAGGTGCGAAAATAATCGACTCTATATTGAAAGGTGAACAGTCTTCCTTTTCCATTTTTAACCACATTGGTTCAACATCTATATTTACCCACCAAAAATTCATATTCTTAATCTGGACTGCCCAAAAGTAATATAGAAAATTTGGAAGTGCCAGCCCTCCATTTATCTTAGACTTACATAAGTGTTTTTTACTTATTCTATGACTTTTGTAATCCCAGACAAAATTATTAACTATAGTATCAATTTTTTTAAAAAAACTTTTTGGGAGAAAAAAAGGAATTGCTTGAAATAAATATAACAATTGTGGTAAAAAAATCATCTTTATAGCATTAATCCTACCGATCATAGATATAGGGAGTGTTTTCCAATATAAAATGTTTTTTTTAAGTTTCTCTAATAATTGATAATAATTAGCTTTAATTAATAATTTATAGGATTTAGACACATTGACTCCTAAATATTTAAATTTATCTGTAACTATTTTTAATGGGTATTTTTGTAATATATTTACATTTATACCAATTATAGGCATAATGTCACTTTTATTCCAATTAATCCTATATCCTGAAAATACGCTAAATTCGTTTATAACATTAAATAACTTGGGAATACTACATTCCGGCTTAGTAATATAAATCAGAATATCATCTGCATATAAAGATATCTTATTATTTGTTGTGTCAGTATTATACCCATATATTTCGGGTTCTGATCTGATTCCCCTCTGGTACCCTTCGCTGGCTCATGCCCCCCTCCCCCGAAATACTGCACTCTCCCCCATGGCTCTTCTCCGTCTCTTCACCGAACTCTCTTCCCCCCACACTCCAACCCCCCACACCCCTCCGTTCCTCACGCCCCTCCCCTTGCCCACACACACCTCTCTCCCACACCCCCCCGCTCACACGCCCCTCTCCCCACACATACCCCCCCACAACGCCAGATCTCCACACCCACACATCCCTCCCCTCCACAACCCCGCCGTCCACACCCCCCCCCCCCCCCCCCCGTCACATCCATACAAACTGAATAGCATCAAGAGGGTGGGCAGCTTACCCAAGGTGCACTGTGTTTCAGTGATAACATTCATCTCTCTGAGATAAAGCTTCTCTTTGTGTGATAAATCACGCCGTTCCAGATCTGTCAAAGCACCATCAACCATTTAGTTTAGGCAGTCATGTTTCATCATTATTTAGAAAGTTATTGTGACCTTACAGAAACAAAATCTATTAAATACATGCAAATAAATTTAGCTGTATTTAGATCAAAATACGAATTACAAATTGGACAATAATCAAAGAATCAGTATTCGTATGTGCACTTGGAGGGAGTTTATTGCATATAAATCGCAGAATATTTTAAACTACAAAAGCTGGCAATAGATAATAAACAACTCCACGCCAGTTGACAGCTCAAGAATGAGTTATTGATCAAACATGTTGTGCACTCTTCGACATTCTTCACTTCTAAAGGGCCAAAAATTTTAATGTCAGGGCTCCATGCTCAATTAGGGTTCCAGGCTCGAAACGTCAATATTCCATCCATGCTGAATTAAAATATCAGAAGATATCCAACTTTGATTCAGGGATTTGAGATATCAAAGGCAAAAATTGCTGTTCAACATAGAAGGGAGTATTCAAATCAGAATGCTGAAGGACTTAAGAACGACCATGGAATTGATTCATGACAACAGCAAAAGCTAACGACATCATGGATCTTCGCTACAAAAGACCAAAACTCTTTCTGTTAAGCGTAAAATGCTTGAAGGCATGTACCACCAGATTCTTCCCTTCCCTTCAAAATAATGAATGGACTTTTTATAAACCAAGGGCATAAACAAATCTTGTTGTGAAACTTGCACCTTTTTTAATCTGCATTTATCCGCAACTGTAACAGTACACAGTAAACCCTCATTATAAAGGACCATGGAGTGGAAGAATGGTGTCCGTTACTGTCGACTGTCTGTTATAACCGTGTAAGGTATTATCATTGTATGTAGTTGAAACAAAGAACTGCAGATGGTGGTTAATACACAAAAGGACACAAAATGCTGGAGTAACTCGGCTGGTCAGGCAGCATTGCTGGAGAACATGAATAAGTAACGCCGGGACCTTCTTCAGATTGATTCAGTCTGATGAGTTACTCCAGCACTGTGTTGTTTCACCTTAAAATGAGTGCCAATGTCACCAGTCTGCACTGGTGCGCCCTTCTTCACCAGCTGCTGCCCAATCAAGTTGTCACGGCTGCTGTTGTGGCTTATGTGGAGCTTTCTTCAGGCCGCTGTCACCAACAGGATGTGCTCGGTCATCTTGGCCCCACCCACCCATCGATTCCAAGGTCGAGAGCCCTACGGTGACCAAGCCCCTGTCAGTGGTGGCAGCCTGAAGTAAGCGCTGTCGCCAGGGGCTACAACTGGAGCTGCAGTGCAGAAGCTGGGGCTCTCGGCAGCCGGGGAGACGGTGTGTCGGCAGGTCTGTCTGCTGTAACCAAAATCCGCAACAAAGGGGTCCATTAAAACGAGGGTTTACTGTATTTTGCATTCTGCTTTTCTTATGACTGTACTCTTATATGGTATGATTTAACTGGTTAGCATGCAAAATAAACTTCTTCACTGTATTTCGGTACATGTGGCAATAATAAACCAGTACCAATCTCCCGAGTTAAACTGTTGCTTTTCGGTTGACCTCCTTCTAGCATTTCCACCCCAAGTTAAAAAACTGTGTGTTTTCAAAAAAGAAATAGAATAGAGAAATAAGTCCTTGCCCCATCCAAACCAGTCCTGTTTTCCCACGGCTGGCCCATTTCCAATTCATGGCTGTAAAATGTCTAGTCCCTATACTCACCACCATGTGAAAAAGTTGCCCCTCTGGTTCCTGTTAAATCTTTCTCCTCTCACTTTGAACCTATACACTCTAGTTCTTGATTTCCCAACCCTGGGAAAAACACATTGTGCATTTACTCTATGTGTTCTCCACATTATTGTATGCCTCTATAATATCACCATCCTATGCTCCAAGGAATAAAATACCAGCCTGCCCAACCTCTCCCTATGGCTCAGGGCCTCCTCGTAAATGAAAACATCCTCGTAAATCTTCCATGTAACCCTTTCCATCTTGGCATCTTTCCCATAGCAGGGTGACCTAAACTGAACACAATAGTTCAAAGGTGTGGCCACACCAACATTTTGTACACCTACAACATGTATATATTCAGTTCCCTGCCAGATGAAGACGAGGTTGCCAAAAGCCTTTTTCACTACTCTATCTACCTGCAGCACCTCTTTCGGGGAACTTTGTACTTGTATTCCGTGAACTGTCTGCCCCACAAATCTCTGCAGGCCCCTACTGCTCCCTGTGAAGGCCCTGCCCTCGTTTGACTTCCCAAAATGCAATACCTCACATTTATCTGAATTAAACTCCATCTGTCATTGCTGGGTCCACTGCCCAGCTGATCAAGATCCAACTGTAATTTTTGATAACAATCTTCTTTGTCTACAATATCACTTATTTTAGTCGTTATGCTTTTAGAGGTCAACAGAATATACTTTGCACAATAACCAGAATGAAAATAGAAAATGACCATACAGAGGTATTTAAAAGCAAGAGGAGTGTAAAGTTGGATGGCGAGTCTTATCCTCTCCCCCCCCCACCCCCCTCCTCCAATGGTTGGAATAGTGAAGAACTAGAGGTCAAAGGGTGAGAGGGGAAGATTTAAAAAAACCTGAGGGGAACTTTTTCCAGAGGCTTAGACAGATACACGAATAATAGCGGTTTTTAGCCAAAAGGAGGCGAATGGGACTAGCTCGATTAGGCAACGGTTGGGATAGACGAGTTGGGCTGGAGGGCCTGCTTCCATGCTATATAACTCCTGTGACTAATCAGATATAGATTTAGTGTTGCAGAGCTCAAGATTTGAGGTGCTAGGAAAACATAGAGGGATTTCAGAGCTACAGAAGTGTAACAATGCTGTACCCAAATTCAGTTGTTACATTAGATGCTGGTGTCACCTGACAAACCCATGACACAGAAATTGAACACAGAAAATTAACGGTTAACGGAATGCGATTTGAATGAATGTGCAACACTATTAGTAGGGTTATTGAAAATGATGAAGGACAATCAATGGTAAAAATGTGTGGTTGAGAGATATGACTCTATCATTGTGTGTTAACAGCCAAATATGTGGTGCATGTCATCAGGCCAGGACAGCAGATAACTTGCTGCTGGCTTCCGACTTATCCTAAGGTTACGAAGAAGAATCTAGACTGTTGCACCCTGCTGTGGAGAGAAGGTCAAAGGCCTCGTTGCAAAGCAAGGACTTTCCATGCGGTAACCGGATTGACCTAGGCAGAACACACCCCAGCCACAAAAAAGAGAAATTTGAACCGTCGACATCTGGCAAAGCCGAAACCACAAACTTAGCAGAACTGACAAAGCTGTCAAACACTCCAATGTCTCCAGCATTTTAAAACAATTTAAATTATTGTAAATTCTAAAATAAATAAGTTAAAATAGAACTTTAAATTAAATTAATAAAATCTCACATTTAAAATCACTTAAAATGTTCCAAATAACTGGAAATTTAAAGATGCAAAGATGTAAATTAAGCCTCTCGCAATCCTTTCAAATTAATGATGGTGTACTTCCTGCACTGTCCAGTCTGCACAAGTAGCCAATACCATGTATTCAGAAAAATGATGCCTAGAGGGCCCGTCCCACTTGCATGCGATTGCATGCGTCTGGCGCGACCAAACGTGGCTGCACGGGGCCGGTGCCACTTCGAAGCGCAGAGGCGTATGAAGTTGTGCGGGGCTGGTCCCGACATCGCGCGGGGCTCCAAAAATCCGCCACTATCCGAAAATTGTGTGTGAACGGCGTATGCAGCATCTTGACGTCGTACGCAGTGTCTTGACGGCATACGCCTAGCGTTTTGCGATGACGTCACCGCCCGACGTGGCGCAATGACGTCACCGCCTGACGCTGTGAGACGCTCAAATTCAGTCAGCCCGCCTCCTGCCCAGCTGATTGGTGAGTATGACTCGAATTACGTCACGCGCGAACTTAGCGCAAACTCCGCTTCCGTTTGGTTGCGCCAAACGCATGTAATCGCATGCAAGTGGGACAGGCCCTTAACAGCATAGCACAACTTTGCAATTCAAGAAATCCAAAGCCAAGGCAGCACAGCAGTAGAGTTGCTGCCTTACTGTGCTTGCAGCGCCGGAGACCAGGGTTTGATCCTGACTACGGGTGCTGTCTGTTCGGAGTGTGAACCTACGTGGGTTTTCTCTCAGATCTTCGGTTTCCTCCCACACTCCAAAGACGTACAGTTTTGTAGGTTAATTGGTTTGGTATTAGTAAATTGCCCTAGTGTGTGTAGGATAGTGTTAATGTGCAGGGATCCCTGGCTGGTGTGGACCCGATGAGCCGAAGGGCCTATTTCCACGCTGTGTCTCTAAAACTAAAATCAAATGCACATGCAATAGTAAATTGGTGACATTTCTTGCCAGAATCCAGGGCATTACAGATTGGCACTGAATATTCAGGATACTTTCAAAATTAGGAATAGAATTTAAATGTAATTCAATAAACAAAAATTATTGAAGTGCACAACAAAAATCGCCGAGTAAGAAAGCCTACCTGGATATTTACGCTTGAATGACGTCACACCCAAGTATTCACTAACTTGTTCCTGTAGCATGTAATACTCCCCTGTGTCATCACCTGGCCATTTATACTCCGTCAACATTTCTGCTGGAAAATAGGTTGAGCTGCGAAGAAAAAATATTTAAAATCCTTCTGGTGCAGTTGATTTTTAGTTTAAACAGCAAATCTTCTTGTCAATATTGCAAGGGACTTAACAGGGAGCATTGTCAAACAAAATAGTAAGATTAAACGAGAACTTACCAGTTCGAAGGTTGATCTTTATTTTATGAGGAGTTGCGATGAGGGATTTCGTGAAGACCCCGCCAACACGCATGCGCGGCATCCTTCAAAGCAGCGGTGTGGAATCACAGACTCGACGAAAAGTAAGGATATTAAGATTAAACTGCGAACTAACCAGCTGAACATAATGATCGAGGGTTGGGAGCGGAGGGCACGAAATCCCTCATCGCAACTCCTCATAAAATAAAGATCAACCTTCGAACTGGTAAGTTCTCGTTTAATCTTACTATTTTACTTCGGAGTCACGTGAGTGACTTCGTGAAGACTTCAAAGCTCTGTGATTACACGCCCTGGACAACGCCCATGCTACCACACTGCCGCAATCCTGATGGAGGAAGTTTGTTAAAGCAATCCAGACTGGACAATCTGAAAATAATTAACATTTATTAAACACAAATCATAAACAAACCCCCTGACTGGGGACAAATGATATTAGGGAGCAGCCCTGAGTACTGCATCCGCATATGTTGCAGGTCCGGCCAATGGCTTATGGTAGAACCGTTGAAAGGTTGACTCACTGGCCCATCCTGCCGTAGCGAGGACGTGATCCATGGGCACCTCCATGGCCCTCGCTGTTGATGTGGATGCAGCCCTGGTGGAATGAGATTTAAACAAGTTAGTGTCAATACCCGCTGCATCCAACACTTCCCTGAGCCACCTGGAGATCGTCTGCACTGTCACCCGGCGATGTGGTTTTTTGTGGCTTATAAGCAGTCCTTGTTCCGAATTCCTGATCGACCGGGTCAACTCAATGTAGCAACGGAGATGGGTGACTGTGCAGAGTGTGGCATCAGAGGGGTACGCCTGGAATTCCAACTGCAGCCCCAAAGATCCGGGTCGATGCTGCTTCAGCAGGTCTGCAACGTAAAACGTTATTTTCCCAGGGGTAGAGAGCATATTGTCAATGCGCAATTTTTGAAGCACCTGTACCCGCTGAGCAGACGTGAGCGCCATCAACATGACCACCTTCAGGGTGAGCTGGTGAAGAGGTAACCCCGCCATGGGGGACCATGATCTTAACAGGGACAGGACCACTCCTGCATCCCAGACAACGTTATATCTGGGCCGTGGAGGGTTTGTGTTAAATACACCCCTCATAAACTTCGACACCAGATTGTTGGTCCCCACTCCTACCGGAAGGTACGAGGACAGCGCACTCCTGGCGCTATTGATGGTACTATAGCTGAGCCCTTCATCATAGTGGAGGCCCGCCAGGAATTCCAGGACGTCAGGTATTGTGGCAGAATCATAGGTAACACTCTTCCTTAAACAGAATAGTTCCCATTTCCTGATCTGGGTCAGGTACTGCCGCCTTGTAGATGCTCTGCATGATGCAGCGATTAAATCCATGGCCCTCGGTGAGATCCCCGTGTTCAGCAAAGGCCTTTTCAGAACCTGCAGACCAACAGGTTTAAATAGGCGTGGCACGGATGCGGCTCGCCAGTGACGGGATTAGTAACCAATTGTGGGTTGTTTCCTATTCGCACCCACGGGTGCTTCAGCATCTGAGAGACCACCGGGTACCACGGTTGTGTCGGCCAGTCGGGTATTACCAGAATGCCTGATGCAGAGTCTAATTTAATCTTCTGTAATACCCGACTGATGAGGCAGAATGGGGGAAAAGCGTAGCAACACCATTTCCCCCAGTGGAGCGAAAAAGCATCCAAAGCCACTGCCCCAGGATCTGGTTCCCACGATACATATGTTGGTATCTGATGGTTCAGTCTAGACGCAAATAGGTCAATATCTGGCATACTGAATTTTGTCACAATTTCAGCAAACACAAGGGGATTCAGCATCCACTCAATGTTATCATTAAAAACTCGTGACCTGGTGTCCGCCACCGTATTGAGTATCCCCGGAAGGTACGTTGCTGATATCCAAATACCCCTTTTGATGCACCAGAGCCAAATTGTATTTGCCAAATCATTACAAGATACTGACCTGATACCACCCATATGATTTATATAGGCTACCACCGTGGTGTTATCGATTTGAAGGCGGACATGTGCATGACGCAAATTACTGCAATATGCCCGCAGTCCATGAAAGACCCCCAGCATTTCCAAATAATTAATGCCTTGCACTTGGAGAAGCGTGAACTCATGAGCGTCCCATCTGCCACCACAGCTGGTTACAGTGTCAGTTGCCCCCCAGCCTTGTGCACTCGCATCAGTTTGCAACAGAACCGTGGGATTCGGGAGAATGATGGGTTTGGAACTTACTCCAATATTATGAACCCACCATTCCAGCTCAGTTTGCTCCCCTATGCCTAAGCGCATAGGTCTGTCAAAATGTCCGGTATTCAATTTTAACGCCAGAATTTTACTTTTTTGTAAGTTTTGGTAATGCAACGGACCATAATTTACGGCCGGGAATGTGGCAACCAGCTTGCCAATTACCTTAGCAACCTGCCGAATGGTTGGCCTGTTGTTGTCAAGTAAACTGATGCATGCTTGTTGAACGTCCACCACTTTGTCAACTGGGACCGTGATTTTCATCTGGTTAGTGTCTATAGTGAACCCCAAATAGTCCATGACCTGCAAAGGGTTGAGCTTGGATTTGTCTGGATGGATTACAAGCCCCATTCTTTGAAACAAAGATATAGCGGCCGAGACTGCCAACTGGGCGTGCTCTAGGGTTTTCCCTGCCTCTCAAGCGACGGGGAGATAGAAGGTGGCGGCTGCATGTAGCTCCCAGACCTCTGGGATTCCCGTTCCTGACGCTCCAGGTCCCGTTGATAGAGCACCTCCACCATATGCTCCAACCGGCCGATACGACCATCACCGCTGTACGCGGGCCACTGGTCGTCTTCCCCAGCCTCTCCAGAGGAACCGGGGCTTCCAGCAGTTGTCAACACCCCCACGGAATGTACTGCCGGGAAGTCGCCAGCTCCCACTCCAGCGGGGCTGTGCGACTCCCACACGGACACACCGCTGGTCCGCCGTCGTTTGGACAGCAGCGGCCCCTCTGTCTGATGGGAGGGAAGAGGGCTAGAGTCAGTACTTGCACCAGAAACTGGACTCTCTGATGTCCGTGCGGGCTTACCACCACAGCGTTCCACATATAAACGGGACTGTGGCGGCGCATGGTCTGCTTTACCCGCCTCAGCAGGGGCGCTGGACCGTACTTTGCTGCCACCGGCCCGCACTACGGCAGCCTGTTCCGGTGGTGTGCCGGTACATCCTGCCCCCACAGGGATCCTCGGAACGCCAGCATTGCCACTGGTCTGCTTCCTTGCAGGTTTCCCCAGTGGCTTGTCCCTGCCTGCCGTACCGACAAGGCTGGACTTTAGCGAGGCTTCCCCCCTGTTCTGCCCGCGAGGGACCTTTAAAGGGGGGGATGCACTCGCGGACACGCTTGCTCCAAGAGCCCCACGTGCCTTACCTCCAGCCCTGGTCTTGGGCACTGGAGTTCTGGAGTCAGGGTCTCCCAGCCCCTGCTCCTGCGCGGACACCCTCTTCTTAGTCAGAGGGGTTGTGCCGGGTCTGGTCAGCTGCTCAGAGCTCCCCGACTGCCGCGACTTCTTCCTCGGTGGTGTCTCAGCTGCTCCCGATGTAGCGGGCAGCTCCGAGGACTTCACTCGCTGAACGCGACTCCCACTTCTTCCTCCTTCCATGGTTCTGAAAAACACACAGACCACACAAAACGGTAAACCAGCTCAAGGTTAACTTACCTGCAGCTGCTTACCTTTTTGAAGGAGCCGGTTGAGGGAGCGCACTCCCCCCCCCCAGCTGCCGTGAGCAAATGCGCGCGACGATATGCCGCGCATGCGTGTTGGCGGGGTCTTCACGAAGTCACTCACGTGACTCCGAAGTAAAATAGGATACCATTATTTTAAAAAATATCAGAACAGCCAAAAGTATGGTCAAAGTGGTAGGTTTAGACAGTACAAGGAAACAGAGACAGAAAAGTTTATGCCCAATGCTTAGGATTTGGCATCTGAAGATGTCAATACCAACAGTAGAATTATTAAAATCATAGATGCTCAGGAGGCCTGAAGTGCTGGGGATCTTTGAAGCCTACAGGAACTGGCCATTGAAAACAAGCACTAAGTTCAGAGCTAATTTAGTTTGGTTTAGTTTAGTTTGGAGACACGGCGCGGAAACAGGCCCATCAGCCCACCGGGTCCACACCATTGCACATTAACACTATCCTACACACACTAGGGACGATTTACATTTATAAAAAGACAATTATGTCTGTACATCTTTGGAGTGTTGGAGGAAAGCAAAGATCTCGGAGAAAACCCACAGTACGGGGAGAACGTACAAACTCTGTACAGACAGCACCCGTAGTTAGAAACAAACCTGGGTCTCTGGCGCTGTAAGGCAGCAACTCTACTGCTGCGTCACTGACTGTATGTATTCAGTAATAATGACTAAATACATAGTCCACCCCAGGTATTGACCTCTCCAACATTGAAGGGGTCTACAGGGATCTACAGGAGTCACTGCCTCAAGATGGCAGCCAGCATCATCAAAAACCCATACCACGCTGGCCACGCTCTCGTTTCACTCATGCCATTGGGAAGAAGGTATAGGAGTCTGAAAACTAACGTTCAGGGTCAGGAGCAACTTCTTCCCAACAACCATCAGGCCATTAATCACTACAACCTCCAACATAGACTTGGGGACATTGTTTTTGTCTTTGCATTATTATTATTGGGGGGTTTTTAATGTACTGAACGATATTTTTGCTGTTTATTATGGAGTTTACAGAGTACTATGATTACATACGTGTAGTGCTGCTGCAAGTAAGAATATTATTGTTCAGTTTCAGGCCGTATAACAATAAAACACTCTTGACTCGACTCTTGAAATGCAGATCCTAACTTTATTGGTCAAAACTCTGATAGACAGTTTATGTAATGTTAACAACTCAATTTTTCTAAGAGGCATGGGAAAGATGCGGGAATTTTATATTTTTCACATCTCTTTCTTGCTGTACCTGAAGTCTTGTGTGGTGTCGCTACTTTTTGAGCTATCCCCAGATCCCATGCGTCGCCGCTTGGCAGGCTGACTGGCATCATCATTTGAAGTCTCTTCTGCATCCTCCTGGACCAAGGAATACAAATATAAAACACTGCACAAACTCAATCGTATATTTAAGAATCCTCTTAAGGCGCTGTTTAACATTTACCTCTTATCCATGACCTCTTAGTCATTTGCCTCCTTTCTGCATGCATGCTCAATTTTGCATTCCCGCTCCATCTGTAGAAATGTTTTACCCAGCTCCCCACTGCCCGGCGAAGAAGGGCCTGGAACATCGGCCCCCATAGCGGCAACTGTTGGTGCCTCAATAGGCCTGACTATGGGTGAACTTGGGATGGGGTCTGGACTTTGTGCCTGCCCTCATAATGGGAACCATTATGGGGGGGATGTTTTATATGTTTATGTTAAATTCTTTAATGTTATGTCCTATCTTTATCTATGTGTTGCATGGCAAGACAAATGTCACTACACCAATTGGTGTATGTGACAATAAATGCCCTTTGTCCTTTAGGTAAATTGAATGGATTAAAGGCCAATAAATCCCCAGGGCCAGATAGGCTGCATCCCAGAGTACCTAAGGAAGTAGTCCCAGAAATTGTGGATGCATTAGTGATAATGTTTCCAAGACTCTTTAGATTCTGGAGTAGTTCCTGAGGATTGGAGGGTGAACTAATGTAACCCCACTTTTTAAAAGGGGAGGGAGAGAGAAAACGGGGAATTACAGACCAGTTAGTCTAACATCGGTAGTGGGGAAAATGCTAGAGTCAGTTATTAAAGATGGGATAGCCGCACATTTGGAAAGTGGTGAAATCATTGGACAAGTCAGCATGGATTTATGAAAGGTAAATCATGTCTGACGAATCTTATAGACTTTTTCGAGGATGTAACTAGCAGAGTGGATAAGGGAGAACCAGTGGATGTGTTATATCTGGACTTTCAGAAGGCTTTCGACAAGATCTCACATAAGAGATTAGAATGTAAACTTAAAGCACATGGTATTGGGGGTTCAGTATTGATGGGGATAGAGAACTGGCTGGCAGACAGGAAGCAAAGAGTAGGAGTAAACGGGTCTTTTTCAGAATGGCAGGCAGTGACTAGTGGGGTACCGCAAGGCTCAGTGTTGGGACCCCAGCTATTTACAATATATATTAATGATCTGGATGAGGGAATTGAATGCAACATCTCCAAGTTTGCAGATGACACAAAGCTGGGGGACAATGTTAGCTGTGAGGAGGATGCTAGGAGGCTGCAAGGTGACTTGGATAGGTTGGGTGAGTGGGCAAATGCATGGCAGATGCAGTATAATGTGGATAAATGTGAGGTTATCCACTTTGGTGGCAAAAACAGGAAAGTAGACTTATCTGAATGGTGGCCGATTAGGAAAAGGGGAGATGTAACGAGACCTGGTTGTCATGGTACACCATTGAAAGTAGGCATGCAGGTGCAGCAGGCAGTGAAGAAAGTGAATGGTATGTTATCATTCATAGCAAAAGGATTTGAGTATAAGAGCAGGGAGGTTCTACTGCAGTTGTACAGGGTCTTGATGAGGCCACACCTGGAGTATTGCGTACAGTTTTGGTCTCCTAATCTGAGGAAAGACATTCTTGCCATAGAGGGAGTACAGAGAAGATTCACCAGACTGATTCCTGGGATGGCAGGACTTTCATATGAAGAAAGACTGGATAGACTCGGCTTGTATTAGCTAGAATTTAGAAGATCGAGGGGGATCTTATAGAGACTTACAAAATTCTTAAGGGGTTGGACAGGCTAGATGCAGGAAGTTTCTTCCCGATGTTGGGGAAGTCCACAACAAGGGGTCACAGTTTAAGGATAAGGGGGAAGTCATTTAGGACCGAGATGAGAAAATCATTTTTCACACAGAGAGTGGTGAATCTGTGGAATTCTCTGCCACAGAAGGTAGTTGTGGCCAGTTCATTGGCTATATTTAAGAGGGAGTAAGATGTGGCCCTTGTAGCTAAAGGGATCAGGGGGTATGGAGAGAAGGCAGGTACAGGATACCGAGTTGGATGATCAGCCATGATCATATTGAATGGCCTACTCCTGCACCTATTTTCTATGTATCTAACCTGCTCCTTGCTATCCAGAGCATTTTAAAATATCTGTAGTATAGATAGTAATGTCTAAAAATGTAACTGCTCCCCAACTCCATAAGCTCCTCCAGCACTGAATTTTCCCAGATAGACATACCGCCCAACAACTCCACTATTAGGAGTTGCTTCAACTGCTAAGGGCACAACGCTCCCGAATTTCTCAGAGGTTGACTTTCAAGGAATGGGTTTTATTTTAACATTCCTTGAAAGTTAACCTCTGTAAGGTTTCAGATCTGAAATTATAGTTGAAAATGTTCTTGTAAAATACCTCCGGAAATGTTATTACTAAATTGCTGCATATATGCTGGTTGCTGCTGTTATCACTTTGAGGTATTTAACGTGACACCAAATATTATGTTGCGAGAAATTCATTAACTCATACAAGTTATGAATTACTGCTATGAGTAATTCTATACAAGTATACATTGTCTATGCATGTACCACGGAAAGCTATTCAGTCCACCATATCCAACATTTTAAAAAGTGTTGTATAGGGTTTGGCTAATCCCATTTCGAGCCTGCAATCTGTTGCATCTACGTTCAAACACTAATCAACATCTCAAACTCTTTTACCAATTACAAATGTAAATTATTAAACCCCTCAAGGAGGAATAGGGTATCTTGTTCATTTTTTTTTTGGATAACCCGCTTAAATTGTTTCCTAATTATTGGTTTAATTACCCTCAACACTGACAAAAAGTGCTGGTGCATTGCCATCTGTGAGAACTTGCTCTAAACAAAGAGTGATACGCCTCAAATTATTACATTGGGTACAAAACACTTGAGGTCATCCAGCAAAACAAGAATCAAATACAGTTCTTTCTCTAGTCAGACGGGTAAAAAAACCCATTTAATTTACGGATATGGTTGGAGAGACATCTTTCTGTTTTACTAAACAAAAACGCTAATGGAAATGTAGAGAATGCAACAAGCAGTTTGTAAATCACACGGTCCATGTGGTTGGAGACAATTCATGTTTGTTTCAGGTCGTTAACGTCCAGGGGTTTGTTAAGTATTGTACCGCCCGCGTCACACGTTTTCAGGCGGATTCGTTGAGGCCAAACAAGAAATCAATCCAGCTCTCCTTCCCGAAGGTGGGCGGGCGCCCGGTGACCCTCGCCTCCGTTCGGGAGGGAGAGAGGGAGAGAGGGATAGAGTGACGGCCACGGAGAAGTCCCGACCAAGAAGCAAGAGGAAAACAAAGAGATCTATCTCAGCACCGCTTCCCTCGCCACTCACCCGACTGGACTGCGCGCCTGGAGTTGCCGGGTTGCTGTCACACAGACGGCTCGACGACACCGCCGCAGCCATTTTCACCGCACTGCTTTCACATTCCGTGGGCCGACCATTAGCCACCCCCTGGGCGACGCAGCTTGGGCACCTCGGTCATGGTCGGCCCACTGGCTGCCACCTGTTCCCACCCCTTGGGTCCAGAATTGAAAATGTCCCCTGCTTTAATTTGGAATGAAAAAAAGGACAATTACACCATAATAAGCAAACTTATTTGTTTTCGCATAGGTGCATTTTCAAGAGACTCCTGAATGCCATGTAATGGGCTGCCACTAGTGTCTATTTATCCTTTTCACCCATGCCTATCCTTCGGTTAATTTATTGTGTTGCACAGGGAGCCAAATGCAACGTAATTTCGTTTCGAACTGCATGTATCAATGTATTTCTAAATGACAATAAAGTTTGTTTGACTTTTGACTTTGACTTTGAAGAGTGAGGCATGTTAAAATTATATTTGCATTACATATAGGGAGATAGCTGCACCACTTACAAATCCAGGAATCAAATGCAATCCCGAAATTACACCTCGTGTCATTTAAACTCTGCTTCAAAAGCAAACATTTGGCCATCTGGCCTAACATATGTCGGTATTTCGATAACACAGCTGTGAAACACCTCGGCACGTTTTGCCATCAAAGGTGCAAATCGCCCCATGTCCTTTCCCCATGTCCTTTCCCCGAGCCTATTTCTCTTTCCACGACACCCCTCACAAGCACTTTCTCCTCCCCGTTTCCAGATTTCATTCTCCGTCTTTTCACTCAGCAGATCCCACATCAGATGTAGACACAAGGAACTGTAGATTAATTCAGTGGATCTGAGCCGCTGACTCTTCTCCAGCATTTGTGTTCTTCCGCCACCTTTTGTCTCCATCTTCAGTCTGTTGACTATTTCCAGCTATCTGCCAATCATCCCTCCTCAATTGGGTCCACCAGATCTCTCCCCTCTTTCAGTCTGAAGAAGGATCCCGACCTGAAATGTGTCGGACGCAACTGCAGATGCTGGTTTACACCGACGATAGATACAAAAAGCAGGAGTAACTTAACAGGTATCTCTGAAGAATAGGTGACGTTTCGGGTCGAGACATGTTGTCTGTTCCTTTCCCTCCACAGTTGTTGTCTGGCCCAAAGATTATAGAGGATCTCTATAATCTTTGGTTACACGAAAAGCTGGAGAAACTCAGCGGGTGCAGCAGCATCTAAGGAGCGAAGGAGATAGGCGACGTTTCGGGTTGAGACCCTTCTTGGTCTGGCCTGCTGAGTTTGAACATAGAATAGCATTGTTGTAGGAAGGGACTGCAAATGCTGGTTTAAACCGAAGATAGACACACAATGCTGGAGTAACTCGGCGGGACAGACAGCATCTCAAAGGACAAAGGACAGTTATTGTCACATATACCAATTGGTGTAGTGAAATTTGACTTGCCATGCAGCACACAAATAAAGATAAGACATAACACTAAAGAATTAACAATGAACATAAAAACATCCCCCCACAATGGTTCCCACTGTGGGGGAAGGCACAAAGTCCAGTCCCATCCCCAAGTCCACCCATAGTCAGGCCTATTGAGGCCTCCGCAGTCGGCGCTACGGCGGCCCGATGTTTTAGGCCTTCTCGCCGGGTGTTGGTTTTCCGGCGTCGGGAGAGTCCTCACAGCGGCTTGGGACACCTGGAACGGCCGCTTCCCTACCGGAGTCCGTGGCTTCGGAAGCTGACAAGGCCACGCTGGATGGAGCTCCACAACTGGCGATCTCGCCGAGAGATCCCAGGCTCCCGATGTAAAAGTTCAGCGCAGCCGGCCGCCCCACAGTCCCGCAGCTCCGCGATGTTCACCTGTGGTCTCAGCATTCTGCAGCTCCAGCGCGGCGACCCAGGCAAGGTATCGCTCGCTCCACTCCCCGATGGTGCTCCAGCGCTGAGCCGCTGCCGAGGTTCTGGGCGCCCCCCTCAGGAAACGCCGCTCCAGGCCCGCTGGTAGGCCGCGAGGACGGGTCGACGGTGCAGCCCGGAGAAAAGCTGCCTCTCCGACCAGGTAGGGACCAGGCATCTCCGGATAGAAAGAACGGATGACGTTTCCATATAACCATATAACAATTACAGCATAGAAACAGGCCTTCTCGGCCCTTCCAGTCCGTGCCGACCATTTATTTTCCCCGTCCCATCTACCTGCACTCAGACCATACCCCTCCATTCCCTTCCCTTCCCGTTTCGGGTCGAGACTCTTCTGAAACGCCATTCATTCCTTCCATCCAGAGATGCTGCTGTCCCACTGAGTTACTCCAGCATTTTGTGACTATAGAAAGAGCACAGTACGGGAACAAGTCCTTTGCTCACAATATCTTTGCCTATATATCAATACATGGTGAAGTTGGCACGCGATCCATTTCTCTCCACATCCATGTGCCCATCTAAAAGCTTCTTGAACGCCACTGTTGTATTTGCTTTCACCAACACTGACAGCGTGTTCCAAGCACTGACCACTCTTTGTAATGTATTTGTTTCCACCACTACTAGCAGCGTGTTCTAAATACCCATCACTCTGTTGCTCCGCTCTATAATCTTTGCTGTTGTCTTCGTTGTTCTGTTTTGGTACATATGACAAACACTCTTGCCTCTCTTGATTCTTTAAAATGTACCCCCTCTGAGCACTTTGTTTTGTGCAAGTAACTATTGTCTTGAAAAATGCCTTATCGGCTTCCTAACACATGACTGCTGATCAGAGCAGGTCCGCCTTTAGAAAGTACAATTTCCTCAGATGTACAGCATTCAGTGCCCACGTCTAATTGCCATCACAAATCGGCTGGGGAATTGAGCGTCTAAAGGGCCTGTCCCACCAGCACGCAACTATATGCGATGAACGCGATCAAACCGGCAGAGGGGACCGCGCGGAGGTCGGGTGATCCCCTGTACAGGGCCGGTCCCACCAGCATGCGCCTGCATGCGGCAAGCGCAACTAAACCGGCAGTAGGGGCCGCGCGGAGGTTGGGTGAGTGGCGCAACGCGGCGCAAAGCGAGGCGAACTTGAAGCAAGTCCAAGGTAAGTTCGCCAGGACTTAGAGGGGCACACAGAGCGAGGCACCGAGACACACACACATACAGGGCCACGGAGCCACACACATAGAGGGTCACGGAGGCACTTACAAATAGTTTCACGGAGGCACGATGTCCGGGCGGTGTGTAAATGTCGCGGCGACTGTGAGCCGACAAACCGTTGCCGCGCGGGATTTTTGGACATTGTCGGTTTTTCGGAGCCCCGCGCGGCGTCGGGACGAACTCCGCACAATTCCGCACGGCTCCGGCGATCGAAGTGGGACCGGCCCCGCGACGCCGGACGGCTCAAGCGACCACGTTAGGTCGCGCTAATCGCATCGAGTTGCATGCTTGTGGGACAGGCCCTTAACTCATTAGAATTCTATTTTTTTTTTCCGGTGGTGATCCCTTGGAATGAGAATGATTTTCTTCCACTCCATTTATATGGAATCTGAGGTGATTGATGACAACAATGTGAACCCTGCAGATTTTGCCACAGGTGGGGAAGGATGGACGGTTATGTAGCCTGCTAGGTGGTGTACTCCTTCCTGCATTTACATGTGGTTTCTATCTGTTCCTGGTCCATGGTTGTAATTGCCACCCTGAATGTTCCTTCTACATTTTCAGCAGCAAAATGCAAACATATTTTAAGCAGTTTCCATTCTAGAGTGACTCTAAGAGTGTATGTCCAATGGGGCATGAGTGATAGAGAACTTTATTATAAACTTAAGCAAAACACAGTGCTGGGTGATCTCAGCAGGTCAAGCAGCATCTGTGGATGGAGTTCCTCTAGCACTTGTGTTTTGTTGAAAAATTGTGTTCACGCTGTTAGGTGGCAGACTATCCCAGCAAAATATAAAGAGCTGTTCTTCTCCCCATCCTTCTTTTTCCTTACTATTTACCCATATTTTCTCACGCTCTCGCTTCTTTCCAACCCCCAAAACCTCTTATTACCTGGATATTTTTTCCCTCCCCCACCTACTCCAACTGCCTATCACCCATATACAAATTCCACTGGGACCACCTTCTCCTCTTCCCATTGTTCCCACCTGCTCACCATCCGTCCCTTATTTGTTTTGATTCCTCCTTTCTCATCAAAGTCCATTATCTACAGCTCTTCGTTGTCTCACCAACTCCAGCCTCCGTCACTTTCTCCTCCCTTGGTTTTTCCCCCCACGTGACTGCATCTGCCAATAAACCCTGCCGCACCCTACTGCTTGGCAGCTCTGGCTCACTCATCTGCGCCTACTCCCCACTCTCACCTCTTTATACCGGCTAACTAACCTCTGCTCTATCAGTCCAGATGAAGAGATGAAGCTTGACACAAAATGTTGACTGTCCATTTCCCTCCAGTTGATGCCTGTCCTGCTGAGCTTCTGTTTCTTTCTACAAATTGCAGCATGGATTGTCTTGTGACTTCAATAGGCATTACAGTCTTGATGGACCAGTTAGCTTGCTCTTATGCCAAACTGTTCGAAGTTTCTATAACAGCCTAGACCATTGGAAACAGAAATCTGCATTTCTTGGAAAACAACCTTGCAAAATGGGAGGAATATAGAAGGCGGGGAACTATAGGACAGTTAGTTTAACACTGTTGATAAGATGCTGGAATTAATAAAAGGGGAAATAACTAATTATTCCAGAAAGCTGAACACAATAAAATCAAGTCAACATGGTTTTATCAAAGGCAAATCATGTTTGACAACTGCTCTCAAATTCTCTGAGGAAGTGACAAGGATAGAGGGGACCCTGTAGTGGTCGTAATATTCAGATTGTCAAAAGGCTTCAGACAAAGTTCCACATAAAAGGATGGATCATAAATTAAGAGCCCAAGGAATTGGAGGAAGCATGTTAGCATGGACCGAAAAACAGTTGTCACATAGAAAACTAAATTGGAAATAAATTAATCATTAGAGGGAGGGAGGTAACAAATAAAGTAACTGGAGAAGGTAACTGGAGGGGAGGAAACTCCTAGACTACCTCAGAGATCATTTTTTGGCCTTTAAATATTTACTATTTACATTAACAACCTGGAGGACTAAATTAAATGTAAAGTTTCCAGGTTTGCCAATGATACGAAAATAGATGGAAGGGCTTGTTATGATTATAACATTGTGATAATGCAACAGGGTATTGTTTGAGTTACTGCTGAAAACCTGGCAAATGGACTTTACTCTAGAGACATATAAGGCCATGCACTTCAATCAAAGGAATCAAAAGATAGATTATCTAAATAGAGTGAGATAGCAAAACGGGGAAGTTCAGAGGTATTTAGGTGTTATAGTGTATCAATCATAAAAAATAGACGGCAAGTTGAAAAAGAGTTTAAAAGGCATAGAGCACTTTGGCCTTCATTGTAAAGGTATTAGAGTATACTAGACCAAGTGGAACCCGTTGGGTCCCGTCCCCTCAGCGCGCGGCCTGCGGCATCACACACACACTAACCGCCCCCCTTGATATTATATTAATATTATTCATTCGCTCCTTTTACCTCATTCCCGCCCTAGCCACTCAAGCATAGCTCCCAACTCGCAGGCGCGTCCAGCGAGGGAGAGTAGAGAGAGGGGGCAAAGACAGAGAGAGGGGCAGAGACAGAGAGAAAGGGGGGGAGGGAGAGGGAGAGAGGTGGGATCTCTCGGGTACAGGGCCTGACTTGCTCGTTCTTTCTGCGTCTTCTGCTCCCGCGAGTCGACCAAAGCTCTCGGGAAACCTGAGCCGAGGCGCGAGCGTGCGTCGGCCAAAGGTCTCAGGTAAAGGGCCCTAACCGAGGCGTGAGCGGGCAAATTTCTTCAGTCCACAGGGCGACTTTTGAACAATGGGTGGAGGTGGGAAGCGTGGGAGGTGATGTCAATCATAGCGCGAGAAGTTGCCAGACAGATCCAAAAAGCAGGCATTTTGAATTCAAAGTCTGATCGGATTTGTCAACATTTTTATTAATAACTCAAGAAATAAAGCACAACATTTTCAGGTAAGCCGATTTCGGACTCCAGGGGGTAAATCTCTCCCAGAATCGTTTTTTCGAGTAGATGTGATTACACATAAATTAAAAAAAAATACACACACACATCCAGGATCAGTTTTATAGTTATATATATACTAGACCAAGTGGGACGCATTGGGTCCCGTCCCCTCAAAGCGCGGTTGCGAGGGGAGGGGGCGGATCTGTATTGAAGCATGAGGATGACATGGAAACATACAAGATTCGAAGGGGTGTTGACACAGCCAACGTTGAGATGTTTTCTGTAGTCAAACTAGGGAATGTAGCTGCAAAATAAGGGGTTAGTCATTTAAAACCGTCTGGTGTAGACATTTTTTTTCCCTTGGAATGTAATGAATCTCCGAAATTCTCTGTGCTGAGGGTGGTGGAGGTCAGATCATAAATTGTATTTAAAGTGGAGATCAATAAATATTTGTAAGATTTATTAATTTAAAGTTATGGGAAACTAGCACAGAAGATAAAATAGAATAGTACAGATCAGCTATAATCCAGTGCAATGGGAGGGCAGGCTTGAGGAAGCTGGTGGCCTACTCCTGCTCCTATTTTCTTGTGTCCAGCAGTTTTAAAAATGCATTTCAGAGTAAAATTGCTTAGATTTATGTTATAAAATATTTTTTAAAGATTAAAATGAACAATATTTCAATAACATTAAGTTACACATTCACTCTGTGATACTTTCTATTTGTGTCAGATTAGAAAAAAAACATTTATTCCAGATTAATTCGTAATTTATGATATTATTCATAATTACCGATAGTTGCAAATTATTTACTCTTGTATTTACTTCAAAGAAATTACTAAAATCAAAACATTTGGACAAATATATTGGTAGGAAAGGTTTAGAGGGTAATGGGCCAAAGGCAGGCAAGTGGGACTTACCCAATATGCCAACTTGGTCAGCATGGACATGGTGGGCTGAAGAACTAATTTCCGTTCTGAAAGCTTATTGATTAAAACAGAAATGCAGACAAAATTTGGGATTTAGTTAAAACAATTAACTTTATACTACAAGTTTCACATTTCGTTAATTCTAGGTTTCATTTCTTCAACAAAATGCAATTCACTTTTTAAAACACTCTTAAATATTTGAACTAAATTTTAAATATTATATTATATTAATGCTATTCAAAATATAAAGCATATACAGTCGCTACTACAAAAAATGAGGTGGTTTGAAATCGACTTTCACACCAACTATCGTGTTCTGGATCCCATAGAAATCTGCTGGCAATCTGTGGAATGAAAGTAATATCTGTCAGTGTCATACGATCAATTATGTTAAATTGCATTCTTAATTTGATATAAAAATAAAATCAGAAATAAGAGACCAAGTAAAGGGCACTTGGGTCACTGTGTATTTGCTTGCTCTTCGTTGGAGCGATACAATTAGTTCAGAGTGCCAAAACCTGGGTTTGATCCTGACCGTGGATGCAGTCTAAATGGTGTTTGCACATTCTCCCTGTGACCACATGGGTTTCCTCTGGGTTCTCCCGTTTCCTCCCACATTCCAATGACAGGTTTATAGGTTAAATAGCCTCTATAAATTGTCTCTAGTGTGTACGGTATGGATGAGAAAGTGGAATTACATAAAACTAGTGTGAACAGGTGATCGATGGTCGGTGTGGACTCGGTGTGCCTTTTGCATTATCATTAAATATTGACATTTTGACCTGTGCACACAAATCCAAGTTATTAACTCAAATCAAAAATAACAATCGTTTTAACATTAATCTCTGGGGAACCATCAAACCCAATCTCTCCTTCCAGTACAGGTCAGATTAGCGGGTCTTCAGGTGAGATCCAGGCTTTATTAATAATATGGTGACAAATAAAGTATAAGTCTATATTAAATAAGCACGTTTATGTATTGCCATCTTGTTTTTTTTTTAAATTGTATATATACTTACTGTTAAACCTTGATTTTTCAATTCTCCCATGAAAACTCTGGCAATTAGTTTAAATCGTTCAGGTGTCAACTCTTTTGCTATAGATCGTACGTCATCAGAAAGGGAAAGGGTCAATGTCTTAAATTGTTTGGTATCAATTTCTTTATGTTTGAATTTACCCTTTTGAGGAAAATGAGAAATAAAACAATATTGATTTTTTGAAATTTTAAATCATTTTTGCTCCTTAATAACTTTCTTTCTAACAAAGCAAAATAATATAATACAATTAAGATTTTAAAAGGTGCATTTTCTTCACAATGGCTGACTAATAAATGTATATGATCTCTGGACCGGAAGTGTGACATTCTTTACTAATAGCAGCAGCCAAACAGGCTGCAACAAATCAATACTCCACTGCCTTTCTCTACTACACTGGAAATATCTAAAAGATAGTTAGAAAGCAATTTGTCCATAAGTGCACCTTTTTTGACTATTTCTTTGAGTTCCAATCTGGCCCACTGAATCTCCATAAATGTCGATTTGAAATCTGATGCCACTACCCTTTTTAGACAGCCGCACTCCTGACACATTCATTGCCACTAAGCTTGATAAACCCATTTGAAATAAATTTGGTACTAGGAGCCAATATGTTTAAATTCCTTCATCATCATCTCTATAAAATTTCCAGTCATACAACCCTCTGAGAATTTAACATTCATCACACTCTTATGAGCATTGGAATTTGTATTCTTCTTCGGTTCATGCATTTGTAAATTCCCAAGGAGGCCAGCATGAAGCAGAGTTCCAACAGAATAGAACTTCTGAACATATCCACTCTGAATTCTTACTGCCATCAGAATCTCCAGGATCAATTCTTGCCTGAAGTGAAATTTAGTTCTGGAACAACGACAGCTGTACGGAATTTCAATCTTTCTTTGAAAAAAATTAAGCTAGTTTCACCATTGATTGGTTACGCTGCAGCAACAAATGTGGAACTTACAAATTCTTACCTTTCCCTCACCCCCTTCTCATTAACACCATGTCCACAGCCCTCACAACACTACGCAAAATAAAATTAATCTGAAACATTAACAGTTTTTCTCTCCATTAATATTGCATGATTTACTGACATTTGGTGTAATTTCCTGTTTTGATATGTGTATTTTTACAATACTGGAGAGATTTCAGCACAGACCATTAAAAATGTCATATCTCCACTGTTTCAAGTAGTATGGTGTTATTTATTTCAGGGATTGGTATTCAAATGTGCAAGAGATAGTAGAGATAAAATTAAGTTAGGAATTAAATTAATTCCCTGATTCAACCAGTTCAACCAGGAACTGATGCAGGGGGCATGGATTTAGATTCTTAGACCACTGGGATCTGTTTTGGAGTAAGGGGGAACAAAAGGGACGGATTGCACCTTAACAGGTGCGGGACAGGCATTCTGGCAGGCAGGTTTGCCACTGCGACACAGGTGGTTTTAAACTAAATAAGAGGGGGAACGGGGGGGTTGTCAAATGGGATAGTCAAGGATGGAGTTAAAGGGAAAGGGATAGTTAATGACCCCAGAATTAACGGGAAAGAAAGCTCACAGAGGAATAGGAGAATATGGCCAAGTGTAGTAGGGATATATGTGAATGGTGAGATGCGTAAGGAATTAAAAGTGCTGTATTTGAATGCGCGAAGCAAAGTAGATGAGCTTGAGGCTCAGAGAGAGGTTTGTAGATATGATATTGTGGGGATTACCGAGACGTGGCTTCAAGAGGATCTGGGAATTCAGGGTTATACATCTAATAGAAAGGACAGGCAGGTGGGGGGGGGGGGGCAGTTCTTCTGGTGAGGGATGGAATTCAGTTCCTTGCGAGGGAAGCATAGGGACTGACGAGGTAGAGTCACTATGGATTGAGTTGAGGAATTGCAAAGGCAAGAAGACACTAATTGGTGTTATCTACAGACCCCCAAATAGTAGACTGGATGTAGGGTGTAAGTTGCAGCAGGAGTTAAAACTGCCATGTAACAAAGGTAATGCCACTGTGGTGATGGGGGATTTCAATATGCAGGTAGATTGGGAAAATCTGGTTGGTTCAGGACCCCAAGAAAGAGAGTTTGTAGAGTGCCTCCAAGATGGATTCTTAGAGCAGCTTGTAACGGAGCTGACCAGCTAAAATGCAATTCTGGATTTAATGTTGTCCAATGAACCAAATTTGATAAGAGAACTTGAGGTAAAGGAACCGCTTGGTGGTAGTGATCATAATATGATTAGCTTTAATCTGCAATTTGAGAAGGAGAAGGTTACATCAGAAGTGGCAGTGATGCAGCTGAACAAAGAGGATTATGAAGGCATGAGAGAGGAGCTGGCCAAGGTATACTTGAAAGGGAATGACAGTGGGACAGCAATGGCAGGAATTTCTGGGCATAATCCAGAAGACACAGGATCATTTCATTCTGAAAAGGAAGAAAGATTCCAAGGGGAGTAGGAGGCCACCTTTGCTGACAAGAGAACTTAGGGATAGAATAAAACTAAAAGAAAAGATGTATAACACAGCAAAGAGTAGCCGGAAGCGAGAGGATTGGGAAACTTTCATAGGATAACAGAAGGAAACAAAAAGGGCAATACGGGCTAAAAAGATTAAGTACGAAGGGAAGCTGGCCAGGAATATAAAGAAGGACAGTAAAAGCTTCTTTTAAGGGAAAAAGAGTAGCTAAGTCAAATGTGGGTCCATTAAAGGCAGATACAGATGAAATTATTATGGGGAACAAGGAAATGGCAGAAGAGTTGAACAGGTACTTCGGATCACTAAGGAAGTCACAAACAATCTCCCAGAAGTACTGGAGGCCAGAGGGGGACGAGGAACTGAAATAAATTTTCATTAGGTGAGAAATAGTATTGGGTAGGCTAATGGGACTGAAGGATGATAAATCCCCGTGGCCTGATGGACTGCATCTCAGGGTCCTCAGGGAGGTGGCTCTAGAAATAGCGGATGCATTGGTGATCATTTTCCAATGTTCAATAGATTCAGGATCAGTTCCTGTGGATTGGAGGATAGCTAATGTTATCCCACTTTTCAAGAAAGGAGCGAGAGAAAATGGGGAATTACAGACCAGTTAGCCTTACTTCGGTGGTGGGAAAGATGCTGGAGTCAATTATTAAAGAGGTAATAATGGGGCATTTGGATAGCAGTAAAAGGATTAGTCCAAGTCATCATGGATTTATGAAAGGAATATCAGGAGCCAGTGGATGTGGCGTATCTAGACTTTCAGAAAGCCTTTGATAAGGTCCCACACAGGAGACTGGTGACTAAAATTGGAGCACATTGTATTGGGGGTAGGGTGTTGACATGGATAGAAAATTGGTTGGCAGACAAGAAGCAAAGAGTAGGAGTGAACGGGTCCTTTTCAGAATGGCAGGCAGTGGCGAGTGGAGTGCCACAAGGCTCGGTGTTGGGGCCGCAACTGTTTACCATATATATTAATGATTTGGAAGAGGGAATTAGGAGCAACACTAGCAAGTTTGCGGATGACACAAAGCTGGGTGGCAGTGTGAACGGTGAGGATGTTAGGTTGCAGGGTGACCTGGACAGGTTGCAGGGTGACCTGGACAGGCTGAGTGAGTGGGCAGATGCGTGGCAGATGCAGTATAATATAGATAAATGTGAGGTTATCCACTTTGGTGGCAAAAACAAGGGGGCAGATTATTATCTCAATGGGGTTAGGTTAGGTAAGGGGGAGGTACAGCGAGACCCGAGTGTCCTTGTACACCGGTCACTGAAAGTTGGCATGCAGGTACAGCAGGCAATGAAGAAAGCTAATGGAATGTTGGCCTTCATAACACGAGGATTTCAGTATAGGAGTAGAGAGGTTCTTCTGCAGTTGTACAGGGCTCTGGTAAGACCACATCTGGAGTATTGCGTACAGTTTTGGTCTCCTAATTTGAGGAAGGACATTCTTGTGATTGAGGCAGTGCAGCGTAGGTTCACGAGATTGATCCCTGGGATGGAGGGACTGTCATGTGAGGAAAGATTGAAAAGACTAGGCTTGTATTCACTGGTGTTTAGAAGGATGAGGGGGAGATCTTATAGAAACATATAAAATTATAAAAGGACTGGACAAGCTAGATGCAGGAAAAATGTTCTCATTGTTAGGCGAGTCCAGAACCAGGGGCCACAGTCATAGAATAAAGGGGCCATTTAAGACAGAGGTGAGAAAATACTTTTTCACCCAGAGAGTTGTGAATTTGTGGAATTCCCTGCCATAGAGGGTAGTGGAGGCCAAATCACTGGATGGACTTAAGAGAGAGTTAGATAGAGCTGTAGGGGCCAGTGGAATCAATAGTGGAGAATCAATGGGGGACTCCTACTCTTTGTTTCTTGTCTGCCAACCAATGGGGAGAAGGCAGGCACGGGTTATTGATTGGGGACGATCAGTCATGATCGTAATGAATGGCGATGCTGGCTCGAAGGGCCGAATGGCCTCCCCCCTGCACCTATTTTCTATGTTTATCTCAAAAATATCAATTTTTAGGATACCAAAAATGTGACATGCTTTGACACAATGAAATAAAGAGGCAATTTCTGCATTAATTTCATTATAATTCAAAACATTTTCAGGTGTTGCTTTGCAGGGATGCAAGTTTCACAGTAATAAGCAAAACGTTTGATGAATTTGGCATTAAGTGCTCTGAATGGCCATATTTCAAAGAGTGTAAGGGTGGTTACTCTTGCTGTCCACCCTATTTTTGAGTAACCACCGCTACACCACAATGGTAAATTAAGGCCAAAGAACTTCCCAAGGAGATTGAAAATGTTCTAGTTTTAAGAACTCAATAATGAAATTATGGGAAGATTCTGTAAAAGCTGCTGCATGCCAAAATTAGTGAATATTTTTGGTATCCATGCGTAACACCAGCATTTTGTAGTAGCTATATTTCCATCAGATTATGTACCTGGTCTCTTATTATGTATGGACAATTACTTCCATTAAGTTTATTCAAAACATGAGAAATTGCAAAAAAATAAATACTGGAAAAACAGTATCATTTTGGTGTCCACCCTTGGATACTGTGTAACACGTGTAACGCACGTTTCGGTAGATAACAGGAATATTGGTCATTTGGTCACATACTCCATGTTTATAGCACAAAAGTACATTTGTATGTTGAAAAACAGCAAAAGTGAAGAAATCAGTTGTAATGCACTAGAAAAAAAACGTTCTTAATTTCATGTGACGGTCCATCCGGTTGTAATGGTGGATACCAAACATAAAGTGTCAAAAACGCATAGGAACGCATGTTAAACAAGGAATTTTGTTCATTAATGAAATGTTCTCAAACTTCATGAACTATCTCTCCCGTCATGTACTGCTGCTGTGACGTTTTTTGATCAATCTGAATCATCTTGAAATCATTTATTTGTGAACTTCAGTTTTATGTATGATGTCACACTTGTTGTACCCAGTATTGTAAAAACATATTAAGAACTTGTGTCTCTGGTATAGTCTTATTAACGATAGACTAATACTCTGCCCAAAATAGCTGCATGACAAGCAGACAACTCGCCATTAGATATGCTAGTAAAATGCTCCTCTGAAGCAAAGAATAAGACATTCCATCTCCCACTAAATTATAATTCCAAGGTGAAAGCCTGGAGTTTCAACAGCAGGTGATTGCTTCTCCAAACCATGGCAGACAATCGCGGAGCCCTGGGATCTCTCATCGAGGTCGCCAGTGTTGAATCTCCGCCCAGCTCGGACTGTGGACTTCGGAAGCCGTGGTCTCCGGCCGGAAGCGGCCGATTCGGAGACTCCAGGCCACTGAGAGTGTTCTTCCTTTCGAGGGCCTGAAACATCGGGCCCGTAGCAGGGACTGCGGAGGCCTCAATAGCCCCGACCACGGGTGAACAGAGGAAGAGAACTGAACTTTGGTGCCTTCCCTCACAATGGGAAATGTTGATTCCGCTGTGGGGGGATGTTTTTTATGTTTTATGTTAAATTCTAAAGTGTTGTGTTTATCTTATTTGTTTGCTGCATGGTAACTAAAATTTCACTGCACCAATTGATGTATGTGACAATAAATGTCCTTTGTCCTTTGTAAGAGGGCATAATTCTTCATACCTAGTCTATCATCTAGTGTATTACAGCCATTGTCATTCATAATCTCAAACTTCACTGGTCCCTTAGTATGCAGCTGGAACTCTTTTTTGTGACTCTCCAAATGGTGGAAGGCAGATATTGTTGATGTACCAGAAATTGAATCCCAATGAAAAGACATGGACTACTTTATAAGTATGATTGGGAAAGTTAGAAGGTAACATTTCAAAAAAAAAAATCAATGAAGACCTAAATTCATCTATTTCTGGGTTTAACAGAAAAGGAATGGACTACTAATCTGCTCTCACCTTAGGCAATACAAATACAAGAGGTTGCTTAGAAGAGTTAAATAGTATAAAATGTGTCTGTAATTATTATTGTTATGCCTTCAAATCAATCAACACATGCATAATTACAGATGATTAGTATAATAAACTAGGCAGAAATGCACATCTAATCACAAACTCATTCATGGCATTCTTATTCCTCCTTTGATGTAGTGATGCATGTTGGAGAGCCCTGGTTATTTTTGGGAAATTTAATCAAATATAATCCCTTCTCATCAATCACTAGTATTAAAATCTATGTTTTAATTCAATTTATAACCTACATCTTTTATTGTAAAAGCAAACAACAATTGAGTGGGAATTCTTAATAACTGGAATGGCCATTGTTAAAATTAAAAAGTGGAAGGCCTAAAGGTTAATACTCAGTGGTTACGAGGCAATAACGGACATTTACCTAACTAACCCTTGATTGGGGTTAAGATAAATTACTGTAATTTTATTGACATTTAAATTTGGGGTATAATTGCTATGGATGTTCAATTTGAGTCATGATCTCATGATGTGGAAGCTTTGCAAAATTGAGGCACAAGCTGAAAGAGCTAATAGTCAAATCTAAAATGGAGTCGTTCTTCTACATAGCATGTACTAGTAGAACAAAAGGATGGCTCGGTGCCAAGTCAGAATATCTTTGTTAATTATATGAAACACAATATGGAGGACAGGTTGTCTTTTCAATAAATACATTAAGATGGCAGCCTGCAGTAATAACATATGCTTCAAGTCCATAAAGAAGCCAAGATTGAAAATAATAGCTGATGCTCCAGAGATAAGTATGTAGATCTTTTGCCACTCCCATCTGACGAATCAATTAAAGATTGCCATGGTCTACCTTCAACATTTGTTGGTATCTGCTTTTTAAGAAACAATTAGTGCGAGATTGTGGTGTTGGGTAATGGATCATTATCACGTGGAAGCGTGAGAACCGAATATTCTACTTCCATTTCTCATGTTATTGGAGATAGATACAAATTTTTACGTAGACTAAATTATTTTAGACCAACCTTCTAGCATATTTACATATTCTCCATGAGAAACAGCTTCATGGATCCCATGTTAGAGAACAGATCTTTTAAAAACTGTACATACAGATCTTTTAAAAACACCAGGCCAACGGTCTGTCTCGTCATTTTCTTCTTTTGTTGCTTTTAATCTTGTTAAATGATTGTTTTAGTGTATCTTCAGTTTTGTATTATGGGGGGGAGGGGGTGGGGGAGGAGAAAGAGGGAGAATAAGGAGGAAAGAAGATAAGACTTTATTGCCTTCCATCACAGTGAGGAATGTTGGGGAGCCGCTGTGGTGGATTTATATGTTAACTTTTATGTAGTTGTGCGTCTTGTTACTTTTTTGGTATGACTATGGCAAATCAAATTCCTTGTATGTTTTTACATACTTGGCTAATAAATTAATTAGAATACAATACAATTAAAATCCCACATTTTCCAAATTATGTTGTGTTTTACATTACCTCCAAAAGCTCATCCATTCTTTTTGCAACTGCAACAAAGTCAAATTCCCTATCTGGAACCATCTTAAAGGTATTAGCTAATCTTTGTTTCACCAGACTAGGTTTCCATGTCAAAGGTTCTTCAAAAACATCATCATCTTCTTCTTCCAGTTCACTCTTGTCTGTATGCACAACTTGAAGGATGGTATCATGTAGCCTTTCCTTTAGGATCTCATGAAACTTCATTCAGAAAGAAAATTGTTAGCAATTAGATTTTCCAGTATTTCTTGAATGTTGTTAGCCTTTACCGATCACAAAGTTCTTTGGTTAGCAAAAGCGCTTAACAATGATAATCACTCTATGGTGAAAATGAGTGAATATATAGAAAGTTGCACGTAATCTAACTCAATACAGATCTTATTTTATAAATGCATTTCAACAGAGAAAACTAATTTCATGTGACTTATATGGGAAAATGATAAATGTCTGGAATGATTAATTGGAAAAGCCAAGTCTAGTACTTTGTCTGTTCAATTGGAAGTTGTTCATTGCCTTTGTGAATGAAAATGAAACAAATTTTCTGAAATTTGTAAAAGGGACTCTTGGTCTAGTTTCCCACGAGAAAAAACGCTGAAAAAAAAAAAACAGCCATAAAATCATAGAACATACGTCAGCCATGGATCTGTTGTGGCAGTAGGCGAACTGCAGTGGATCAAGGCTGATTGATAGGCTGGATTTAATGTGCGCGATAATCAAAGGTGAGACTCTCAGAACAAATGTAATTGTCTGCTAGCAGGAACAATAAAAAAAGAAACACAATCAGTCCTTCAACTCCTTGTCTGCTGCACTAGATCATGGCTGATGTTTGATATCAACAACACTTTCCAACACTAAACCTACATCAGCCATGCAAGGCAACCGAGTCTTCACATTTCTCGAGTAAAGAATTAAAAACAGATTCTCTATCCTGCAAGTGAAAAATATTTTTCTCATCACAATCCTGAATGGTACACCACTTATTCTGAGACAAAATGAATAAATATATTACCTGTGGGTGAAAACGTTACTTTGAGTGATGGTGATAAATTAATCAGCAGTACCAATGAGTATACGTCAAGAGTTGCTTATTGTCAAACGTGAGTTACAGGTTTAATCAAAATCTTGTTTGCCGCAGCATCATAGGCACATTGAATGAGACAACACATGAAAACATACATTTAAATCATAAATAAATTTTGCAAAATAGTACAATAGAAAAAGTGGAAAGGAGTGGAAAATTGGTGCACCCGATTGGTGTATTGGTTTAATAAATGAGGGCAAGTTGGAGGCATGGCAATGAGACACATTGTGGCATCAGTTGATACACAGACCACTTTTGGTCGAACCCTCGTCAGTAGCTACGAAGGCTGTCACGTGACGTCAGGGGCTAAGGATTATGTTTAATAATTATATTTGGCGAATAGTTAAGAATTATCCAATCTCCTAATAAGAAATATGAGTGTTCAGTGTTCATACTCCGTCCATGGCAATATAGTTCAATAGTTGTGCAAAGGTACATCCAGGAACACATGCAAACATAGCTACTCCAACCACCCGCCACCCCATCTTCAAATGACTGTTAATAATCAGCAAAAATAGAAAGTGTTGGATATTCTCAACCGGTAAGGCAGTATTTATAAAGAGAGAAGCAGGGTTTACATTTCAAGTCAATGACCTTTCATCAAGATTGGTGAAGTGAGAAGATAAGTCTGTTGTAAACTGCACAGGAGGAGTAGAGATGGAGAGAACAAATGGAATGTTGGTATAACGTAGCAAGGTTATCTAAAATCATCTGAGTATTAATGACCTATGCCATTTTCTTAACAGAAGGTGAGAGTTCACACTAAAGCATAGGGAGGAGTATCCTGATGGTTACATTAATTAATTTCTACCATAGGATGAGACTGGTAATATAACTTCTATTCTTATTGCAAAATGTAACTCACAATTCAGTAACAAGGGGATAAAGATTCACATTAATTGGTAGAATCTTCATTGCCCACTGAGCTAATTGTCAGAAGTTTGCATAAGTGATACTTGACCATATTCCCCAAGGAAATGGGTTACATTCAAAAGTCTGGGAGCGTGATAGAGGCGGATTTTCCCCTTAAAGAAAAGCACACCAAACTACCTAAAGTGCCTTAAACTACAAGGCTACAAACTGAAAGTTTGGAATTGGGAGAAAACTAAACAAGAGCATTTAGTCAACATGGATACATTGTGCTCCGTTTGTTTGACCATGAAATCTGGATTTAAGCATGGGGTTGCTGGGCTTAAATCCTGTAATCCAGTCCTCCATTATTGTTGAGAACCAACTGTGAAATAAGCAGCCAGCCATCCACGACTGAAAATGATTAGAAATTTCTTCACGAAGTAGGTAGAGAATTTCCTTTATGTACTTTATTGCCACTTGAACCTAGGTACAGTGAAGTTCTTTATTCTTGCGTAAAAAGTACACAACAGGGCCGCCACAACGTTACAAAAAGTACTTACCCAGTCTTCGTCCTCCATCACCCCACTTCCACCCTGAGTTCCCCTTTGTTCTTGGTGGGTCCACCTTTGTTCTTGGCAGCCCATCCACGCCGGGTCCTCCTTTGTTCTCGACATGCAGCCCATCCATCTTGGCCTAACCGCTGGGGCTCGAAACCTTGGCCCAACCTCCCGGGACTTCGACCGCCAGGACTCCTGACGCCCCCCCCCCAAACTGCTAGCAGGCCAGACCTTCGACGCAACTGGATTCCGGGCCTAGCTCCAGACTGAGGGCTATTACGCTACGGACATCCCATAGTGACCAACACTTAATCAGCCAACAAACAGGTCAAACTAAAGACAGCCTTGCAGTTAGGTAGTATAGGGGGGTTGCACGTGTGAGACACAGTGGGGGTTTAATTACTCTATTTCTCACACACTTAAGGTCAAAGAGCGTGACGCACGGAGTAGCTCAAGCCTTCTGGACTACAATGCAGCACCAAGGTGTAAGCGGCCGAAGGAGCTGATCTCTCCAGACAGCCCCCACTCTCCCCCCGGAGTCAGCGGTGTCCGGTCACGGCTGCCCTCGGCCCCGTCTCCCCCTGTTCAGCCCCACTGTCACAGGCTGTGGGTCGGCAGCGCCCACACACGGGGCTCCGGGCAGCGGACACATGGGGCCATAAACCCGACAATGTCCCCATCAGCTGCAGCAGAGTTGGGGAAAGTCTGATCCCTCCGCCCACCCAGAGTCACTGGCCACGCTGCACCGGACCCCGACCCCCACACCAGGGTGATTCAATCCCCCGACCCACACACAGGGTGATTCACTTCCCTGACCCCCACTACCACACCGGGTGATTCACCTCCCCCGACCCACACACAGGGTGATTCACTTCCCTGACCCCCACTACCACACCGGGTGATTCACCTCCCCCGACCCCCAAACGGGGGCTCAGACGGCCTGGAGTCCGCGAGTGTGTGGAGTCCGGATGCTGGGACAGAAGACGGGCCCGCTGCATTGGCAGCCATAGCAAGTGCTAACCTGACGTTCACCGCTTGTACTCCAGAAGGCGTTGCATGGCAACAGTATGGGTCACGGGTCGTGACCTCGACTGCCGTGCAACCTCCCTGTATATTTTTTCTCCGGCAGAGTCTAAATTTACCTAAAAGTTTCTAAATCAATGTCTAGATGAAAAGTAGGAGGTTATGAAAGAATTTGTGGGCGTGGGGGTGCAGTGTGGTTACGTTTTTACAAACCTTGATATCTCGAAGTTGCAAACCAAATCTCGTTGCACATGTGTAATGACAATAAAATATATTATTATTATTATTAGAGTCTGGAATATACTGCCAGAAGAGGTGATGGGGGCAGGTACCATACCCTCGTGGCATTTGAGAAGCATCCCATCATGTACTTGTGTTAAAGAAGGAACTGCAGATGCTGGAAAATCGTGGGTACACAAAAAGCTGGAGAAACTCAGCGGGTGCGGCAGCACCTAAGGAGCGAAGGAGATAGTCACCGTTTCGGGCCGAAACCCTTCTAAAGTATGTCTATGGATGAAATGCAGGCAAATGGGATGGGATTATGAGTCAGTACATGGGTACAACAACATGTAGGTATGTTACAAAACTTACCTTGACACTTAGGCAATTTAAAAAAAGTTTATCTTTTCTTAAGAAATGGATAGTTACTCATTGAATTTTGTAATTAGCTACAATTAGATAACTAGCTAATTATATGCTTTAATTTCAGGTCATCCAAGTAAGGTTTCATATTTGTTTCAGAATGTTTCAATCTATAATAACTGAAAATATCATTGAGTTCTCTTAATTTTTAAGAAAGTTATGGGCTTTTGACTATTCTAGATCACAGCTTTTGAGTTAAGTCAATTGAAAGGCAATTGGGAACAAGATGCTAATTTCAGTATGAAAATTGTCATAGCTTTCTTAATACTGAAGATATGAAAGTCAATTAGGTGTCAAATTAAACTTCGTTTTATGCTTTATCTGATGGGATAAATTGCAGACTTGATTTTTAAAATCTCAAATTTTTGTAACATTGCTGCAACATGCAGCGTGGCTACGGTGAGCCGAAAGGTCTGTTTCCATGCTGTACTTCCGTGTACAATTTCACTGTTCCTCAGTACCTGTGACACATGAAGCAAGTAAGAGTGGAATTTTTCTGTATGGGACATATATATATATATATGACAATAAAAAATCTCTTGAGCTCTTGGCCCGTATCTTTGGCCACAACAAGGATGCGAGGGCAACCGGTCACGTGATCACGCCGTGATGTCACGGCAGATGGGCGGTTAGGCATGTGATCAAGGGAAGGCGGGGCCCGGTCATGACTGACTGACGGACAGTCGGCCGGCGGTTAGGTGTAAAGATACTAGCTCTTTGGACAGGTGCGAGGGCTTCCAGCAGCGCAATCACGTACCGCGTTCTCCTCGAACACGCTGGACCGGCGATTGCGCCCGGTCGGCCTCCCACTGTCGGAAGCCGACGTCCTTGACATTCTGGGGCGAATAGGTAACCCCATGCGGCCCAGAGGTACACTGTCCCTGAGCTCGTCCATCTCCATGGCATCTTCAGACCCTCCGAACACATCGTGCTCCTCTTCGTCCTCCTCCATCTTCCCTGCGCCCCGCCAGCCGAACAGCGACCGTTGGCCGCTCTGCCGGGGTTTGAAAAGTCGCGGCGGCGCGCGACGCTTCCCGGGCCCAACGGCGCCATCCAGGGTCACGTCGCGCGCTCTCGGCGACCCTCGACGTCCCAGTCCATCGCAGACAGCGCACATAAAGTATTTGTTATGTTATGTTACACGCGCTGCGGAAGGGAACTTCGGCCGATTTTGGGTTGCGGGGAATACTTGTGCAATTAAATCGCAGCGCTCAAGTGGTGTTAGGTTGCTTTTGCACTGCGAAGTGTCATGCTAGATGGTAAGATCATGCAACGGGTCGAAGCGTTCTCATAAAGTCATATATCGCGGAAGCAGGCCCTTCGGCCCAACTTGCCCACACCGGCCAACATGTTCTGAAGAAGGGTCTCGACCCGAAACGTCGCCTATCTCCTTCGCTCCTTAGATGCTGCTGCACCCGCTGAGTTTCTCCAGCTTTTTGTGTAACCCATGTTCCAGCTTCTCTCGCCTTGCCTGTGTTTGCAGCAAGGTTACACCATTTTGAGATTTTAAAAATCAACTCTGCAATTTATCCCATCAGTAAAACATAAAAAGAAGTTTAATTTGACACCTAATTCACTTTCATATTTTCAGTATTAAAAAAGTTATGGCCATTTTCATACTTGGAAATTGGCATCTTGCCTTTCCATTGACTTAACTCAAAAGTTGTGATCTAGGATAGTCAAAAGCCCATAACTTTCTTAAAAAGTAATAGAACTCAATGAAATTTTGAGTTATTATAGATTGAAGCATTGTGAAACAAATATGAAACAATCTTACTTGGATGACCTGAAATTAAAGCATATAATTAGCTAGTTACCCAATTGTAACTAATTACAAAATTCAATGAGTAGATCTAAACATCTATCCATTTCTTAAGAAAAGATAAACATTTTTAAATTGCCTAAGTGTCCAAATAACATGCACACAATAATTCACAGTAGAACATGATTTTTAAATCCCATTTTCATGAATTTATAGGCCAAATGGAAGGAATTTAGTGTTTAATTCACGTAAATTAATGGCCATTTAAATCAACTTGCGAGTGGGTTTTAGTGGAATGCGGTGGATTGGAACGTTGCGGTTTGCGGTGAATTTAACCCACAGTCGGCAGGAAAAATACTGCCAGTTCTTTCTTTGTCCACCTTAGTATCTGGTTTGCTTCTAACCTTTCCAAGATACGATGAAAGGCTTTATTTTAACAAATATTAACTTTCTTTCTTTGAGTCCTGAATATCAGACCTGAAGTGTGAAATTATGAGAGATATAGTGTAAACGACCCATTTACCTAGGGTGGCAATGTCAATGACTATGCATAGGTTCAAGAAGTTTGGGGCATGTTTTTAATGCAGAGTGGAATCATTGCCTGAGATTCTGGTGGATGCAGATATGATTATGGTATTTAAGAAGCTTTTAGATAGGCATATGGATAAATGGGGAATGGGGATATAGATTAATATATAAAACAAGGAACTAGTTTACCCAATAAAACACAAATTGCTGGAGTAATGGGGTCAGGCAGCAGAATCTCGGGAGGATGTGGATCGGCAATATTTTGGGTTAGAACTCATTTTCAAACTGATTGTAGTGGGGGAGAAAACTGGAAACGAGCTGGGCATGGGACAAAGCCTCACAAGTGATGATAGATGCAGATGATGGGGTGTTTGATTGGCACATGGGTGGACAAAGGTTAAAGGTTAAGGGCGGCATGGCTGAGCCGTAGAGTTGCTGCCTTGCAGGGTCAGAGACCCGGGTTCGATCCTGACTATGGGTGCTGCTGTTTGTATGGAGTTTGCATTTTATCCCTGTGACAGCTTGGGTTTTCTCCGGGTGCTCTGATTTTCTGCCACATCTCAAAGACGTGGGTTGTAAGTTAGCCGGTTTCTGTAAATTGTCCCGAGTGTGTAGGATAGAACTGGTGTAGGCGTGATCGATGGTTGGTGTGGACTCCGTGGATAGAAGGGTTTGTTTATAAACTAAACTAAAAGATCAAAAGCAGACACAAGTATCAGGAAAGGTGGAAAGGTGTGGGGGAGGGTGGAGAGTGAGATAGTGGGAGAAATTGATATGTATGTTGGGTTGTAAACTAGCCAAATTGAATATGTGAGCATCTGGGAGGCTTGGCTCATAGTGAGGAAGGGTTGCCCATTGCCTGCCTTTACATTCATTACTGGAATCCCTTACACTCGAGGATATTTCACTACAGGGTAGGGAATTCTGGTTTGTTATAATTTAGAAAAAAAATGCCCAGGCAGGACTTTCAGACAGCCACTGATAATATTTTTATATTATAATTCCGCAGAGACCGTTCCCTCCGTAACTCCCTGGTCAATTCGTAGGAAATGCAACAATTGTCCCTTTACCTTCCCCCTCAACTCCATCCAAGGACCAAATCAGTCTTTGCAGGTGAGGCGGAGGTGCAGGTGAACCTCTGCCTCACCAGCATCCACTGTTCCAGGTGTCAACTTCTCTATATCGGCGAAACCAAGCCCAGGCTCAGCAATCGCTTCGCTGAACACCTCCTCTCAATCCGTCTTAACCAACCTGATCGCCCGGTTGCTCAGCACTTCAACTCCCCCTCCCATTCCCACTCTGACCTTTCTGTCCTGGGCCTCCTCCATTGCCACAGTGAGGCCCAGCGCAAATTGGAGGCACAGCACCTCATATTTAGCCAGGGTAGTTTACACCCCAGAGGCTAATTTTAGATAGCCCTTGCTTTCTCCCTCGTTCCCCTTCCCAGTTCTCCCACAAGTCCTGTCTCTGCTCTCTTCCTTTCTTCGCCCTCTTCCTTTCTTCCCCCCCCCCCACATCAGTCTGAAGAAGGGTCTCGACCCGAAACGTTGCCAATTCCTTCTCTCCATAGATGCTGCCTCACCCGCTGAGTTTCTCCAGCATTTTTGTCAACCTTTAATATTTTTAGCCAGATTAGTTTAGAGATGCAGCGTGGAAACATGCCCTTTGGTCCACTGAGTCCACGCCGACCAGCAATCATCCATACTCTACTTCAATCCTACACACGAGGAACAATTTTGAGAAGACCAATTAGCCTACAAACTTACACATCTTTGGAATGTGGGAGGAAACCGGAGCAAACCCGCACGGTCCCAGGGAGAATGTGCAAACTCCGTACAGACAGCAGGAGATAGCCCAGCTGTTGGCGGTTGTGCAGTAGAAAGAAGAAGAAGGGTTGAACCTGGGTCTCTGGTGCTGCAAGGCAGCAACTATACTGTTGTGCCACTGCGCTGTGCCCCAAACCCAGCGGTGGATTTCAATCCTACATCCTGCTGTTGGATATGTTGTTTTATGAATATCATGGAATATTGAACTGTATTTATTGGCAACCCTGGGTAGACGCAAAATGCTGGAGTAACTCAGTGGGACAGGCTGCATCTCTGGAGCGAAGGAATGGGTGACGTTTCAGGTTGAGACCCTTCTTCAGTGGATGTAATGTACCTGGACTTTCAGAAAGCATTTGATAAGGTCCCACATAGGAAATTAGCGGGCAAAATTAGGGCACATGGTATTGGGGGTAGGGTGCTGACGTGGATGGAAAATTGATTGGCAGACAGAAAACAAAGAGTAGGGATTAACGGGTCCCTTTCTGAGTGGCAGGCAGTGACTGATGGGATACTGCAAGGCTCGGTGCTGGGACCGCAGCTATTTACAATATACATCAATGATTTAGATGAAGAGATTCAAAGTAACATTAGCAGATTTGCAGATGACACAAAGCTGGGTGGCAATGTGAACTATGGGGAGGATACTATGAGAATGCAGGGTGACTTGGACAGGTTAGGTGGATGTGCAGATGCATGGCAAATGCAGTTTAATGTGGATAAATGTGAGGTTATCCACTTTGGTAGCAAAAACAGGAGGGCAGATTGTCTAAATGGTGTCAAGTTGGGAAAAGGGGAAGTACAACGGGATGTGGGGGTCCTTGTTCATCAGAATGAATGTAAGCATGCAGGTACAGCAGGCAGTGAAGAAAGCAAATGGCATGTTGGCCTTCATAACAAGAGGAGTTCAAGATAGGAGCAAAGAGGCCCTTCTGCAGTTGTACACAGTGGGACCACATCTGGAGTATTGTTTGCAGTTTTGGCCCCCTAATTTGAGGAAGGACATTATTGCTATTGAGGGAGTTCAGGGTAGGTTTACAAGGTTAATTCCCGGGATGGTGGGACTATCATATGCTGAGAAAATGGAGCGGCTGGACTTGTGTACTCTGCAGCTTAGAACGAAGAGAGGGGATCTTATTGAAACATATCAAATTATTAAGTGTTTTTGTCACACTGGAGGCAGGAAACATGTTCCCGATGTTGGAGGAGTTCAGAACCAGGGGCCACTTGAAGAATAAGGGCTAAGCCATTTAGAACGGAGATGAGGAAACACCTTTCAGGGACCCAAGCAGTCATTCCAAGTCCGACAGAGGTTCACCTGCACCTCCTCCAACCTCATCTACTGCATCCGTTGCTCCAGATGCCAGCTGATCTACATCGGTGAGACCAAGTGGAGGCTGGGCGATCGTTTCGCCGAACACCTCCGCTCGGTCCGCAATAACCAACCCGACCTCCCGGTGGCTCAGCACCAACTCCCCCTCCCATTCCGTATCCGACCTCTCGGTCCTGGGCCTCCTCCACGGCCAGAGTGAGCAACACCGCAAGTTGGAGGAACAGCACCTCATATTCCGCTTGGGGAGTCTGCATCCTCTGGGTTTAAACATTGAATTTTCTCAATTCTGTTAACCCAGACTGTCCCCTCCCCCTCCCCACCTCTCCCTCAGCCCTTGGGACCTGACATTCCTTCTCCATCTCCCCCCCCCCCCCACCCCAGTCACACTAGCTTCTCATTTTCACACCACAAACAGCTTACAATGGCCTGTTTCCTTTATCATCAATACTTTTTTGCATATCTTTCATTCATTGTTCTTTATCTCTGCACATCACTGTCTATATCTCTCGTTTCCCTGATCCTTGACCAGTCTGAAGAAGGGTCTCGACCCGAAATGTCGCCTATCTCCTTCGCTCCTTAGATGCTGCTGCACCCGCTGAGTTTTTCCAGATTTTTGTGTAACCCCCTGAGGAAACACCTTATCACTCAGAGTTCTGAGCCTGTGGAATTCTCTGCTTCAGAGGGCGGTGGAGGCCGGTTCTCTGGATACTTTCAAGAGAAAGCTAGATAGGGCTCTTAAAAATAGCGTAGTCAGGGGATATGGGGAGAAAGCAGGAACGGGGTATTGATTGGGGATGATCAGCATGATCCCATTGAATGGCTATGCTGACTCGAAGGGCCGAATGGCCTACTCCTGCGTCTATTGTCTATTCAGACTGATGTCGGGGGTGGGCGGTACAGAGATAAAATGTAGTCGGATTCAATGAGAATGGTGGAGAACTGGGAAGGAAGAGGGTATGGAGAGAGAGGGAAAGCAAGGGCTACTTGAAGTTAGATAAGTCAATGTTCAAAAGACTGGGGTGTAAGCTATCCAAGTGCTGAGAAACTGGGAGATAGGTAGGATTTAGGTGGACTTGGCGGAGGTGTTCAGCGAAAAGATCGCCAAGCCCGTGCTTGGTCTCGTCAATATACAGGAGTCAACACCTGGAAAATTAGGTTGGAGGAGGTGCAAGTGAACCTCTGCCTCATCTGAAAAGACACTGGGTCCTTGGACGGAGTCGAGGGGGGAGGTAAAGGGACAGGTGTTGCATCTGCTGCGGTTGCAAGGGAAAGTACCTGGGCAAGGGGTGGTTTGGGTGGGAAGGGATGAGTTGACCAGGGAGATGTGGCGTAGACGGAGGAATTAGCAGCGGATAGTACAGGATGGAGGGTGTGAAGAAGTGTAGTCTAGATAGCTATGGGAATCAGTGGGTTTGTAATATATATCAGTGTCAACCTGCATCATCTGGAGTTAAGATGCATGGACATCTATATCAAGTGGGTTATTGGATAATGATTACAGCCAATTTATTGAAAATATTTAAAGAGCAGAGGAAACCAACCATTAGTGTGAGATAGTTATGGCATAAATATGCAATGTGGATGTGTGGCATGCAAAATTAAGTGTACAAAATTAATTGTAGTCACTTAAAGCTGGGTGGATATTAATTGAAAGTTTATCCAATTATTTCCACTTAGCCTGTTCCCTTTTATTCCCTTTTATTTTGCAGATTGAAGTGGTGGAGGAAGTTCACCCATATGCTCAGTGATCAAAGTTCAATTGTGAGTCTTGTAGCCGGAACCGGTGTTTGTGGAAATGTCACAGTGGAGGGGATTGAGCATAAAATAGTACTTCAGAGCAGTTTTGAAAACTTGCTATCCATAGAAAAGCATTAAATTTAGGCCTTGATTCCTTTCACCGTGGCAATGGCTGCCCTGCCGGCAGTCTGTGCGTTTTTTCATTCTTTTTGTTATTTTTTAGTGTGTTAAAAGTTTGTTTTAATGTTCTTCGGTTTGTTTTAAGGGGGGGGAGGGGATCGGGGCAAAACTCTTACTTTCCCGGAGATGTGATTCATTTTCGGATCACATTCTCTGGGCGCTCTGCGGCCTTCCATTGATGGAGCTGGAAGCCTCCTCGGACGGTCGTGAGCTCCACGTGGACTTAACATCGGAGCTGATCCCTTGCCTGGGAACGCTCGCACTGCGACCAGCACAGAATCAGCATCTAGGGCTCGCAGTCTTGGGTGAGGCCGAGTCGGGAGCTCCAACGTCGCGGAAGGTTCGACCAGCTCCGACGTGAGGTTCGATCGCCTGGCACGGCGAAGCTGACATCCCCCCGATGTGGGAGCTTGATCGCCTCAACGTGGAGGGCCTGAATCCGCCGGCTACGGGAGTCAAGATCGTCCCGTCAACGGGGGCTCGAGGCCCACGACCGAGGAAGAACAGAAGGAAGAGACTTGAACTTTATTTTGCCTTCCATTACAGTGAGGAATGTGTAGGAGTCACTGTGGTGGATTTTCATGTTAAAATGTGTTTTTGAGTAATCTGTTGCTTTTCATTCTATGACTAACCTGGCCAATGAAATTCCTCGTTTGTTGCAAAACATACTTGGCGCATAAAGTGTGATTCTGATTCTGACATAAGGGGAAGAAATATAAATATTTCATTGCATCATTAAAGTGAAGAGCATGACAGATAGTTCTACTGTAACACGGTAATTGTGTTATGTTCCTATGAGACCTCTCATTATAACGAACTGTGTCGTAAAAATAATGTGCCAGTGAGGAAAGGGGTTTAGAAAGTTTTAGCCATGTGATCATTATCCCACAGATTTTCAAAAAAAGAAAGGTATTTTATTGGCTATGTTTATTTTTGTTACTGCAAGCTAAGAATAGCAAAGCCTATAGGTTAGTATCACTGCACAAGTGTCAATAGAAGCGATTTCCTGTCAATTTATTTTATTTTTTATTAGAAGCAGTGTACAAAAGTATAAACTGCGGCATATGACATAATACATTTATTGTACAGCTTCAACTTTAATTTTTAGCTAAAGATGAGAAAGAAGAAGAGAGAAAAAGCAAGAGAGAGAAAGTGAATGTGTCAGAATAGAACCCCTAGACTACCAAATTGGTGTAGCCGAAGAGTGAATAAGTAAAAGAAATATGAAAAAAATAAAAAGACAAAAACAGAAAGTTATATACCTGCTTCGTATCTCTCCCCACCCGTCACCCAACCCGTAATTCGATTTAATTCCAAAATTGTGTTGCACCATACTATACTTGTGATGAATCAATGAACGGTGTCCAGGTCTTCGAAAATTGCTCTGGTTTTTCTGCTAAGACAAGTCTCATATTTTCAAGATGTAGCGTCTCAAACATGTTTGTGATCCACATTTTAAGAGTAGGGGCAGATGTATTTTTCCAGAATTTAAGTATTAGTTTTTTCATAATTAAGTAAACGTCTTTGAAATATTGATAGCTCAGGGCAGGCTTCTGATGTTCCGAGAATAATCAGTTCCGTGTGGGGATCCAGTTTTGTTTTTAATGATTTTGAGAAAATGTCAAAAATTCCTTTCCAAACGTTATGTAGTTTTATGCAAGAGGCGAAGGAATGTGTTATAGTTTCTTCTTGAAGGAGACATTTGTCACAAATAGGAGATGCATTTGAAAAAATCTTATTCAGTTTAGTCGTTGAATAGTAGAGTCTGTACAGTGTTTTAAATTGAATTAAAGTATGTCTAACATTAATCGAACAGATGTGTATATATAAAATATTTTTTTCCGATCTGTCTTTTGGAATTTTTAGGCCTAGTTCCTCTTCCCAGTCTTTTCTAATGCGCCTGACGATGGAATTTCTATATTTAAAAGGGTGTTTTACAAATATGATGTTAAATTGTTTGACTCTGAGTTTCTATTCATACATTCGTCTAATATATCTGGTAGCAGAGTTTGGTAGTTATGGGTATATGTTTTCAGATAGTCTCGAATTTGAAGATATCTGAAATATTGATTACCTTTCAGGTGGTATTTCGACTGTAATTTCTGAAATGACAGCAGAGTTCCCATCTCGTAGAGATCTCCAGGTTTTTTAATTCCTAGTTTTTCCCCAATAAGTAAACGTTTTATCTATAATAGATGGCTTGAACAAAGGGTTATTAGCTATTGGTGAGAGAAGAGATACATTTCTTAGTTTAAAAGTTGATTTTACTTTTCTCCAGATTCGTAGAGTGCTGTGAATAATCGGATTTTTATCATATAGTGTGTTCTTCAGCTTTGTTGGGGAAAGAAGAATCGCACCTATATTAAAAGGCAAACAATCCTCTCTCTCCATTATTAACCAGTCTACCTGTTGGCATGTGTTATCCAGCCAGTAAATTACATTTTTAATATTCATTGCCCAATAATAGTATAAGAAATTGGGGAGAGCCAATCCGCCCGTTTCTTTGGGTTTACATAAATGTCGTTTATGAATTCTATGTGTTTTATAATCCCAGATAAAGTAATCTGAGAATCAAGATTAAAATATTTTTTTTTACAAAATAGAAATAGTTTAGTTTGAATATGATCATAGTAATGTAATCTCTTTCAAAATAGAATAGTTTGAAAGAGATCATAGTAATGTAAATCCACCATTTAGTTTGACTTCAATTTTCATGATTGAAATTGGTCAAACTAAATGTTGTATTCACATCACGATTCCATGTTGAAATTGATGTGATGTGAAGTTTTAGGTCAGGAGGACCATTAAAGGTACACTGTACACACTAACACAGTCGAACCGTAACAGGCAATCAAATCAACACAAAAAACATTTTCTAAAAAAAGATTTTCTTTACTGCAAAAATGTACAGTATTTTATTTGCAGTTTTTGCATGCTTCTTTATAACATTTTACATAACATTTTATAGCAGTACAACTTCATTATTAAAACAAGGACAACTTCAATTCTTGATTTTAAAAAATGTATACAAGAATGACTCCAATCATCCCATTCCACCCACTCATTACTCTTGAGTCAACCAAAATTATTTCTGAAATATTGGTCATAGATTTGGTGCAAAAATGTTCTAAAGAAAGGCGCAGAATGCACCAGAGAGCATCTAAAACCCCAGGGTTTCCAGGGCCCTTAAGCAAGTCCTGGACCCCGGACTTTCAGCTTTGCATTCGTGATGTGTGTAGCGCGCATATTATTTCACATAAAATGTTTGTAATCCTGTCATGCCACCCCCCCCTTTCGAAACGCTTCGTATGGGCCTGATTCATATATGAAAACAGTGTTACAGAAGACTGAAAACTCTGGTAATTACTTTATTTAGGAATTTACTTTGCCACTTTATTTCTTGCAAAAGCACAGAAAATAAATTTGAGAGTAGATTATTGGTTTAAATTATATTGAGATGACGGGTTCTGAGGAACAATAGAGAAATATAAGCATTTTGTTTTGCGTCTTCACCTGGTATATCAAGTACTTTGTTCTCTGCATCAAAGTTTAGAAGTGGAAATACTGGTCCTTTCATCCTTTGTACAAACTAATTAATTGTATATTAAATGTTCTTTTGTAGGACGTGGGGGAAAATGGCAACAACTGGACAGATAACCACCTGTCTTTCTGAAACAGTGCATGCTTTGGTCTGTCACCTTGGGCTGGAAATGGAGGATAATGCAGATCTGGACCACATTGTGACTGCGTCTGGGCAAGTTTGCTGGGAAGCCATTACATTTCATCTACGCACATTGGACAATGGTAACCACGTATATTTCAAAATTCATGTGAAATAAGGTTATAACTATGCTGAGGTAAACTATGACAATTCAATTCTAATTATTATTACAGAAGAGCATGATCTGAATTATAAAGAAAGTGTAAGGCTATTGGGACCCGTGTGTAAAGCTGTCCATTTATATCTACAATCACTCAACGCAAAGCAGTTCACTGACCAATATGGTATTTGGTTTATATGGACGAATAACACAGAGGTAGAGTTAACAAATTAACTTAATAATATTTTCAGTCTGAATAAGTGTTCAGAATGTTGCATTGGCTGAATTACAATGTATTGGTAGTAATCCCTTTGCTTCACCAATTCTGTTTCTTGCCTTTCTGGATTTTTGTGCTATTAATTTGTATTGATATGAGGGCTTCCTTTTACCCTATGCCTTACTCGAGCAACAGAATTTTGGTTGATGATAAGAAAACATTTGGAATAAATGGTAGAGGGCAAGCACTATTTGGGATTAGAATCCATTTCCTGAATAGTGTTTTTAAACCCACCTAGGGTCTTTGACTCCTTGGGATAATTCCAATCAGAAATTAGAATTGGCCTATACTTGCTGAAATATTGAAAAGATACAGCAGGAAAACTGGGTGGAGCTGTGGCAACTGGAATTTAGTTTACACAAGGGTGATGGTAATGTACTTTGGGAGGTCAGATTCTGTCAGGACACAGAGTAAATGACAGGGACCTTGGAAATGTTAATGCACAGAGAAACCTTGTGGAGCAAGTTCACAGCTCCCTGAAATAAGTGAAACAGGTGGGTAGCGTAGTGAAAAGGGCATTTGGTGTGCTTGTCTCACAGGCTGAGGCATTGAGTATAAGAATTGGGACCTCATGTTGCAGTTGTAGAAAATGTTGGTTAGGTCATATAGAGCATTGTGTATGGTTCTATTTGCCACTACTGGAAGGATGTGGTAGCAAAAGAGAGTGCAGAACAGATTCACTAACATGTTGCATGGAATGGATGGCTTTCACAAGGAGCAATTGGATAGGGAAGGGGATTTTTATAGTGGCGAAACTGGCGGAGGACTATCTGTTGTATGCGCTGGCTGGTGAGGTGAAAGGTGAGGACCAGGGGGACTCGGCCCTTGTTGTGAGTGGGGGAATGGGGAGAGAGGGCAGTGTTGCGGGGTATGGAGGAGACCCTGGTGCGAGCCTCATCGATAGTGGGGGAGGAGAAACCCCGTTCTCTGAAGAACGAGGACATTTGCGATGACCTGGTGTGGATTTTTATAGTGGCGAAACTGGCGGAGGACTGAAGAAGGGTCTCGACCCGAAACGTCGCCTATCTCCTTCGCTCCTTAGATGCTGCTGCACCCGCTGAGTTTCTCCAGCTTTTTGTGTAACGAGCAATTGGATAGGATCGGTTTGTGACCATGTAAAGGTTTACAAAATTTGACGGGCATAGATGGGGTAGATAGTCTATTTTTTTCCCCCATGGTCGGGGGGAGTCTAGAACTAGAGGGCATGGGTTTAAGGAAAGAGGGAAGAAATTTAAAGACAATCTAAGGGGAAAGCATTTTGCTTTTGGGCGGCATGGATGAGGTGGGCTGTGAGGGTCTGTTTTTGTGCACAATGAGAATGAGAAATGTTTTTGTCCAAACATACAGGATTCTGAAAAAGTCACCAATTGAATGCAGAAGGGTGAGAATGGGGGTGTGCAAACTTTTTCCATGCAGATGTTTATTACAATCTGTAATTAGGTCTACATTATTTTCAAAGAAGGAGGGGTGATATAAAAAAAAACCATATAACATCCCTAAGAGGCATGAGAGGGTAGATGAAATATTTACATTTGTGGGAGAATCTTGAAAAAGGTGACATAGCTATAATTAGAGGTCAGTCATTTAAAACTTGAATTTCATAGAGACATCTCGCAGAGGACAGTGAACCTCTGGAATCCTCACCATTGGGTTGTGGAGGCCATATCATTAGAGTTATTACAAAATCAGAAAATTGAGGGATATGAGGAACTGGCACAGAAGAGAAGATAAGGCCTGCGGTAAATGATCAAATTGAATGGCGAGGTAGGCTTGAGGGGCCGAGTTGCCTGTTTCTACTCCTATTTTCTTACATTCTTATTGGACCATTCAAGCCAGCTCTACATTCAATATGGTCATGACTGATCATTGGAATGTAATAGTCTATTTTAGCTGTTTTCTTATGTCTGTTGATCCTTCCAGCTCAAAAGAAGATTCATCACCTCCTCCTGCTATGTCATATTCGTGGATGCAATTGTTTACACAAAAAAACTTTTGTATGTAGTGTAAATAGTTGCACCCTAGCAAATAGCATCCTTGCTCTTTTATACACTGCTTCAAAGAGGCAAATGGCTTTTCATTAAAAGTTTATCAAATTTCTTCCTGATTTCAGTTGTTTATTGATGTGTTTGAGGCCATCAAGAGCTCACAGCCTACAACCATAGCTCTTGATTTAATGAAATTAACCGCATGCCTGGAACGAGCCTTAGGCAATGTAAGTAAAATGACAATGTTGACTTGAATTACAGTGTTATGGAATGAAAGTACAATTAATTTCTCCAATTATGTTGGGTTAAAAAAAGAGTGAGGGAGATTGTGGGCCTCACTCTTTTATGTCCATTCTGTTATTTGTTCACGGGAAGAAGAGTTTCACAAGGCTTTCACTTATTGCCCATCTCTAATTGCTCTTGAACTGAATGAGTTGGAGGGCCATTTCAGAAAATATTGATGAATCACTCAATAACCATGGGATAGAAAGTAAAGTGGCGTTACAGTGGGTCTGAAGTTGCAGGTGACCACATGACGTTGGTATATTTACCTCCTGAAAAAGAGGTATATAAATGGTGGAATTTGAGTTTTAGTTTAAAGCTGAATGTTAATTGTAATCACACGCACACGCACGAAAATAACTCCTCCATAAATCATGAACTGCCACTAAGTTACTTATCCACGTAGAGGAATAATATCTCATCTCCAACTATTTTGACAGTTTCAGAGATTGAGCTCATTTGTGTCTCAACTTCTCCACTTCAGTTTATCTAGCTTATGCATGGAAGTACTGAGACAGATTATCAAATAGTTGATAAATACGCTACGGTTTTCTGGAATTCAAAGGCATAGCCAGCACTTGAGCAATTAACATTGCAGACGGGTCACCTCCACTTTTTGCCTGTCTGCGTTTTTGTATGTGTGAACTGATGAATTCAACTTGAGACTAAACATCTGTAGTTGAATCAAATTAAACAAAAGATTTAACTGCAGATATGTTCTGGATAGGGGTCAGTCCTAATGATAGATGTTGATATTTTACGATGATTTTCTTGTGCATTAGGTGTTTCTCACGATGGGCAACGACTGTCCTTTTCTTCTGAGAGACTTGTTGGCCTCCCAAGAACTAGCTACAGTGTTTGGACAAGATGTGGTAAGGTTATGTGTTTTTTTTCTTATTGTTAATGCTTATTGCCTGGTGCAGAACAATGTTTTTCTCACCTGTGCATACAGATGTATTACATTTGTCTGTATTACATGTCTATTAAATTTGGCTGACTGGTTTTGATGCTCCGTGTGATGCATGCATTAGCTCACACTGTAATAAATTAATAGTTTGTTGTTGCCCAAATGTAGATGAATGTCCTGCAAGTGTTCATGGGGTCACCACAGAGCTTAAATCTCCGCAACATATTGTGGCATGGATTTGCAGCCCCTGCGGAAATCCCACCCATGTAAGTATTTTCTTTATGTTCATTCCTGCAACGTGGAGTGTTGTTGGCATCTGTAATTCCTAAACGGCAGCTAAGAGTCATCCTTCTGTCAGCTATTTTTCTCGCAAAAGAAGCTTTCATTGGTTCATCCATTTTTTGGGCGTCTTCCCAAATACAAAATACAAAATGCTGTCCTGGTCAACAGACTAGGGGAAGGATGTGGAGTCTTTGAAGAGAGTGCAAAAGTAGTTTACCAAGATGTTGCCTGGATTGAACAGTAGTACCATTTTGCTCTGGAGCTCCAGGGGCTAAGGGACAACTTGATAGAAGTATATAAAATTATGAGATGTGTAGATAGTTGGCATCTTTTTCCCAGGTTGGAAATGTAAAGTACGAGAGGACATGGGTTTAAAGTAAAGGGGAAACTTTAAAGGAAGATGTGCAAAGCAATTTTATTTTACACAGGGAGTGGTAGGTCATATGGGATCAATTTTACTTCGGAGTCACGTGAGCGATTCCATGAAGAACCCCGTCAGTCGGCATGCGCGTCATTACGTCTGACGCATGGCGCAGCGACCGGCTGGGAGGAGCAGCGCTTCTCCAGCGCTAAGTTTTAAAAGCCTCAGGTAAGTGTATAACTTGTCCGAGGTCTCTGTGTTTGGTAATTCTTGTTGCAGGAGGACAAGTACAAACGTTAAGAAATCCGGAACAGCGAGGCGAGCCGTGCCGACAATATCTGAACCCCATGGGAGTGCGGGTAGCGGGCGGCCGTCTAGTTCATCAACGGAGTCGTTGGTTGTCAAACCAATGACCACAGACTTGGTGTCGGAAAACACTGTGCCTACGCCGGAGGGGCATAAGGTTACCCGAAAGCCTGTCCGGCCGATAGACTCAGACGAGTCCGGCCGAGAGGGTTCGACCCTAGAAATGGATACCGCGGAACGAGTATCCAGGATGGAGCTCCTGTTGGAGAGGATGCCCCATCCAGAGCGCCGGCCTCTCCAAGAGCCCGCGCCAGTAGCACCTACCGGGCTGCTAAGTATCTTCCTCCAGGATGAGGAGAGTATACCGGGTCAGATTGAATCTGACGCCGATTCACAGGGTTCAGCAATAGAAGCTGCCCCACGGGACGAGGTGCAAGCGCCAGGTTTGCCGTCCCTACAGACTCCGGCGAGCCGCTTGGAGAGGAGTTGTCTGCCAGCATAAATTACCTGGCTTCCCACCAGCTCCAGGAGCTGGCTATGGACACTACTGCCAAAAGGTATGAGACCCCCGAGAACTGTATCCTGCTGAAGGTGCCGACAGTCAATCATGCCATTTGGGGCCATATGGGGGCAAGCATCCGAGCGCAGGAGATTAAATTGCAGCGGGTGCTCAAGCTCTTGGCGTCTGGAATAACGGCTTTTGGTAGGTCGGTGGATGGTGGGCTCCTGACTGAAGTTCAGCAGGATGCCCTGGCTCTTGTGTGGAATGTGCACTTTGAGATTAATTGTCTCAGAAAGAGCGCCATCCGCCCCACCATTAATCCCAGGTTTGCTGCCTTATGCAAGCCTGGCACCGTCCAGCCGCCTAATCTATTATTTGGAGAAGACCTGGCCAAAAGGGTAAAGGAGCTGGACGACGAAGCCAAGACCGTCGGGCTCATCAAGGCGCCAGTGACCAACAGAACTCTCCGACGGTAATACCCCTATAAGCCGTTTGCGGAAACCGGGGCTGGGCAAGGACCAAGCCGACCATTTAATGTCCGCAACTGGCGCTCCCCAGCAGGAGCAAGGGGAAAAATGCATTTACAACTCAAGACCAGGCAAAGAGCACTTGTAACCATGGAGGTAGGTGGGTCTGGCTCTTGTCGAACATATTGAGAGAGAATTGCCTACCAGTTGGGGGAAGGTTACACAGGTTTCTGGGAGAATGGTATAAAATAACCTTGAATGTGTTTATACTGCAGAGTATTCAATGGTTTAAAATTGAATTTATTCCCAACCTGTGTCCACCCACCCAGCACAAACCGAAACGGGCACTCATCTACTCACAAAAAGAGAATTTGATGATCCAAGCTGAAATAGCACAACTATGCCTCAAGGGGGTAATTGAGAAAACAGTCTATCAGACCCATCAATTCATGTCTAATGTGTTCCCTAGACCAAAGAAGGATGGTGGGTGTGGAATGATATTGGATTTAACAGGACAATCCGTTTGTGCAGTATCAACATTTTAAAATAGAAACTTTTGTTACTGCCAAGCAACTGCTTTCCAGGGGATGTTATATGACATGTATAGATCTCCAAGATGCGTATTATTCAGTGCCTGTTCATAAAGACTATCGCAGATATTTGAAATTTAACTGGATGGGACAATTGTGGCAATTTCGAGCTCTACCTAATGGATTAACCTCAGCTCCTCGCCTATTTACAAAATTGCTAAAACCAGCACTTGGGTTATTACGGTCACAAGGCCATATAATCATGGCCTATTTGGATGACATTCTAATCGTTGGAAACACCTTTGACGAAGCTGTGTTATCAGTCGCATCTGTTCAACTCATGGTGCAGAGGCATGGTTTCATTGTTCACCCAGTTAAATCGAAATTGGTGCCTGTTAACATTATTGACTATCTGGGTTTCACAACTGATTCCAATCACATGTCTGTAACTCTGCCCCAGGGCAAGAGAATAGATTTAATTAAAGGCTGTATCAACCTATTAAAGGAAAAATCACCTTCAATTAAACAGGTTGCGAGCTTAATTGGTAAATTGATAGCAGCCTTTCCTGCAGCCCAATGTGGACCTTTGCATTATCAGCATTTACAGAGAGCAAAGGTACAGGCACTGACAATACATGCAAACCATTACAACCGGCCCATGCACTTGCCATCTGAAGCCATCGCAGAGATACAGTGGTGGATTAGAAACATATTAAATTGTTATGGTACAAATTTGACAAAAGCACCGTCACTTATTTTACAGACTGATGTCAGTGCCCTAGGTTGGGGTGCTACTTATACCAGATCTAGTTGTGGAGGCAGATGGGATATGCATGAAGCACAGATTCTCCAATCACATGGAATTAATTATTTAGAACTGTTAGGAGCGTTCTATGGGCTCAAAGCTTATTGTACCACTAAGCATCACTTATATGTTCAGTTGCAGATTGACAACACCATGGCAGTGGCGTATGTCAATCATATGGGTGGAATCAAGTCGAAATCATGTGATGGATTGGCTAACACTATTTGACACTGGTGCATAAAAAAGAATATTTGGATTTCAGCTGTCGACTTGCCAGGCAGACTCAATATGGTGGCAGACACCAGGTCACGCAAATTCAACGACAACACCGAGTGGATGTTGAATCGTGAAGTATTTGGTGAAATTGTCCTTTGGTATGGGATGCCAAATATCGATTTGTTTGCATCCAGACTTAATCACCAGGTACCGAAGTATGTTTCATGGGAACCAGACCCTGGGGCAATGGCGGTAAATGCATTCTCACTGCACTGGGGCGGAATCAGGCACGTGCCGTGAGTGATTACTCAGGGTAGGCAGTCAGTCATTTAAAAAAAATTAAACCGCGCATGCGCAGATTGTTCTCTCCGTAAAAATAAAAAATAAAAATAAAGACAGTAACAATTCAATTTGTCCAAGGCTTCCTAGTCTCCTTTATTCTGAATTACTGAATGGGTGGGGAGGGATGAAGGGTGATGGCAGGTGGAGAGATGGTGGTAAAAATAGGAGTACAGGGACACGTTGAATCAGTTGTCATCTAATTGAATGACAACACTTGTTCAAGGGACCAATTGGGGGGACAGTTCCTTTCACAGCGTGTGGAGAGTCTGTGCCAGGAGTAAAGTTGTGGGGAGGGCAGGAGTGTTGAGAAGGAGGGGGTCGGGGATAATGGCAGTAACTCATTCACTGCTGCCGCAGCTGTCCGGGCACGAAGCCACCGCACTGTAGCCGGGGAAGGAAGCAGCTCAGGGAACTGCGAGCGACCGCCAGGACCCGACAGCAGAACTGGCCGCCACTTCAGCACCTTCTGCCGGCACGCTTACCTTTGGCAGTGCTCTCCGTCGGAAAACCTCTCACCTGCCATTCGCTCGTGTCAGCGGCTTCCTGCAAATCCTTAAATTCCCACAGCCGAGTAATCTCAATCACGCTGTCACAATTTAAGGACACGAGTGAGGCCGGGGAGAGGTTTTTAGACAGAGAACTGCCAGAGGTGAGCGGAGGCCGGCAGAAGGAGCTAAGGTGGCGGCTGGTTCCGCTGTCCAATCCGGCAGCCGCTCAGCCACCCGAGCTACTTCTCCACCCAGACTCAATGCGGGTGGCATTGCACGTCTCCGTGCAAGGAGCGTCACAAGTGGCATTATCCCGATCCCCTCCATCACAACATTCGTGCCCTCCCCACAACTTTACCCCGGCCAGACTCCCCAAACACTGTGAAAGGAACTCTCCCCACACCCCGGGCAATACGGTATTTAAAAACATCACCAAGAAATGTACTTACCACATAATTGGTACACGAGTTCCATTCTTCTCTCCCTGTTTCCTAAGATACACTTAAAATAATGCCAATCCATATTTGAAAAGCCCGCCAAGAAACTCACGCTGCGCATGGCTACTGCGCATGCGCAGTGCAGCAAAGGCAGAATTTCAGCTGCCTTCAGCCCCGCTTGAAATTGGCGGCTTGAAGCAGCGCTGACGGCACGTGGGCTGCACAGACCTTCAAGGTTACAAGCGTTGCGGATGAAAGGCACGGAGAATTATGCCTACCTAAGAGATCGATCTCTTACATAGGCATCCTCCTCCCATGCCTTTACTATTTATATTTAGTAATTACTATGTTATAATTTTAATCAGGGTAGGCAGTGCCTACCTTGCCTACCCTGACGGCACGTGCCTGGGCGGAATGTTTTTATATGCTTTTCCCCCCTTCTGCCTCATCAGCCGGTGCCTGACTAAGATCAAGCAGGACACTGCTACAGGGGTTCTGGTAGTGCCCGACTGGCCTACACAGCCATGGTTCCTGCTCCTTTTGGAAATAACCACGCACCCTAATGTGCTGGTTCCAAAACGTGTAAATTTATTGGTGCACCCTGTGACTGGGGACCCACACCGATTGAATGATCGTGTAAATTTGTTGATTTGCAGATTTTAAAAAGGCCATACCTGGGTCTGGGACTGTCCGATCAGACTGTGGATACCATCACATCATCCTGGGGGGATAGCACAAAAAGGCAATACCTCTCCCATATCAGGAAATGGGAGGAACTTTGCTTACATGGGAACATCTTATCACACGACCTCCATCCCAGATGTGCTAGAGTTCCTATCCCACTTATTCTCCAATGAAGGGTTGAGTTACAGTGCCATCAACAGTGCCAGGAGGGCTCTGTCGGCGTACCTGTGCCGAGGGTCAAATCTCCAGCCTTTAGGGTCCCACCCGTTAATATCAAGATTCATGAAGGGTGTGTTTAATTCCAATCCTCCTAGGCCTAGGTACTCTCAAATCTGGGATGTGAGCATGGTACTCACTGTGCTCCGTCAATGGGGAACAGCTACATCATTGTCTTTACTAAGGATCACCCTCAAATTGGTCATGCTCATGGCGCTTACGTCAGCGCAAAGGGTTCAGACTCTCCACAAACTGCGTCTGGACAAGATGGTGTCATCACAAAATGACGTTACTTTTCACATCTATGACTTACTCAGGTCTGAGGTAGCACTACTTATAAGCCACGAAAAGCCACATAAGCAAGTGTCATCTTGTGAAGCAAGTCCTGGGATGTGCAGGAGTTATTACTCAAAACTTTAAATCTCACTCCACCAGGGCAGCATCGACGTCAGCGGCGAGGGCAATGGACATCCCTCTAGACCACATCCTCGCGGCCGCAGGATGATCAAATGAATCAACTTTTCAGAGGTTCAACAACAAGCTGCTTGTTGAATCCGGGGTGTTCGCCCACTCTGTGTTAAATTTTGTTTCATAGCTTCTCCCTGGGAGAGCGGAGTTGCTATTGTATATATTTTTGTTAGTTGTGAATTAAAACATTAACATGTTAATCAGTATCATGAATCAATGTTGTTACTAATTCACTCCTCCTGAATCAACTGCTTGCAGTGTGATATGCCTGGATTTGGATGGGCGTGAAATCACTGACCTTTAAAGTCTTCACAGAATCACTAACGTGACTCCGAAGTAAAATAGTAAGATTAAATGAGAACTTACCAGTTTGAAGTTTGATATTTATTTTGTGAGGAGTTACGATGAGCGATTACGTGCCCACCGCTCCCAACCCTCATTTCACGAAGCTCATCTGGTAGTTCTAGAGTTATAATCTTATTATAATACTTCAATTGTTGTTTTCTGTGATTTCACATCGCTGCTTTGAAGATTAACGCGCATGCCGACTGGCACGGTTCTTCACGTAATCGCTCATCGTAACTCCTCATAAAATAATGATCAAACTTCAAACTGGTAAGTTCTCGTTTAATCTTCATGGAGGCACAAGAAACTGCAGATGTTGAATCCTTCAGATTGAGGAGATATGGTGAGTGGGGGGAAAAGGGGTAGGGATGGAGCAAGTAATGCAAGGATTTAGGTGAGGAGCTGTCAGCTGGGGGAGAGATAGTAACCAGGCCTGGAGGTGATAAATGGAGAAGACGAGGGGGTGCATGTTTTGGAATCTGGGGAGTAAAGTGTAGATCCAGAGGGAGGAATGGTGGGTGAAGAAAAATGGGGAACCCAAAGTAAGGAATTGGAGAAAATTGGATAGAGGAAGGAAAATAAAGTTTGTGACAGGGGCAGAGGGAATGAAGAGAATGTGGTGATGGGGGCAGGGGGATATTAGATGGAAGAGAAGGAAGGGATGGATGGGGTGAGGGGGGAAATTGATGATTCAATGTTCATGTTGTTGCGTTGTTGGCTGCCTAAGCAGAGTGTTGGGTGCTGTTCTTCCAGTTATTTATGGTCTCGCTCTGGCAGTAGTGGAGGCCAAGGACAGTCAGGTTGGTGTGGAAATGAGAAGGGGAATTAAATGATCAACAATTGGGAGCTCCAGGAAGAGCTGGAGTTCAGAGCAGATGTGTATGTCTTCCAATTATGATGATTGTCGTTAACATTTTGTTGTCTACATAAGTATATAATATCTCCAACATATTTGGTGTGCAATGTTCTAACTTTTTACTGAATCATGTTGATAACTCGGTTTTAAAATGTTTGCATTTAATCATTCCTAGGTACACCTCTATGCTGCTGTTGCTTACAGCTGGTTTAGGACAGATACTGCAGAAAGGTTCCATGCCCCTCCATCGACCTTATTTCAGATTGACACAGCTGGAGGAACTTGCTGTATTTCCTGGTAAGCAACGCAAAATAAAACAGGAAATTAATTATAAAACTATTTGCAAAGGTAATGGATATCTGATGAGGAAGGCACCCATTTTCCCAGGTATGTACCCAATCAGCTGACTGCTGCAGCATCACAAGGTGGCAGCATCTTCTGACTGGGAATGAGGAAGGAAATGTAGCTGGGATCAGTACAGCTCGTCATTTTATGGTTGCACATGTGCAAAATAGCCACTAGGTGGCATTAGCTTGGCACATTGGCCTTTGCAACACCATGCAGGAGTCAAATCAATTGGGAGATGAGGGTATCCAATTTGTTTATGGCCATGAAAAGACAACCTCTTCTTCAAAGTCAGCAAAACAAAGGAGCTAATTATTGATTTCAGTGGAAGTGGTTGAGGACTCCAAATTCATAACAATTTGTCCTGGGGCCAACTACATTGACACCATGGTTAAAGCACACCAATGCCTCTACGTCCACAGGGGACTAAGAAAGTTTGACATATTTTCTACAACTCTTACCAATTTTGACAGATGCCCCGTAGAAAGCATACTATTGGGTTGCATTGCACCTTGGTTTTGGAGCATCTCTGGGCAAGACTGCAAAAAATTGCAGAGTTGTGGATGTAACCCAGTCCATCACAAATATTTAAAGAAAAGTCAATTAAATGATCGTTAATTTGGCACGGTGGCGCAGCGGTAGAGTTGCTGTCTTACAGTGCTTACAGTGCCAGAGACTCTAGTTCAATCCTGACTACAGGTGCTGTCTGTACGGAGTTTGTACGTTCTCCCCGTGACCACATGGGTTTCCTCCGAGATCTTCAGTTTCCTCCCACACGCCAAAGATGTACAGGTTTGTTGGTTAATTGGCTTGGTATAAATATATATATTTTTTAATTGTCTCTAGTGTGTGTAGGATCGTGTTAATGTGCGGGGGTCACTGGTCGGTGGGCTGAAGGGATTGTTTCCGTGCTATATCTCTGGACAAAACTAAATTCAAATAACATCCAATGTATTTCAAAAGCTGCCAGTTCAGCATCATCAAAATCCTGAGCATGCTGAATTAATGTTTTTTTTTTGCTGAATGGAGACAGGATAAAGAGGACACTCAATGGTCCATATTTCTATAAAGGGCAAGAAGTAGGCAAGGCTGGCACACTGATTGTGGGAGTCATTAGAAATATGCATCTAAACACAATGGCAAATTGATTTCTGATGTTAATGCTCATTGAATCTACTTTTCTTTAAATGTTACACAGTAGTATAATTTTCATTGAATCTGGTAAATTTCAAGGAAGTGTGTGGAAATGGGGCCCCTGTGAATTTTAAGGGAGCATGGGAATCAGCATGTGAAAACCGAGATGTAGAACCAAATAGATTTCCGAAGTAACTTTTGATTAGCAGATTATTGGAATTTTAATTTCACTTGCCTTGGAAACCGGGAGACATACGTTCTTCTCCATTGGCCACTCGCTTCTTCAAGGACTTGTAATTAAGAACCTATGAATCAAGAGTGGGAGTAGGCCATTGGATCCTCCCAGCTTACTGCACCGTTCTGAGAACATGATTATTATTTATCAAATGTAACAATTTTCATTAATCCTCGTATCAGTTTTTTTTCTCAAAACACCACAATGATGGTAACCAAATTTTACTAACCTTTTGTTGCAAGTGGAGGAGATATTTTATGTTAAGCAGGATAATGGAAAAGTTGGCAAGTAGTAAAAGGGTATGTGAAATATATATAATGCACTAAGATCACAGGAATACTAGAGCATAAGATGTCCTTGTCCATTTCCTCATATAGATATTAATGAAGAAGCTATTGCTTTGGCAGAAGATTTTATTGGTAAATCTGATTTTGTTGTGGAAATCATGCTGCCTTACTGGAGAGAGGCAGTTGCAGCTTACAGAAATGAACGGTAGGATTGATACTTCATACATTTATACAAGATGTGTATTGTATCCTTTATTGATAGGATCTGGAAAAGCATTAGCAATAGTCAGCATGGCTTTGTGGGGAAGAGGTCGTCTTAAGGGCTTGTCCCACTGTATGAGGTAATTCAAAAGTTCTCCCGAGTTTTTCCCCTGATTGGAACTCGGAGAATGTCCGTAGCCGGTCCGTAGGAGTTCGAGTATGCCTCGTAGCGGCTCGTACGAGTAAAAAGTAACAATTTTTTCATCACGAGTATTTTTTTACTCATGGACATTTTTCACAGTGTTTGAAAAACGTCACGAGTTTACTGGATTTCCCGAGTACCTACAGTTACTCGTATGAGCCGCTACGAGACATCCACGAGCTTCACCAGGATGTTGAATGGATTGGAGAGTATTAGTTAAAATGAAGGATTGGTCTGACTTGGATTGTTTTCTCTGGTGATTCAGAGGCTGAGTGAGCATCCTAAATGAAGTAAACAAAATATGAGCCATAAACGAGTGTGGATACTTGGTCTTTTTCTGAGAATATAAATATCAAAAACACTCTCTCTCTCTCTCTCTCTCTCTCTCTCCTCTCTCTCTCTCTCTCTCTCTCTCTCTCTCTCTCTTCTCTCTCTCTCTCTCTCTCTCTCTCTCTCTCTCTCTCTCTCTCTCCTCTCTCTCTCTCTCTCTCTCTCTCTCTCTCTCTCTGTCTCTGTCTCTGTCTCTGTCTCTGTCTCTGTCTCTGTCTCTCGCTCTCTCGCTCTCTCTCTCTCCTTCCTCCCCCCCCCCTTGAATCAAGCTGGAAGTAGACTTTTCAATATCGATTGTTGGGAAGGCCATAAAACGAAGATTGTTTCTGCATTATGATTCTAAAGAAGGTCACGTGCGTTTATTGTCATGTGTCCCTCATAGGAACATGAAATTCTTCCTTTGCATCAGCACAACAGAACATAGTAGGCATTGACTACAAAACAGATCAGTGTGTCCATATACCATTATATAAATATATACACACATGAATAAATAAACTCATAAAGTGCAAATAACAGACAATGGATTATTAATGTTCAGAGTTTTCTCGGATCCAGGTTTAATAACCTGATGGCTGTGGGGAAGTAGTTATTCCTGAACCTGGTCGTTGCAGTCTTCAGGCTCCTGCACCTTCTACCTGAAGGCAGCAGGGAGATGAGCGTGTGGCAAGGATGGTGCGATAAATCCCCTCGATGGAAGGAAGGTCAGAGCCGATGATGGACTGGGCAGTGTTTACTACTTTTTGTAGTCTTTTCCTCTCCAGGGCACTCAAATTGCCGAACCAAGCCATGATGCAACCAGTCAGCAAGCTCTCTACTGTGCATCTGTAGAAATTAGAGAGAGTCCTCCTTGACAAACCGACTCTCCGTAATCTTCTCAGGAAGTAGAGGCGCTGATGTGCTTTCTTGATAATTGCATCTGTGTTCTCGGACCAGGAAAGATCTTCAGAGATGTGCACGCCCAGGAATTTGAAGCTCTTGACCCTTTCAACCATCGACCCGTTGATAATAAAGGGACTGTGGGTCCCCATCCTACTCCTTCCAAAGTCCACAATCAGTTCCTTGGTTTTGCTGGTGTTGAGGGCCAGGTTATTGTGCTGGCACCATATGGACAGTTGCTCGATCTCTCGTCTGTACTCCAACTCATCCCCATCAGTGATACGTCCCACAACAGTGGTGTCGTCAGCGAACTTGATGTTGGAGTTCGCACTATGACTGGCTACGCAGTCATGAGTATAGAGAGTACAGCAGGGGGCTGAGCATGCAGCCTTGAGGTGCTCCCGTGCTGATTGTTATAGAGTCTGACACATTTCCACCAATACGAACAGACTGTGGTCTGTGAATGAGGAAGTCGAGGATCCAATTGCAGAGGGATGCGCAGAGCCCCAGTTTTGCGAGTTTGGTAACCAGCTTGGAGGGGATGATAGTATTAAATGCTGAGCTGTAATCGATGAATAACAGCCTGACATATGAGGTTTTGTTGTCCAAGTGGTCCAGAGCGGAGTAGAGAGCCAGCGAGAACACATCCACCGTTGATCTGTTGTGGCGATAAGCAAACTGCAGTGGGTCCAGGTTTTTGTCGAGCCCTCATTTGATTTATTGCCGTCCTTTAATGTCCTTATCCAGTCTTTGAAATGTGGCAATTGATCCACAGCGACGGGGTTTACTGAGATGTTTTGTGAAATAACCTGGCATGCCATTCGGGAATTGGCAAACAAAACATAACAAAATAAACCAGAAAATTCTAGAAATGTTCAGCAGGCCTAGCAACCTCAGCGGCCCTTGATCTGTAATCTTTAAGACTCTCTTCCTGACTTGATTACTATTTCTAGTTTCTGTTGTTGGAAGTTATTCGGTTAATTTGCTGGCTTGCCAGAGAGAATTGTGCCAGAGAACCTGTCAGAGAACTCAAGAAAGGTGCACTGGCCATGATATGAGCAAACGTATTGCCCAAAGCCCCATGTTCCTGCCCATTGCATTGCAACAGAGAATTCCAATAAGACGTTCATCTGTGCATTTCCTTTGCAGAGTTTTATACAGCTGTTCTTCCAATCTAAATTTTAAGAGTGAAAATATAAGTAATACATTTTTAGACAAATATTGGAATTGAGATTTAGCAAACGCAGAAATAGGCAAAGGAATTGCAATATTTGGCAACTTTTGGTATGTATTACGTGATCGCAAATAGTGCTGGAGCCTTTGCTTGCTGCTCGGGCATAATTTCTTCATCAGTCCATCGTAATTTGAGTCTTGTTTCCACAGGTATGCGGACTGTGTAATACTACTTCTACCTCAGCTGGAGACTGGACTCCGGAAATTGTTCACAATAGTTAATAACTGTGCCAGTAGGATTCTAACTGCAGAGGTAAATGCATTTGTTTCTGGATCTAAAGGGCAAATTATTAAACATCAGACTATCCACACACCAATGAGGGCAATTAAAGAGTGATCTATTGGTTGCATGGGGAGTGTCCTGAGATTGTTACCAGGTATTATATGAATACATGAACTTTATTGGCTCAAGAATCCTGGACTTGCATGTTGGTGCAGATGAGGGAAGTTAAATAATCATTGGGGTTGCATTGTTAATGCAAAGGATGCCTCCTTTGTTAATGCAAAGGATGCCTACTGCTAAAAAATCTTTCTTCGGGGCATTACTTGTCTTTCATAGCTCCTTCTTACTTTCCTGAATCAGCATGCCCTTATCTCTTGGAGTAGTTTTCATTTAACGGCCGCACCTACCTTTCCTCTTATGCGATGCTGATCCAATTTCAGACCCTTGCTTAACAATCCTGGATACAGAACTTGGCTCACCCCAACCAATTTTGCGATCTCTCACTGTGACTAATCAAAGTTGCTGCAAGCCTAAAATCTTTGTTTGCCTGCTTGGAGTTGTAATTATGATCCTAGAGCTTAGTCTAGTTCAGTAAAACACTGAGTCAAGCACTGGACCACTAAACATTATTTATGAAACAATGACAAACTCCCTATACAATACCTAACTATCCACGGGATCGATCCTTGTTTCTGCTTGTCCAAGCCCTTCAGCCTCGTGCAAGTTTATACCTCCAAAAGGTTACGCAGTCCCAAGCGCTCCTCCAGAAGATCGACAACGATCCTCGCGGGGGTTACCTTTTAGAGGTCATCGAACCCTGCAAGGCAGAACTACATGGGGGTGGTAGCCCCAACAAACCAATCATAGATATAGATCACATTAAAGCGTTATTGACAGTTCCCTAACCCAATTACAAAGCACCCCATCACAATGTTTCTACAGAAGCTTCTGGAAGGAAGTCAATTAATCAAGTAATGCAACATTCTCCTGGAGAGTATAAACAATTCAAACAAGGCTTCACACTTCAGCCAATCATCAAACAGTAACACAAACACCTTGCAACATTATTAACAGTATTTATCAACCATTTGCAGAGGGCCAATCCTGATCATGCATCTGCAACACCTTTGAGCTCTTCTGCAAAGTCCTCATACATTTTAACAATAAGAGAGGACATCTGGATCTTTCCTCATCCTGCATATCAATCTAGGGTTCAGACTAACTGGCACTTTTTACAGACCATTTGGTACATTTTACATTGGCACATTTTACATTGACACATTTTATAATAGCTCTTTTAGTCAATATTAACAGAGTGATATCCATTTTGTGAATAGCTTGATGAGTTCCTCTCAAATCATGATAAATCACTGGAAATTAATACCTGGTGAATGAAAATTGACCAGATGAACGTATTGGAGATATTTATAGGGCTTCAGAAAAATATAAGAACAAATGGTGGACAAAAAATATAAGAACAAATAGCAAAATCAGCCTGTGACACAATTAATTCCCACATGGATGTGGATGGAATGGAAGAACACACTGTATACATTGGAAATATGAGGCGTAATCAAAACATTCTGCGTACAACGGGCAGCATGTAGGTAGGGAGAAAAGGAGTTAATGTTTCAAGTTCATCAGAACTAGTTATCTAATCTCATGAGTAATAATACTTTTTTCTGTTTCAAATTATGATTGGTTTGTGAATCTCCATATCTGGTCCTTTTGTATGTAGAAAATATGCTGTTTTGATTGCTGTGTGATGGAATTATTGCAAGAAAATTGCTGAAGTTTTCAATATATCTCAAATTTGATTTCCTTTGTTACAGTCCACAATGCTTTACACCACATTTGATGAGGTAAGTTTGACTTTGTTCTCATTTAGAAACTGCAACCACTGCCTTCTCACTGTTCCTTTATGAGCATGCATGAACCATTTATCTACTAAGAATTGGAGTAGTTGTAAAAGTTTGCTTCTAAAAACAGACAACCACACAAACGGTTAAAGGTAAACCAAGTCAAGCTTTAATCCAGGGGTCAGCAACCTTGTTCTGCATAGAGGTCAGGACGCATGTCAGTGGGCGGATGGCGGGCCACATCTATCTTGCTGCCCCCCGCCGCTCCCCACTCCTCCCCGCTGTCTGCTTCTCCCCGCTCCCCTCCTCCTCTTCCCCCTCCTCCTCTTCCCCCCTCCTCTCTTCCCCCCCCTCCTCTTCCCCCCTCCTCCTCTTTCCCCCCTCCTCCTCTTTCCCCCTCCTCCTCTTCCCCCCCCTCCTCTTCCCCCCCTCCTCCTCTTCCCCCTCCTCCACTTCCCCCCTCCTCCTCTTCCCCCCCTCCTCCTCTTCCCCCTCCTCCTCTCCCCCCTCCTTCTCTCCCCCCTTCCTCCCTCCCCCTCTCCCACCCCTCCCCCCTCTTCCCCCTCCTCTCTCCCCCCTCTTCTCCCTGCTCTCTCCCCCTCTCTTCCCCTCCCCCTCTCTCTCCCCCTCCTCCCTCTCTCAACCCCCCTCTCACTCCCCCATCTCCCCCCCCCCCCATCTTTACAGGGGTTAAGGTTGGACAAGCATTGTTCAGAGTAGTAATGTAAATAGATTCACTTGGACCATTCATAAGGGAGTTGGTAGGTATCTGAAAGGAAATAAATCTGGGGCATTATGGTGGAGAGTAAGGAAACCAGACTAGATAAATTGGAATGAATGACTTCTATGTTGTAACTATTCTGTGACCTGTTTGCGTCGCTAAATGTGAAAGTAATGAGATTCATTCAACGTTTTACAGATGCTGGCGAAATACCTTGAGAATGATGATACAAACCAGCTTCCAATAGCTCTTGGAGATCCTATAATGGTATGTCCCTGGATGACAGTGACACATTTGGTGAATATGTACAGCACTGGTTACCACCACTGATTCTCTTAAATGTATGGGTGCATTTTCCGATGCATTTGTGAAGGGTGGAATTGGCCTGGTAAAAGCCAATGCTCAGCACCACAGAGCAAGGAAGCTCTGAAGCAAATGTGCAATCTATGTAGTGATGTTACAAAACTTACCTTCAGCGGCGCTGCAGTTCCGCCACTGGCCGTGCACACGACTTTGACGCCTTTCAGGGGGGGGGGGCGGATAAAAATGACGTTTTGTACTGCCTGTCCTCTGGCTGCTAGCTGCTGATGAAAAATCGATCAGACTTTCGTTTGCGCTGTATTTTAAAAAAAATTCGCTGGACAATTTAAAAAGCGACTTCTAACGCCCTCAACGCCTACAACGTGACGGATCGCAAGAACGGGACAAAACGGAGAGTTAGTCATCTATTTTACTTATAATCTTGCTTCTTGGGATGGCTTTAATCTAAATCTTTACGTTGCGAAAATGTTATTTGGGGTCCATACGAACCGGCAGTGTTTTTTCTGCCGATATAGGGTTCAAATTCACCGCAAATGCAACGTTCCAATCGATCACGTTCCAGAAGCAAGATGATTTAAATGCCCCTTTTTTGGACAATCATGTCATAAGCCGTCCAAATTGTCTATATTTTGTATTATTCTCTCTCCATGATTATTATTTTTAAACTAAATATTCACAACAGTTTGAGTCACATGTATTGTGCAAAAAACAATAATTTTGATTACGTTTTTAGAGGGGATTTTGGGATTAATTTATGGGAATTAAACATTTAATTCCTTCCATCTGGTATATAAATTCATGACATTGAGATTTAAAAATCACTAGACCAAGTTCCCCCAATGCGCGTTTGTTGGGGGGGGATTGCTGCACCTTCACACGCACACTAACCACCCCCCACACACACAGGGAGTGGGGAGAGAGATGAGGGGATAGAGAGGAGGGTGGTGGGGAGAGGGGGTTGGAGTAGGGGAGGGGTGCAAGAGGGAGGAGGGGTGCAGGAGGGGAGAGGGTGCAGGAGGGGAGAGGGGTGGTGGAGGAGGGTAGTGGGAGGTGGAGGAGGGTAGTGGGGGGCAGAGGGTGGGAGGGGGAGGGAGAGAGAAGGGGAGTCGGGGAGGGGGGGTGGAGGGAGAGAGGTGGAAGGGGGGAGAGGAAGGGGGAGGGTGGGAAGTGGGGGATTCCCTGCAGAGTGAGGGGGGCAGAGGGGATGGTTGCGGGGGTGGAGGGGGCCTGCAGCGTCACACACTAACCACCCCCCGCACACACACACTAACCACCCCCCCATGCACACACACACTAACCAACCCCCATGCACACACATACTATCCACTCCCCGCCACCCACACTAACTACCCCCCCCGCACACACTAACCAAACACCCCGCACACACTAACCCCCCCCCCACACACACTAACCCCCCCCCCCACACACACACTAACCACCCCCCACATACACACACACACAACCACCCCGCCTTGATATATTAATATTATTCATTGGCTCCTTTGTGAAGGCTACAATCTCCCACCCCTGTCTCATTGTGATGTCATATGTAAATGAGATCCATTGTGATTGGACATCTGTGAGATGGCACTGTGACTCATGCAGCAGTTTGATTTTAAAATATTTTGATTTTCTTTACTAAAAAAGCGGGGAAATAATCAACCAAATTCTCTAATTTTCTAAAACACGGTCTTGAGGTGGAAAAACCCTACAGGAAAATGTTACAATGTCTCTGTTACGGCAAATTTTAGAGGTGGAGATCCACAAACGCCTTAAACGAATATTCACAAATTAGAATGTGAACGAACGTTCGAATACGAGAGTTTTAATAAGTATATATATGATGTTATATTGTGAATTCCTGTGTGAATGGGATTAGTTTGTTATTTGGATACTTAGGCTATTTTAAAAAAATCATTTTCTTAAGAAATTGAATCTACAGGACATTCTTAATGGGAAAGTAGGGGGCAGAAACGCATGTCATGTGTGGTTTGAAGAGCAATTGCAAAATTACTTATACTTAACTTAAAAATACATCCATACTGTTACGACTCCCGAAGGCAGGTACCTCAGAGCTGCGTAACAAAGTCAAAAACCAGGTTCAAGTTTATAATTATAGTCTTTAATTGTGTTAAAAGAAAACAAAACCCGAACCTGATTTAAACAACACAATCAAGGACAAGAATCGACTAACAAAATAAAGATAACAGTGCTCCAGCCAGCCTCGCAATGGGCCGTCGAACTGAAGACTCTAATCCTGCCTAAAAAGAGATAATCCGGCAACAAAATACACTAAAACCCTCAGGTCACCCCTTATCCGTCCCAGTACAACATTAATGAACAAATATATGAAACAATATACAAAGTGCTATGCCATGTGACCAGGCATTCTGCAGCTCAGTCCGGCAGTCTATTGGCTTAGTCAGGGTCACCACAAGAGAGAGAGAATTCTGGGATCTCCAGCTATTTAAGCTTCCGATGAGTCACCGGTCACCAGACGCAGCTTGGCCAATCGGGTACAGGAGCTCTTAACCCCTTGATTCCTGACTCCCAGCCACGGGGCCTGCACTCAGGAGAGAAACAGAAAAGGTAAGTACATAGCATTCACCGGGGGGGGGGGAAATACTTAACACATACCAACGCTTAAAATGTGGATTTCAAACATGTTAGACACCGTACACCTTGAGGAAATGCGATTCCTCCTAATAGATAAATCAGACCAATTCTTAACGGGTCGGTCTCCATTTGTCGATTTGTTGGAAGCATATGGTGCAACAAAACCATAGAAGCTAACTGTTTCATGATTGGGTGAGGGATGGTCAAGAATGTAGATAATTATCTCCTTAATCTCTTACCTTATACTCTTTTTCGTTCTTTTTATCAATATTCTTCGTTCACACTTTTTTCCTTTTCACACACTATATCACACGTTTCTCTATCTTTTATTATCTATTCTCTTTTTCTTTTTCATTATTAAAAAAAAATAAGAAGCTGTACATAAAATATGTCAATATATATTGGGCACCTTGGTGCCATATTCCTATACTTCTAATAAAAATTTTTTTTTTTTTTAAAGCAATTGCAAAATTGGAAAGTTGAGGAAAAACAAGGTGTACAGAGTTGCTAATTATTTACAAACTGAGGAGTATGATGATGCTACTGATTATGATATGCCAATGTACCAGCCAGCAACTAATCTTCTCCATAGAGACTTGGTCTTTTGCTAGAAATTGTAATTTATTTACCTATCTGTTACGGACTTACAGCATATAATACAATAATATTAAAGTTCTGATCTTGAGAATAGCACATTTTTTGATTTTCAAGACAGTCTGGGTGTCTATTACTATTTCCGTCTCAACGGTCAATTTTGTAATTAGCTTATTAAACTTCTTTTTATGCTTTATCTGATGGGATAAATTGCAGACTTGATTTTTAAAATCTCAAAATTTTGTAACATTGCTATTCTATGTGCTTCTGGTGCATCTAGATTTAATGCCTTGGAATAGAATGGCCCATGTTCCCAGATAATTAATTCAAAATGTACCATCAGGATCTTCACTCATGTGGCCTACAATTTATAAGTAGAGAAAAATATGATTATCAGAGTCCTGCGATTTAGGAATAGTCTGATAAGGAGCACATTGGGGTGGAAGATTGCAACCTTCACGTGGTCCGCCCTGTTTCGACTAATGCAATCAACTCGACGTGCACAAACAGAAGATCAAATCGACCAAGTTGTCCAACAACTTTAGGCTGTGCACGCCCAACGAAAGAAGAAGAAGGCGCACATTGAAGTACCATGGGGGACAATATTTAGGGAAAGAGCAGTGGGCCCTGGAAATACTGTAATAAATGTTTTGAAAATACTGTGTTAACATCTATGAAAATCTTGATTCAAACCAACTGATTTGATGCATTTGGATTCCATATAGGAAATTCTTTGGGATCTTTTAAACCATCAGGAGGGTCCCCGGATCCGAGACCATCTAAGTCATGGTGAGCTAGATTTGAAGCTGTTTCCTAAAAAAATGGCGAGTCACGTGGTAGCACTGGCCATTGTTTTATTACATCGTTGCTGCAAAAATGGAAATGAAATAGCCATGGTAATCAGGTAATTCTGGCATTCACCAATTGTGTAGCTTCATTCGTGAACATTTGATGTCAACTGATGCATGTTTCATTGAATTTAGGAAAATGAATGCTTGAGGTTGATCATCAGTTCTACAAGTTCGTACTGCTCTCGGTTCCATCCTATCGGAAGACTTAAACAGCAGGTACTCTGATCGTTTCTGTCCAATTTCTTAAATCAAAACTTATAGTGGAATTTCTGTTTCTATTCCTAATATGAACGTCCTTTAAATGTTGCTTGACTTTTTCAGAACAGGATAATGGTGCACTGCCCTCGGACAACAGCATGAATTGTAATCAGTTTTATCTTAATTGTTGAAAATGATTGATTTTCTAGAATATTGCATTTGTGTAAAAATTTTCAAAGATCCAGTTCTCATTTTGCACATAATAAAATATATTTATAGGAATAGCAGGGAGTAAATATTATTCATTGGACAACCGTTGCAATGTTGTTTTGCCTGTCTCGATCTTCAGACTAATTAAATGTGACAATTCAAAATGCTCCAAATCTGTTCATTTTTCCGCTGGTTTTGATCTGACTCTTTTTCAGTTGGTTTGCAATTCTCCATAATACTGGTGTGGTTGTGCTTCATGCAATTCCTGAGCAAGAATTTCTTGTTTCTTGATTCCAGTCCCAAGTTATTAAAGGCAGTGAAACACACTAGCCTTGTGTAATGACAAATGAAGTTGGCTCGCTATTGAATGAACTGTTAATTGTGCAGTGTTCATTATTCAGCTGCTTTCTCTTACAGCTTCGACATTGCGTTGGAAGCCTACGAAAATGGGATGGGATTCCCAGACCCTCAATAGAGCAGGTGTCTGAAAGACCATGGTAGGAAAATAACAACAATGCCAAAGAAAATGCTGCTGGAATGTTGATAAATGGCTTGTAAGAACTTAGTGTGGCTGATATGTAGGGACAAGGAAAAGTCACGGGTTCAACTCTTGATCTATGCTGGGGTTTCCTGAATTTTATAGTCTGACTATAAAATAGTGTTTTTATTCCTTTCAATGGGGGTGGTGGTGGTGGGGGGGGGGGTAGAGGCTCCATCCACGTAGCCTCTGGGGAGGACAGGGGATACTGGATGTTGCGCTAGGACTTTATTTATCCATAAGCGGAGTCGTGTAACATGGATATAGGACCCTTGTACCAACTGAAGAAGGGTCTCGATCCGAAACGTCATCCATTTCTTCTCTCCAGAGATGCTGCTTGTCCCGCTGAGTTACTCCAGCATTTTGTGTCTACCCTCGTCCAGACTGACCAAGTTGCCAAACCAAGCTGGTCTCACTTGCTTCTACTTGGCCCATATCCCTCAAACCCTTTCCAGTCCATGTATCTATGCAAGTGTATTTTTTAAATGTTGTAATTATACCCGCTTCTACCTTTTCCTTTCGCAGTTCGTTCTGTATACACACCATCTTCTGTGTACAAATGTTACTCCTCGAGTCCCATTTTAAATCTTTCCCTTCTCGCCTCTAGTTTTAGACTCCTTTACAATGGGAACGGTTTAAATAACCCTGTCATTCAATCAGCATACCGAGGAATTGACTCTTCATTCTGTTCTGACCAGACGGATCCATTGGATGGATTCTTGCCAGTTGACTTCATGCAGACTACTGGTTACTTCAACTTTTCTGGGATAATGTAACCATTTCTATTCATCGCATTGTAAATCTGGATATGAATTGTGCTAAATTGCGGTTTTCACCACAGCAAAGAGCCTGCTGAATGTGTAGACTTCCAGGTTCACATTCTTGGAAAAGTTTGTTATTGCTGTGGTGGGGTGAGGTGCGTGATGCATGGAGAGGTTTTTTCCAAGGTTTACCATAATATAAACGGTGTATAAATTCTTATCTTTATTCATGATTTATGTGTAAAAATATTTTTAATCTGAGGAAAGGGGTTGCCAAGTAGTGGGAGAGGGGTGTAACTGCGAGAAAGAGCGGGCAGATTCCAGTGGGGGGAAGACTGGACCAACGGAGAGACATTATTGGCAGCTGCGCGCACACAGACCAGCGCCTCATCCGCTGCCAGGATCAAACCCGCTAATGGACCGTCCTGTTTCCCCCCACAAAGTCGGTTGGAGATGCCCGGAGCAGCGGTGGCCCACAGACCCACTGCCAGCGTGGAGAAGAAGCGCCAACCCCAGCTCAACTCTGCCAGCCCCGGACCGACGGGACAGCGGCCCGAAGCAGCGGTGGCCCACAGGCCCACAGCCACGTGGAGAAGAAGCGCCAACCCCAGCTCAACTCTGCCTGTACAAGGAGAGAGGCGCGGCCGACGCCCCCCCCCCCCCCGCAGACAGCGCCTACCCCCTGCGCTGGCTGCAAGCCCGGCCCGACACCTCCGGCCGCCCATGGACAGGGACGGGATGGGACACCGGGGAGGGGACGGCGACGGCCCAGCAGCATTCAACAGCGCCCGCAGTGCAGGGGACCCGGGCCCAATCCGACCACGGACCCCGACCTCGCTTACTCACTGAAGCATAAAGTAATAAAAACGACAAAATAATCTTGCCTTTTAACTGAGGACCAATAAATAGAACTAATTCATAGTTCGAAAGCAGACAAAATGCTGGCGAAACTCAGCGGGTGAGGCAGCATCTATGGAGAGAAGGAAATGGGCAACGTTTTGGGTCGAAACCCTTCTTCAGACTGAGATTGCGTCTTAAACATCAGAGATTAAACATCTGCAGTTCCTTCTTAAACACGGTAGTTTGAAAGCAGTATTTTCTTACCTAGAAGAATCAAAGCTGGAAAAAGCATGAAATGGGCACACAGCTCCACTGCTTCCAGTACCTTTGACCTGGGCATGCGCAGTCGGAATACTGCTTATTAGTGTTGAGACAAACAAACTGAAGATGACAGCATTTTATTTTCTCCACATTACTGCAGGTCTGAGTACTGGAGTCAAAGAACATCAGCTACTTCTGGCAGTCTCATGGAGGAAATTGTTTCGTACATAGTAAAACGGCTAAAGCCAGTCTACAATGAAGAACTGAATACGTCACAATTGTTAGCTGAGGAGTAAGTATCATGTCTCTAGGATTTGACAGTTTTACAATGATTGTTTAAAACACATTGACACTAGTTTTAAATAAATTTGGTGGCATGCACACTGCAGACCTAGTGGTGTAAAGTTAATCAAAACATAGGAGTGGGCCATTTAGAAAATCACAAGGCAGTCATTCAGATTGATTTGTGATTGGGAAAGGGTGTTTGATAAATGTGTTGCTTTTTTGAGGTTGGAGCAAGCAAGGTGGTTAAAATAGACTTAGTGTGCATTAAATTTCCAGAAGACATTTCGTAAGGTGCTACAGAAAAGGTTATTGCATAGGTTAAGAGTGTCTGGTGGTAATGTATCAGTATCGAGAGGGAAGTCGCCGAATAACAGAAAATGAAATTTGGATAAATGGGTCATTTTTGGATTGTTAGTAACAAGTGGGGTTTGATAGGGATCAGTTCTGAGACCTCAACGGTGTATAATCTATCTATACATAACTAAAACTTTCATCTTGTTATCTTCCGGTTTGTATTGTTATTACATTTGCGCAAAACCGGTACACGACAGCACTACAATTTTTGGCCAGCTTACTGATCATTCTCCTGTGCAGCAACTGCAACAGGTTTGGTTCGGATCGGTGGTATATTTTAAAAGTGATTAAGGTTTAATAATCTTTAAAACCGCGCATGCCTAGATTGGTCTCCTCTCCTGTCACAGGGAAGGGACAGGAGTTATGGAGGGGGGGGGTCACTGGGTAGGGGAAAGGAGAGGTGATGGAGGGATTGAGGGAGGGTAGGAGGATAGGGGAAAGAAGAGGAAGGAGGTGAGGAGGAAGAACAGGGAAGGAGGGGGAATAGAGGGAGGAGATGGGGAGTGGGGGAGGTAGGGAGTGGGAAATAGAGGGAGAGGAGGGCAGTGGGGGAGGTGAGGAGAGATAGTGGGGGGATAGGAGAGGGAGGGAGAGGAGATGGAGGGAGGGAGTGACTGAGGGTAGGGGAAAGGAGAGGGAGGGAGTGACTGAGGGTAGGGGAAAGGAGAGGGAGGGAGAGGCGAGGGAGGGATTGGGGGAGCGTCCTTGTAATAATAAAGACCTCACACCATGTCAGGTTATACACTGTTTATTTAGAATAAACAACTACAAGCTCTTGAGAGTTCACTTCAGACTACGGAGTGCAGTAGACCGCGACGCTAATAAGTTAGTGGGCGTAACTACAAAAGCATGACTCATAACATGAGCCACTACTCTACATCCCCCCTCTTAAAGAATCAATAACTCTACCCATAACTAAGTAAAGCAAAAATCACAATCGATGACAGATATGTAAAGTCAAACATAGTCCGGATACTTCATGACCAGCCTGCTAACACAACCGGCACGTGTATGATAGAGGCCATCTCCATTCCTCTTCTCTGGGGACAGAGTTGGTGATTTCATCACCGTGGGGGGAGTGGACCAACGCCTCTAGGGTCGAAGCAGGAGACTGTGGCACAGGCGAAGATGGGACAATCAGAGGCATGGAGTGTTGTGCTGGCAAGAGCATGCAAGGGTCACCAGATACAGATTGAAGTGAACTTGTACGATCCGGATAATAAGGAGGAGGGATTGGCTCCTCCACAGGCAGAAGATGTTGTCTGTTTCGTCGGTCGGTGCAGCCATCGGCTCTAACAACGTACGAGCGTGGCTCCGAAGCTAGCCAGAAATCACCCCAACACGGTCATGGCCTTTATCAGTCTGTAAGCGAACCACCTGTCCTTTGGTCAATGGCGGCAGAGGCCTACTTGTCTTGTTGAACCACTTTTTTTGAATGTCACACTTCTGTCGTAACCTGGTTTGAATATCCTCGGATGGAAAGACATGTAGGATTAACGTTTGTTCTGCGACGGGCAACGGGCTCCGGGTCTGCCTTGACAATAATCGTTGAGCTGGGGAAACCCAAGGCAGGGTCACGCGAAATGTTGCGTAAGTTGAGCAAATCCAGGATACGTCAGATTTGGCCCTGTGTATCAATCGATCTCTTATCAAACTAGCTTCGATTTCTCTAAAATCGCATCGACTAGCAACATGCTTCAGTGCACTGACATAGAGCTCGTAAGGTTCTCCTTGTTTTTGACACATTGAGAAAAATTTATGTTGTTCAATGCTCACATTAATTTGTAACTCACATAGTTGTCGGAATTTACATAGGAGGCACTCGGGATCACGGATGGACCCTGCTGGAATTTGTACGTTATTATCATCCACACCAGCCGGTGCATAGTGAAATCTTCTGGCACGTCGTGCAGCTTCAGTGCCTGCAAAGTTAAGGAGAATTGAGGCACGAAGAGCGGGTGCTGCAGCCGGATAAGCAGCATCAATGTAGATTGAGAAATCTTCCTCGAACACACGCTATCGCTCTGCAAGATCAGCATCAAACACCAAGATATCCAGCTTTCTGCGAGCAGCAGCCATAATCGTAGTTAAAAAAATAAACTAGGATAAAAATAATATAATCAATCGGAGGGTGACATCTTAAACTGACACCATGTTGAACAGCAAAACTCTCAATCTTAAGGTGGATTCCAGGGCCTGCTGTAATGCAGTCTCCTTGGACGACTTCCAACAGCTACAAAACACAGAAGTTCTAACTCAGACAACTGCTTCACGGATCTCTTTTAATGGTGCAGCACTGTGCTCTATCGGCCAAGTAACGTTGCGTGCCATCTCAACGCTCATGACCACATCTTGGATTTTTATGTCGTACGCGAGAATCATCCATACTGGGTGCCGATGCATGCCATGACATGGGTTTGACTTCCTTCAGCCTGAAAACGGATCCAGCGAAAACCAGTGCCATTAATGAACTCCCAGCACCCACTGACGTGCCCAGCTTGCAGAGGTTCCTTGGCATGGCAAACTATTTGAGCAAATTAATTCCTGATTTCAGCAAAACGTCAGCCCCATTATGCCTTCTCACACACAAAGACACTGCTTGGGCCTGGCATGAACAACAACAGACAGCATTTGACGCCCTTAAACGGCAGATATTGGCCACCCCTACGCTAGCGTACTTTGATCAAAGACTGCCTGTTACACTTACATGTGACTCCTCTCAACAGGGAGGGAAAAGAAAAGGGAACATGAAGAGGAGGGGGAGAGAGTGCTGTGGGATGAGGGGAAATGAGCTGTGCCTGCGCCGTTGGGGGCCGTGGGTCAGTGGTGGAATATTGTGTTGGGCGAATGGGTTGCATTGGGGGACCAGGCCTCCCGTGTGACATGAACCCAATGGGTCCCACTTAGTCTAGTATGTATTAATGACTTGGATGAAGGAATCAAGTGTACTCTGCCCAAAGGATTACGGAGAGTCGGTTTGTCAAGGAGGACTCTCTCTAACTTCTACAGGTGCACAGTAGAGAGCATGCTGACCGGTTGCATCGTGGCTTGGTTCGGCAACTTGAGCGCCCAGGAGCGGAAAAGACTACAAAAAGTAGTAAACACTGCCCAGTCCATCATCGGCTCTGACCTCCCTATCATCGAGGGGATCTATTACAGTCGCTCACTCAGAAAGACTGGCAGCATCATCAAGGACCCACACCATCCTGGCCACACACTCATCTCACCACTACCTTCAGGTAGAAGGTACAGGAGCCTGAAGACTGCAACGTCCAGGTTCAGAAATAGCTACTTCCCCGCAGCCCATCAGGCTTTTAAACTCAACTGAAACAAACCTCTGAACACTAATAGACTATTATGTGTTTATTTGCACTTTATCTGCTTATTTATTGATGTGTGTATATATTTATATAATGATGCATGGTACACTGATATGATATGTTCTGTATTCGTGCCTACTATATTCCGTTGTGCTGATGCAAAGCAAGAATTTCATTGTCCTATCTGGGACACATGACAATAAACTCTCTTGACTCTTGACGACTTGAAAAGTGTGCAGATTAGTAAATTTGAGAATTATATTAAATTTGGCAGTGTAGTGGACAGTGAAGAAGGTTATCTCTGATTGCAATCGAATCTTGACAACTGGGCCAATGGGCAGAGGAATGGCTAATGGTGTATAATTCAGATAAATGAGAGGTGTTGCATTTTTCTAGGACAAACCAGGGCAGGCACAGAAAAATGGGACTAGCTTGGTTAGACAACTATGTCAGCCAAAGGGCTTGATTCTGCGATGTTTTGCTCTGTGACTGTGGCTCTATGACCTTGATGGTGAGGCGAACACAGACTAATCAGGAATGATTAGTAACAGTTGGACAATGGAGCATGTTGTGGGAAAATCACTTTGAAGGGACAAATAAAAATAATAATTAAATGGAGTAGGATTATAAAATATAGTACAGAGGGTTCAGGCATTCCAAGTATAGGAAACACAAAGGTTGGCATGATTATTTTGAATGGCAGAGCAGGCTCAATGGACCAATGGCCGCCTTCCTAACGGATCATTCAGCTTCACAAGCCCGTTCAGCTGTTATTAATCATTACTGATTTGTGTCTTAACCCTGCTTGATCCTCCATATTTTTTTAATGCTCGCTCCAGGTAACATAAAATTCTTTGCTTTTCCATTTCACCTCATCACAATAGGTGAAATATCCACCTTTAGCATTTGAAATTCTCTGCAGTCTTCTCACTGCTTGTGTCAATAACTCCTCCACCTGTACCTCACTCAAATCTCTGCTTACACAGTCCTATTTCCCATCACTCTACCACTCCATATTTGCTTCAACTGTCTTATCTCAGAAAAATTTACATAATTGGCAAGTATTTAGTCAGTAGCTCTGACATCTTTTTACCTGTTTTATATGAAACTTTTTTTGCAGCAATCTTCCTGAAAGGTGCCCAGGATATTCTCTACAATGTTAAAGATGCTGTATAAATTAGAGTTTCTAATGTTATATCTTTCCCGAGCTGTTGTGTAGTGCATTATCTATACTGAGGATGGTTCTTCCCATGACAGGCAACTCCACCTGGTAATTAAACTGCTGGCCAACTCCATACACACTTTGTATTGTCCTCGGACTCTTCTGGAAGCGGTGGCTCTCCTAAGGAAGGTGGCCTTCCAGTGCCTGACCGTTTCCGAGCAGGTCACCAGCGGTGCTGCAACCCGCCAACAACAGTGGTTGAGCAAATCACTGCGCTCACGCCAGAGGCAAAATTATCTTCGGATGTTGGCGAGGTGAGACTTTCCTGCTTCGTCTGCAAAACTGTTTGATCTTTTGCAATTAAATAGCTGAGATTGTGAGGTTGTTTTCTTGAAATTGGACTCCCACCACCCAGAGCACTATTTATGAATAGTCCAGCACCAATGTCCAAACCTAGATGAATAGAGTTTCTGATGAAGGTAACATCTTTTCACCTCCCCTTTGTACATACAATAAACAATTGTATTTGACTTCCTGCATCATATTTACATAATTTCAACATTGTGATTTCAACACAAGTACCGAATGTTTTCAAAGAAAGTTCTGATTGTCATGACATTTCTAAGGAAATTGCAACAATCACTAACTACTCGCTGAATGCATATACAATAGCATTTCCCCACTCAAACAGTTTGGTTTACATGGAAAGGATAGACTTGTGGTGGGCCACGCACTTTACATAATGTTCAGCTCTTGGGGGGGGGGGGGGGGGCACGTGTCCCGGTGACGAGAGGTAGGGGTCATGGGTGCCTCTGGGGAGTATTTAAGGGGTTATATATAGTGCGTGGCCCATCACCTGGTACCGTCACATTCCCCCCCCCCCCCACCCCCGGAACTAGAAGCACAAAAACGGACAGGCAGCCGAACGAGGTGGCCGGAACTCGTACGTACGTCCCCACATAAAGGTTTATTTTCTGGTAAGGATGAACTAGGTGGGACCCTCGACGGCGAGGCTGGGCCACCTGGACTGGCTCACTCAGGTCCAAATGGGCCTGCTTAAATCGAGCCACCTACACGGTCTCGCGCAAACCCCTCATGTCCAATTCAAAAGTCATGGGCCCTTGCCGTAGCACCCAAAAAGAACCTTCGTAAGGGCGCTGTAAGGGCAACCTGTGGGTGTTGCGGTGGAAGAAGACATACTGACAATCTGCAAGAGCCAGCGGCACGTTAAATGGAGCAACACCATGCCGAGACATTGGGTTAGGAAACGGGTTACAACCCTCTCCCGCACTCGGCTGATGAAGTCTGCAAGTCCTCATTTGGGGCGGTGCGGATCCCCAGCAGGACCCACAGCAACTCGTCCATCCAACCGGGACCTGTGAGGCGAGCCTTCAAAGTGTCCTTAAGCCGGCGGTGGAAACGTTCCGCCAACCCATTTGACTCGGGGGTGATAGGCTGTCGAGTGGTGGAGCTGAGCCCCCAACAGGTGGGCCATTGCTGACCACAGCTCCAACATGAATTGGGAACACCGGCCAGACGAAACAGGGAAACCAATAGGCCACCAGGGCACACGCGCAGGACAGGGTCGAGGTGTCGATAAGCAGGATATCCACCGGGTGAAATGGTCCACCACCATAAGCAAGTGCGAAATGCCGCGGGATGGAGGCAGCGGCCCCACGATATCCATGTGGACGTGGTCAAAACGTCGGCGAGGCACTGTGAAGTCTTGAACTGGCACCCGGACGTGCCGCTGAACCTTCGATGTTTGACAGGGAATGCACGTCCGGGCCCAATGACCGACCTGCTTCCACAATCCGTGCCATACGAATCTTGCAGCCACCAACGTCATCGTCGCCCAGATGGATAGGTGGGCCAAACCATGAATGGCGTCGAAAACTCATCGACGCCAGGCCGCCGGGACAAATAGGCCGCGGCTGCCCCATGGAGACGTCACACAGGATGGTGATGCCAGCGGAACCGAAAGGCACGTCCTCGAGCACCAGTCCAGTGATGGCAGTTCAGGACTGCCTCATCTCGTCCGCTAGCTACGCCGCCGCCAAAACAAAGTAATTGATTCCCGGGGACATGTCGAGAACGACCATAACAGCCGAACGGGACCAGGCGTCTGCGACCTGGTTATTTTTCCCAGCGATGTGGCGGATGTCCGTCGTGAACTTGGAGATAGCAGTGAGGTGGCGCTGCTGCCAAGCGGACCAAGGGTCGGACACCTTGGCGAAGGCGAAAGTGAGGGGCTTATGGTCAGTAAACGCAACTAAGTCCCGGCCCTCCAGGAAATAACGGAAATGCCTCGCATCCAGGTATAAAGCGAGCAGTTCGCAGTCGAATGTGCTGTATTTATGCTCCGCCGGGTTGAGTTGGCAGCAGAAAAAGGCAAGAGGCCGTCAGTGACCGTCTGCAAACTGTTTCAACACACCACCAACTGCAGAGTCCGAGGCATCCACAGTTAGTGCTGTGGGGGTGTCGACCCGCGGATGTATCAGCATCATCGCCCGAGCCAATGCCTCTTTCGCCCCCTCGAAGGCTGCCATGTCGACGTCGGTCTACTGCACATCCCGCTGCTTGTCCGACAACAGCTGAAATAGAGGCTGTAGTATTCTCGTCACCGCCGTCACAAATCGGTGGTAGAACTGTATCATCCCGACGAATTCCTGCAAGCCCCGCACTAAGGAAGGCTGTGGAAACCGGCGAATGGCATCCGCGCAGCCTGGTAGAGGCACCGCACCATGCTGCGTCACACGATGACCCTAGAAGTCGATGGCCCAAAGGCCGAACTGGCACTTATCCATGTTTAATACCAACCCAAGCTCGCTCAGGCGCTGGCACAACCGGAGGTGGGAGCAATGTTCCTGCCGCGAATGACACGCCACCAGGATGTCGTCCAGATAAATGAAGACAAAATCAAGCCCCTGCCTCACAGTGTCCATCAGGTATTGGAATGCCTGTGGTGCTTTCTTAAGGCCGAAGGGCATATACACAAATTAGCATGGTCAACGGGGCCCCTTGGGAGTATTTAAGCTGTTTATCGCAAGCGCACGGGGTTGGTGAGTGAGGAGAATTGGTGTAGCAATAAAGGACAATATTTTCGGACAAACTTCGTGCCTGCCTCGTTCTTTAATGGACAACTCCACATCCGCCACAGACTGCATATTTCTTTGCTGCCTATATAACTCGAATGTTTCTCCTTTTTTTGATATCTTCCATCACAGGATGTATGCTTTGTTGGCAAAACCAGCATTTAATGCATCTCCTTCTTTCCCCTCAAATGTGGTAGAAGAAATCAGTCTTGAATCACTGCATACAATCCAGTACATGTGCTCCCTTATTCAGGAACTCAGGATCTTGACCTAACAACTATGAAGAGAGTGATATTTTCAAGTCAGGTGGTTATGAATATAGCAATTGTATTGTGCTACTATGTTGGTTGTATTCAAACAATCAAAATTAGATACTGTTGTTTTACAGTGTTCAGTATTTGCACTCCGTCTTCAGCCTAATTACGCTACTAGTAACAGTGGAACTGCTCAAAGCACAAATAATAAGTGAAATGGATTCTTCTGAAAAACACAGTTATTTGAAGTAAGTACATCAGTCAATGTTACCAATTGCATCAACACTAGTGTAGTTTAGAGATACAGCATAGAAACAGGCCCTTTGGCCCATTGAGTCTGTGCTGACTAACACGTAAGCTAGTTCTCCCCTACACGTTCAGGAAAATGTACATGTCAATTAACCGACAGACCTGCATGTCTTTGGAATGTGGGAGGAAACGCATCTGGCCACAAATTGAATGTACAAACTCTGTACAGACAGCACCCGTAGTCAGGATTGAACCTACTGTGCCACTGTGCTGCCCTTTGGTATTTCATGTAAGAGGTTGCAAATATGTACCCCAAATATTTTGATGAATGTTGTATCAAAATGCAAATTGAACTAAACATGCCGTGATATTGATACCATTGCGATGCAACAGATGGGAAGTATAGGTGGGAATAAATAAAAAACTACAGATAATTAACTTTTGAATTTCTTTGTCAGATGTTATCTGGATAGACTGTAGAGGGTTATTTGCCTTGGAACAGAAGTAGCTCTTATTGAGTGTCAGATAAACCAATCGAGGACACTGACCTATGGAGAGAGACTTTGTTACGTTATACCTGGGTGGAACTGCCACGGGAGACAGTTCCTTCAGAGTACAAACGGCACGGGTGTATATACTGCCGAACAAACAAGTGTATGTGCAGACTAGCACATATCTTAGTTCCTTAAACAGCTTAGTCAAGTAATTGCGATTTTATCGAAACTGCCTAAATTACATTATTCAGACCCATACATAGGCGCTGTTGGTTTTGCAGATAACAGATAATAACATCACGCACAAAGAAACAGATCTCTGTACACAATGCTCCAATCACTCGGCCAAGGCTTTTCTAACACCCAGAGAGTTGTGAATTGGTGGAATTCTCTGCCACAGAAGGCGGTGAAGGCCAATTCACTGGATGAATTCAAAAGAGAGTTAGATAGAGCTCCTGGGGCTAGTGGAGAATCAAGGGGTAAGGGGAGAAAGCAGGCACAGGTTACTGATTGTGGATGATCAGCCATGATCACAATGAATGGTGGCGCTTGCTCGAAGGGCCGAATGGCCTCCTGCACCTATTTTCTATGTTTCTCTGCAATGCGGCATCTTTATTTTCACAATACGTGTCAACTAGTAGAACAATTAAAGTTTAGCAAAATTCTCTAACATTGAGGTATTGAAAATAAAGGGTATAATCAGAGTAGAAATGTCAGAAGAGTAGAGAACCAGACCAAAGGTGACAGGGATAAACACATTTTAATGGAGCAAAAATCTTGCATCTGGATTGCACTACCAGGGGGAGCATTGGAAGCAAGTGGAATTTCTGGTGCTTCACAGCTCCAGGGGCTAGGGTTCAATCCTGATCACAAGTGCTATCTGTGTGGAGTTGTGTATTTTCCCTGTGAATGTGAGTTTTACTGTTTCGAGTAACATCCCAAAGATGGGTTGATCAGCCAGTGTGAAATACTTATTTGCATACATATGCGGCAAAACAATTTCAGGCCATCATCGAGCATGATTGCAGAGCTACAAGGGAATAAAGAGGGTGAATGGGGTTGGTAGAATTGCTTTGTAGCACCGACTGGATGCATATTATTTTCAAAATTCACCAAGTGAATTCAGACATATGGGTTACACAAAAAGCTGGAGAAACTCAGCGGGTGCAGCAGCATCTAAGGAGCGAAGGAGATAGGCGACGTTTCGGGTCGAGACCCTTCTTCAGACTGGTCAGGGATCAGGGAAACGAGAGATATAAACAGTGATATGGAGAGATAAAGCAAGAACAATGAGTGAAAGATATGCAAAAAAGTATTGGTGATAAGGGAAGCAAGCCATTGTAAGCTGTTTCTGGTGTGAAAATGAGAAGCTAGTGCGACTTGGGGGGGGGGGGGGGGAGATGGAGAAGGAATGTCAGGGCCCGAGGGCTGAGGGAGAGGTGGGGGGGGGGGGGGGGGGGGGGAAGGGAGCAGTCTGGGTTAACAGAATTGAGAAAATTCAATGTTTAAGCCCAGAGGATGCAGACTCCCCAAGCGGAATATGAGATGTTGTTCCTCAAACTTGCGGTGTTGTTCACTCTGGCCATGGAGGAGGCCCAGGACCGAGAGGTCGGATACGGAGTGGGAGGGGGAGTTGAAGTGCTGAGCCACCGGGATATCCAATATCCAATATGGGTATTGGATAGCATAGTGCCAAGTTAAACCATGACATTGAATAGTGGAACAGTCTCAAGGGCTATTTCTGCTTCCTGTTCTCGCAAGGAAACCTGAGAGGACCTAAGAAAGTACACAAGTGTCATCTTGAACTTGCTTCAGGTGACACGAATTCTAGTATATTATAACTAAAACACATTTAGCTGTTCGTGCTGAAGAACAATCAAGTTGTCCTCGCTCTCCCCGTTGTGTTGGAAATGTATTTTTTAGTGTGAACCATTGATGATGAAGACATGGACGTGTGTATTGCATGTTGATGATTTCGAGGGAAATTGGTGAATTTGTTGGGAAGCAGTCAACTTTCTTTTTTCACTGACTTGCTGTTTCTTGCTCACTGTGACACCCAGAAGATTATGAAATTATGAGGAGAAAATGAAATATAAGCAGTATTCTATACAGTTTTAAAATGTCTGTTAATATTGCTCTCTGCAATACTTATACTTCTGGCAGAGTAAGGATACTTTACCAGAAGGAGATTTTTTTTTGGAGCAAGACTACCCATCTCTATAACTCTATACATGATTTGATTCAATGATTATAATTTTTACCTCTTTGTAATAAATCCTACGGTTTCACTTGCAGATTCTTGAAGTCCTTGGTGCAATATGCAGAAAATATGGTGACCTACACAAGTCCGGAGAAAAATAAATGGGATGAAACATGGGACCTGACTGAAAAGATGCTACTGAAAGTTAAACAGTTTTACAACCAGTTTTTTAATGGAATAACAAGCTAGGCAACATGAGTGTGGTTGAGAGTAATTGATCTTAATCTAAAATAGTTATGTACTTTAAAAATTGTACTTATCATTGTAGTCCTGGAGGATGTAGGTTTATTTGTGTGAGCAGGGATTATGATATGTTTTATTGTGAATGCCAATGCCGTCGTGCTCAATTTGCTCCGAGTACATTCTAAGCATTGATCAGGTAAAGGGTCATGAGAACATGATCCCCTCCCTAACTGGTCATGTACAAGACGAGCTAATTCAGACAGAATTTTAGATTAGATCTACATAGATGCAGGGCCAGCAGCGCAATACAATGTGGTCATGTCTGATCATCCACAATCAGTACCGCATTCCTGCCTTCTCTTCATAGAGCTCTAACTCTATTTTGAATACATCCAATTAATTAGCCTCCATTGCCTTATGTGGCAGAGAATTCCACAAATTCCTGCCTTCTCCCCATATCCTTTGGTTCTTAAAGAGCTATCTTTAAGAGCTCTATCCAACTCTCTCTTGAAGGCATCCAGAGAATTGCCCTCCACTGCCTTCTGAGGCAGAGAATTCCACAGATTCACAACTCTCTGTGTGAAAAAGTTTTTCCTCATCTCAGTTCTAAATGGCCTACCCCTTATTCTTAAACTGTAGCCCCTGGTTCTGGACTCTCCCAACTTTGGGAACATGTTTCCTGCATCTGCTTTGTCCAATCTCTTTATAATTTTATCTTTTTTATAAGATCCCCTTTCATCCTTCTAAATTCAGTGAATATAAGCCCAGTCCCTCCATTCTTTCATCATATGACAGTCCCGCCATCCCGGGAATTAAAGTGAACCTACACTGCACTTCCTCAATAGCAAGAATGTCCTTCCTCAAATTAGGAGATAAAACCTGCACACAATACTCCTGATGTGGTCTCACCAGGGCCCTGTACAACTGCAGAAGGACCTCTTTGCTCCTATACTCAACTCCTCTCGTTATGAAGGCCAACATGCCATTAGCTTTCTTCACTGCCTGCTGTACCTGCTTGCTTACTTTCTGTAGATTGGTTACTTTACTTACTAACCATTGTAGTGCTTTATTATTATAAGCTCTGCCTACTACCATACCATTCATATTATCGCAACCGAACATGTGCTGTTAGTTGGTACTGCTGCATTGTAGGAGCAACATGCTGTAGTGTGTTGTATACGTTGCGCAACAAATAATGTTATACCAGATCCGTGAGTATGTGATTTGTTCAACATGGTGTTAGAAGTGGGATCAACCAGGGAGTGTATGTTATGTCTGTTATCTTCAGGCTCGGGGAGATTATCTGGAGGAGGTGCTGGCAGCTCTTGGTACTCAATATCAGAATCTTCATGTTTTAACAGGTGCACAGGCTTCCCACGGGCTCGACAGCATCTAATGAAATGGTTTCTTTTACAATAGTGGCATAATTTTCCAAAGGCAAGGCACAGTTCGCGATCAGCCAGGGTGCGAACCGCCACAGTTAGAACACTTTTCAATAAATCTTTGAGATTGTTTATTTTATTTTATTTATTTATTTAAATTTATTCGTGGATAACCCCTTGAGATGGACAATCATCTCGTTTTCGAGGGGGTCCAACATAGAACATACAGCACATACAGCACCAGGTTAGCCGGGAGGTGGTGGGTAAATTGAACAGATTGAAGGCCGATAAATCCCCAGGGCCAGATAGTCTGCATCCCAGAGTACTCAAGGAGGTAGCCACAGAAATAGTGGATGCATTAGTGATAATTTTTCAAAATTCCTTAGATTCTGGAGTAGTTCCTGAGGATTGGAGGATAGCTAATGTAACCCCACTTTTTAAAAAAGGAGGGAGAGAGAAAGCGGGGAATTACAGACCAGTTAGTCTAACATCGGTAGTGGGGAAACTGCTAGAGTCAGTTATTAAAGATGGGATAGCAGCACATTTGGAAAGTGGTGAAATCATTGGACAAAGTCAGCATGGATTTACGAAAGGTAAATCATGTCTGACAAATCTGATAGAATTTTTCGATGTAACTAGTAGAGTGGATAAGGGAGAACCAGTGGATGTGTTATATCTAGACTTTCAGAAGGCTTTCGACAAGGTCCCGCATAAGAGATTAGCATACAAACTTAAAGCACACGGTATTGGGGGTTCAGTATTGATGTGGATAGAGAACTGGCTAGCAGACAGGAGGCAAAGGGTAGGAGTAAACGGGTCCTTTTCAGAATGGCAGGCAGTGACTAGTGGGGTACCGCAAGGCTCAGTGCTGGGACCCCAGCTATTTACAATATATATTAATGATTTGGACGAGGGAATTCAATGCAACATCTCCAAGTTTGCAGATGACACCAAGCTGGGGGGTATAGTTAGGTGTGAGGAGGATGCTTGGAGGCTGCAGGGTGATTTGGATAGGCTGAATGAATGGGCAGATGCATGGCAGATGCAGTATAATGTGGATAAATGTGAGGTTATCCACTTTGGTGGCAAAAACATGAGGGTAGACTATTATCTGAATGGTGGCAGATTAGGAAAAGGGGAGATGCAACGAGACCTGGGTGTCATGGTACACCGGTCATTGAAAGTAGGCATGCAGGTGCAGCAGGCAGTGAAGAAAGCAAATGGTATGTTAGCATTCATAGCGAAAGGATTTGAGTACAGGAGCAGGGAGGTTCTACTGTAGTTGTACAGGGTTTTGGTGAGGCCACACCTGGAGTATTGCGTACAGTTTTGGTCTCCAAATCTGAGGAAAGACATCCTTGCCATAGAGGGGGTACAGAGAAGATTCACCAGACTGATTCCTGGGATGTCTGGACTTTCATATGAGGAAAGATTGGATAGACTCGGCTTGTACTCGCTGGAATTTAGAAGATTGAGGGGGGATCTTATAGAAACGTACAAAATTCTTAAGGGGTTGGACAAGCTAGATGCTGGAAGATTGTTCCCGATGTTGGGGGAGTCCAGAACAAGGGGTCACAGTCTAAGGATAAGGGGGAATTCCTTTAGGACCGAGATGAGGAAAACATTCTTTACACAGAGAGTGGTGAGTCTCTGGAATTCTCTGCCACAGAAAGTAGTTGAGGCCAGTTCATTGGCTATATTTAAGAGGGCGTTAGATGTGGCACTTGTGGCTGAAGGGATCAGGGGGTATGGAGAGAAGGCAGATACGGGATACTGAGTTGGATGATCAGCCATGATCATATTGAATGGCGGTGCAGGCTCGAAGGGCCGAATGGCCTACTCCTGCACCTATTTTTCTATGTTTCTATAACATACATAGAGGCTCTCATTGACCCACCTACCCACACACCAATACCAAAACCCCTCTGTCCCCATATTATTTCATAGTATTGTGACATAATACAATATAAGACCTTGTTACACTATGCAATACAATAATACATAAGTGTACTGGCCATGCTTATACAATAGCTATGACAAATGATCACACACACAGAGCAAGCTAGATAAAGAAGCTCGAAGACTCTAATACTAGAAACAGGTACATGGTTTTATAAGTAAGGGTAAAAGTGTATTTTTAAATAGATGAAATGAGCTAATAGTTCTTATGGTACTAGGCAGAGTGTTCCAGTCAGAAGGAGCTTTGAATTTAAATGCACATCTCCCAATTTCTTTGTTAGTTCTTGGAATGAAAAAGAAGGGTTGCTGAATATGTCTTAGCGAATATGAGGGTGTGTATGGTAATAGGTCTTGTTTTAAATAAGAAGGGTAATTGAGATGGATGCATTTAAAGATGAACTGGAACCAGTGGTAGCATCTTCGAGCGTGGGGGGATAACCAGTTTAGAGTTTCGTACAGTGGTGAGTTAGATATGGACACCTTAAAATAAATCTGCAGAGACTATTATAAACTACATTGAGGGGTTGAAGATGTCTACCAAATGTATTCTGATAGACAATATCAGCATAATCCAGTGTTGGTAGTAGTAGTTGAGAGACAATTATTTTTCTCATCTGAAAGGTGAAACAATTTATATGGTGGTAAAGAATAGCTAGATTACAGCTGAGGTTTTTAGTAATCGTCTCAATATGCTGCGTAAATGAAAGCGTTGGGTCGAGCCAAACACCAAGATGATGTGTGGGGCTGGTTACGGTAGGAGATGTTGGTAGCATCAACACGGTATGGGGAATGCGGTCCGGGCCCCATTGATTTTCTGAGCGACCTGGCAGAGCAAATGGCTGCAGATACAACTTTACAGCTACTGTCTTTAGTCATCTGGCGTGGCTGGCCGGATGAACAATAACCCGCACCACTTCCTATTCGCCCATACTACCTGACCCGCGACAAACTGGTGCTGCAGGACGGTGCAGTAATCAAGGGTCACAAAGCAGTCATCCCAACTGCCCAATAGGACAAATATTTTGATGCCGTCCACAGGGGTCATCCAGGGTGTGGAAGCAACCATATTCCAAGCAAAGAGCATGTTTTTCTGGCCCGGAATGACCGAATTTGTGCGTAAGAAAGTTGAAGCCTGTGCTATCTGCAACAGCCTGATGCCACACCTGCTCTCACACCCTGTTCCTCCTCTGCTTTGGTCCACGCTTGCCATTGACATATTCGAGTGGCGTGGCAAACAGTATCTGGGTCTCGTTGACTCATATTTTGGCTCACACCTCTCTCCAGTGGCCAAGTCATACGCCTTCAAACCAACAAGGGCTATAGCCGTTTGGGTTTCATCCACAGTCCCGCAAAAGAGCCATGCTCATACCTGGTGAGTGTTGACGGAGGGATCTATAGACGCAACCGTCAATATCTCCTTCCTGTGAAGGAACCACGTCCTGCTGTCTCATACAATGATGCTCCGCGTGCGATCTACCCATCTAAGGACAGACTTTCTCTTACCTCCCGACCTGCAGCTGCAGACCCACCCCTGGTTGTGTCTCCAGCTCCCTCACCACCACGTCGGTGCCCCGCTCGCCTGCCTCGCCGTGTTTGTCCCCTGGGTCCCCTGTGCTCCCACCGCCTGGGACCCCGGCATTCTCGCAGGTGAAGGGAGGAGATGCGGATCTGTACCTTACGTGTGCGGAACGGGTTTGTAGTCCGCCCCATAGATACAGGGACTTTGCGTGAACCATCTGAACTTCCTTGTATGCACTATTAGCGTTTTGGTTACATTACTAATCAGCCATCACCTATTGCTTATACATATATATAAAATGTGAAACACATCTACAATAAAGTGTGTTTCACTTTTTATTCTTACAAGGAAAGATGTAGATTGGTTACTTTACTTACTAACCACTGTAGTGCTTTATTATTATAAGCTTCGCCTACTACCACACCTTTCATATTATCGCAACCCAACATGTGCTGTTAGTTGGTACTGCTGCATGGTAGGAGTAACATGCTGTGTGTTGTACACGTTACTCAATAAATACTGTTATACCAGATCCGTGAGTATGTGTGATTTACAAGGAAACCCAGGTCTCATTATACTTCCCCTTTTCCTAACCTGACACCATTTAGATAATAGGAGGTAGACAAAATTGCTGGAGAAACGCAGCGGGTGAGGCAGCATCTATGGAGTGAAGGAAATAGGCGACATTTCGGGTTAAGACCTTTCTTCAGACTGATGTGCGGGTGGTGGGAAGAAGAAAGGAAGACGTGGAGACAGTGGGCTGTGGGAGAGCTGGGAAGGGGAGGGGAAAGAAGGAGAAAACAAGGAGAAGGAGAAACCTAAAATTGGAGAAGTCAATGTTCATACTGCTGGTGTGTAAACTACCCAAGCAAAATATGAGGTGTTGCTCCTCCAATTTACAGTGGGCCTCACTGACCATGGAGGAGGCCCAGGACAGAATGGGCGGATTCGGAATGGGAGGGGGAGTTGAAGAGCCTCCGGGAGAGAAGGTTGCCCGGATCGCCGAACCAACGCTTGGTCTCACCGATGTAGAGCAGCTGACACCTAGATCAGCAGATGTAATAGATGAGGTTGGAGGAGATGCAGGTGAACCTCTGCCGCACCTGGAAAGACTGCTTGGGTCCTTGGATGGAGTCAAGGGGGGAGGTAAAGCGACAAGTGTAGCATTTCCTGCGGTTGCAAGGGAAAGTGCCTGGAGAGGGGGTGGTTTGGGTGGAAAGGGACAATTGACCAGGGAGTTACGGAGAGAGTGGTCTCTGCGGAAAGCCGAAAGGGGAGGAAATGAGAAGATGTGGCCAGCGGTGGGATCCCCTTTGCCTTTCCGTTCTTGTCACATTTATCCACATTATACTGCATCTGCCCACCCACCCAACCTGTCCAAGTCACCCTGCATCCTCATGAATGAATGAATAAGTTTATTGGCCAAGCATTCACATACAAGGAATTCGCCTTGGTGCTTCGTCTGCAAGTGACAACAGTTAGGAATGACACATAAAACATTAAACATTGATAATAAAACATTATCGATTAAACATGTGAATTAAATAAATTATCAGAGCAAAAGGAGGCGACAGATTTTTGGTTATTGAGTAGAACTACTACTCGTGGAAAACAGCTGTTTTTATGTCTGGCTGTGGCAGCTTTAACAGTCCAGAGTCGCCTTCCAGAGGGAAGTGATTGAAAGAGTTTGTGGCCAGGGTGAGAGGGGTCAGAGATGATCTTACCCGCTCGCTTCCTGGCCCTTGCCATGCATATTTTGTGAATGGAGGGAAGGTTGAAGGTAGAGAAGGGAAGTCCTTCTCAGCTGATTGGACGATTCGCTGCAGCCTCCGGATATCATGCTTGGTGGCTGAGCCAAACCAGACCATGATGGAGAAGGTGAGGACAGACTCTACGATGGCCATATAGAATTAGACCATCATTGCCTGTGGCAGATTGTGCTTCCTCAGCTGCCGCAGGAAGTACATCCTCCATTGTGCCTTTTTGAATGTGGAGTCGATGGTGGCCCCCCTATTTAATGTCCTTGTACAGAGTCCTAACTCAAAAGCTGTGATCTAGGACAGTCAAAAGCCCATAACTTTCTTAAAAATTAATAGAACTCAATGAAATTTTCAGTTATTATAAATTGAAGCATTCTGAAACAAATATGAAACATGGATGACCTGAAATTAAAGCATATAATTAGTTAGTTACCTAATTACAAAATTCAATTACTAGATCTAAACATCTATCCATTTCTTAAGAAATGATAAATATGTTTAAATTGCCTAAGTGTCCAAATAACATTCACACAATAATCCACAATATAACATGATTTTTAAATCTCATTTTCATGAATTTATAGGCCAAATGGAATTTAGTGTTTAATTCCTGTAAATTAATGGCCATTTAAATCAACTTGCGAGTGGGTTTTAGTGTAACGCGGTGGATTGGAACGTTGCGGTTTGCGGTGAATATTCAGTTCCCAGCTCTGATCCTCTTGCAGCCATGTGTCTGTAATTCCCACAACATCATTCTTACCAATTTCTAACTGAGCCTCAAGCTCATCCACTTTATTTCTTAAACTTCGCGTCATATATAACACTTTAAGTTAGGTATTCACATGCCTTCTCACACTGGTTCCTATGTCACCTGACCTTACTCTCTTATCCCTTCTTGAACTTTCTGTCCCATTAATTCGGGTGTCTTTCGTAACTTTTCCTGAACTCTCTTTCCCTTTAATTCCATCCTTATACTCCCAATTTGTCAACCCCTACCCCCCTTCTGATCAACTTGCCTTTGACAATGCACCACTAAAAAGGCCACCATAAATCTATTTCCAATAGTTGCTGCTTTACCCCCTAAGATAAACCAACATCCGTAGTTCCTTTTTTTATTACTTTTTATACTCTGTTCCCTGACTGATAAAGGACAGCATTCCAAAAGCTGCCTTCGCCACCCTATCTACATGTGATGCCACTTTCAGGGAACTAGGTAGTTGTACTCCTCGATCCCTGTGCTCTACAATACTCTTCAGGCACCTTCTGTTCACTGTGAATGTCCTGCTCTGATTTGACTTCACAAAATGCAATATCTCACATTTTTCTGAATTAAACTCCATTTGCCATTCCTCGGACCACATCCTCAGCTGATCAAATCTGGCTGTAATTTTTGTTAACCTTCTTTACTGTCTATGATACCATCTGTCTTCGTGTCATCTGCAAATTTATGAATCATGCCTTGTATTCTCATCCAAATCTATGATGCCAAACACCAATGGGCCCAACTTCACCTCAGCCCCTTTGAGGCGCTCAAACCATTTTTACCAGGTTTTCTTTGGTTGCTCCTCTCCAGGTTTCCGCCTAAGCTCCAAGATATCTTTTTCCTGGTATCATATATTTAATCAAACCCTTATTTATGCTCCAAATTTTCAAGCAGTTATACACGTATGGCTTCCTCTTGCTAATCTTGTGAAAACCCTTCATTTTTCTCACGTTCCTCCTGGCTAGTGCTTCGGCAAAAAGTCTGTAAAGTCTTGGGCTGCCATCTTCTTAACGACTATCAATATTGTCCTTCAGACCTTATCTGTATCTATATTGTCTTTAATCCTCATCCTTGGTTTATTTGGAAGAGGACATTTTCTTAGTATTCTAGGCTGACTACATAGAACAGTATATATGGAATGAGCTGCCAGAGGAGATAGTTGAGGCAGGTACTATAAACATTCATAAGACATTTGGACAGGTACATGGCAATTGGGACTAGCGTAGATGGGGCATATTACTTGGTACGAGCGAGTTGGATCAAAGGGCCTGTGTCTGTGCTGCATGATTCAATTAGTCTCTGTGACTATAAACCTTTCCTCTTGCTGTTCAGCTTTCCTTTCCAATATGCTAAACTGTCAGAACTGAACGAGGAGGACACAAATGCAGGCTCAGACACAGGGCAGATCCGTATTCAGAGTTTAATCGGTCCAAGTCGGTACACAGGTAAGCAAGCACAGAAGCAACAGTATAATCTAGGAGCAGGCAAAAACAGTGGTCGATAAACAGGCAATGGTCGAGTTCACAAAGTCACAATATTTCTAGCGCTGGAACGAGGTGATACCAAGTAGCATACACAACGAACTGGCAATGAGAACCAAAGATTATAGAGGAGCAAGATGCGCCACTCAGTGGAAATCCAATGGACTGGTGTGTAGTACGTAACGGAACGTCACGGCCGCCATTTTGGCGGATTGCCTCCCCATGTGTAATCCGCTCCAAAGCTACAGAGCAGTTGTAAACAAAGATTATAGAGGAGCAAGATGCATTAGGAAGTTATTAGATTTATTTGTAATAGATCTTTACTTACCTCTCGATCCCTCTCTCTCCCCCCCTCTCGATCTTTCTCTCCCTCTCGATCCCTCTTTCTCTCGATGTTTCTCTCCCTCTCTTTCGGTCTTCCTCTCTTCTCTATCTCCCCTCGATCCCTCTCTCCCCTATTTTCTCTCGATCTCCCTCCCTCCCCTCCCCTCTCCCCCTCCTTCCCTCTCTCTCCCCATCCCTTTTCCCCCTGTTCCCCCTATTTCCCTCGCATCTTTCCTCCCCAGCCCCTCCTTTGCGTAGTTTACCTTGCATTGCATTGTGCAGCTTCCCTTGTATTGCTTTAACACACACTGTGCACAAAATTACAGGCACACACAAACACACATTCATATAAATATATGGTGGGACAGATAGAAGCAAATCTTTGGATAGAAGAGCTTATTAAAATCTTCCTACAAGGACAATTACGTAATTTATTTCTATCCTCTTTTGGGCCGAAGGCATAGCAGGGCTGCCAACTCTCACACAGAGGGAAGGGAGGGAGAGGGAAATCGAGAAGAGAGGGGAGAGAGATAGATCGAGAGGGGAGAGAAAGATCGAGAGGGGAGAGAAAGAGATCGAGAGGGGAGAGAAAGTGATCGAGAGGGGAGAGAAAGAGATCGAGAGGGGAGAGAAAGAGATCGAGAGGGGAGAGAAAGAGATCGAGAGGGGAGAGAAAGAGATCGAGAGGGGAGAGAAAGAGATCGAGAGGGGAGAGAAAGAGATCGAGAGGGGAGAGAAAGAGATCGAGAGGGGAGAGAAAGAGATCAGCGGGTCTGTAGAAAGAAGAGAGGGTGATCGAGAGAAGAGAGGGGAAATGATAATTAGAGAGTGGGACCCCTCGGGAATCAAAGCGGTCAACTCCGTGTGGAACAACAGGAGATGGGCAAGGTCCTCAATGAGTATTTCTCCTCTGTATTTACTAAGGAGAAAGACAGGAGGACAGAGGAACTCAGGGCAGTCACTGGAAGTGTCTTGAGAGCAGTCAGTGTTACGGTCAAAGAGGTGCTGAAGGTTTGAACCGTGTGAAGGTAGACAAATCTCCAGGGCAAGTGGGAAACCATTGAAATTTGTCTTAAAATACAAGAGTGGTGCTGCAAGACTGGAGGGTGGCAAATGTTGTGCCTTCATTCAAGGGCTGCAGGGAAAATGCTGGGAACTATAGGCCAGTGAGCTTAACATCTGTAGTTGGAAAGTTACTAGAGGGTATTCAGATCGATAGGATATACAGGCATTTAGATGGACAAGGGGTGATTAGGGATAGTCAGCATGGTCTTGTACGTGGGAGGTCGTGTCTCACAAATCTGAGTTTTTTGAAGATGTGACCAAAAAGGTCGATGAGAGAAGAGCTGAAATTGTATATATGGACTTCAGTAAAGCATTTGATAAGGTTCCTCATGGTAGGCTGCTCTGGAAGCTTAGATTGCATGGGAGCTAGGGAGAGATAGCTGAATGGATAGAAAATTGGCTTCAGGGAAGGAAACGGAGGGTAATGGTGGAAGGGTGCTTCTCGGACTGGAGGCCTGTGACTAGTAATGTACCTCCGGGTTTGGTGCTGGGGCCGTTACTGTTTGTCATCTATATATATGCTTTGGATGAGAACATGCACGGCAAGGATTAGCAAGTTTGCAGATGATACAAAAATGGGTGGTTTTGCAGGTAGTGAAGATGGTTGTGAAAAATTGCAGCAGGATCTTGATCAATTGGCCAAGTGGGCTGAGGAATGGTTGATGGAGTTTCATGCGGAAAAATGTGAGGTGTTGCATTTTGGGAAGTCTAACATGGGCAGGTCCTACACAGTGAATGGTAGGGCTTTGGGTAGTGATCTAGAGCAGAGGGATCTGGGAGTGTAGGTGCATAGCTCCCTGAAGGTGGAGTCACAGGTAGACTGGGTGGTCAAAAAGGCTTTTGGCACGTTGGCCTTCATTAGCCAGAGTATTGAGTATAGAGGTTGGGAGGTCATTTTGCAGTTGTATAAGATGTTGGTGAGACCACATTTAAGTATTGTGTTCAGTCCTGGGAACATTGTTATAGGGAAGATGTTGTCAAGCAATAAAGGGTACAGACAGAGAAGATTTATGAGGAGAGTGGCAGGATTAGAGGGTCAGAGGTATAGGCAGAGGCTGAGTATGCCGGGACTATATTCATTAGAGTGCAGAAGGATGAGGGGTGATCTTATAGAGGTGCATAAGATCATGAGAGGAATAGATCGGGTAGATGCACAGAGTCTCTTGCTCAGGGTAAGTGAATTGAGGACCAGAGGTCAGGGGTTTAAGGTGAAGGGGAAAAGATTTAATAGGCATCTGAGGGTTAACCTTTTCACACAAAAGATATAGGTATATGGACGGGAAGGGAATGGAGGGGTATGGTCTGAGTGCAGGTAGATGGGACTAGGGGAAAATAAATGGTCGGTACGGACTGGAAGGGCCGAGAAGGCCTGTTTCCGTGCTGTAATTGTTATATGGTTATATGGTTAAAAGGTGGTGGATGTATGTAACAAGCTGCCAGAGGAGGTAGTTGAGGCAGGGACTATCCCTGTAGCTGGGATATGTTAGCCGGTGTGGGCAAGTTGGGCCGAAGGGCCTGTTTCCACACTGTGACTCTAAAGTGAGGATACCAGTAGATATTTGGAACTGATTAAGACTCCAGAAGGGATATTCTCAATGTCATCATACTCCAGTCTGACCTTATGGAAGAAGAGGGGTCACTGGGGAAGCAAATGTTACTATGTAACAGAGAAAGACCTACAATCGGAAAATATCTCTTTGGGTGAAGTATAAATGTAGACAATAGCTTGTTGAGAAAGATAAAACATAACTCAAGAAATATGTGGGTGCAGTTCAGGAAGTCATACTCTGAGGGGCAGTATACACCAGAAAATAAACCCATGGAACTGAAAATCTGCAAGCTCAGATCATAGAGGCAGGTACTTAAAGCCCTGTCCCACTGTATGAGTTCATTCAAAGAGTTCTCCCGATTGCCCTGATTCGAACGCGGAAATTTACGGTAATGGCCGCTCGTCGGTACTCGGGAAGACTCGTGGACATTTTTCAACATGTTGAAAAATCTTCACGAGTCTTCCCGAGCTTACCTGCCGTTAGCGAGTCTTCCCGAGTACCTGCCGTTAGCGTTATGAGCCGCAAAGGGATGTCCCCGAGCTCCGACGTACCCGCTACCGTCATTCTCCGTGCTTACCACGAGTTTGATTTATTTATTTTTAACTCGGGAGAGCTCTCGAATGAACTCGCATCGCGGGACAGGGCCAATAATCAAAAATGTTATTGACTAAGTGCAAAATAAAAAAAAATCATCAGCAGATTATCAAGGAAAGATTTAACAGTGAGGCAGCTTTTTCACACAGATGGAGGTATGAATATGTAATGAGCAGTGAGAGGAATTAGTGGAGGCAGGTGCAATTACAACATTTAAAAGACTTATAAACTGGCACATGAATAGGACAGGTTTAGGTGGATATGGGTCGAGTTTAGATGGGCATGTTGACATGGACGTGTTGGGCTGAAGGACCTGTTTCCATGCTATATGTTTCTATGTTAATTACTTTAAAAAGTGTGATTGTTGAGGCAAGTACTATAACAGCATTTAAAATATATTTGGACAGGTACATGGATAGGAAAGGGAGCGATAATGGTGATAACTGGTTGTTATCCAACAATTGTTAACTAATAGGAAACTCAAGCCACAATCCATTGACTGGGCTGGATCCAGGACTGTAATTACCAAGAGTATCTGTCAGTAAAATTGCAAAGTGTGCAATGAACTGATACTCAAGCAATGTGACTGAAGATACATAAAACATACATTTTGTGGATATTTTATCTAAAGTAAAGAGCGCAGTTGATTCTGTACTATTTCTGCTGCAAGGATGCATCCTAATTTGCCTCGTATCCATGAATCCAATTCATTGCCCTGCTGCAAAGTCAAATCTAGGCTCAAACTAAATTCTGAAGAAGGGTCTCGACTGGAAACGTCACCCATTCCTTCTCTCCAAAGATGCTGCCTGTCCCGCTGAGTTACTCCAGCTTTTTGTGTCTATCTTACTTTTTAAGTGGTGTGCCCCATTTCTAAATTTCTTACTCTTCCTACTACTGTTCTCTTTCATTCCTGACCATGCTTTTGTTTACCAGCTGTAATGTTTCCTTTTGGCTTGGTATCACTTTAACAGAATGATTGTATAAACCTCATCACTGGCACCACCTAATAGCTGTCTGTGTGAAATGTAGCTTTTACACTAATCGGAGTTTATTAAAGCTTCAATGTTAGTGAAGAGGAAGAATTGTCAACTTAAAAATTGTCTTTGAGTGAATGAAGACAGTTGCCACATTGAGCATTTGAGATGGAGCAATTTGCATCTTCAAAGTAAACATGATATAAAAATTGGAAAGTAAGATGTAAGTGGTCCTGAGGAACATTATTTTGAAAGGGAGCAGTGATGGTTGAACTCCTTATGCAAAAGGGGTGATCCAAGTACAAAATCTTAGCATTTGGCTTACCTATATGCGAGAGTAATTAAATATCAAAAAGGAGGAGGGAGCTCCACAAACTGGACCCAGTGCTGATGATGAACCGATGATATATATCTCAAAGTCGGAAATCATGGAATATGGAGGAAAACCTGCAGGTGGTGGTAATCCCCTGCATATAATACTCTTTTATCCCCCTTGGTGGTAGTCTTGGGTTCGGCAAGTGTGTTTGCAGTAGCTTGAGTGAATAAGCATAGTACATGGTACAGACTGAAGGCAGAGTCAACCTTCACATGGCCCGCCCTGTTTCGACGATTATAATCAACCTGGTGTGCACAATCAAATAAGATCAAATAGAACAAGTTGTGCTACAACTTTAGGCTGTGCACGCCAAGAAGAAGAAGAAGGAGAAGGAGAAGGAGAAGAAGAAGGATTGGATCTTTAGAGTGTCTGACGGCACGTCAATCAATCAAAATATATGTCCACTCTGTCCTGAGCGGTGTGGACTTTATTAAATTGTTTCTCTTGCCCTAATTCAGACAAATTGAATGTATTCCTTCATGTTGTTTGTTCTATTGAGTGTATACAGCTTTTTTAAACATATGGAATTCTCTCAAATTGCTGGCCAACGTTTGTCCCACATAGGGTCAGATTTACTTATAAGCTTCACAATCTTAAACTTAAGGCCTCGAGATCTAGGGGGGTCTCGGCAGGGCCGGATTCACCTATAGACTTCGTAGGTTGAAGCCTAGAGCCTAAAAATCTAGGGGGGCTCAGGCCAAGGTGTTTTTTTCCCAGAATAAAACAAAATCCAGAGAAAATCCAGAGAGCTATCAGCGTTTCCACTTTGACGGAAATTACCCGAAATTCTGGTTCCGGCCTGCTGGAGGTTTTGGGGGGAAAAATTGCGACCATCCACATCTGCGCAGTTGGGGGAAGCCGGTGGCGCAGTAGCGACGTAAAATGACGCCGTCTCACCACGCATGTGCATTGGGCCCGAGCGGGTTCAGATCTCCATTTGCACTCCACACAATCACCTCGATGCCTCATTAAGGTAAGTAGTGGAATATTGCGTTGTGGGAGTGCCCGTTTCTCCGGGCCGGGGGGGGGGGGAGGGGGGGCTGTGGTGTCTGCGGTGCGGAGTCGGAGCCTCACCGTGTGGGAGAGAGAGAGAGGGGGGATGTGAGAGGGGGAAAGGGGAGGTTGAGACAAAGGGGGGAGGGAGTGGAAGGAGAAAGAGAGAGAGAGCGAGAGAGAGAGGGGAAGGGGGGAGAGGGATGGGGAGAGGGAAAGGGGGATTATCTTTAGTGAGATTGCAAAATTAAGGTAGGTTTTAGAGCAATTATATTTTCTCCTCCATATGAATAATATCAAACAATTGGAACTGCTTTCTTTTCCTTGATAACAATACTGAAAAAGATGTATTCCATAGATTGCGACTTTCATTTTGCATCATATTTTCTAATGTGCACACACTAACACAGTTGAACAGTAACAGGCAATCAAATCAACAAACAAAACGTTTTCTAAAAAACAGTTTTATTTACTGCAAAAACTTACAGTATTTTATATGCAGTGTTTGCAACCTCCTTTATAACATTTTACATAACATTTTACAGTACAACCTGATTATTAAAACAAGGACAGTTTCAATTCTTGATTCAAAAAAATGTATACAACAATGACCACAATCATCCCATTCCAACCACTCAGTACTCTTGACTCAACCAATATTATTTCTGAAATATTGGTCATAAATTTGGTGCAAAAATGCTCCAAAATAAGGTTCAGAATGCACGAGAGAGCATCTAAAACCACAGAGCTTCCAGGGCCCTTAAGTGGCAAGTGTCTTTGAGCTTCGTGCTTGTGATATGTGCTGCATGCACTTATTTCACATAATTGTTTTGTAATCCTGCCATGCCACCCCCTTTTTGAAAAGCTTCGTACGGGCCTGGTGTATAATATTTTTGACACTGTCATAGGCCTTTCTTAGATATGCTGTCACAACGCACTGTAGTCTCTAAACAACACTTCCGTAATTTTCCTTGCCCTCCATTTCAGAATAATAATGTTTTAAACCGATAACTCGACACTAGCACTGGCAATAAATAAAAAGCGCAGCTTTCCAGCCCTTATCTCATTGGCCACGCTCGGCTACAAATCGGTGTCAATCTGGTGGACTCTTCCAACTCCTCTCGTCATGGGAGAGGGGGATTGGGAGGGGCAGCACAAGTGGAATAGCCTAGGGCCTCTCTTCATCTAAATCCGGCCATGGTCCCACAGCTCTGAATTAATTCAGCTGGCCATGTTGCTATTTGTACAATGTATGCAAATTGGCTACTGTGACAACTTTTGCTTAATTCTTTTTACATCTGCAATTGGTAGTAAAGAAAGCAAACTCAATGCTAGCATTTATTTCAAGAGGGCTTGTATACAAAAACAGGAATGTAATGTTGAAATTCCATAAGGCGCTGGTAAGGCCGCATCTGGAGAGGGTCCAGAGGAGGTTTACAAGAATGATCCCAGGAATGAGAAGGTGAACCAATTATGAGCGTTTGTCAGCACTGGGCCTGTACTAGCTGGAGTTTAGAAGAATGAGGGGGGGGCCTCATTGAAACATACAGAATAGTGAATGGCTTTGATAGAGTGGATGTGGAGAGGATGTTTTCATTTGTGGGAGAGTCTAGGATTAGAAGTCATAGCCTCAGAATGAAAGGATGTCCTTTTAGGAAGGAGATGAGGTGAAATCTCTTTAGTCATAGGGTGGTTAATCTGCGGAATTGTTTGCCATAGAAAGCTGTGGAGGCTGTCTGGATATTTTTAAGGCAGAGATAGATAGATTCTTGATTAGTACAGGTGTCAGAGGTTATGGGAAGAAGGCAGGAGAATGGGACTAGGAGGGAGAGATAGATCAGCCATGATTGAATGGCAGACTAGACTTGAATTGCCTAATTCTAATCGTAATCTTTACGACCTTATGACATGAAATGTTTAGGACTATAATAAATTGCAAACCTTTCAGCATCCACATATACTTCACTCATCCCTCATTTTGTAGTTTACGTTAACTTGCCTTTCATTATTCCAAATATTTGTCACGCATTTTATAAAGAAATCCATGCTGATCTCGGTATTACACATCATTCAGTCAAATTCATGTTTGCTGCTTGTTTATAGCAATATGTTATTTCTTAGGTATAGCCTCCTTATTTGGTTGTAATGGCTGCCGTGGCAATTATGGAGACTGGTACATGAGTTGAGGCAGGCTGATTGCTAGAACTTCCCCCAGTCCCATATCACTAAATGCGCTAAATAAGCTCTCAAGCTCTCTCTTGAAAGTATCCAGAGAACCGGCCTCCACCACCCTCTGAGGCAGAGAAATCCACAGACTCACAACTCTCTGTGTGAAAAAGTGTTTCCTCATCTCTGTTCTAAATGCCTTACCCCTTATTCATAAACGGTGGGCCCTGGTTCAGGACACCCCCAACATTGGGAACATGCTTCCTGCCTCTAGCGTGTCCAAACCCTTAATAATCTAGTATGTTTCAATAAGATATCCTTCTAAATTCAAGAGTACCCTTGAACTTCTTCAGGTGTACAGTAGAGACCATATTGACTGGTTGCATAACGGCCTGGTTCAGCAACTCAAACACTCAGGAACTAAGGACATTACAGAGAGTGGTAGACATTGCCCGATCCATTACTGATACTAACCTCCCCATTGTTCACAAAGGCAGTCAGTATCATCAAAGACCTACTTTACTATGGCCATGCTCTCAGTTTGGTCACACTGTCTGGAAGAACCGTGATTATGAGGTTCAGCAATAGCTTTGTTCCATCAGGGTCTTGAACACTGTGCAAGTGTTCATATGATCAAATATGAACTGTGGTCATTCGTTGCACCAAGCATTTTTTTTTGGGGGGGGGGGGGGGTTAGATTAGTATTGATGTTATTAATTTATTGCATTGTTTGTTTTATTTTGTATTATCTGTGTGTATTATGCTGCAAGTAAGAATCTCATTGTTCTGTTGCTGGTACATATGACAATTAAATACTCTTGACTCATGATAGATATCAGATTGTCTTTCCTGAGAGTGCACCCACAGAAAGCAACTGTCCTAATTGGAATCCCTAGTCATGTCCTCAGAATCTGTGTGAAACAGCTGATTTAAGAGGACCACAATCATCTCAGTGCTAAAGAAAAGTAAGGTAGCACATCTTACTAACTACCATCCAGTGGCTCTGACATCCACTATCATGAAGTGCTTCAAGAGGTGGATCATGGTACTCCAACATTTTGTGTCCACCTTTGATTTAAACTAGCCTCTGCAGTTCTTTGCTACACACAGTTCTATTACATACTAGACTAAGTGGGGCCCATTGGGTCCCAGCTTCACATGGCAGGGCTGGTCCCCAAACGCAATATTCCACCTCTCCACCAATTCCAATATACATACACACACACACACATACACACACATTCACACTCACACGCACACATACACACACATTCACACTCACATACACACACCCTCCACCATACACATACACTCACACACTCACTCAGTCCCTCCCTCACTTCCTCACTCACACATACTCATACACACACATATGCTCACATACACACACAGACTCACACACAGACTCACACACATACACTCACACGCACATATACACTCACACACACAGACTCACACTCACACACACACACTCACACGCACACACACACACTCACTCGCACACTCGCACACTTGCACACTCGCACAGACTCACTCACACACTCACACAGACTCACTCGCACACACATACACACTCACACTCACCCTAACCCTAACCCTAATACACTCTCACACTCACACACCATATATACAACAGTAAACCTTCTTGAATCTACTCACATGGCTGAGTGCGGCCTCTCCACTATGGGGCTTTCACAGTCAGCGGCACTTCCGCAATCAGCGTGACTTCTGCACTTACCGGAAATTACGCAATCAGCGCGACCTGTCCACTAAGGGTAAGTCACGAAATGAGCAGGACTTTTGGACTAAACACAGTCGGACCTAATAAAGCATTTATTCCTTCCAAACACAGTTGGACCTAATAAAGCATTTATTCCTTCCAAACATAGCCGGACCTAATAAAGCATTGCAGTTTCAAGCACAAGCAGGGCAGCAGGCCAAACAACTCATGGCATTGTCATTTCATTTAATTTCATTTCCAATTAAGCATTGCACTTTCAAGCACAGGCAGGGCAGCAGGCCAAACAACTCATGGCATTGTCATTAAGAGCTAACACATCATTTATTGCAAATACATTGCAGACTTACAGTTCAGTTGATTCACAGCTTAGAATGACAGTCGTGGCCTCTCCATTGCGATCTTGCAGAGTGATTCACTCACATCCAGGCGTTACCTTCATCGCGGTGATTGACAGGTGAGCGGACCAATCAGCTGATCTCAAGGTTTTTTAAACACTCATAACTTTTTTATTTTTAATCGTTGGGAAAAATCCTCAGGGCTGGCTCAGCGGAGGAGGACTGTGAGTAAGATGGCCAATAATCACAGTGATACAAGGTAGTGTTTTTTTCTAAAATCAATATATAGCGCAGACAGGAAGTGGTCACAGTGAGACTTTTGATTATATAAATGTTTACCAAGTTTTAAAATGCTGCATTTTTGATGAGATGTGTCTGCCATCACAACTTTTCCACGTACAGGTACCAAACACTATTTAGAACTAGCATATTTGAATGGTATAAATGCTTTCTTCCAAAAGATGAACCAGTATTTAAGAGGTAATGAAAAGTATTAGTAAAGGAGAGTTAAAATGAGAAATTCGAGGCCAATTACCCTGTCAACAGTAATATGAAAATGTGAGAGCCTATTAGATGTGTTTATTATATGTGGTGACAGGGTACTTTGGAAATAATCATAGGATTGGAGGGAGTTGACATTTATTTGTAAGAGAAAACGAAATTGAAGAAATCCGATAAAGATCTTGTGGTTGTAATGATTTGAATAGATAAAAGGGGAACCAATGGATGTGGTTTATTTCAGAAGGCCTTCAATAACTGCCACATAAATGATTATTAAACACAATTAGGATAACATGGATTGGGAATGAAATACTGTTGTGTTTTGAAGATTAGTTAATGGACAAGTAAAAACAACAAGTTTGTTGCAGATCTATTTACTGTATATACTCTGAATGATTTGGAAGAAATTGAATGTACTGTAAACAAGTCTGCTTATGATACAGAGCTGGGTGACTGTGTAGGGCTGTAGTCAGACTACACCTGAAATATTATGTACAACTCTATCGTTCCTTGCTCTGGATGAATATATTCACAATAGGGGGAATGCAACAAAGATGATGGCTGGGTGTGCAATCTCAAAATAGCGATCTGCCATTCAGGATCATGAGCATGGAAAGAGGGTGTTTGATCTTTGGCATTTTGAACACATGAGCATTGTGGAAGTTAAGCACTGAATATAGACAGGATGGAGATTGATAAAGTTTTAGTCATAGAGGCATAGACTGATACAGCGTGTAAACAGGCCCTTTGGCCCAACTTGCCCCCACTGGCCAACATGTCTCAGTTTACATTAGTCCCACCTGTCTGCATTTGGTCCATATCCCTCCAAACGCGTCCTATCCATGTACGTGTACTGTTTCTTAAATGTTGGGATAGTTCCAGCCTCAGCTACCACCTCTGGCAGCTTGTTCTATACACCTACTACCCTTTGTGTGAAAAGGTTACCCCTCAGATTCCTAGTAAATCTTTTTTCCCCTCACCGTAATCCCATGTCCTCTGGTCTTCGATTCACCTACTCTGGACAAGAGACTCTGCAACTACCCGATCAATTCCTCTCATGATTTTACACAGCTCTAAGATCAAAATCAAAGGAAATCAAAAATGGTTCAGGAAAGGTGAACTGAAGATCAGACGTTACCACAACGAATGGTGGAACGGGTACAGCAAGCCATAGAACCAACTCTTGTACAGAGGGACAAAGGCATTCCAATAAATGAAAATTACCTTGAAATGCTTCGAAGATTTGGGAAGAGAGATGACCAGCTCTACCCAGAGACCAAAATACTGTTTGATCTACATCCCCCTTTTTGGGCTTTTGCCCAAAGGGCAAACATAAAGCATGCAGGAGTAATATGTATATAAAGCTATAAAAATGAATTATCATCTACAGTAAATCAATGGAGGATATACTGCAAGTAAGATAAGTAACGTAGTTTATAGTTAATTAGAGTCCAGGATCTGCATCTAGACATGATCCGCGTATCTAGCCACTGGCTTGCAGACCCGTCCTGCACGTTTTCAGTACAGGCCTTCAACCATGCCCCTCACAGGCGATGTCGCCGCAGGCACGGCCTCCATCGGGAGTTTGTTAGCAAGCGACGACTCAGCCAGCACACGTTTCGCAGGAGATTTGTGGACAGACTTTTACAGGGGTCTTCGTCACCAGCACCAGCCCCATTGGCAGTCCTTTTGCAGGTGAAGAAACAAAGTTCTGATCCCAGAACTGCTCACCGTCTGCTGTCACACGTCCCTCATTCAGATAGTCGTCTCCATCCTCTGTCCATAACACTTCATCTGGTATAATCATACTGAACCTGTCTCAATGGTACCGGCTCATTTACTGGCAGAATATGTCGTTGGTTACCTCTACCAGATTGAATCAAATCAAACCTTGGTTCCGGACACATCTCCTTGGTCGTACCCAGGGCTGGATCAACCATTAAGGCACAAAAGAAATCACTTTAAACTTGCTAAAATAATATTCAAAGTGGTTTATATGATCGGAAATATAATTTCGAAGTGTTCATGGTGTCATAGTGGCGCCATATAAAATTGACCAATCATAAAGAAGATGGGCGGAGTTTATGATTTATTCACGTGTTGCTGGGTATTATTTACCAGTCGGTTTTATGCGTTGGTGAATGGCGTTTGCGTGCGGTGTTTATTTCTCGGCAACTTTATAAAATAATTGTAGAAGACAATATTGAGTGTGCCTTTCCAAATGTAGACATTGCCTTTCGTATACTTTTAACATTAATGGTCACAAATTGCTCAGCTGAGCGTTCACTTTCTCAGTTGAAGTATATTAAAAATCCCATCAGAACAATTATGCAACAAGGCAGGCTGGATGCCTTATCTCTACTGAGTATGGAAGCAGATTACGTAAGATTAATTTTGAGGATCTGATCAAAGAATTTGCAATTAAAAAAAGTAGGAGAAATCTTTTCAAAAATAAATAAAATGGAAGTATACAAAAATGATCATTATTTTCCATCTTACTGTTAGTTTTGTTTCATTTAAAAAAAATTTATTTAATTTTATGGTTTATTATTGTTTATATTTTGACTTGGGCGTCTTAATCCGGCCCTGGTCGTACCCCTTCTGGGTTTGGAGACGGACCACCTGGCCCTCAGACAATGGTTGTAGAGGACAACTAGAACAGTTGTGGTACGCCTTCTGTGTCCGTTTTGTACGCCACAGATGCGCCCAAACCACCTCGGGCTCACGGACTTCTGGCTGGAGCATCTGCTTCGAGACTGGAAGAGTCGCCCCGGTCTGTCTGGACATGTCGCTGAGCCGGCGAACCGAGTGTGGGATCACGTGGAATGTCGCGGAGATTGAGAAGACCCCAAAACACGTCAGACCCGGCCCTGCTGGACTTCTCTATGAGCTCCTTTGCACTGCGGACAGCTCGCTCAGCCAGCCCGTTCGACTGGGGGTACGCCGGACTGCTGGTGATGTGCCTAAAATCCCATTCCTTTGCAAAGTCCTTGAAACACTGACTTGTGAATTGGCCACTATTGTCAGACATGAGGGTTTGAGGTACACCATGGACCGAAAAACGCCTCGCAGGTTTCTTGACGACCGCCTCAGCGGAAGCTGTGGGGAGCAGATCGATCTCAAACCACCCGGAATAAGAGTCAACCAGGACCAAGCATTGGTTGCCACGCCTGTCGAAAATGTCAGTAACCACCATAGACCACGGCAAGTCAGGAACCGGGTGCTGCAAAAGGACTGCCAATGGGGCTGGTGTGAAGTGCAGTGAAATTTGCAATGAAATGCTACACTAACAAAAGCAATGGAGCAAGTTACAGTGCTAATTTAATGTTGCTAATGATTTGAAGCCACTTTGGATTTGCACAAGGTGCCTAGTCCAGACAACACTGTACTTCACAACAAAGAAGGTAAAGCCGGAAATATATGGCTGGATTGTGCAATGCAACGGCTGGATTTGAATGCATCTGACCTGCGGTAATCTTTCAATTGTGTGGTGAACATTTAAGTAAGGTGCCTTTTTCACTTTGTGGTTATTGGGGACAAAGGCATTCACAAGAACAGCAGGTGAGCATTTAAACAGATTAATTCTATAAATGATTTCACTTGCCTGATAAGAGGAATTGTCAGCATAACTGGATTTGGTTAATATTTCTCTCCTCGCTCAGATGCGTCCACTGCTTTACCTAGATAAGGTGCATGGTGACAGGTGTGTGTGTGTCAAAGAGATCTGGTGGAACTACAGCTCTTTCATCCCGCTTATCTTTTTTTGCTATTCTAGTTCATTTCTTATCGGGCATAATTCTCATTTTGAAGGTTTCCCCTGCCCCCTCCCCAGACACCACGTGATCACTGATTACTGCTTTTTGACATTAATTGCAACAAAGAAAACATTAGTTCCAGTGCCAGCAGACTCTCGTGTGTGGATTTCAGTTCTTTTCCATGCGAGGCCTGGAATATATGAAAGTCACAGCAGTAAAACAGGCTATATATCTATCTCAGCGGGTGCAGCAGCATCTAGGGAGCGAAGGAGAGAGGCGACGTTTCGGGTCGAGACCCTTCTTCGGTCTCGACCCGAAACGTCGCCTATCTCCTTCACTCCTTAGATGCTGTTGCACCCGCTGAGTTTCTCCAGCTTTTTGTGTAACCCTCGATTCTCCAGCATCTGCAGTTCCTTCTTTAACACTATATATCTATCTCGACCACACCAGCATTGACACCGCACAGAAACACAAATATTTACATTTATAAGTTGGCTTTCGTGAACTTACGAAATCTAATGAAACTAAAGGATAACTTATTTAGTTTTATTATTTATTTTTTAGGATACAGCGCGGAAACAGGCACTTCTGCCCGCCGAGTCTGCGCCGACCAGCAATCCCTGCACATTAATACTACCATACAGGAACAATTTTACATTGACACCAAGCCAAATAACGTCTTTGGAGTGTGGAAGGAAACTGAAGATCTCGGAGAAAACCCACGCAGGTCATAAGCAGAACGTAAAACTTCGTACAATCAAGCACCCGTAGTCAGGATCGAACTCTGGTCTCTGGGTCTTCTGGATGTGTGGTCGAGTGTAATGGCAGAAACAAGGTAACCAGTGTGTGCACATCAAGCTCCCACCCTCAATAAAGACCCGAGACGTACGGTTAACAATTATTACCCATCCTATGTCCTTCACTCGCAAACAGTACGTTGGTGTTCCAAAATAGCAGCAAGCTGTCAGGCAGCAGATAAAATGTAACCATGTTGTAATGAAATTGAAGTCTAGTTAAAGACAGCAGGATTCCTTCCTTAATTCCCCCAGTCCAGTTGTCCACTGCAGGACATGGAAAATGGTATGCTTGATGGGAGCGTGCTTTTATCGACCACACTTCATAAGCCAATAATTTCCGCAAACTGGAAGGCCAAAGACAGCAGGTGCATGGAAGCATCACTTCCTGCTTTTTGTCCTCCAAGTATTGCACCGCCTTGCCTGTCTTTCATTGATGCTTCAGTGGGCGGGTGCGACTCACGTTGCAGCGGTCCCTACAGCCTGTCTGTCTTTTTTTTAATTTTTTTGTCTAGTTAAATGTAGTTGTTCATGTATTTTTTGTATTGTTTCTAATTGTGTATATGTGTGGGGTGGGGGAGGGGGAAACTTTTACAATCTCTTCCCTGCAATGGAGACCCGACTTTTTCCCTGTCGGGTCTCCGTTGTCGTTGGGGCCTAGCACCGTGGAGCGGCCTCCGACCTGGACGACCTGGGGGCTCCAGTCACGGAGCCTGTGGAGCTGCGGACTCACCGTCATGGGGTTGGCCGGCCTTGGAGTGTGTGGAGCGGTGGTGGCTCACTGCTGCGGCCTGACTCCGGAGCTCCAGCTCCTGCTCCAGCTGCGGCCCGACTACGGGGCTCCAGCTGCGGCCCGACTCTGGAGCTCCAGCTCCGGCTCCAGCTGCAACTGTAGACCGGTGGACTGTCGGGATATCGGGAGCTCGCGGGTCCGGGTGAGAGACCGCTCTCCAGAGCTCCCGCAACACAACTTCTCTAGCCCGTGTCGCGGGGTTGGAGCGACCCGGAGTGGGGCCGTACATCGCCCGGCGCGGCTTTAATGGACGCGGGACATTCCAGTGTCCGCCGGGGGCTCCAACGTTGTGACATTTGGGCCTAGAACGGGGCCGTTTATCGCCCGGCACGGCCTCAACGGCCATGGGACTTAACACCGCCCGCCTGGGGCTTCGACCTCGGGAGAGAAATGGTGCGGGGGAGAGAGAAGATTTTGCCTTCCATCACAGTGAGGAGGAGATTCACAGTGATGGATGTTTGTGTGAATTGAATTATTTGTGTGTTTTTTTATGAATTGTTCTGTTTGTATGGCTTGTAGAAAAGGAGTTTTGTTCGAGCCTCTCTGAGGTTCGAATGACAAGTAATAAAATCAAAACATCATGCTAGGTCCAAATTCTGGAACTCTTTTCTCAACTAGGTGTAGGAGTACCTTCACCACAAGGACTTCTCAGGGATGGACAATGAACAGCAAACACCTCATATTTCACTTGGATAACCTACAACCCAACCGTGTGAACGTTGACTTGTCCAATTTTAGGTAACACCCCCCCCCCCCCTCCTCTTTCCTGTGCCCCACCCTGAGGTGCAGTTATTTCTCCCACTATCTCACCTTATTTGTCCCATTCATCCCTACACCCTTCCACTTACATCACTCCCTCTGGCTTTATATTTCACTCCTCTTCGCTCCTTATTTCACACCTTTTTGTCTCCTTTTCATCTCTAACCTTTGTCTGCTCATTAGCAAATCAAACCCCACTCATGTGTATCCACCTATCACTTGTCAGGTTTTGTCCTGCCCCCTCTTTTCCAGTTTTCCCCACCCTGCAATGATCAGCCTGAAGAAAAGTCCTGACCCAACACCTATCCATTATCTTTATTAATATTGCGGTTTTGTTGGTGATTCGTACCGCCCCGAAGGAGGACTTGGCTTCTTCCTGGGTGGAATTGGTCTATGGTACTCCGCTTACGGTTTCGGGGGATTTCGTTCCGGCGGCACATGGTACGCCAGAGCCGCCCTCATCTGTGTTGGTTCGTTTGCGGGAGAAGGTGGGCAGGCTCTCTCCTGTCCCGACGTCTCGCCATGGGTTGGTTTGTTCCCACTTTCTACCTGCTCTCCAGGACTGTCCGTATGTGTTCCTGAGCTCACCGGATGCCGCTGCCTTTCCGGGTGCTGCAGCATGGACTTACAACTTTTGTTTTGGACATGAGGGGCTGGCGTGAGACTGGCTCGCCTTAAGCTGGCCCATTTAGACATTAGTCAGCCAGTGCAGGTGTCCCAGCCTCGTTCGCGGACCTGGCTGCTCCCGCCTTTGCCTGTGCCGGTTGTGTCCCCTGAGGAGGGGGATGCGTGTACGAGGTCCGGCTGCCTCATTTGTCTGCCGGTTTGTTTTTGTGCTCCTGTTCTGCGGGGCGGGTGGGGTCCTGCTGTGCCACCTGGTGGTCAGGCCACTTAGTGAGCAAACCCTCTGTACTAGGACTGGCAGGGTCATGTGACTGTGTTTGGCGGGAAGAAGGCGTCATGGGGTTGAGGAGGGTGCCCTGGTTGTTAGGCAGAACTCTGGAAGAAAGCTCACCACATGCGTACATGCTGATCACTGTATTGCTTAATAACATTTTGATTCACACCGCATGGCTCACTATATATAGTACCATGGATTCCTGAAGGAAGCTGATGTCTTACATTAAAATTAAACTGAACTTTGTAGAAAATGTATTTAATGCTGCTCTTTGTTTTTAACATGTAAATAACTGAGCAATTTGTGCCGAGGAAAATTATAGAAATTGGCTGTGGATGTTTTCAGATTGCTGCCATTCTGCTGCTGGCCTTGTGATCAACCTCCTTGTGAGTTGAACGAACTTCCTGAACGAATTAGCCAACTACTTAGATTTGATAGTTCACACTGGGAGAACCCTCATTCATTTCAATAATGTATTTTAAACTCTTCTACCCAGAAGAGCTATATTTAAGAGAGAGTTAGATGTGGCCCTTGTGGCTAAGGCGATCAGAGGGTATGGAGAGAAGGCAGGTACGGGATACTGAGTTGGATGATCAGCCATGACAATATTGAATGGTGGTGCAGGCTCGAAGGGCCGAATGGCCTATTCCTGCACCTAATTTCTATGTTTCTATGTTTCTAAGAAGAAGAATTTCAACCATGGAGATAATTTACACCATTGATCGAGGGAGTAATGGTCATAGAAATGTATAAAGATGGAACATTTATATGCTCTAATATTGCTCTCACAGATCCTTTCTGTCTCTCTAATTCTACATTTCTTTCCTTTGTTTTATTTCACTTTCTCTGCCCGATTTGACTCTAATTCATTGTCTTTTCATCTTTCTGCTTCCCCATAAATCTCACTAGTTAAAGATTTAAAGCCCCTGTAGCACTTTCCCGAGTTACTCACGAATTCTCCCGTTTTTTCCCCTTGATTCAAACTCGGAGATGCCAGTCGTAGGTACTCGGGATTATATTTTGTTTACTCGTGGACATTTTTCAACATGCTAAAAAAACGTCCCGACTTACCTGATTCCCTGTGCACCTACGGTAAAAAAGTAGGGTGTGGATGTGGTACAGGAGCTCAGTTCCACCTTCCTTTAAGATCTCAGCTGGGATCCCATCAAGACCGGCGGCCTTGTTGTTCTTAAAGGGCCTGTCCCACTGCGGGGACCTAATTTGCAAGTTTAGAAGAGTTTGCGCTCGACTCAAACTCGCAGCATGGTCGACATGTGGTCCTTGGAGGTCACTGTAATGACCCTGTCCCACTTAGGAAACCTGAACGGAGACCTCTGGAGACTTTGCGCCCCACCCAAGGTTTCCGTGCGGTTCCCGGAGGTTTATGTCCTCCGGCAACCACCTTCAACTAGCATCGCAACCAGCTTTGCCTAAAAAATTACCGATTTTTAAAACGGAAACCACTTTCGACCATTAGGGAGACTGAAAAAAACCTCCGGGAACCGAACGGAAACCTTGGGTGGGGCGAAGGTCTCCAGAGGTTTCCGTTCAGGTTTCCTAAGTGGGACAAGGGCATAACTCTCCTTGATGCTCAAGGGAAGTTCCCGCATACACGCGGCCTCAGTTTGGTCGAGGAACATTTTCAGCATGCTGAAAAATTTTCCACAAGTAAAAATTGGTCGGCATGGGTCTTTTGAACTCGTAGTGCAGTGGAGTGGGGTCGCTATGTAGTTATAGGCAGTCGAGGTAGACATAGGCAATCTCCTTTGCTGGCCGGGCATTTTAATTGGCTCATTGGAGTTCTCAGAACCAAGGAAAACCGACCGGTAATGTTAAATGCCCGCTAAACTTTATTAAAACTTGTCTGGCTTCTTAAGTGTCTCCATACCTTCTCTCCCCCTTCTCTCCCCCTTCTCTCCCCCTTCTCTCCCCCTTCTCTCCCCCTTCTCTCCCCCTTCTCTCCCCCTTCTCTCCCCCTTCTCTCCCCCTCCCTCCCCCTCCCTTCCCTCCCCTTCCCTCCCCTTCCCTCCCCTTCCCTCCCCTTCCCTCCCCTTCCCTCCCCTTCCCTCCCCTTCCCTCGCCTTCCCTCTCCTTCCCTCTCCTTCCCTCTCCTTCCCTCTCCTTCTCTCCCCCCTCCACCCCCCCCACCCCCTCCGCGCTCTCTAAAGGACTTACCGTAACTGTGCAGCCGTCCTTTACCTTCCTCTTCATCGCGGGTGTGAATTTCAGACAGCGCTCCCCCGCTTTCCCTGGCCCCGCCTTTGCGATGTGTGTGTGTGTGTGTTGATGGTCGATCCAGCTCGCGGTTGCATCGCTGACGGTCGATCCAGCTCGAGGTTTTTCAGACGAGTGCCCTCGAGCTTGAAAGTCGAAGGCATTTGCTGAAAAGTCGCGTTAGTGGGACAGGCCCTTAAGGCTCTTGATGGCATCTTGAACCTTTGTCATAGTGGGAGGTTCTTCCATGTCTTCTCTGGGGGATGCGGTGGGTAATGTCTGGTTCAGTTGTGCTGTCACGGTTGAGGAGTTCCTGGAAGTGCTCTTTCAATCGTGCGCTAATGGACTCATTGTCCTTCAGCAGTTCTTGTCCATCTTTTTAGCGCAGTGGGGTTAAGCCGCAGTAGCTTGGACTATAGACAGCCTTAGTAGTGCTGAAGAAGCCTCTGGTGTTACCCGAGTGTGCCAGTATCTGGATTTCCAGAGCCTTATCTGTCCACCAAGAGTTCTTAAGCTCCCTCACCCGACCCTGGACGTCCGCCATGGCTCTGGCGTGAGCCGCTCTTTGAGCCTTGCAGGTTACAGAATGTTGCCAGGCACGAAAGGCTTTCCTTTTCTTGGAGATGAGCTGTTCTATCTCTGTGTCGTTCTCGTCAAACCAGTCTTGGTGTTTTCTGGACTTGCACCCAAGGATGTTTTCACAGGTATCAAGCATGGTGGATTTGAGCCGGCTCCAAGTGCCCTTCAATATCATCAGGATATTCCTGTTTAAGAAGGAACTGCAGATGCTGGAAAATCAAAGATAGACATAAATGCTGGAGAAACTCAGCGGGTGAGGCAGCATCTATGGAGCGAAGGAAGTAGGTGACGTTTCGGTTCAAGACCCTTCTTCAGACTGATATGGGGGTGTGGGGGGGGAAGAAGAAAGGAAGAAGTGGAGACAGTGGGCTGTGGGAGAGCTGGGAAGGGGAGGGGAAAGAAGGAGAAAGCAAGGACTACCTAAAATTGGAGAAGTCAATGTTCATACTGCAGGGGTGTAAACTACCCAAGCGAAATATGAGGTGCTGCTCCTCCAATTTATGGTGGGCCTCACTCTGGCCATGTTGGAGGCTTTCCCAAAGAGAAGCCTGAAATCGCTGTTGGGTGGCAGTTCCCTCCAGGCTTTCAAGGTTCAGCCTTGGCCGGATCTGCTTTGTTTAAATCCTCCTCTTCCTCTTGAGTTTGATGGACATCATGGAGCGGATGAGGCGATGATCTGTCCAGCAGTCATCTGCATCAATCATGGTCCTTGTGATGTTCATGTCACGGCGGTCCCTGGCTCGTACAATGACATAGTCAATGAGATGCCACTGCTTGGAGCGTGGGTGTCTTCAAGATGCCTTTAGTTTGTTTTTCTGGCAAAAGAGGGTGTTAGTGACGATGTTTGATATCTTCTTCAGATATGGTGCCCAAAATTGCTCACAATTTTCCAAATGCAGCCTGACCAGTGCCTTATCGAGTCTCAACATTATGTCCCTGTTTTTGAATACTCTTGAATAATTCTTTACTCTGTAACTCTGATCCCTGTTTCTAAATTTCTCAGCCAGGATAAAAACATCCTCCCTGCCTCCAGCCTGTCGGGCCCTGTAAGTTGTTGTACATTTCAATGAGATCTTCACACAATCCTCGAATGAATGAAGGTCTTGTCTACTCGATCTCTCATCACATAGCACACGTATTATGCCTGGAAGCGCTCTAATGAATCTTTACTGCATTCCCCATAGGGTAAGTTCATCCTTTATTAGGCAAAGACCAACTTTGTACACAAGAAGTCCAGATGTAGTCGCACCAAGACCATACAAATTGCTATGAGACTTCCGTTGTCAAATATTCTCATGATAAAGAGCAGCATATTTTATGCCCTCCGAATTTCTATAAGCACCTCATCAAGTCTGAAATGTAAGTATTTTAAAGTTCACCTGCTTCTCTAATATTATTGAGTAATACTTCACTTCATTGTTCCCATTGGACACTTATTTTTCTAATAATTCTAGCAGGGTGATTTTGTATCTACAAGGAGCCCATACAGTTGCCCTGGGGAGTCTTTTCTGATAACCATGGAAGCTTTTCCAGTCCAGTCCGTTCTCTTCCATTGCAGTGAACAACCCAGGACTGCGTTGTGAGAGTGATATCAGGTGAGTTATGCCTGACTCCTGCTGTTTTAGTATAGCTCTTGGTTATATATCCGTCCTACCATTGCTGTCAATGTACCTCCAAATGCAGAGGCACGAAGGGCTTTAACTCCCTCACTACAATAATGCAAAGCATAGACAACATTGGCACTCCTATGATTGGTGATGAAAGCACATCTACTAAGAAAAGACGTGGAACTACTGAAATCATCAATGGAACTAGCCTCCTGTCAACATATAACCCTAGCGTAATCCAAACCTCTGTCCAGATCATCTGCTGAATGGACTGTGGCATGTAGTATACTGACTGGACAAGATCTCAGCGATACTCCAAAGACTGGAGTTGGGGTGAAACTAAAGATAAAACCCATTTATCACCTTGCTCACTCCCAAGCAGCCATTCATCAAAGTACATAGAATGTTGGACACAAGATAGGTTAAATTATATGAGTTTCCCAGTATCTTCGTAGTGTGATTCTCCTGTCCATTTTCAAACACTTTAATTAGATAAGAGTGTAAACATAAAACAGCTGCAGAACATCATTTGGCTGACCAGAATAACTGTAATTGTTTGCAAGCCATCTGTTTGGTGGACCTGTTACCTGCAGTGTAGCAGGGTGTCAATAAAACAACCGCCTCAAATGAAGATCTAGGCTCAAACTCCTACGATAAGTCTCCAATAAATCTGATAAATAACGCCTCCCGCTTTTACCAGTTCCCCAGTAGTCGCTGGCAAATACAATTGCGAGCAGGCTGTAATATAATCGGCTGTACAAAATTGTAGCTAAGATGTTGTTACATTGACTTTCACTGAAACTCAAACATAAGGAGATGTAAGGGAGAGATAACTATGACATCTGGGAGATACGCTGACCCAGAGAGTACCTGTTGTAATTAATCATCTTCTATAATTAACTAGGTGTGTAATTAGATCTAATGATACTGAATACATGGTGCAACCATTTAAAAACACAAAACATCGGATGTCACCTGTTCTTAATGAAGGGATCAGTGACCTACTAAGATATCCTCGTGCACATGAGTTGGTACATCGGTACAGAAGATAGCCAATGTTTGAGGCAAACGACTATGGGAACCTTTTATAACCAGTGGCAACTGTGGAAAAGCAGATGTAAAATTATCACTTCAATACTGTGAACAATTTCATTCAATATTTGTTCTTATTTTTTCTTAAGGTAAATGAAGTGCATAGCTGTTGGATTAGAGTCAAACACATTACTCATAATGAGAAAAGGTTAGCCATTATATGGAACATGATAGTGATGCAGTGAACAGTCTTTGTTTTCTCTCACCACCAAATTTCCGGCACCTCAAATACACTGAGACTTTGAAATTATGTTCTGTGTGGTTAAACAGGTGAAATTCAATCCATCAACATGAAATTACTCTCAAGATAAATCTCCTGGAAAGAAATTTTGCACAGATGGAAATAAGTTACCTAATATAAGTTTCCTAGAAGTTACCTGAAATTCAGGTACCACCACAAAGATGTGAGCACAAACATTTAGTCTGGTTTTCAGTCAAGGTATAGAGCGAATGGTTTTAAACTGAATAAGGGGGGTGGGGTGTCAAATGGGATAGTCGAGGACGGAGTTAAAGGGAAAGAGAGTAAAGGGATGGTTAATGACCCCAGAATTAACGGGAAAGAAAGCTCACAAAGGGATAGGAGAGTATGGACAAGTGTAATAGGGATCGATGTGAAAGGGACCACTTGTCAACATAATTGTATAAGGAGTAAGAGTGTTGTAAAAACATTTGTGTCTCAATGCGAGGAGCATTCGTAATAAGGTGGATGAGTTGAAGGTGCAGATAGCAATTAATGACTATGCTATAGTTGGGATCACGGAGACATGGCTCCAGGGTGACCAAGGCTGGGAGTTGAACATCCAGGGGTATTCAATATTCAGGAGGGATAGACGAAAAGGAAAAGGAGGTGGGGTAGCGTTGCTGGTGAGGGAGGAGATTAATGCAATAGAAAGGAAGGACATTAGCGTGGAGGATGTGGAAACGATATGGGTAGAGCTGCGAAACTCTAAGGGGCAGAAAACGCTAGTGGGAGCTGTGTACAGGCCACCTAACAGTAGTATTGGAGTTGGGGATGGCATCAAACAGGAAATTAGAAATGCGTGCAACAAGGGTAACACGGTTATAATGGGTGACTTCAATCTGCATGTAGATTGGGTGAATCAAATTGGCAGGGGTGCTGAGGAAGAGGATTTCCTGGAATGTATGCGGGATAGTTTTCTCAACCAACATGTGGAGGAACCAACGAGAGAGCAGGCTATTCTAGACTGGGTATTGAGTAATGAGGAAGGGTTAGTTAGCAGTCTTGTTGTGCGTGGCCCCTTGGGCAAGAGTGACCATAATATGGTTGAGTGACAAAATTAAGTCAGAAACAAGGGTTCTGAACTTGAACAAAGGTAACTTTGAAGGTATGAGATGTGAATTGGCCAAGATAGACTGGCAGGTGATTCTTAAAGGGTTGACAGTGGATGTGCAATGGAAGGTATTTAAAGACTGCATGGATGAAGTACAAAAATTGTTCATACCAGTTTGGCAAAAGAATAAATCGGGGAAGGTGGTGCATCCATGGATAACAAGGGAAATGAGGGATAGTATAAAAACAAAAGATGAGGTATACAAATTTGCCAGAAAAAGCGGCCTACCGGAGGACTGGGAGAAATTCAGAATCCAGCAGAGGAGGACAAAGGGCTTAATTAGGAAAGGGAAAATAGATTATGAAAGAAAACTGCAAAAGTTTTTATAGATTTGTGAAGAGAAAGAGACTAGTTAAAACAAATGTTGGTCCCTTGCAGTCAGAGACGGGTGAATTGATCATGGGGAACAAGGACATGGCAGACCAATTGAATAACTACTTTGGTTCTGTCTTCACTAAGAAAGACATAAATAATCTGCCGGAAATAGCAGTGGAATGGGGGTCAAATAAGATGGAGGAACTGAGTGAAATTCAGGTTAGCCGGGAGGTGGTGTTGGGTAAATTGAACGGATTGAAGGCCGATAAATCCCCAGGGCCAGATAGTCTGCATCCCAGAGTACTCAAGGAGGTAGCCACAGAAATAGTGGATGCATTAGTGATAATTTTTCAAAATTCCTTAGATTCTGGAGTAGTTCCTGAGGATTGGAGGATAGCTAATGTAACCCCACTTTTTAAAAAAGGAGGGAGAGAGAAAGCGGGGAATTACAGACCAGTTAGTCTAACATCGGTAGTGGGGAAACTGCTAGAGACAGTTATTAAAGATGGAATAGCAGCGCATTTGGAAAGTGGTGAAATCATTGGACAAAGTCAGCATGGATTTACGAAAGGTAAATCATGTCTGACAAATCTGATAGAATGTTTCGAGGATGTAACTCGTAGAGTGGATAAGGGAGAACCAGTGGATGTGTTATATCTAGACTTTCAGAAGGCTTTCGACAAGGTCCCGCATAAGAGATTAGCATACAAACTTAAAGCACACGGTATTGGGGGTTCAGTATTGATGTGGATAGAGAACTGGCTAGCAGACAGGAGGCAAAGGGTAGGAGTAAACGGGTCCTTTTCAGAATGGCAGGCAGTGACTAGTGGGGTACCGCAAGGCTCAGTGCTGGGACCCCAGCTATTTACAATATATATTAATGATTTGGACGAGGGAATTCAATGCAACATCTCCAAGTTTGCAGATGACACCAAGCTGGGGGGTATAGTTAGGTGTGAGGAGGATGCTTGGAGGCTTCAGGGTGATTTGGATAGGCTGAGTGAATGGGCAGATGCAGTATAATGTGGATAAATGTGAGGTTATCCACTTTGGTGGCAAAAACATGAGGGTAGACTATTATCTGAATGGTGGCAGATTAGGAAAAGGGGAGATGCAACGAGACCTGGGTGTCATGGTACACCAGTCATTGAAAGTAGGCATGCAGGTGCAGCAGGCAGTGAAGAAAGCAAATGGTATGTTAGCATTCATAGTGAAAGGATTTGAGTATAGGAGCAGGGAGGTTCTACTGCAGTTGTACAGGGTTTTGGTGAGGCCACTCCTGGAGTATTGCGTACAGTTTTGGTCTCCAAATCTGCGGAAAGACATCCTTGCCATAGAGGGGGTACAGAGAAGATTCACCAGACTGATTCCTGGGATGTCAGGACTTTCATATGAGGAAAGATTGGATAGACTCGGCTTGTACTCGCTGGAATTTAGAAGATTGAGGGGGGTTCTTATAGAAACTTACAAAATTCTTAAGGGGTTGGACAAGCTAGATGCTGGAAGATTGTTCCCGATGTTGGGGGAGTTCAGAACAAGGGGTCACAGTCTAAGGATAAGGGGGAATTCCTTTAGGACCGAGATGAGGAAAACATTCTTTACACAGAGAGTGGTGAGTCTCTGGAATTCTCTGCCACAGAAGGTAGTTGAGGCCAGTTCATTGGCTATATTTAAGAGGGCGTTAGATGTGGCACTTGTGGCTAAAGGGATCAGGGGGTATGGAGAGAAGGCAGGTACGGGATACTGATTTGGATGATCAGCCATGATCATATTGAATGGCGGTGCAGGCTCGAAGGGCCGAATGGCCTACTCCTGCACCTATTTTTCTATGTTTCTATGTTTCTATGAATGCTGCATTGTTAAAGGTTCTCTCTTTTGGATTAGACATAAATGCATATAAAATATATCATGCACTATTTTGAATATGTGCATGAGCATGCACCTGGCATCTTGTCTAATATTTATTTCCTACCCAGTGCCACAAAGAATTATTTGCTCATCACTACTTTGCTGTTTATGGGAGCTTTCTTTGCTTAACTTAGTAACCCTGTTCTCACAATGGAAATCTAACGTACTTACAAAATACTGCCTAGTTAGCACGCAACAAAGCTCAAGGGGAAGGAATATAGGTAAAAGACGTAGGTAGAGAACGTAGGGGACCGGGAGAAATGGGTGCGCATCCAGGTGTGCCATAGGCAAGAGAGGGGGAACAAAGGGAGGGGTGCTTGTAGGTTAGTGACCTAAAAATAGAAAATTCAATTTTTGTATTCTTTGTTGGAAGCTAAGTAAGCAGAATATGATAAGTTGCTCCTCCAGTTTGCTATTCCTCATTCTGGCAATGGAGAAGGCCCAGGACAGAAAGGTCAAAATGGGAAGGGGAGTTAAAATGTTTCGCAACCAAGAGATCCAGCAGGCCTTGGCGGGCCACTCGCTTGCTCAATTAAATGCTCGGCCAGTCTATGCTTGGTCTCGGCAATGTAAAAAAGGCCACATCAGGGGTACTGAATGCAGTATATTATGTTAGAGGAGGTGCACCTGAACCTCTGTCTCACCTGGAAGGACTGCCGATGTCTGTGGATGGATGAGAGTGAGCAGGATAGGGAATGATTGGTACACGTGACAATTAAGTAAAGTACCATTAAAGTGGATAAATTCCCAAGTGCCTGACCAAGTGTATCCTCGGACTTTGTGGGAAGTTAAGGAAGAAATTGCGGAGGCCCTTGCAGAGGTTTGCATTGTCTTTCAGCCATGGGCAGAATTCTGAAGAATAAAGGGTAGTTATTGTACTGTTGTTTAAGAAGGATAGCAAGGACTAGCCAGGGAACTGTGGGTTGGTGAGCCTGAAGTCAGTGGTTGGAAAGTTCTTGAAGGGGATTCTAAGGGACAGGATCTACCAGTATATAGGGCCTGTCCTATCAGCATCCGACTCCATGTGATGAGCGCGATCAAACTAGAAGCGGGGGCCGCGCGGAGGTCGGGTGATCCCCTGTACAGGGCCGTTCTCACCAGCATGCGCCTGCATGCGGCAAGCGCGACCAAACCGGCAGCGAGGGCCGCGCGGAGGTCGGGTGTGTGGCGCAACGCGGCGCAGAGTGAGGCGAACTTGGAGCGAAGTCTTAAGGTAAGTTCGCCAGGACAGAGAGGGGCACACAGAGAGGGGCACAGAGGGCACACACAGAGGGCCACGGAGCCACACACATAGAGGGTCACCGAGGCACCTACAGATAGGTTCACGGAGGCACGACGTCGAGGCGGTGTGTAATGCGTCGAGGCGACTGTGAGCCGACAAGCCGTTGCCGCGCGGAATTTTTTAACATAGTCAGTTTTTCGGAGCCCCGCGCGATGTCGGGACGAACTCCACACAATTCCGCACGGCTCCGGCGATCGAAGTGGGACCGGCCCCGCGACGCCGGACGGCTCAAGCCACCACGTTAGGTCGCGTTCATCGCATGGAGTTGCATGCTGGTGGGACAGGCCCTTATGGAAAGGCATATGGATTAGTGATAATGAGATAGACACAAAAAGCTGGAGTAACTCAGTGGGACAGGCACCATTTCTGGAGAGAGGGAATGGGTGACATTTCAGGTCGAGATAATGAGCATGACTTTGTTCCTGGGAAATAATGTCTCACACATCGAAGTTTTTTGAAGAGGCAGTATATTATGTTAGTATAAAAGGCTGGTGAGGGCAGGTCTATGGACGTCTATATGGACTTTAGCAAGGTGTTGACAAGTTCCTGAGTGGTAAGCTAGTTTGGCAGATTACATCGGATCCAAAGTGAGTATTCTAATTGCATTCAAAATTGGCTTGGAGGAAGGAGTCAAATACTACGTGTAGAGTGTTGGAGCTATCATCACAATAATCAGAATCATAATCATACTTTATTAGCCAAGTATGTTTTGCAACATACGAGCTATGATGCAAAGGTCAGTGATAGGTCCACTACTGTTTGCCATCCAAATTGTTAATGGAGATAACTATGTAGATGACATTGTTAGTAAATTTGTAGATGACACCAACATTTCTGGTATAGTGACAGTGAGGAAGTTTACAATAGGATCCAGATCAGTTGCAAAGTTGGACTAAGGAATGCCAAAAATAATTTCACTCTAACAAATGTGAGGTGTACTTTGGCATGTCAAACTAGGGCAGGGTTTTCACAGTAAATGGAGAAGGTTGTGGATTAAAATGATCTGGGAGTACAGGTGCACGGTTCCCTAAAGGTGGTGGTTCAGGTGGGCAGGATCTGCCAGCGAAGACGGTGTTTGGCATGCTTGCCTTCAATGGGAAGGGTACAACTACAAAGTTTGGTGCTTCATGCTACAGCTATACATGTCATTGGTGAGTCCACACTTGGAGCAGGTCTGGTCACCCAGGGTGGATGCCACTATGTTTGAATGGGTGCAGAAGAGATTGAGCAGGATGTAACCTAGACTTGTGGGTTTGAGACACAGGGAGAGAGAGGAAAGGCTGAGACTTTGCTATCTGGAGCCTAGGAGGCTAAGGGGTGAAAGTGTATAAAATCATGAAGGACATGGGTAAAGTGAAGGCTCACTGTCCTTTTCCCAGATTAGAAAGTAAGCATGCAAATACAGGAGGCAGTGAAGAAACGTATCGCATGTTGCGAGAGGATTTGAGTTTAGGAGCAAGGAGGTCCTACTGCAGTTGTACAGGGCCCCGGTGAGACCGCACCTGGAGTATTTTGTGCAATTTTGGTTTCCTAATTTGAGGAACGGCATTATTGCTATTGAAGGAGTGCAGCGTAGGTTCACCAGGTTAATTCCCGGTGTGGCGGGACTGACATATGATGAAAGAATGGGTCAACTGGACTTGTATTCACTGCAATTTAGGATGAGAGATGATCTTATAGAAACATACAAAATTCTTAAAGGATTTGACAGGCTAGACGCAGGAAAAATGTTCCTGAGGTCGGGGGAGTCCAGAACCAGGTTTCACAGTTTAAGAATAAGGGGTAGGCCATTTAGGACTGAGATGTGGAACTACTTCTTCACCCAGAGAGTTGTGAATCTATGAAATTCTCTGCCACAGAAGGCAGTGGAGGCTAATTTGCTGGATGTTTTCAAGAGTGAGGTAGATTTAGCTCTTAGGGCTCCAGGAATCAAGGGATATGGGGAAACATCAGGAATGGTGCTGCTGGCTCGAAGGGCTGAATAGCCTACTCCTGAACCTATTTTTCCATGTTTCTATGTTTCTAGAGAATTCCAACACTAGAGGGCAATGGCTTAGGGTGAAAATGGAGAGACCTCAGGAGCAACTTTATCACTCAGAGGGTATTCTATACCTTGAATGAGCAACGAGAGGAATCTGTAGAAGCAGACACAATTATGACCTTCAAAACACATTTGGCGAGGACAGATATATACTGTAGGTAAGGAGAGTTTAGAGGGATTGTTCCTCCCTATTTCTGTAATCTACAACCCTCCAATTCCTTGCGACAACAACAGCAGCCATTCCTTCAGCGGCCAGGGCCCTTAACTTTGAGGAATCCGGTCAACATTTTTTTTCATCTCGTGCTTCTTTGATGGAGCTCCTTAAAACCTAATTCTTTGAGCATGCTTTTGAATATCTGTGCTTTTATCTCTTTATGTGCCCCAGAGTTACGTATTTTATTCAATATCACTACTGCAAAAAGACACAGTTATAATTGTTTTTACTGGTTCTGCTTTTTCTCTTCGTGGGCATTACCAATCCAGAAAACCTCAGGACCACAGGATACATGGGTGACCTAAATAAGGGAAAGCTGGAAGACTTGATGAGAGTGAACATTAACAATGAAAAGGGTATTATGACTGTTGGCATAACAGTCATAAGCGGATCGTTTATCAATATCTAATTAGCCACAGCCTTAAATAAAAATAAAAATAGCCTCTTTCTAAGCAGCATTGTACATCCATAAAAACAAAGTTTGCTTCCATCCTAATTCTTGCTGCATAACAGCACTCCCCGTACAGTCCACTGCAAGATCTGGAATAAGTAGACCATTTTCCATCCTGTCATACAGCTCAGAAACAGAAACAGGCTCTTCCGCCCGACCTGTCCATGTTGACTAAGAACAAGTTTTTGTTAGATAGAGCTCTTAAAGATGGCGGAGTCAAGGGGTATGGGGAGAAGGCAGGAACGGGGCACTGATTGTGGATGATCAGCCATGATCACATTGAATGGCGGTGATGGCTGGAAAGGCCGAAAGACCTACTCCTGCACCTATTGTCTATTGTCTATTGTTCCATATCTCAAATGAAGACAGCAGCTAGCGCTAATTTTCATTGAAACATTGAAAAATATCCTACATCCTCCTAGATGATTAACGATGATGTTTTGTGTGGTGCAGGTTTGAGATTGTACCCACCCTTACAGGATGCACAGAGTCTCTTGCCCAGAGTAGGTGAATCGAGGACCATAGGACATAGGGTTAAGGTGAAGGGGAAAAGATTTAATAGGAATCTGACGGGTAACATTTTCACACAAAGGGTGGTGGATGTATGGAACAAGGTGCCAGAGAAAGTAATTGAGGCAGGGACTATCCCGACATTTAAGAAGCAGTTAGACAGGTTTGGAGGGATGTGGACCCACGTGGGCAGGTGGGACTAGTGTACCTGGTACATGTTGGCTGGTGTGGGGAAGGTGGGCTGAAGGGCCTGTTTCCACACTGTATCACTCTATGACTCTAGTATATACCTAAGATACATTATTAAGCTAGTGTGCGTTAACTGCTGAAATAAAGAGTCAATTGAGAGAGTGCTAGCTGACCTTCCAGTGTGCCATGGATCAATATATGTGGCTGGGACGGTCTCTTAGCTCAGGCGCAGCAGTCAGTGTTGCAGCTACATCTATACAACAGGAGGCAGGTGGGCACTGGATTGGACAATTCAGCTCTTTGTCCACTCTTTATTTAAGGGTGTCAAAGGTTAAGTGGGAGAAGACAGCAGAATGGGGTTGAGAGTGAAAAATAGATCAGCTATGCATAGGTATGTTACAAAACTTACCTTGAGCGGTGCTGCAGTTCTGCCACTGCCCGTGTGCGCGACTTTGGCGCCTTTGAGAGGGGGGCGGGTTTAAAATGCGGTTTTCCCCAGACTATTCAAATCAATTTTGAACAGGGTGTTTAGTTGCTGAAGAGAAATCGCTCCGACATTTGTTTTATGAAGTTATTTTTAAACTACGCTGGATAATGTATTAGCATGAGTAAATTAAAAATCATCTTGTAAAGCCGTGAATGCTGACAATGGAACGGATCTCAGGTAGGGGACAAGGCAAGGTACACCGTTTATTTTTTCATATAAACTTGCTTCTTAGGATGCCATTAACCAAAATTTCATGTTGCGAAAAGGTAACTTAGAAAAGATACGAACCAGCAATATTTTTCCTGCCAATATGGGGTTTAAATTCACCGCAACGTTCCAATCGATCGCGTTCCACAAAATCCCACTCGCAAGATGATTTAAATGGTCATTAATTTACGGGAATTAAACACTAAATTCCTTCCATTTGGCCTATAAATTCATGACAATGAGATTTTAAAATCATGTTATATTGTGAATTCTTGTGTGAATGTTATTTGGACACTTAGGCTATTTAAAAATGTTAATCTTTTCTTAAGAAATGGATAGATGTTTAGATCTAGTAATTGAATTTTGTAATTAGCTACAATTGGGTAACTAACTAATTATATGCTTTAATTTCAGGTCATCCAAGTAAGAATGTTTCATATTTGTTTCGGAATACTTCAATCTATAATAACTGAAAATTTCTTTCAGTTCTCTTAATTTTTCAGCTTTATCTGATGGGATAAATTGCAGACTTGATTTTTTTAAATCTCAAAATGTTGTAACATTGCTACTATGCATGAATGGTGGAACAGGCTCAATGGGTCGAGTGGCCCAGTTCTGCTCCTATGTCTTATGAACCCATGATAGTAAATTCCTACCTCTTTGTAACATACTGATGACCTATGTATCTTGATTTCTCAGTTTGAATGTCCATTTTAACTGCTGCCATGGACCTTAGCCATAATTTCAATTCCCAATTTTCCTCTCCCTTTTCCCCTTTCTCCCCCCCCCCCCCTTTCATCAACCTATTTTTTCCTTCTAAGTCTTTCAGCCCACCCAAATCTACTGTTTAACCTCTAACACTCCAGTTATTCTACTTCTCCGTCTACAGAGGCATTCAGCCCATTGAGTGCACACTGGACTTCCTATTCCTTCTAATCCTAATGTCATCCAACATGGAACCGTGCCCTCCTGCTCACTCATAAAGCACCTATTTACACAAATACCACACTGATACCATGTTTTCTTCTTGCATCTCATCAAACCCCCCCCCCCCACACCCCAATTCTCCTGGCACAACCACACGAGAGACATTTTATAGTGGCTAATTAACCTCAGCCAGGAATTTGTGGATGAATCATAAGCAGTGACCATTCAACTCTTCACGTTGTTTCGCAGCTCTTTGGAAGAATCATCCATTTCATTTCAGTTCTATGCTCCATTCCACATCAACCTGCCTCATGATCTTATTTGCAACAATGTGCAAAGGTTTTTTGAAGGTTACACATTTCAGGCTCTAACAACTCGCTGTGCACTATGAACCATCTTCAACACACAGGCAATTTGGAAACCAGGTGGAGATGTCCAGTACAAGAGTCCAGTCCAGGTGTCAGGGGTTATGGGGAGAAGGCAGGGGAATGAGGTTAGGAGGGAGAGATAAATCAGCCAGGATTAAATGGTTGATTGGCCGAATGGCCTAATTCTGCTCTTATCACTTATGACCTTATGAAGAGGGACAAGTTGCATCTGAATTGGAGAGGGGCAATTACCTTGCGGGGAAGTCTGCTAATATTACTCAAGTGCGTTTAAACTAGTCTGGCAGGAGGTAGGACCTGGTGCAGTAATCTAATGTGTGCGAAAGATAAAGCAAATATAGAGGTTAAAGAAAGCAAGTCCAATAGCCTGGGGCAGTTCAGGGAGCATGGAAAGTTTGATAGGCTAAACTGCATCTACTTTAAAGTAAAATGCTTCACAGAGTAGGCAGGCGAACTCAGAACATTGATCAGAACATGGGATTATGATCTTCTTTTCGTGGCGTTACACTTTTCCAAGCCACTGCATAACGCAGGCTCTGGCACATGGGTTGAAGACATTGAGATCTGGTTTGCAGGGCTCTGGGTGGAGGGTGGCAGGTAAGTAAGTGCTCCATAGTTTGGGTTGCCTCCCCGCAGTCACATTCGGTTGGTCCATCGTTGTTGTACCCCCACTATTGCATGAGGGCTTTGCACCGTCCGACCCGTGTTCTGAGACGATTGAGACAGGCCAGACTGGCCATGTCTCTTTCGCTCCCAATGGAAGGGACTCCTCAGGGTATAGTGTCGGTGTGTGGGTTTTTGATTGTAGGTGTGTCACCCAAGCATCTATCCTACAGATGCGGGGGTTATCATTCAGGGGTTGAACTGCATGTAGGATGCTATTTCTGGATTTTAACCTCGTTGGTGCCTGGACGTGTTGGAAGAGTGGGTGACAAAGGGTCACCCTCCTGCTTGGTGCGTTCCACTTTTCAGGTTACGGCTCTTCTGATTGGAGGGGGTGCAATACCACACAGCAGGTACAGGTGGTCAACCCGTGTGAGTTTGAGGCAACCAGCGATGGTTCTGCGTGCCGCGTTTAGCATTGGGTTCAACTTCCTGGCGTGAGAGTAATGTCCCCAGTCTGGGGGCGTTCTGCACAGATGTTACAGTTCTTATGAAAACATGGTTGATGGATGGGCAGGACAGGCAACAATGTTCTGGGTTATCAATGCCTTAATATCACCGCCATTCACTGTGATCATGGCTGATCATCCACAATCAGTACCCTGTTTCCTGCTTTCTCTCCCATATCCTTTGATTCCGCTATCTTTAAGAGCTCTATCCAACTCTCTCTTGAAAGCATCCAGAGAATTGGCCTCCACTGCCTTCTGAGGCAGAGAAATCCACAGATTCACAACCCTCTGTGTGAAAAGGTTTTTCCTCATCTCCATTCCAAATGGCCTACCCCTTATTTTAAACTGTGCCCCCTGGTTCTGGACTCCCCCAACATCGGGAACATGTTTCCTGCCTCTAGCCTGTCCAAACCCTTAATAACCTTATATGTTTCAATAAGGCCCCCCCTCATCCTAAATTCCAGAGTATACAAGCCCAGCCGCTCCATTCTATCAACATATGATAGTCCTGCCAATCCGGGAATTAACCTTGTGAACCTACGCTGCACTCCCTCAATAGCAAGAATGTCCTTCCTCAAATTTGGAGACCAAAACTGCACACAATACACCAGGTGTGGTCTCACTAGGGCTCTGTACAACTGCAGAAGGACCCCTTTGCTCCTATACACAACTCCTCTTGTCATGAAGGCCAACATGCCATTCACTGTCAAAGTGGCGGCGCCTCGTGGCAGCGGCCTCTGCAATCCGCCTGTCCTTTTACATTTTTTTTGTCCCGTTCAATGTGTAGTTCGCTGTGGTTTTTGTATTGTTTTTGGCTGTGTATGTGTGTGTGTGTGTGTGTGGGGGGGGGGGGGGGGGGAGTGATCTCTTTACATCTCTTCCCTGCACGGGAGACCCGACCTTTTCCACGTCGGGTCTCCGTTGTCGTTGGGCCTAGCACCGTGGAGCGGCCTCCAGCCGGAGCGACCTGGGGGCTCCAGTCGCGGAGCTTGCGGGGCCTGTGGACTTACCATCGTGGGGCTGGCCGGCCTCGGAGCGGGGGGGGGGGGAGCTGTGGTGGCGGCCGGCTGTGACCTCGGGGCTTAGGAGGCTCCGGCTGCAGGCCTGTGTACGGTGACATCGGTGACTGGCGGGTCCCTGGTGGGAGACCGCTTTTCGGAACATCCATGGTGGCAGCTTCTCCCGCCCGAGTTGCGGGGCTGTAAATGACCTGGAGCTAGGCCTGACATCGCCCGGCGCGACTTTAACGGCCGCGGGACTTGCCATCGCCCGCTGGGGGCTTTAACATCGGGAGAGGATGGAGGGCAGGGGAGATGAGGAGATTCACTGTGATGGATGTCTGTGTGAATTGAGTTGGTTGTGTGTCTTGTAAAATTGTTTATTTTTGTTGTGTGGTTGCAGAAACCAAAGTTCCTAACGGAAAAATAAAGTTCATTGAATTGAATTGAATTGAGTTGACTTTCGTGTAGATCATTTATTGCAAATTGTAGATCTTTCAGGGAACATCACCAAATGTAATGCTAATGAATGTATGTATAGCCGCTGAGAATGTCTAAAGAGTTTTGCATCGTTCTTTTTATTTATTATAAATAAAGTTTAATTTGGGCGAAAAAAAGAAACCGATACCCTCAACACCATTTAAGAGGCATTTATACAGACACGTGAACAGACAGGGAATAAAAAGATACAAACCATGCACAGACATGATGGGCAGAAGGACCTGTTCCTATGCTCTGTTCTAAGAGGGTCAAATCAGTAAATTCTGGAGGCACTTTTCTTGTAGAACATAACAGAATTTGGGATCGCTCGCTTTTTCACGATCTCTTGTGCAGAGACAATTTTCAAGCCTATTGATAGATAATTGATAGGAATTGGGACAAAATATAATTGAAGGAGAACCTAAGATGCAGATCATAGCTGGGGGTGCTGCAGATTTGAGGAGTTAATAACCTAGAAAAGGTACTCCATTCTAGGTTGTGCCGACAAAGCATAGAGAAAAGAACGCTTGTATCTGCCAAGCCTCCGCTTAAATTACTCTTCGTAAAAGTGGGGCGAGGGAAGAAATCGTCATGTGTTGGGGTAAATTGACTTTTAAACATCCATCCAAGAAAGTGCGATGCATTTTCACAGTGCCTCTCACAGCATCAAGATGTGCCAAATGTTGCAACTAATTTGCATATCGCACAGTTCTATATAAAGCAACATTATAATTAATTCTATTTTATTTTACACGTCGAGAATAGATACTGGTCAGGATGCCGCGGGGAACTTCCTGTTCTTCAAAGCTGCGCTGTGGGATCTCTTGTCAACCCAAGAATGTAGACAATGGCCTCTGTTTAGGATTCAAATTTGAAGGACAGCACCCTGACACTTCTGCACTCCTTCAGCAGTGCACTTGTATCGGCCTGAATCTTTGTACTCAAGTGGGCCTGATCCCACGGTCTTCTTATGGAGTGGCACCACTGAGGCTTGCTTGGCAAGAAGCATGGGACACTGTGCAGCACATGGACAGAATGGTAGTCCTCACATGGACCCACAAAGGCTTCAAACCAACAATATCCTTGACATACGCTATCTCCCAGTCATTTCATCACAGCATTGCTATACAATCTGATTGCACAAGCAATGACAGATGGCAACATTTGGTCACGGCTCAAAACAGATTAGCAAGAGGTTCTCTATGTTGGAGGGACCAATTACCACATAATACCCTTAGGGAACATCAGATGTTCACTCGTGCTAAATAATATTTGAATTGAAAAGGATCTTCCTCTGAACATTATATTCAGTGTTTAATGTCAGCAGGTTGTAATTAGCTAATTAAATGAGTAGGACTGACAGAATGTCCCTGTGGGGGATGGTGTACCACAGACTGCACCTGAAATATGAGGTGGAAACATCTTAGAATATTAAGCACTGAAAACAGCTAACACCTTGCACTCTTATAAAGATCTTTTGTGTTAGATCAGAGGTTGTAACGGGTGTTCCAACTGACCCAATTCACAATGAAAAGATCCAGATGTGCCAGAAATTAGTTAACAAAATATAATAAAGACATCATGAAGAATTTCACCCACACGTTATTTCCTTGCTAACAACACCCAGCATGACCCCAACCAACACAGAAGCTATCACTTAGTATGATTCACCTCTGTCTCTATTCCTTCTGCAGAAGGTGCTAGCTCTTGTAGGGGTGCAGTTTTATCGCTCCTGTCTCTTCATCCTAGTTTGGGAGAGTTTAATATGTACATTGGATTGCTGTGCTTCTTACGAACTAACTCCACTTCAAGCACCTGGAACAGTCGAAGGTTGAGACCATTGCTGCTTAAATGTTAGATGTTCAAACCTTTTATATGAAGTAAATGTGTAAAGCAAACATTTCACTCAAATATTAGAAAATCCATAACTGTGTCCAGTTCAATGTCAAATGGAAAATTGTATGCGGTCTTTAAAGCAATTGCAACATTATAAATGATCCTAAAGCAGTTTTAAATGAGAGAGATATTCAGGCTGCTGCCATGTTTGTGAAAGTTCAATCATTTAATACAACTTTTTATATAAATACAAGTTTTAAAAAATTGCTCACCTGTAGGCATTATGAAGATATACTTTTATGGCATTTTATTTTCCATTACAACTTCCTCTCCTCGTTACATCGGAAGATGGAATCAAATTCCTTGTATGTTGTCATATATACTTGGCTAATAAAGTATGATTATGATAATGATTATGAATATGATTATGAGATCTCAACCTATACAGTGTCGTGCTCACCTATCAGTTCCCTCAACGGCCCCATCGGGCACATGGTCATTATGGGTTTAAGTCTGGCCATGGAGGTGAAGTGAATAAAATGGGACTTCCTTCTTTCAAATCTACCTGATGTGTGGTTGTTACAAAAATATGTCTCTGGGAGCCTTGTTGCTAATTGCCAGTGGTCCATAGAGTCAATGGGTTTGGGAGGGGGAGGGGAGCTGGTAATGGTAGGGTGGATTTGTGAAGAGGAAAGATCTTTTGTGTTGGACCAGAGGTTGAAACGGGTGTTCCAACCGACCCAATTCACAATGAAATGATCCAGATGTACCTGAAATTGTATACCTGGAAGATGCTGGAGTCAATTATAAAAGATGAAATAGCGGCATATTTGGATAGCAACAGAATCGGTACAAGTCAACATGGACTTACGAAGGGGAAATCATGCTTAACTAATCCTCTGGAATTTTTTGAGGATGTAACTAGTAAAATGGACAAGGGAGAGCCAGTGGATGTAGTGTACCTGGACTTTCAGATATCATTTGATAAAGTCCCACATAGGAGATTAGTGGGCAAAATTAGGCCACATGGTATTGGGGAAATAGTGCTGACATGGATAGAAAATTGGTTGGCTGACAGGAAACAAAGAGTAGGGTCCTTTTCAGAATGTCAGGCAGTGACTAGTGGGGTACGGCAAGGCTCGGTACTGGGACCGCAGCTATTTACAATATACATTAATGATTTAGATGAAGGGATTAAAAGTAACATTAGAAAATTTGCAGATGACACAAAGCTGGGTGGCCAAGTGAACTTTGAGGAGGATGCTATGAGGATGCAGGGTGACTTGGGCAAGTTGGGTGAGTGGGCAGATGCATGGCAGATGCAGTATAATGTGGATAAATGTGGGGTTATCCACTTTGGTGGCAAAAACAGGACGGCAGATTATCTGAATGGTGTCAAGTTGGGAAAAGGGGAAGTACAATTAGATCTGGGGGTCCTTGTTCATCAGTCACTGAAAGTAAGTATGCAGGTACAGCAGACAGTGAAGAAAGCAAATGGCACGTTGGCCTTCACAACAAGAGGAGTTGAGTATAGGAGCCAAGACGTCCTTCTGTAGTTGTACAGGGCCCTAGTGAGACCACACCTGGAGTATTGTGTGCAGTTTTGGTCTACAAATTTGAGGAAGGACATTCTTGCTATTGAGAGAGTGCAGCGTAGGTTCACGAGGTTAATTCCCTTGGGACTATCATATGTTGATAGAATGGAGCGGCTGGGCTTGTATACTCTGGAATTTGGGATGAGAGGGGATCTTATTGAAACATATAAGACTATTAAGGGTTTAGACACACTAGAGGCAGGAAACATGTTCCCGATGTTGGGGGAGTCCAGAACTGTGGGCCACAGTTTAAGAGTAAGGTGGAAGCCATTTAGAACGGAGATGAGGAAAAACTTTTTCACACAGAGGGTTGTGAATCTGTGGAATTCTCTGCCTTGGAAGGCAGTGGAGGCCAATTCTCTGGATGCTTTCAAGAAAGAGTTAGACAGAGCTCTTAACGATATAGGAGTCAGGGGATATGATGAGAAGGCAGGAACGGGGTACTGATTGTGGATGATCAGCCTTGATCATATTGAATGGCGGTGCTGGCTCAAAGGGCCGAGTGGCCTATTATTGTCTATTGTCTATCTCCCTAATCCTCTCTGCCTCTCAACCTCTGCTTAATACTTAAACTTCGCTCCTAGACCAAACTTTAGCTCACCTGCCTAACATCTTGTTATAATTGGTGTCAAGTATTTGGTTGATAACGCAAATTGACTTGGAATTATTTATTATATTAAAGGCATGATATAAACACAAGTTGTTTCATTCAAGAGCCCATTATAAATTAGTTAGTAAATTCAATTTTTAATTAGCTTCCTGCTGCATGTTCATATTTAATGTTTTTGAAAATATAATGGAGTTGTTCAAATTTGGAAAACTCACAGGAAGTTACAAACCTACTTAAAGAATATACCACTGCAGGATTATATTGACATTAGAGGCTCCTGGAAGTTTCCTCTGCAGAATTCTGTTTAATGATATTGTTTCAGAATAGGGAAATCTGACAGCATCAACTGGATTTGTCTGTTCATGTCAAATGGGAAGAGCCCTACATTATTTATAGACTTATAGATTATTCATGCTCATTACAAGCAGTTAATGAAATGGTTTTCGTTAATGGCCTTGTGTGGATAACCAGGGTGTAACGATCCACACCACCTGCCAAAGGTTTTATTTCCAAGCATTCTCCCCACCCTAAGCAATCAAATGCCCATCAACGGCGGCATGTTACAATGCATATTCATTGATATTTCACATTACATGTCCTAGGGGGCTGGCAGGCAGTGGGAAGCACATGACTCCTTTTGAACAATGCAAACGGCCTCAGAGGCAGCGTGTTACTGGAGCCGGCTAGGTTGGTTGGGGATTCATAGATTATCACTGAGATCCTGAAATCTCTATACAAGAAATGGATGCAATGGAAAAGTTAATTGTCTATCGGCTTCATGGAAACTGTGAAATACTTTACCTAGATATACTAATCTGGTTTAACCACACTTGGTCGTTCGTCTTGTATGTCCTGGCGATTTAAGTGCTAACTCTTTGTCCCACTCTGCCTCCCGAAGGACTCTATTTGATCCTCCCAGTTACTTCATCTCTGTCGGATCTACTCTGATGATGTGTATTTCTGTACAGGTGCCTCTATTCCCCTCCACCTTTCTAAACAAAGCCCTTGACCGCATTTCATCCATTCCGGAGTCTCTGTTCTCACCCCTGGTCCTCACCTTCCATCCCACCACCCTATGCATTCAACAGTTCATTCTCTGTAATTTCTGCCACTTTCTGAGAGATTCCCAACATCCTCCCTTCATATGTGTAGGAAGTAGCTATGGATGGAACACAAAAGGCTGGGGAAACTCAGCGGGTGCAGCAGCATCTAAGGAGCGAAGGAGATAGATAGAAGAATGGAAAAGGGAGGAGGAGGAGCCCGAGAGCTGGGGGAGAGGTGGGAAGGGGAGGAGACAGCAAGGATTAACAGAATTGAGAAAATTCAATGTTCAAGCCCAGAGGATGCAGACTCCCCAAGCGGAATATGAGGTGCTGTTCCTCCAACTTGCAGTGTTGCTCACTCTGGCCGTGGAGGAGGCCCAGGACAGAGAGGTCGGATATGGAATGAGAGGGGGAGTTGAAGTGCTGAGCCACCGGGAGGTCGGGTTGGTTATTGTGGACCGAGCGGAGGTGTTCGGCGAAACGATCGGCAAGCCTCCGCTTGGTCTCACCGATATAGATCAGCTGGCATCTAGAGCAGCGGATGCAGTAGATGAGGTTGGAGGGGGTGCAGGTGAACCTCTGTCGGACCTGGAAGGAGTGGAGGGGGGAGGTAAAGGAACAAGTGTAGCATCTCTTGCGGTTGCAAGGGAAAGTGCCCGGGGAAGGGGTGGAGCGGGAGGGAAGGGAAGAATTGACGAGGGAGTTGCGGAGGGAGCGGTCTTTGTGGAAGGCAGACAGGGGGGGAGATGGGAAGATGTGACGAGTGGTGGGGTCACGTTGGAGGTGGCGAAACTGACGGAGGACTATGTGTTGTATGTGCCGGCTGGTGGGGTGAAAGGTGAGGACCAGGGTTTCGGCCTGAAACGTTGCCTATCTCCTTCGCTCCTTAGGTGCTGCTGCACCCGCTGAGTTTCTCCAGCCCTTTGTGTACCCTCGATTTTCCAGCATCTGCAGTTCCTTCTTTAACAACAAGTAGCAATGGATGCTGGTTTCAACCGAAGATAGACACAAAAAGCTGGAGTAACCAGCAGGGACCGGCAGCATCTCTGGAGAGAAGGAATTGGTGACGTTTCGGGTCGAGACCCTTCTTCAAATCTCCAAATCTGAGGAAATCTGAGGTCTCCAAATCTGAGGAAAGACATCCTTGCCATAGAGGGGGTACAGAGAAGATTCACCAGACTGATTCCTGGGATGTCAGGACTTTCATATGAGGAAAGATTGGATAGACTCGGTTTGTACTCGATGGAATTTAGAAGATTGAGGGGGGATCTTATAGAAACCTACAAAATTCTTAAGGGGTTGGACAAGCTAGATGCTGGAAGATTGTTCCCGATGTTGGGGGAGTCCAGAACAAGGGGTCACAGTCTAAGGATAAGGGGGAATTCCTTTAGGACCGAAATGAGGAAAACATTCTTTACACAGAGAGTGGTGAGTCTCTGGAATTCTCTGCCACAGAAGGTAGTTGAGGCCAGTTCATTGGCTATATTTAAGAGGGCGTTAGATGTGGCACTTGTGGCTAAAGGGATCAGGGGGTATGGAGAGAAGGCAGGTACGGGATACTGAGTTGGATGATCAGCCATGATCACATTGAATGGCGGTGCAGGCTCGAAGGGCCGAATGGCCTACTCCTGCACCTATTTTCTATGTTTCTATGTTTCAGACTGCTTTGGGATAAGGGAAACGAGACAGAAAGATGATGATGTGGAGAGATAAAGAACAATTAATAAAAGATATGCAAAAAAGTAACAACGATAAAGAAAACAGGCCATTGTTAGCAGTTTGTACGGTGAAAGCAAGAAGCTAGTGCGACTTGGGTGGGGGAGGGATAGAGAGAGAGGGAATGCCGGGGCTACCTGAAGTGAGAGAGATCAATATTCATACCACTGGGCTGTAAGCTGCCCAAGCGAAATATGAGATGCTGTTCCTCCAATTTCTGTTTAGCTTCAATCTGATAATGGAGGAGACCTAGGACAGAAAGGTTTGACAGGTATGGAATAGTTCCATCCCAGGACATCTGAGATATCCTAATTTTTTAAGGAACGGGAGCTCCCCTCATCCATCATAGATAGAGGCATGCACATATATTTGGTGAAGGTTATTAATGGCATGAATTAATAAGGGTTAATCAACATAGATGAGGCCCTCACTCATGTCTCCTCGGTACCATGCAGCTCCACCCTTGCTCCCCCTCCCCCTCCCCCTAATCGCAACAGAGACAGATTCCCCTAGTCCTTACCTTCAACTCAATCAGCCGTCGCATACAACACATAATCCTCCAAAATGTCTACCACCTCCAACGGGATCCGACCACTAGCCACATTTTCCAAAATCCACCCCTTTCCACCTACCACAGAGACCGTTCCCTCCGCTATCCCCTGGTTAACTCATCCCTTCCCACCCAAACCACCCCCTCCCCAGGTACATTCCCCATGCAACCGTAGAAGATGCAACACCTGTCCATATACCTCCTCCTTCGACTTTGTCCAGGGACCCCGACTGTCCTTTCAGGTTAGGCAGAGGTTCACTTGCAGCTCCTCCACCCTCATCTACTGTACCCGTTGTTCAAGATGTGGACTCTCATACGTCGACGAGACCAAACATTCATTTTGCGGAACACCTTAGCTCAGCCCGACTGAACCTATCCGATCTCCTGCTTGCCGGACACTTTAATTCTCAAGTCAAAGTCAAAGTCAAGTCAAACAAACTTTATTGTCATTTAGAAATACATTGATATATGCAGTTCCAAAGGAAATTCCGTTGCATTTGGCTCCCTGTGCAACACGATAATTAACAGAAGGATAAACATGGATAAACATGGATAAAAAGGATAAAAGGATAAATAGACAATGGTGGCAGCCCATTACATGGCATTCAGGAGTCTGACGGCTCGTGGGAAGAAGCTGTTGCAGAACCTTGATGTTCTGCTCCTTATGCTACGATATATTTTGCCCGAGGGCAGCAGAGTGAACAGTCCGTGATGGAGATGTGTGGGGTCTTTTATAATACTGCTGGCCTTAGACACGCAACGTTTGGTCGCAATGTCCCCGATTAAGGGGAGAGAAGTCCCGATGATTTTTTTCCGCTGTCCTCACCACTCTCTGCACGGACTTCCAGTCGGAGGCTTTACAGTCCCCAAACCAGACAGAGATACAGCTGGTCAAAATACTCTCTATGGTGCCCCTGTAGAAAGTGGTGAGGATGGGATGGGGGAGGTGAGCTCTTCTCATCCGGCGCAGAAAGTGCAACCGCTGCTGCGCTCTCTTAACTGTTGATGAGATGTTATTTAACCAGGTCAGACTGTTAGTGATCTGCACCCCCAGGAACTTAGTGCTACTGACCACCTCCACATCGCTGTCATTGATGTGAAGTGGTATGGGACTGTGCCGGTTTTTCCTGAAGTCGACGATGACCTCCTTTGTTTTTTCGACATTCAGGATCAGGTTGTTCGTATTGCACCAGTCCACCAGTTGTTTCCATCTCCATCCCATTCCTACACAGACCTTTCTATCCTAGGGGCTCAACAGATTGATGATATTTCCAACCCTTCATGACCCCCGGAAAAACCCCAAACGACCCCCATGAGGGTCACAACCCCCTGGTTAAGAACCACTGCTCTACACCAACCCTCTCACCCCCTTGTGAAAGATTGTTTCTTAAAAAGCAGATAGTTCCCAACGTATCACCTATCTGTGATACATGCCAGTCTCAAGAAGCTACTATAACGCATTCATTTGTTTTTGGTATAAAAATTCAAAAATTTTGGAATGAATTCTTTGAAATCATTACAAAACTATTTAAAATAAAACTGATACCAAAGGCAGAATGGATTATCTTTGGAACAACGGCAGGTAGCCCCGATCTAAATGTGTTTCAAAAGAACCTATTTGAATATGGGTTAATAACTGGAAAAAGCTTATTTTAAAATTTTGGAAAAACGCTTCTTTACCACCAATAAACATGTGGACTTCAACTATGTTTGAAACACTACACCTGGAAAAATGAGACTCCGCCTGGCAGGAAAATCAGATCGCTTTTATAGGATGTGGTCTTCATTTATAGAATTACTTCAAGGATAAGGTGCAATAGTACTTTAAAAAGGCACCGGTGTCAGGTCTTGGTAAAGTCAAGTCAAAGTCAAAAAGTCAAAAGAGTTTATTGTCATGTGTCCCTGACAGGGCAATGAAAATCTTTCTTTGCATAGCACAACAGAACATAGAAGGCATTGACTACAATTATATACATAAATACACCCATGAATTAATAAACTAATAAAGTTCAAATAACAGATGAGGGATATTAATGTTCAGAGTTCCGAGCCAGGTTTAATAGCCTGATGGCTGTGGGGAAGTAGCTATTCCTAAACCGGGTTGTTGCAGTCTTCAGGCTCCTGTTGTACCTTCTACCCGAAGGTAGCAGGGAGATGAGTGTGTGGCCAGGGTGGTGTGGGTCCTTGATGATGCTGCCAGCCTTTTTGAGGCAGCGACTGTGATAAATCCCCTTGATGGAAGGAAGGTCAGAGCCGATGATGGACTGGGCAGTGTTTACTACTTTTTGTAGTCTTTTCCTCTCCAGGGCACTCAAATTGCCGAACCAAGCCACGATGCAACCGGTCAGCAAGCTCTCTACTGTACACCTGTAGAAGTTAGAGAGAGTCCTCTTTGACAGACCAACTCTCCGTAATCTTCTCAGGAAGTAGAGGCGCTGATGAGCTTTCTTAATAATTGCATCTGTATTCTCGGACCAGGAAAGATCTTCACAGATGTGCACGCCCAGGAATTTGAAGCTCTTGACCCTTTCAACCATCGACCCGTTGATATAAACAGGACTGTGGGTCCCCATCCTACTCCTTCCAAAGTCCACAATCAGTTCCTTGGTTTTGCTGGTGTTGAGGGCCAGGTTGTTGTGCTGGCACCATATGGACAGTTGCTCGATCTCTCTTCTATACTCGGACTCATCCCCATCAGTGATACGTCCCACAGCAGTGGTGTCGTCAGCAAACTTGATGATGGGGTTCGCGCTATGACCGGCTACGCAGTCATGAGTATAGAGTGAGTATAGCAGATGGCTGAGCACGCAGCCTTGAGGTGCTCCCGTGATTGTTATTGAGTCTGACACATTTCCATTTCCATAAAGGGGGATGAAAAGTGTCAAGTTGGTATATTCCTTTTGCGTGATGTTTATAATAGAGCAATTGTCTTCTCCTTTTTCTTCTTTCTTTTTCTTCTTTTTTAGGGCCTATCTCTTAATTTCCTTTCTCTAATTCTTCGACTAAGGGGTTTTTCTTCTTTCCTTTCGTCACGCTTCTTCACTTTCACTATTCTCTCTCACTTTCTCTATTTTCTCAATTTCTATCCTTTTTTAATAGCTCTAAAAAAAAACCAGATAGCAACAACGTTGAAGGTAGACCATGGCAATCTTTAATTGATTCGTCAGATTATTTCCATGTTTATCCAATCACCAAATCACTTCTTAGTTCACAATTTAGTACACAAATTGTAACAAACTTTTTCAGCCTGTTAAGCCCGATCCTTTATGTGTAACAAACCTTTGCAGTCTGTAAACACCAATCTGGCTACTCTCTCTGGTAGCAAATTCACGAGTCTTTTCAAAACACTGTCTCTTCAAGACACATTGTCTTTTCAATACACATCTTTTCAAGGCACCCAGTCTTTCCAATACACAATTAGTGACAAAAACTTGAAGCCTACCATGCCAAATCCTTTAATTGTGACAAAACCTCTTTAATCTGCTGTGTCCAAACCTTTACTCATTTCCAATACACAAGCCAATCCTTTACACAAGTGGTCTTACCTTCGCTGTCTGATTCTAAGGAACCAGGCCAACCACAGGCCTTAGTTTTGGTCTTAAGGGCCTGTCCTACAAGCATGCAATTCTATGCAATTAGCGCGACCTAACGTGGTCGCTTGAGCCGTCCGGCGTCGCGGGGCCGGTCCCACTTCGATCGCCGGAGCCGTGCAGAATTGTGCGGAGTTCGTCCCGACATCGCGCGGGGCTCCGAAAAACTGACTATGTTCAAAAATTCCGCGCGGCAACGGCTTGTCGGCTCGCAGTCGCCTCGACGCATTACACACCGCCCCGACATCGTGCCTCTGTGAACCTATCTGTAGGTGCCTCTGTGACCCTCTAAGTGTGTGGCTCCGTGGCCCTCTGTGTGTGTGTGTGTGTGTGTGCCTCTGTGCCCCTCTCTGTGTGCCCCTCTCTGTCCTGGCGAACTTACCTTAGACTTCGCTCCAAGTTCGCCTCACTTTGCGCCGCGTTGCGCCACTCACCCGACCTCCGTGCGGCCCTCGCTGCCGGTTTGGTTGCGCTTGCCGCATGCAGGCGCATGCTGGTGGGAACGGCCCTGTACAGGGGATCACCCGACCTCCGCGCGGCCCCCGCTTCTTGTTTGATCGTGTTCATCGCATGGAGTCGGATGCTGGTAGGACAGGCCCTTTAGTTTAGGACCTTAGTTTTTACTGGGAGCTTCTTCGGGAGGCCAGACTGCAAAGGGTCCAACTAGAGTTCAGTTTTCTTCCCTTCGGATCCCGCTCAACTGCACCCTCTTACTCAGTCATCTGTTGCTGGTTCCAGCCAAATGTGAAAGTTTGTTTCTTAAAAAGCAGATAGCAACAACGTTGAAGATAGACCATGGCAATCTTCAATTGATTCGTCAGACAGAAGTGGCGAGATTACAATGAGCACAAACGTTGCTCAGAGCTTCTCGTGCACCCACTCATAGAACAAGGGCGAGTTAGCACAATTATACATTTTTCTTATCAGTATGACACTCCTGCCAAGTCTGAATACCGTATGACTGAAAGATTCTGTAGCCTTTCACAATATAGGAAAGCTGGGTCCAAATCGAGCTCATCCAATGACAAGTTATTACTTATGTCTGGAACGTCAGCTATTTTTTTCAATCTTGGCTTCTTTATGGCCTTGAAGAAGCACATGTTATTATTGCAGGCTGACATCTTAATGTCTTTATTGAAAAGACAACCTGTCCTCCACATTGTGTTTTGTATAATTTACAAAGTCATTCACCGAGCTATTCCTTTGTTTTACTAGTCCATGCTTTTGTAGAAGAATGACTCCATTTTAGATTTGGCTATTAGATTTGCCTATTAACTCTTTCACCCTTCCCTCCAAGACCCCATCCTCCCTCCGCAGTACTTCCCCTGAGCCAACTTCCTCCTCTGCCCTCCTCAGAATTTGTGTCTAACCCCAGCCCTAACCACAAACACATTTTCGCCATCCCCCGACAACCTCCTCTCCGGTGTAAAACACTCACTTCTCAGCAGAGGCCTCACTTTTGTATCTCTACGCCCATACCTCAAGTACTGAGCCCATCATGATTTTGAGCTCTTCTGCTGTGTCTGCCTCTGGACCTTTCTCACTGACAAGGGACCTTTCTTTCTTCCTTGTCCAATATGCCTTCTCATCATGGACTCCCCCTATAGACCTTCTACCCTCTCTTGACCTTTTATTTCCAAGTGCTGGCTGACAGCAACCATCTTGACTTCTCTACTCCAATATCAGCCCTGAATACATCACTCAGTAAATATATAAAAATATTGTTATCAAACCCGCTGACAAGGGAGCTGCCATCGGAGTCATAAGGCTCCCATGCTAAGGCCAGGCGATAGCGCTCGGGCACCTCCTCATACCCAACCCTTGATCAAGAGCCCATAGACGATCACCAGACCACCATCTCCCAGACTGTGGCTAATCTCACCATGTCTGGTGAGTTCCCATTCACATGCTCCAACCTTATAGCTCACAAGCCCCATATTACTAATTTCTATCTCCTTCCTAAAATCCGCCAACAGGACTGCCCTAGTAGACAGATTGTTTCTGCCTGCTCCTGCCCCGCAGAATTAATCTCTAACTAACTTATTGTGTCTGCCTTTAAATACCTTATTAATTTCTTGCCCCTCCGGTCCTGTCTCTCCAGCTCTGTATCCCCACATGTTCGTCAACACTTCAGTAAATTTCAATTCTTTGTCCCCCGTTCACTCATCTTTACAACGGATGTCCAGTTTCTTTACCCCTCCATTCTCCACCGAGAAGGAGCACTGCCCATTCTGCCCACACCTTTCGTGATCTTTCTTACTCCAGCAACTATTTCTTAAATTATTAATGTCCCTTTTTTCATCCTGTATTTAAAATTTCTTTTGTAACTCTTCGGTGAAGTGTCTTTGGACATTTTTATTATGTATGGACACCCCACAAAGAAAACGTTTCTGTTTATAGAGCCATAGGAACATACAGTTCAGTCCATCCAGCCCATGCTGACTATTAAGTACCCATCTATACTAATCCTATTTTCCAATACCTGGTCTGTGGCATCCTATGCCTTGACAATACTGATCAGGTGCTTCTGAAATGTTGAGAGTACTTGCATCCGTCAACTTCTCAGATTCATTTCAGATACCAGCCATCCTCTGGATGAAAAGAGCCTTCCTCAGATCATCACTAAACCTCTTAGACCTTACCCTAAACAGATGCTTTGATTTTAAACACTTTTGGTGTGAGAAAAAAGCTTCCCACTGTGTACCTTTCGATCCATTTTCATAATTTTGTATACCTCTCTTAAATCTTCCATCTCTTGCCCCCACCAAAATAAATGCAGACCTTACAGTCTCTCCACATAACTGAACAGTTCTATCCTGCACAATGGTCTGGTAAATCTCCTTTTGCATGCTTGCTGCACTAATTGGCCAAATTCAGAGTAACCCACAAAAAGGCCCTGAAGTGTCTCCAAGTTTTTGCCTTTTGATTGTTTGTTTACAAATTAAACTCCAGGCCAAGAAAACTAGATTTTTAGTGGTCAGGAAGGGCTGCTGATGTATGAAAAAAACTGCTCTGTGAGTATGAGAGAGAGCGAGAGAGAGTCCAGCAGCTGGTTTCAGAGCTCTGTCAGTGAATGAAGCGCACCTTTTTCACAAGGTCACTCACACACATGTACGCACACAGTGTTTGTCCAGAACCCCCCCCCCCCCCCCCCTCCCCCGTGAGCTTTTAACAGAACCGTTTTTTTGTGTTTCTCTTTTTAAATGAAAGCCACAGTCGTGCTAGAGGGCAATGCAGGCCATAATACACTCTCCTGCACCTGCTGGCTGGAGGACACCTGCCAAAACTGTGGCTTAAAGGCTGGTTCCATCTTTTGGAGAGTAAATCTCAGTCTCCGATCACCACCACAGCAATCTGTGGTCTCCCTCAATGTTTGTAATATTGTTTCTTGTTCTTGCCCTGAGATAATAAGGTTGTTCAACAAAATGTGATATTAAAATCCACAGGAATGCCAGTTATTCAAAGTTAGAAAGTGTACTTTATTTTTAATATTTAGGTTTCCATGGTAATAGCAGTGAAATGGTGCTTGAAGAAACAAACCACTTGCAGTATTTTAAATAAGGCGTTAAAGAAGGAACTGCAGATGCTGGAGAATCGAGGGTACACAAAAGGCTGGAGAAACTCAGCGGGTGCAGCAGCATCTAAGGAGCGAAGGAGATAGGCGACGTTTCAAATAAGGTACCACCTTTGTGTTTAGATTTTTTAAATGCAGATTTACCTACCACATCAGGTGCCTTTTCAACCACTTCATACAGAGAATTACTTTTCTAGGGGAATGGCATTGTGTTGAAGGGAGGGCAGTATCCAAGCAGCATGAATGATGGTTAAAGCCCTGTCCCATGGTACAAGTTCATTCCATGAGCTCTCCCGAGTTTAAAAAAAAATCAAACTCGTGGTAAGCATGGAGAATGAACGTAGCGGGTACGTCGGAGTGTGGGGACGTCTCATAGCGGCTCGTAACGCTAACGGCAGGTACTCGGGAAGACTCGCTAACGGCAGGTAAGCACGGGAAGACTCGTGAAGATTTTTCAACATGTTGAAAAATGTCCGCGAGAGCCCCGAGTACCGACGAGTGGCCATTACCGTAAATACCGAGTTCGAATCAGGGAGAGCTCTTGGAATGAACTCGTACCGTGGGACAGGGCTTTAATAGCTATGTAAAGTTGTCTCTGGTATCTACCCTGTAAATCCTTTACAGAAATATGTGAGCCTGTACATGGAAAATGAGAACGTTGAACATCTTCTGATATCCAAACTCTCTAATTTTCTTGATCATTAAAGGTTTAATTTGATTTGATTTGATTTTATTATTTGTCATTCGAACCTCAAGAGGCTCGAACGAAACTCCGTTTCTACATGCCATACACAAATCATAAAAAAAATACACAGACAATTCAATTCACACAAACATCCATCACAGTGAATCTCATCCTCACTGTGATGGAAGGCAAAGTCTTCTCTCTCCCCCGCACCATCTCTCTCCCGAGGTCGAAGCTGCAGGCGGGCGGTGTTAAGTCCCACGGCCTTTGAGGTAGCGCCGGGCGATGTACGGCCCCGCTCTAGGCCCAAAGGTCACAGTCACCGTTGGAGCCCCCGGCGGGCGCTGGAATGTAATCACTCCACTGCTGGTACCACATCATCAACTTCCCAGACCTAACCTCTCTAACTCCCTATTTAATATATTAAATATATTCACCCTCCTTTAAGTTCCTTAAAATCTACCTCTTTGAACTGACGGCAGATTTCTTTCCTGGAGGGATGTTGGTCAACCAAATTGGTTTACACATTAACCAGCAGTTCAGTGTTGACCATTACTGAGAGCAGATTTAAAAAAATATATATATTGATTTATTTAATTACCTAAATTTAAATGAATAAGTGGCTTAGCATCTCTGCTAGTGCATGTTCAACCAATCCAAAATAATTTCTGTCATTTAGTTCATGTCGACCTTAACCACGGAGTGGCTAGATGGGCTGAATGGTCTGTTTCTATACTATATCTTGCATCAACAAATATTCATCCACTTTCCTCTCAAAATGTACTTGGAACATAGAACTTAGAAAAGTACAGCACAGGAACAGGCCCTTCGGCACACAATGCCCGTGACGAACATGCTGCTAAGATAAACTAATTCTATCTGCCTACACATGATCCTTATCCCTCCATTCCCTGCACAACTATATGCATATCTATAAGCTTCTTAAACTTGTCTATTGTACATTCCTTCACTACCACGCAGACAGCATGTTCGAGGCACCCACCACTCTCTGTGTCAAAAAACTCGCCCCACATATCTCCTTTAGAACCAGAATGGCACACAGCACCATAAATACAACCTAACCAATGTCTTACAGAGCTGCATCATAACTTCCTTATATTATGACTTCCTGATATCATGACTTTCTGCACCATGACGTTCCAACTATTCTCTCAGACTGAGCAAGTCCACCGACAATAACTCTTTAAATAAAAAAAGTGCTCCTAATTACTATCCTCACTCTTGACCAATGGTTCCCAAGCCAGAATAAATAATCTTTCCTTACTCATCCTAACAGGAACATCTATGACTTTTACTAAACCATATTAAGTGTTTTGTTTTATGGTTTCTTCTGTAGCGGATATATCCTTTGTATCACAGATGTCCCCACATAATAATTGATGTACAATTGAATGGTATTTCAGGCTGATTCATACCAATTTGCTCACAAATTCAACACCTACCTTGGCTGTTTGTCACTCTATCTGCCCTGCATGGTAGGACCACGCTCATTTATCATTGGCTCGATGGTGCAGAGTTATCTAACTACAGTTAATTCCAACATCTCACACAGGAGAAACCTAAGAAACCCATGCAAACAGAAACACAGCCAATTTGCATAAATATAACATCTTTCATGTAACCAGGCAGCCCAAAGTGCTTCCAGGCGTTTCGGAGGCACGTAAAGGGCCTGTCCCACCAGCATGTGACTCCATGCGGTGAGCGCGACCTAACGTGGTCGCTTGAGCCGTCCGGCCTCGCGGGGCCAGTCCCAATTCGATCGCCGGAGCCGTATAGAGTTGTGCAGATCTGGTCCCGACATCGCGCGGGGCTCCGAAAAACTGACCGTGTTCAAAAATTCCGCGCGGCAACGCGTTACACACCGCCTCGACATCGTGTCTCTGTGACCCTCTCTCTATGTGCCTCCGTGACCCTCTCTCTATGTGCCTCCGTGACCCTCTCTGTGTGCCTCCGTGCCCCTCTCTGTGTGCCTCCATGTCCTTCTCTGTGTGTCCCCCTCTGTCCTTGCGAACTTACCATGGACTTTGCTCCAACTTCACACCACGTCACGCCACTCACCCGACCTCCGTGCGGCCCTCGCTGCCGGTTTGGTCGCGCTCGCCGCATGGAGTCGCATGCTGGTGGGACAGGCCCTTAAGGATAAACCTGCACAAATGATCAAATATTTGGTCAGAGAAACAGAGTTAAAGAATCATACAAGAAGCAAGGTGTAATACGCACCTCATTCAGCATCAATGATACCGAAAAGGAGAAGGTCGAGAGCATCAAGTTCCTCTTGATGGAATATCAGCAACAATGTTTCCTGAACATTGAGCGATGGCCAAGCCACACCACCAGTTATGTTGTCTCTCAACCACGAAAACAACATATTTAGCTGTATTATTTTGCTGTATCAGGGAACTTTCTGTGTGTATATTGGTTGCTGGATTGCCGACATTCCGACAGTCGTTCCTGAAACAGACACTATTCAATGAGCCATCGCAGCAAGACCAGATTGATAGAGGGATGGATCCTTGAAACACCCTCACCGACTTGTAGGAACCCGTGGCTCATCAGTACGCAAAGTGGAGAAGGAGCATGTGGGATACAACTGGGAATCACGAGTCCGTATGTCAGGAGCACAAGGGAGCAGCAGATGGAGTTCACCGCTTCCCAAATTACTCACCCGCTCCATCAGGCACCTCATGTTTCCCCTGTGGCAGAAATGCTGGAAATGCTCAGTGGTTCAGGCAGCAATGGTAAAAAGAGAAACAGAATTAACATTTCAGGTTCCAGTCCCTCCGAGTGTTGATAAAATGTTTGCTTTTTATTTCAGATTTCTATATTTCTACATTTGATTTTCATCTGTAGGTCTCATGAGCCAGAGAACTGGAGTCTGATTCCGAGAGACTGCTCATGAAGAAGACACCCTCTTCACCCACTTTCAAACCATGCAGATAAAACCAAAAACCATAGTTAGCACTCAAGGGTGTGCCGTGACAGAAAAATGCATGTTATAAAGGGCCAAGGATGAGAAGGACTTTCACAATATTTTAAATTTGATTGTACCCAGAATTTACAACTCATTGCCATACCTGTTTCATAGCAAAGTTAAAAAGACCACAAACCTAATTTTTAATTTTGAGTTTATACGAGTCAACAATTGCATTAAAGTAAACCGCAATTTTAAATAAAAAGAGCGAGTGGCGGACCACTTGAAAGGACACAGCATCCCTTCACCCACTTTCAAATTGCACTTCTAAAACTGAAGATCAACCTAATTGTTTATTTTCCTAATCCTTCCCCCCTAATGGTCTGTGGCATCACAATGAGAGCTGAAACTCTTTTCAGATCAGCCGATCTCCTGGGCAGCCACTCCCTCGAGATTTTTTAAAATGTGTGTCAGGGTTGTTGTGTCCATGTGGCTTTATTTGTTCAGTGTGTGCTACTACAACATGGTAGGACCTTTCCCATGACCTGCTACTTCCTCATAGTACTCACTTGCTGCTGCCAAGTGAACAGGCCTGAACTCCAGGCCACAAATTAGGAAGGAGCAGGATTCCCATTGCTGTGATTTATGAGGACCAGGGCCCAGTGAAATCGAAAGGGAATCCAGACCAGCTATTATATTAATGATTGACATTATAATATGACTATGGATTGAACTTTTTGGAAATGAGCAGAGATTAAATCTTTTTATTCTCAGCTTTGTACCTCGAAGCACACTTCCCTTCACCAAACAATTTGTCAAAGACTTCTGAATTGAGACTTCAAGCCAATGACAAGGATCTGCAACCAATGAATTATCTTGTTGCACCTTCCAGTCTTCATCTACGAGGTTGTTATTTATCCAAACTGCGGGAGCGTCCTGAAATGCTGTGGCATGTGTACTGGACGGATTTGACCCCTGCAGCCACTGCAAGTCAATGAGCTACTTCAGCTCCCATATCAATCTTAGTTCTCAACTGCAGACGGTTGTGAATGGATAGAAGTAATATTCAAGGCTGCCATGGATAGAATCTTGGGCATGAAGGAATGAGGGTTAGGGCAGGTAAGTGGACACAATAGACAATAGACAATAGGTGCAGGAATAGGCCATTCGGCCCTTCGAGCCAGCACAGCCATTCAATGTAATCATGGCTGATCATCAACAATTCGTATTCCGTTCCTGCCTTCTCCCCATATCCCTTGACTCCGCTATCTTTAAGAGCTCTGTCTAACTCTCTCTTGAAAGCATCCAGAGAACCGGCTTCCACTGCCCTCTGAGGCAGAGAATTCCACAGACTCACAACTCTCTGTGTGAAATCGTTTTCCCTCATCTCCGTTCCAAATGGCTTACCCCTTATTCTTAAACTGTGGCCCTTCGTTCTGGAATCCCCCAACATCGGGAACATATTTCCTGCATGACCAAACCCTTAATAATCTTATATGTTTCAATAGGATTCCCCTCTCATCCTTCTAAATTCCAGAGTATAGAAGCCCAGCCGCTCCATTCTATCAACATATGACAATCCCGCCATCCTAGGAATTAACCTTGTGAACCTACGCTGCACTCCCTCAATAGCAAGAATGTCCTTCCTCAAATTTGGAGACCAAAGCTGCACACAATCTTTGCTCCTATACTCAACTCCTCTTGTTATGAAGGCCAACATGCCATTTACTTTCTTCACTGCCTGCTGTACCTGCATGCTTACTTTCAGTGACTGATGAACATGGACCCCCAGATCCCGTTGTACTTCCCCTTTTCCCAACTTGACACCATTTAGATAATAATCTGCCTTCCTGTTTTTGCCACCAAAGTGGAGAACCTTACATTTATCCACATTAAACTGCAGTTGCAATGCATCTGCCCACTCACCCAACCTGTCCAAGTCACCCTGCATCCTCATAGCATCCTACTCACAGTTCACACTGCCACCCAGCTTTGTGTCATCTGCAAATTTTCTAATGGTACTTTTAATCCCTTCATCTAAATCATTAATGTATATTGTAAATAGCTGCGGTCCCAGCACCGAGCCTTGCGTTACCCTACTAGTCACTGCCTGCCATTCTGAAAGGGACCCTTTAATCCCTACTCCCTATCCCTTTCCTGTCTGCCACCCAATTTTCTATCCATGCCAGCACTCTACCCCCAATACCATGTACTCTAATTTTGCCCACAAATCACCTATGTGGGACCTTATCAAAGGCTTTCTGAAAGTCCAGGTATAATACATCTACTGGCTCTCCCTTGTCAATTTTCCTAGACACATCCTTAAAAAATTCCAGAAGATTAGTCAAGCATGATTTCCCCTTCGTAAATCCATGCTGACTTGGACCGATCCTGTTACTGCTATACAAATGTGCCGCCATTTCATATTTTATAATTGACTCCAGCATCTTCCCCACCACCGAACTGGTCTATAATTCCCTGTTTTCTCTCTCCCTCCTTTCTTTAAAAGTGGGATAACATTAGCTACCCTCCAACCCACAGGAACTGATCCTGAATCTATAGAAAATTGGAAAATTATCACCATGCCTCCACGATTTCTAGAGCCACCTCCTTATGTACTCTGAGATGCAGATCATCAGGCCCTGAGGATTTATCAGCCTTCAGTCGCATCCGTCTACCGAACACCATTTCCTGCCTAATGTGAATTTCCTTCAGTTCCTCTGTCACCCTAGATCTTCTTGCCAGTAGTACATCTGGAAGATTGTTTGTATCTTCCTTAGTGAGGTAAAATACCTGTTCAACTCATCTGCCATTTCCTTGCTCCCCATAATAAATTCACCTGTTTCTGTCTTCAAGGGACCCACATTTGTCTTAACTAATTTTTATCCTCTTCAAATACAATATAGAAGCTTTTACTATCCTCCTTTATATTCTTGGATAGCTTACCTTTGTACATCATCTTTTCTCTCCATGTTGCAATTTTAGTTATCTTCTGTTGCTCTTTATAAGTTTCTCAATCCCCTGGCTTCCCGCTCATCTTTGCAATCATATACTTCTTTTCTTTTATTTTTATACTGTTCTTGACATCTTTGGTCAGCCACAGTCGCCTCTTACCTGCCTTAGAATCTTTCATCCTCTTTGGAATGAAATGATCCTGCATCTTCTGATTTATTTCCCAAAATATCTACATTGTTGTTCCACTCATGCCTCTATAGCCCCCTTTGCTCAACTGTAATAGTGACACTTCTGATTTTCCCTTCTCACTCTCAAATTGTAGATTAAAACTTATCATATCATGGTCACTACTTCCTAGTGGCTCCTTTACCTTGAGTTCCCTTATCAAATCCGGCTCATTATACAACACTAAAACCAGAATTGCCTTCTCCCTGATAGGCTCCAGTACAAGCTGCTTTAAGAATTCATCTCGGGGGCACTCCACAAACTCCCTTTCTTGGGGTCCAGTACCAACAGTACCTGCATGTTGAAATCTCCCATAGCCACTGTAGCATTGCTATGCATATGCCAAATTTAACTCTTGATTCAACTTGCACCCTATATCCAGGCTACTGTTTGGGGGCCTGTAGATAAATCCCATTCGGGTCTTTTTGCCCTTACAATGTCTCCGCTCTATCCATACTGACTCTACATCTCCTGATTCTATGTACAAAAGATACACACTTGGCAATTTTTAACAGGCTCAAGAGGGCACATGATCTAATTTTGTTTTTATTTCTTTTACATAAATACAAGATGATGTTAACAAGCTTTGCCTACTTTGTGCTGCCACGCAAGTGACTAGAAGTGGGAAATTGTAAAGTCTGATGTATTTTTTAGCTGTGAGCCTAAAAAGGGGATGGAGGATATTTATTACAGAAATATGATGGTGATGTGGAGGAAATTTCTCGGGTGCAAAATTGTGAACACGGACTTTGTGAGGACTGAGCTCGCAAAAAAGAAGAAAGTAGAAATTATAAATATAAAGAAGAAATTATAAATTATATCTTAAACTCCAGAATAAACTGAAGTCCTTTTGCCCTTAGAGAAACACTAGAATTGAATTAACTGACGGAGGGATTGGGAGTAGGGTATAGCGTCGCCATCGGGTGGCACTGCACGCGGCAGCCTCGCCAACAGTTTGTCCATCCTTTCACCATTTTTGTTATTTTCAGACTGTCTTAAAGTAAGTTTTTGGAGGCCTCTTAGTCTTTTTTTATATGGGGGAGGTGGGGGGGAAGAGGGGGAAACTGTTTCCCGGTCACTTCCTGGTTGACGATGCGTCTTTTCTCCGAGTTGCATCTTCGCCCCCCCTCGCGGTCTACCATCTGGATTGGCACGGCCCTTCCTACCGGAGACTGGCTAGAGCTTCAGCGGCAAGGCAGCACAGGATTCCATCATGAAGCAGGACGATGCCTTAATGTGTTGAAGCCCCGGAGTGTTGGGCCTGCTGCTTTAACACCGTGGAGCTGTGGTTTGCGGAGCTTCCAGCCGCGTGCGGTACTGACTTTAACATCGCAGAGTCCTGGGATTATTTGCCGAGGGTCGCCAGTGTTGGAGCTCTGCCCAGCTCAGCCTGTGGGCTTCGGGAGCTGCGGTCTCCGGTAGGAAGTGGCCGATTTGGAAACTCCAAGCCACTGAGTGTGTTCTTCCTTTCCGAAGCCGGAGCTCCGATCATCTCAGCGAGAGGGCCTGAGTATCGGGCCGCCGTAGCGGCGACTGCGGAGGATTCAAAGGCCCCGACTACAGGTGAACAAAGAGGAAGAGGACTGAACTTTATTGCCTTCCCTCACAGTGGGAAATGGTGATTCCGTTGTGGGGGATGTTCATGTTAAATTCTATCGTGTATTGTGTTCTTTTTATTCGTATTGCTGTATGGTAACACAAATCTCACTGTACCTGAAGAAGGGTCTCGACCCAAAACGTCGCCTACTTCCTTCGCTCCTTAGATGCTGCTGCACCCGCTGAGTTTCTCCAGCTTTTTGTGTAACCCCCAATCTCACTGTACCAATGGGTGCACGTGACAATGAATGTAACTTGAACTTGAACTTGAATTGTCTTTACGGGAAGCAGGGTGGGAAGAAGTGGAGTCTAGATGGCTATGGGAGTCAGTGGGTTTATAATAAATGCCAATCGACAGTCGGCCTCTTGTGATGGGGAAGGTGAGATCAAGAAAAGGAAGGGAGATGTCGGGGATGGTCCAAGTGAACTTGAATGCAGGATGGAAATTAGTAGTGAAGTTAATAAAGTTCTGCATGTGTGCAAGAGGTAGCACCGATGCAGTCATCAATGTAGCGGCGGTAGAGTTCGAGAATATGGCCTGTGTACGCCCGCAACAGTGATTGTTCAACGTACCCTACAAAGAGGAAGGCATAGCTGGGGCCATGCAATTGCCCTGAGCTATGCCTTGAATTTGGAGGAAGTGGAGAAGGAGAAGTGGTTGAGGTTAAGGATCAGCTCTGGTAAGCGGAGGAGAGTGTTAGTGGACAGAAATTGGCTGGTTCTGTGGTCGAGGAAGAAACAGAGGGCTTTAAGACCTTCCTGGTGGGTGATGGAAGTGTAGAATGACTGAACATCCATAGTAAAGTTGAGAGTGGGGACCCTGAAAACAGAAGTCATTGATGAGACAAAGGGCGTGTGACGTCTCTTGGACATAGGTAGGGAGGGATTGGACCAGGGGGGATAGGATGGAGTCGAGGTATGTGGAAATTAATTCAGTGGGACATGAACAAGCAGAAACAATGGGTCTGCCAGTGTCACTAAATATGTTCTGTTAGATTCCTTTGTGTCCCATTCAACTACGATCACTGACCTGCTCATAGATGCTGAATGCTTCTGTTCCTTTTTGCCCAGAATCTATTTCCCTCATGTGGTGTTTTCTCATGAATTCATGTGTGAGCGAGTCCAACACAATTTATCAGCAGCTTTGGCAGGAATGGAATATTATTTCCTCCTCATTTTTTGCTTTTTCTGTACAAGAATCCGTGCCTTTTAATAAAAGCATTGTGATAACCAGGTATTATCCAACCTGACAGGAAGTGCACATAAATGAGTCATTTACAATGAAGATGTGTCTTCAATCTGTGCTGTGTTGGGTGACCTAAGAACAGACCGCAATAATGGTGCCATCATTCACTTTCAATTACTTAGGCTGGGAAGGTGGCAATCAATTAATGTTGCAGGCAGGCCTGTGATGATACAGTGCTTCAGTCACATGTAGGTGTGCATTTTATATTATTAATTCCTGTAGTAAAAGGCTAATATCAATAATATTGTTAGTAGTGATCCATTGGCTTGTATGAGAATTAAATCTGCTGTTTAAACCCAGCCCACCATTTATGATATTTAGGTTTTAGCTGTAACAGTGTGAAAATCATGCACTCCGAGGGATTGGTTTAAATTCTGCCCTACTCAGTAACAACTCGCCCAATCAATGAATAAAAGAGAGGGCAGTAAAATCAAGGTCACCCTTTATGGAAAGAAAAATTATTGAGAGATTTTGTTGAGTGAAGATATAACCATATATAACCATATAACCATATAACAATTACAGCACGGAAACAGGCCTTCTCGGCCCTTCCAGTCTGTGCCGACCATTTATTTTCCCCTAGTCCCATCTACCTGCACTCAGACCACACCCCTCCATTCCCTTCCCGTCCATATACCTATCCACTTTACTTTTAAATGTTAAAATCGATCCTGCCTCCACCACTTCTGCAGGAAGCTCATTCCACACAGCCACCACTCTCTGAGTAAAGAAGTTCCCCCTCATGTTACCCTTAAACGTCTGTCCCTTAATTCTCATGTCATGCCCTCTTGTTTGAATCTTCCCTACCCTCAATGGGAAAAGCTTATCCACGTCAACTCTGTCTATCCCTTTCATCATTTTAAAGACCTCAATCAAGTCCCCCCTTAACCTTCTGCGCTCCAAAGAATAAATACCTAACTTGTTCAGCCTTTCTCTGTAACTTAGTTGCTGGAACCCAGGCAACATTCTAGTAAATCTCCTCTGTACTCTCTCTATTTTGTTGACATCCTTCCTATAATTAGGCGACCAAAATTGTACACCATACTCCAGAATTGGTCTTACCAATGCCTTGTACAATTTTAACATTACTTCCCTACTCCTATATTCAATGCTCTGATTTATAAAGGCCAGCACACCAAAAGCTTTCTTTACCACCCTATCTACACTATCTACATGCGATTCCATATGAAACCAAGGTAAGATGATGAAATTGAGATTACAGTCCTAACTGAATGGTAGAACAGGCCCAAGCAATTGAATGGCCTGTTGCTAGTACAATGATCTTAACTAAATAATATTGGAATTTCAGATAAAATACATTTTATTCTACTTTTAATGGCTGGCTGCATAAATGGGAGTTTGTGTACATGCATACCTGCATATATAATCATATTTTTATTGCTCTCATGGGATATGATACCATTGTCAAAACAAGCATTTATCACCCATCCCTAATTACCTTTGGGAAGTGGCAATGCGCATTTATCATAAATTGCTGTTGTGCTTCCACTGTGCTTATTGGGTAGAGAATTGCAGGATTTAGATTGAGCGACCATGAAAGAAATGTAACATGTCCAAGTCAGGATGGTGTGTGATTTAGAGGAAACCGAAAGGGAATAGCAATCCCAGGTGGTCCCTTCATTGGTCCTTGCTGATGCTAGAAGTCCTGGGATTGGGGTTGATGTAGGTGAAGCTTTGGTGAGCAGCTGCCACATACTTTGTAGGGGCACCTGCAGTGGGATGATGGAATGTTTATAATGACTAAGGTGCCGATAATAAAATGGCATGGTTTTCACTCGTTCTTAATGAGTGTTATTGGAGTTCCACTGATCTAGACAAGACTTTGGATATTCAAGTGGTGAGTACTTACAGCAGGAGTGTAACCATAATATTATATGACTGGTCCAGTTACATGCACATTTTCTAGAGTAGATTAAGAACTGGAAAATGTTATTTCAATTGGTGGGAGGGAGAGAAGGGGGGGGGAGAGAGAGAGAAGGGGGGGGGGAGAGAAGGGGGGGGGAGAGAAGGGGGGGGAGAGAAGGGGGGGGAGAGAAGGGGGGGGAGAGAAGGGGGGGAGAGAAGGGGGGGGAGAGAAGGGGGGGGAGAAGGGGGGGGGAGAGAAGGGGGGAGAAGGGAGGGATAAGTAGGGAGGAGAAGAAGGGGGGGAAGAGAGAAGGGGGGAAGAGAGAAGGGGGGAGAGGGAAGGGGGGGAGAGGGAAGGGGGGGAAGAGAAGACATTTTTAAGAAGCCAGACATCTTATAATAAAGTTTAGCGGGCATTTAACCGGTCAGTTTTCCTTGGTCCTGAAAACTCCAATAAGCCAATTAAAATGCCTGGTCAGGGAAAGAGATTGCCTACGGCTGCTCTCGACTGTATGTAACTACATAGCGACCCCACTCCACTGCAGTACGAGTTCAAAAGAACTATGCCAACCAATTTTTACTTGCGGAAAATTTTTCAACATGCTCAAAAATTTTCCGCGACCTAGTTGAGGCCGCGAGTATGTGGGAACTTTCCTCGAGCATGAAGGAGAGTTCCAGTGACCTCATAGGGCCTCTTAGGACCATGTGTCGACCATGCTACGAGTTTGAGTCAAGGGCAAACTCTTCTAAACTTGCAGATTATGTTGTTGCAGTGGGACAGCCCCTTTACGGTATGAACCGGTTATAATGTGTAACTAACCGTAAGACTGTGCAACATTTCTGTTGGCATGGGGCCTATTTTATGGCTTTGGTCTTGTGGTCCTGGGGATGGATAGCTGTCTCATACATGGTCTGCCTTGGTCATTCTTTGCTCCGTGCATATGCAACAGTTGAGGTAAAATCCAAAGTTCAAAGTTTGATACCCTGAAACATTAAAAGGATTTAAAGAGAAAGACAGGGGTAAATCTGAAGGCTTTGATTTGAGTGTTAAGTATGCAGCACTGAAAATTCTTAAGACTACTCAAGGAACATAATTTTCCCATTGGTTCAAAAGAGGCTCTTCGTGATCTTCCATTTATATAAATCATAAGTGCAAAAGATCACATCACATTGCCCCTCTTCAGCTTTTAACGATAGTGTAAATATGGTAAAGGGACCATTTTCATCATTAGCTTTGTTGCATCTGGTGCAGGAATGTGGAACCATGTCAATGCCATCAATTACATTATAATATCAACATTTCCATTAGACTGTCTCATTTGCATAATAATACTATCATTTTACTGACATCAGTTACTTGATGGTGACATCCATTACCTGACCTCCATCAAAGTACAGTCAATGACATTATAATACCATTGCTTTTATTACAAGGCCTTCAATAACTTAATAATGACATCAATCACATTATAGTACTATCACTTCCATTACACTGCCATCAATCATGTTATAGAGGCATCATTTCTATTACAATGCTATAATTTGTATTATAATATAATCAAATTTGCTTTGTTGCCATCTATTGCATAATAGCGCACCTTCAACTGTAGTGCTCCTCTAGTTCTTATCTTCCTTCCATCAACTCCCCAATGTGCAATGCGCTGGTGCAAACTCAAGTTTAATTCATGAAATTATTATTCTAGCAAAAAGAATAGCATAAATTGGATGTCTTCCTATTTCTTTCTCACATTTTATACATTCTTCTAAAGAACTCCACCTGCCCTTTATATTTTTGGGGGTGATACCTGCTCTTGGATTATTGTACACACTTTGGACAATGATCCAGTGCTCAGAATTGGCACTTTGGACGGGCATTGTCTGGGTTGAAATGTTAGAGGTATCTTGATCCTTCTATGCTGACCCCATCATTACTCCATTACAACCATTCTATCACAATTATAGTATAGTGCCATCATTATAGTCTAATTATAACCACTGTCATAGTTTCACAACCATCATGGTGCAGTAACTTGAATTGTCATTCCTCGTGTTGCTGTACCATCTGCTCTATCACAGTGGCATCATTCTCCTTACAGTACAATACTTGCATCACCATGTTACCACTTTCAATGGAAAATTTCAGTTCATTTTCAAACATATATGCTTTATTACTATCTACTCACATTAGAGAGCTTGCTGACCGGTTGCATCGTGGCTTGGTTTGGCAATTTGAGTGCCCTTGAGAGGAAAAGACTACAAAAAGTAGTAAACACTGCCCAGTCCATCATCGGCTCTGACCTTCCTTCCATCGAGGGGATCTATCGCAGTCGTTGCCTCAAAAAGGCTGGCAGCATCATCAAAGACCCACACCACCCTGGCCACACACTCATCTCCCTGCTACCTTCAGGTAGAAGGTACAGGAGCCTGAAGACTGCAACAACCCGGTTTAGGAACAGCTACTTCCCCACAGCCATCAGGCTATTAAACCTGGCTCGGAACTCTGAAAATTAATATCCCTCCATCTGTTATTTGCACTTTATTAATTTATTAATTCACGTGTGTATTTACGTATATAATTGTAGTCAATGCCTACTATGTTCTGTTGTGCTAGGCAAAGAAAGATTTTCATTGTCTTGTCAGGGACACATGACAATAAACTCTTTTGACTTTTGACCTTGACTTTGACTTCTCCTCAAGGGGTTTAATAAAACAACAGATGGGGCAGGCATGGGCTGAATGGACTCAAAAGCTCAGTGCTGGGGTGAGAGAAAGCACATGGATTAGATGGATGATAGTCCTGAAAGTCTATGCTCAGGATAATTTATTGGGGAGGGGCAGGACAGAGGCAATAAGGAGGAAGTTATACTATGTTATGGTGGCATTATGGTAATCCTTCACCATTTAGACAGTTTAGAAATGTCCAGGCCGAACTGCAATAAATTATTAATTGCTTTACCGGCAAAAAATGTAAGCAAGACCATCACCATTTAAACAATTCCCAGTGTGTGGCACATCCTGTGCACTTTTAAATGCCGCTCTTTTTAAACAGAAACAGATGTTTCAACGCTGTCAAAGCAGGGAGAAGTTTTTTTTCAATAGCAGATTAGAACATCTGTCAGAGATATTCCACAGGGCAAGCCAAATGCCAGGAATATCAGCCGTAGCTGTCAATCAACTTCGCTCTCATACTTTCAGACAAACAATATACACAAGAAATCCACTATTCTCACTGAGATGAATTCATCCATTCACATAATTTTCATTATTTTACAATAGAATCTATAATTAAGGATGGTTTCACTTCAATTAAAAAAGTGGGGTTTCCAGTTAATTGAACTCCTAATTAAGCTATTTAACACTCAAAACATCAACTATCTTTTTTCTTTTCAGATACAGACAGATTTGTTGCGTATTTTAACTTCTTTGGTTTTCTTTAGTTAGTTTAAAATGCTTGTATATCATTCTCAGTCTCTGCTTGCTTATGACTGATCTAAAGGCTTCCGGTGTGACGTGCAGTGTGGACTATTTATCCTGCTTGAAAAGTATTTATCCCTGCACGTGTTTCAGTCTAGGTCAAAAGACAGCTTTAAGATTTTTAGTATGCTGTTCGCTTAAATTTATCATGCTGCACCCAAACACTCCACCCTCCAGCCCTGAGAATGACTGCCAGGAAACTTGGTATTGTTCCTTTTAGAATGGGGAAGGTCACAGAGGTTTGATGGAGTTCAAAAAATCATGAAGGGCTTTTTATAGACTAAATAGAACAAAACGGTTTCCAGAGGCAGGTCAGCAACCAGAGGACAATTTGATAAATTACAGCAAATAAATTAGAGATGACAAGAGGATCATTTTATGCAATGAGTCATTATGAACTGAGCTGCTCTGCCTGAATGAGTGATGGAAGCAGGTTTAATAGCATAAATCAAAAGCCAATTGTTTAGCTCCAAGGCTATGAGGACTGAACAGGGGATCATACTAATTGGATAGTTCTTTCAAAGCACCTGAACAGGAACAATAGGGAAAAAATGACCCCTACGTGTGCTATTTGATTATTTATCTATCTTCAACATACACTTCTTCATAACTTTGTTCAAGAATTATCTGAACTGTAGGCTTCCCATCTATATCTATGAGATCGTTAAAGAATTTTAACTAGTAATGATGAGTAGATACCAGTGATGATTCACGAGCACAATTAAATGCAGTGACATCGCATTTAGGAGAGTCCTGCTTTGTACCTTCATTGCTAGAAATATCACTTCCTATCCCTTGCTTCTATTAAATTAAAGATAGGTATTGAATATTGACTTTGCCTGTGATGGGTATTTGCAAGCAATGTCTCTGTCAGTGATAATGGTCACAAAAGGTTTATTAAGATGCTGGCCATTAATTTATGGCAAATGACTATATTGTTGTGTATCAGTAAATTCCAAAGAGGAAGATTCATTCCAAAGAGGAAGAAAGATTCCAAGGGGAGTAAGGGGCGACCGTGGCTGACGAGGAAAGTCACGGACAGTATAAAAATAAAAGAGAAGAAGTACAACGTAACAAAGATGAGCGGGAAGCAAGAGGATTGGGTAAAGAGCAACAGAAGATAACTAAAAAGGCAGTACGAGGAGAAAAGATGAGGTACGAAGGTAAGCTAGCCAAGAATATAAAGGAGGATAGTAAAAGCTTCTTTAGGTATGTGAAGAGGAACAAATTAGTTAAGATCAAAGCTAGACCCTTGAAGACCGAACAAGGTGAATTAATTTAAAGGGAACAAGGAAATGGCAGATGAGTTGAACAGGTACTTTGGATCAGTCTTCACTTAGGAGGACACAAACAATCTCCCAAATGTACAAGTGGCCAGGGGATCTGAGTGATGTAACAACTGAAGGAAATCCACAATAGGCAGGAAATGGCGTTGGGTAGACTGATGGGACTGAAGGCTGATAAATCCCCAGGGCCTGATGGTCTGCATCCCAGGGTACTTAAGGAAATGGCTTTAGAAATCTTGGACGCATTGGAGATCATTTTCCAATGTTCTATAGATTCAGGATCAGTTCCTGCGGATTGGAGGGTAGCTAATGTTATTCCACTTTTTAAGAAAGGCCGGAGAGAGAAAACACGGAATTATAGACCAGTTATCCTGACATCGGTGGTGGGGAAGATGCTGGAGTCAATCATAAAAGATGAAATTGCGACATTTGGATAGCAGTAACAGGATCGGTCCGAGTCAGCATGGATTTATGAAGGGGAAATCATGCCTGACTAATCTTCTGGAATTTTTTGAGGATGTAACTAGGAAAATGGACAAGGGAGAGGCAGTGGATGTAGTGTACTTAGACTTTCAGAAAGCATTTGATAAGGTCCTATATAGGAGATTAGTGGGCAAAATTAGGGCACATGGTATTGGGGTAGAGTGCTGACTTGGATAGAAAATTGGTTGACAGACAGGAAACAAAGAGTAGGGATTAACGGGTCCCTTTCAGAATGGCAGGCAGTTACTAGTGGGGTACCGCATGGTTTGGTGCTGGGACCGCAGCTATTTACAATGTACATCAATGATTTAGTTGAAGGGGTTCAAAGTAACATTAACAAATTTGCAATGACACAAAACTGGGTGGCAGTGTGAACATTGAGGAGGATGCTATGAGAATACTGGGTGACTTGGACAGGTTGGGGGAGTGGGCAGATGCATGCAGATGCAGTTTAATGTGGATAAATGTGAGGTTATCCACTTTGGTAGCAAAAACAGGAATGCAGATATTTATCTAAATGGTGTCAAGTTGGGAAAAGGGAAATTTAAAGGGATCTGGGGGTCCTTGTTCATTAGTCAATGAAAGTAAGCATGCAACTACAGCAAACAGTGAAGAAAGCGAATGGCATGTTGGCCTTCATAACAAGAGGAGTTGAGTATAGGAGCAAAGAGATCGTTCTGAAGTTGTACAGGGTCCTAGTGAGACCACACCAGGAGTATTGTGTGCAGATTTGGTCCCCTAATTTGAGGAAGGACTTTCTTGCTATTGAGGGAGTGCAGCGTAAGTTCATAAGGTTAATTCCCGGTATGGCGGGACTGTCATATGCTGAGAGAATGGAGTGGCTGGGCTTGTATACTCTGTAATTTAGAAGGATGGGAGGGGATCTTATTGAATTAAGGGTTTGGTCACGCTAGAGGCAGGAAACATGTTCCCGATGTTGGGGGAGTCCAGAACCAAGGGCCATAGTTTAATAATAAGGGGTAAGCCATTTAGAACGGAGATGAGGAAACACTTTTTCACACAAAGTTGCAAGTCTGTGGAATTCTCTGCCGCATAGGGCGGTTATCTGGATACGTTCAAGAGAGAGCTAGTTAGGGCTCTTAAAGATAGTCAGGGGATATGGGGAGAAGGCATGGGGATGATCAGCCGTGATCATATTGAATAGCGGTGCTGGCTCGAAGGGCTGAATGGCCATCTCCTGCACCTATTGTCTACTGGCAGTCCTGGAGGTCAGATGGGATGTACATGGTTGTGAGACTGTGTTGGGACATTGGGACTGGAGAAACCATGCCCACCTTCTCACGGAGGTGCGTCAGCATGGTCGTGGGCAGTTCTTGATGTCCACACGCCGCCGGGATGATGTTTCCTGGGACCGTAAGTGGGGCGCTGTACACCAGCTCGGCCGAGGAAGCTGCCAGGTCCTCCTTTGTGGCAGTGTGTGTACCTAGCATGACCCATGGCAATTCGTCCATCCAGTCTGGGCCCGTGAGCCGTGCCTTGAGGGATGCCTTCATGCGCCGGTGAAAACGTTTCACTAGGCCGTTTGCTTGCGGGTGGTAGGCTGTTGTGTGGTGCAGTAGGGTGCCAAGGAGCCGGGCCATCGCTGACCACAGCTCGGAGGTGAACTGCGCACCTCTGTCAGAGGAGATGACCGCCGGCACGCCAACGCGGGTGATCCAGTGGGCGGTGAGAGCACAGGTCGCAGTGGAGGTATCTGAGAGCGGGGCGGCTAGTGAATCTTTTGTTTTTATTTCAAAATATCTGTCCACAATGCTAAAGAGGTGGGTGACACCCCTGGAGGGGGGCAGGATGTGGTCGCAATGCTGGCGTGTCAGGGCGAAGTTCTGCAGCGACCCTGGCCCAGTTGCCAACCTGTTTGCGCAACCCATGCCACGCGAACGTGGCTGCCATTAGAGCCTTTGTTGTCCAGATGGACGGTGTGCTAGGCTGTGAACCATGTTGAAAACCCGGCAGCCCCAGGCAGCGGGGATGATGGGTCCTGGCAGTCCAGTAGACACATCACAGAGGAGTGTGGTGTCTGCGGTCCCGAATAACACATCCTCCAACAGTAGGCTTGAGATGGTGGTGCGGTAGGGGAGCACCTCTTCATCCTCTCGCTGGTTCTGCCACGTTCGTATAGTCGACGCCTGGCATTGCTGGCAGTGTGGGATAATGCAACGGCGATCTGGTTGCTCTTGCCTGCGCTGTGCTGGACGCAAGTCGTGTATTCTGAGATGCAGGTCAGGTGGTGCTGCTGTCGGGTTGACTAAGGATCAGACACTTTAGCAAAGGCAAATGTGAATGGCTTGTGGTCGGTGAAAGCTGTGAAATCCCTGCCCTCGAGGAGGCAGCGGAAATGCCGGATGGCATGGTTGAGAGCGAGGAGCTCCCAGTCGAAAGGGGGGGGTGGGGGGGGTCTCAGGTGACGACTGAAAATGCCAAGAGGCTGCCAGCTACCATTGATCAATTGTTCCAGCACTCTGCCCACGGCTGTGCCAGTTGCGTCGACCAGGTTGGCGCGTTGGTCCATGGATGTACCAGCATCGTTGCCTTTACCGGCACCTCCTTCGTGTTGTCAAATGCGATCATGGCCGTGTCGTTCCAAATGAGCTCTTTCGGCTTGTTGGCCAGGGCCTTGAACAGCGGTTGCACGATCCTGGCGGCTGCTGGCACGAAGCGGTGGCGGAAATTGAACATGCCGACATTCTTGGAGTTCCTTCACAGTAGACTTGCGAATGGCCTCGACCTTGGTCGGGAGCGGGACCGCTCCATGCTGGTTGATGTGGTGGCCGAGGAAGTTGATGGAAGTGAGGCCAAACTGACACGTGGCAAGATTGATGGCCAGGCCATGATCGTTGAGCCTCTGGCAGAGCTGCCGGAGGTGTGTGCGGTGATCCTGGCGAGGGCGGCTGGGGACAAGGATGTCGTCAAGGTACTTGAACACGAAGTCCAGCCTGTGGCCCACCATGTCCATGAGCCGTTGGAACGCTTGGGGGGAGTTCTTGAGGCCGAAAGGCATCCGCAGAAACTCAAAGAGCCCGAACGGGGTGATGAGGGCCGTCTTGGGGATGTTGTTTGGGTGGACCGGAATCTGATGGTTGTTCTTGGAAAATACCTTGTCACCATCCAGGTTTGCCGTGAAGTCCTGGATGGGAGGGGCAGGGTACCAGTCAGCCGTTGTGACCTCGTTGAGACAGTGGTAGTCCCCTCAGGGTCTCCAGCCCCCAGACGCTTTGGGGACCATGTGAAGCGGGGTTGCCCACGGGCTGTCTGAGTGGCGCACTGTGCCCATTTCCTCCATCCTGCGGAACCCGTCTTTGGCCAGTTGGAGCTTGTTGGGGGGCAGCCTGCATGTTCAAGCATGGAGTGGTGGTCCGGTGGTGGGGATATGTTACTTCACTCCAAGCTTGGGGGTGGCCATTGTGAATTGGGGAGTTCTGATGTCAGGGAAATCGGCCAAGATCCTGGCGTACTCGTTGTCGGAGAAGGTCACTGAGCCGAGGTGGGGAGCAGTCAATTCGGCATGGCGCAAGTCGATTGACTCGAACGTCTCAGAAGTAACGAGATGTTGTCCTTTCACGTCGACCAGCAGAGAGTGCGCCTGGAGGGAGTTGGCGCCCAGTAGTGGTTGTGAGACGTTGGCGATGGTAGTCCCCTTGAAGTTGAGTGGGATTGTGCGGACCCCGTATGTTCTGATGCTGCTGCTGTTGGCGGCAGTCATGGGAGGTCCCTTCTTTCCAGAACGAGTGTCGGTGCCCGAGGCGGGGGGGCAAAACACTGGCCTCCGCTCCAGTGTCAACGAGAAATGTCACCCAGAATGACAATCCCAGGTGTAGAGGAGGCAATGATTTTGGCCGTCCGTAGTTGTCACTACCGTTGCCGGCCACAGTTGCCACTACCGCTGGCCGGCCGGCCGAGGAGTTTCCCAGATGCATGCAGGGTGGTCGGCATCAGCGGGCTTCGGAGCCCCACCTTTGGTGGTAGTAGCATCACTTGTCCTTGCTGGCGCCATTCGTGGCCAACGTCACTGCCGCTCCTTCCGTGGAGGCAGGGACTGCCCGTACGACCTGCCAAGGCAGAGCCGCAACTTGACTGATGGTGGTTCCACCCTGCTGTTCGGCCTGCCACAGCACGTCCGCATGGGCTGCCTGCCGTCGGGGGTTGGTGAAATTGTTCTCAGGCAAATTCTCGAGGAAGACCTGTTCGAATAGGAGGCAGGTCTTGTGTCCATCAATCAGGGCAAGCATTTCGTTCATGAGAACGGACAGTTTGCAGTCGCCCAGGCCATCCATGTGCGGGAGTTTTGCCGCCCTGTCATGGCGGCTGAGACTGAATGTGTCCTTCAGGAGCGTCTTGATCCCTTCGTACTTGTTGTCGGCTAGTGGCTGGAGAAGGTAATCGATGAGGCGCCCAACAGTCCCTGATCCAGCGCACAGACCACATAGTAGAACTTGGTGATGTCTGTGCGCGTGAAACTGCGTTCTGCTGATCTGGGTTGTCTCCTCCGGGCTGTTGGATCTCCCAACAGCGGCTGTTTTGGATCGTCGGGGTCATCACTGAAGAGGTTCACGTATTGAATAAACACTCAGGATTAATATTTAAACGATACAGCTCAACAATTAGCACAAAAAGGGCAAGGTGTGTAAACGTGTTGACTGCGAAGTGAAGACTAGCTCCGTCGACCGCTGCACCCCATCACCAAGGTCGGCATTGATTGGTCGGCCCAGATCACGCCAGGTCCCGCGTGAACATTTCAAAGATTAGTACAAGTCATCTGTGATATTAGTATGCAAAATAAATATCACTGGCCTTCTCAGGGCAACTTTGAAAGATAGTGGTGAGCAATGTTGGTTTTAGGAATGTTGGAACACTAGAATGGGAGGATCCATCTCTTCACTTCTTGCATATGGCGTGCACAGCCTAAAGTTGTCAGACAACTTGTTCTATTTGATCTTATTTGATTGTGCACGCCGGGTTGATTACATTTGTCGAAACAGGGCGGACCACGTGTATGTTGCAATCTCCCACCCCATCTCTTCACAAAGCTCATGGCACAGATCCATCTTGTTATCATCAGTCTATCAATCTCATCTTTAAAATTAACAAGTGACCTGGCATCAATTGCTGTTTGTCGAAGAGATTTCCAAATGTATTCATTTATTTTGGAATAAATATAACTAAAGGGAGGTTTGACGAGCATTCAAAGTTATGAGAGGCCGAGACAGTGTGAACAAGAAGGGCCTATTTTCCTTAACAGAAAATACAATAACTAAGGAGCATGGATACACGCGGTAAAAGAATTGGAGGAATATTTTTTCACTCAAGGTGTCGTTGGAGTCTGGAAATCTGAAAGGATGGTAGAGGCAGAAACACTTGAAGCCATAAACCTGCGTGTCATGAAGCAAGAACTGCATGCTTGGATTAGCATGTTGTGCTCCTGCTGTGCTGTTTTAATAAGCTATGCATCAATTGTAAACATATTGGGGTTGCTGAGGTTGACCAACTAACTCCTGCAAAACCTGACATCAGGCCTGTAGATTTGTACTCATGGCCAAAATACTATTTATGTAAACACAGGATTTTTATGTATACACAGGATTTCAATCGCATGTCCACCTGCGGTGGGATCAGCATAAAGCAAATTTCAGGATATTGTTTTGAGTCTGGCCAAAGTACATGGATTTTTGAAGGTATATGAAAGAGGAGTAGGATTTAGCCATATTCATCATGAAATTGCAGTCAACAACATTGTAAGAGTACTTCTCGTTGATCTCAGAAACAGCTTCCTACACTGATCTCAGAGGGAATTATTTTAAATGGAGAATTTCCCCTCCTCAACTTTGTTTGCTACCAATTCTCAATTCAATGGGTGCTGGACCGTTAGCAGCTGTGAAGTCATCATGCATGCAAAATGACTAATCACATTAAAGTTTCACAGGCTGGAAAACAGGAAGCAAGAAGCATGATTATTAATTAACTTTTGAAATATTTTACACAGCGTTAAATAAAAATCTAACCACATCATTAACGGTTACACAGATAGCTGAAATACTACAAATAAATCCATAAATAACAACGGTGGAAAGAGTGCAGAGAAGATTTACTGGGAAATTTCCAGGCTTGAAGACCTGAGCTTTGAGAGAGGTTGGGCATGCTGCGAATGTATGTCTTGGCGCACAGGAGACAGGGATGGTTCGCTCATGCTAAGGGAGTCTAGAACTAAAGGGCAGAACATTTAAGGTGAGAGGAGAAAGGTTTAATAGATACTGGAGGGTCATTTTTTTCATACAGAAGGTAGTTGGTATATGAAACGTGCTGCCACATGAATTGAGAGAGATGAATAATAACATTTAAAAGACACACGGACAGGTACAAGGATACAATTGCTTAGAGGAAGGTGGACCAGGTGTGGGTAAATGGGACTAGCTTAGATTGGCCATCTTGGTTGGCATGGACGGATTGGGACGAAGGGCCAGTTTCCATACTTTCTGACTATAATTCTAAATATTATAAACAAGTGTACAATATTTGCATAAATAAATAAATAAACCTTAAATCAACCTCTTAGGTCCAGTGATAGTGGATTTGTCCACCATTGGGGCAAAAAAAACAATCAAACAAACACTGAATTTCCAAGGTATTCCAATATTACCAATCTGTAAATACTGCCAGAACATGTTAATAAGATTTATTTATCGTTCCTGAGATCCACCTGCCTTAAAGAGCGGCCTGTAGCATCATAAACAGACTTAAATGTTTTTTTGGAAGCTTGATTTTACATTAGTTGCAGGAAATGTTTTACAGCTGTTGACAACACATTCTGGGCTATTATAACCTTTCATTAAAATATGAATGTTAAATGTTTTTTACCTCTTAAAAGCATCAAAGTCTAACAGGCCCTGGTTCTCAAGCCCTGTGATATAGATCCTGATGGGGTCCAACTCTAGGTCATGTTTTTGATGTCTCGATGACAACACCTGGAAAATCACTTTATTTCTATAAAAGGCACCAAATTTCCAACATGCACTTCAGTCAGTCAAGTGGGCCTCCACAAATAACAAAAAATGTTAAATATAATATTAGAGCAAAGGAAAAGGCTTATAATATTACCAGAAAACAAGCAGCAAGCACAAGGACTGGGAACATTTCACAATTCAGCAAAGACTTTCACAAAAAAGAGAAATAGGAATATACGAATAAGCTGGTTAGAAGTGTAAACATGGTTTGGAAGATCTTCAGAATTAGATTGGTTGATTCTCATAATCACTATTTACAATAACAACATTTAAAAGACATTTGAACAAGTAGATGGATAAGAAAGATTCGGAGATATAGGTCAAACATAAACAAATCAGACGTTTAGATGGGCATATTGGTCGGCATAAACAAGTTTGCTATAGGACCTGTTTTCATGCTGTATGATGCTATGATCAAGGTACAATGAAATTCCTTGCTTGATAAGTAAAATATACGTAAAAAGGAAAATATGCGCTAAAATTAGTGTAGGTCCCTTACAAGATGAGGCAGGAGAAATTATGTTAGGAATAAAGCAATGCCAAAATAAATTAAACAAATATTTTGTCTCTGACTTCATGTAAATGCACATAAAACCTTCCAGGAATAGTGAACATTAAAGACTTACAGTAAATGAAGAACTGAAAGAAATTGCCATTTGTAAAAAATCTAGTGTCCAAGAAATTAATGGTACTGAAAGACAATAAATCCTCAGGACTTGTTGTTATGCACCCCAGGATTTTGAAGGATGTGGCTATTGAACCGATAGATGCATTCGCCAAATTCTTCAGAATCTTGATTGCTTTTTTTGCAGAAGATTTAAAAGCATTCATTTGGTTATTACATTATTGCACTTTCATTTTTTCTTTTAGCAATGCTACATATTACAATACCATCTCTGCACTGTTCTGCTACTTTGCATCTCACTGTCACAATCATTGTTGTATCTACCATTATCATGTATACTGTTCTCTCTCAGACGTTCATGCAAACGGGGAGTTTCATTACACCCTGGTGTGTATGACAATAAACTAATCTGAATCTGAGGAGGGAGTGTGAAGCAGGAAACTATAGGCCAGTTGGGCTCGTACAATGGAAAACGTGGGAAAATGCTTCCTAAATCAAATATTAAGGAAGTGCAAAATAATAGGCACTTGGAAAATAATAATAGGATTGCTCAGAGTAAATCTAGATTTATGGAAGGAAATTGTGTTTTACAAATCTGCTGGAGATTTTAAACTTTTTAATGGGCAGAATGGATAAACAACATAGCTGAGGTCAAAGGTCAAATCAACCACGAGGTGAATGATGTATCTGTGCTTCTATTTCTTATATTGTTCTGTTACTGCTGGTAATGCTATCATTTAGTGACCATCTTGAACTGATGAATCAATTAACATTCAATTAAACTGGTGTGAATGGAATCACCAAAAATAGATAGAATTGGGAAGACCTCAGTGAACCAGGTGATAGAACATAGAAGAAAGAACAGTGAAAAGCAGGCACAAACCCTTTAGCACACAATATCCATGCCGAACATGATGCCAATACCAACTCTCATCTGCCTGCACATAATCCAGATTCCTCCATTCCCTGCACATTCATATACCTACCTAAAATCTCTTAAAGGACACTATTTGATCTGCTTCCACTAGGTATGTTGCAAAACTTACCTTGAGCAACGCTGCAGTTCTGCTGCTCCCCGTGTGCGTGACTTTGGCGCCTTTCAGAGGGGGGCGGGCTTAAAGTGCCGTTTTTCAACAGGCAGGACAAATCGATGAATGTCGGGCGATTTGGTTGCGGAAGAAAAATCGCTCCGACATTTCATGAATGAAGGTATTTTTAAATTACTCTAAATTATTTATTAACTAGAGTAATTTAAAAATCACCTTCAAAAGCCGTGAGCACCGACAACCGGAAGGAGTTTGCGTAGGGGAGAAGAAAAGGTAAATAGTTTATTTTTATATTAAAAGTTGGTTTTTCGGGAGGCTTTAATAATATTTTTATGTTGCGAAATGGGGTCTCAAAAAATCTATGAACAAACAATATTTTTCCTCCCGACTTCACCGCTAACCGCAACGTTCCAATCCACCGCATTCCACTAAGACCCACTCGCTAGTTGATTTTAATTTACAGGAATCAAACACTAAATTCCTTCCATTTGGCCCAGAAATTCATGAAAATGAGATTTAAAAATTATGTTATATTGTGGATTATTGTTTGAATGTTATTTGGACACTTAGGCAATTTAAAAAAAGTTTATCTTTTCTTAAGAAATGGATAGATGTTTAGATCTACTCATTGAATTTTGTAATTAGCTACAATTAGATAACTAACTAATTATATGCTTTAATTTCAGGTCATCCAAGTAAGGTTGTTTCATATTTGTTTCAGAATGCTTCAATCTATAATAACTGAAAATTTCATTGAGTTCTCTTAATTTTTAAGAAAGTTATGGGCTTTTAACTTTTCCAGATCACAGCTTTTGAGTTAAGTCAATTGAAAGGCAATGGGGAGCAAGATGCTAATTTCCGAGTATGAAAATGGTCATAACTTTCTTAATACTGAAGATATGAAAGTAAATTAGGTGTCAAATTAAGCTTCTTTTTATGCTTTATCTGATGGGATAAATTGCAGACTTGCTTTTTTAAATCTCAAAATTTTGTAACATTGCTACTTCCACCACCACCACCCACAGCAGCATGTTCCAGGCACTCACTATACAGTGTGAAAAATAAAATCCTGCCCACATATCTCCTTTAAACCTTTCCACTCTCACCTTAAATCTGTAAATCTGTCGCCAATAGTATTTGATTTTTCCATGCTGGGAAAAAGGTTCTTACTATCTACCCAATTTATGCCTCTCAAAATGTTATATACTTCTATCAGATCTCCCTACAACCACATTCCAGAGAAAACCACCTGTCTGTCCAACCTCTCCCTGTAGCTAATACCCTCTAATCCAAGCATCATTCTGTAAACCTCCTCTGCACCCTTTCCAAAGCCCCCACATCCTCTTGTAATGGTGACCTGAAATGCACAATACTTAAAAAATACTCTAAATGCAGCCTAACCAAAGTCTTCTAAAGCTGCATCATGACTTCCTGACCCTTATACTCAATGCCCAACCTATAAAGGCAAGCATACCATATGCCTTCTTTACCACTCTATTAGTGTTGCCACTTTCAGAGAGTTATGGACTTGGACCCTAAGATCCCTCTGTACAACGTTGTTAAGGGTTATGCCATAATTGTATATTTTCCCCTTACATTTGACCTCCCAAAGTACAACAGTCCAATATTTGCATGGTTATGATGACTGATTATTTACAATAAGCTTGAATGGAAGCTCACTGCCGTTTTAAATTGTAGAGCTCCTGCGATCCAGGTTCAATCCTCACCTCGGGTGCTGTCTCTGTGGAGTTTGCATATTCTCCCTGGGGCTGCACGGGTTTTCAGTTTGCTCTCACAAAATAAATGCTGGCAAATTGGTTGGTTAATGGGCTACTGTAAGCAACCATTGAAGTGTGGTGATTGGTAGAGTTTGGTGGGAGTTGATGGGAATGTGGAGAGAATGAAATGAGTGAAGAGAAGATTAGTGTACGGGTGGCTTGATGGTCAGTGCAGTCTCAGTGAGTCAAAGGCATTGATTCTATGCGGTATCTCTGAATGATTTGAACTCACATTTCTGGCAACGGAACTACCACAAGACCATTCAACACACTATCCAACTGCCCTTACAGGAAGCATCCATGTAACGTGCAGTTACTTCTACTGACTCTGCCATAGTATCAGGGAATGGTTCATCCCAGTCTTTCCCCAGGTACACTTGAAGGTTCTGGAGTGAAAGCTTAGTGACAGTGCACCCCTTTATGAAAAACGGATTCATCAGCATTCTTAAGTAAATACTTTGAGTTTACACATATCCCTCTCTATCAGCATATCTTTCTACTTCTTTCTGCTTTGTATATTTATGAACCTTCCCGTTATACGGTTCTTTGCTTCTCAGCTGCATGTGATGGTGAAACATTATCTCTACAGTATTATTCTTAATCTCCCATCTGCTACCAATGTACTGTTTTATCTTCTATGTAAATAGATTATTGTAACAGCATTACATTCAGTTCTACTCAACAATATTTGGTCTTATCCATTCCTTCTGTTTGTAATCAGTCTGTAAAATCAAGCTTTAGAATATGATGGAAAAGGACGGGCAATGAAGGATATTAAAATTATATTAATCATTATCTCCAGCATTTATATGGACACCTTGTTTCATGATAGATTCCAGGAAATCTGGTTAGTTTTGCTCATGCTCCCTGTGGCTTTCATGGGGATTCTTTTGTGATTGGCAATATATAAACCATTAGCTAACAAGGGAGCAGGTAGTTCAAACAGTCTTCATCTGAAATGTCAATATCAGTTGACACAAACACATTTTGAAACCTGGCTGCTTTGTTTGCGCTGTACATTGGTGCAGCCTTTGGACTGAATAAATGGTGCTTGAAATGAGAAACAGCAGAGTGATGTTGGTGTCACCTGGTGCCTGCAATTATAATTAATCCCTCAATAAATGAATGGGTCGCCCCACGTCAAACAATTGGTCAAGGATATTTACTGTTGGTAGCTAAATTTGTGCCATCCCTTGTTGATCCAAAATAGTACCAAATGTTCACACTGTGCTAACTGGCCAGGTTAAACATTATTTTTTCAATAAGCCAAGAAAGGTAGAAAAATGGACACTTTGTACAAACTGGGGGAGTGGCCAAACCTGCAGTCTGTGCTTGAGTGCTGGGAGGCCAATTTAAACACACAGTCTGATTATTCAGAGGTGAGAGAGCTATCACTGAGCCAGAACCAGTCTCCTCAGCACACATTGGAATTAGGAGCCAAGCAGTTCAGTACTGGGATTAGGATCATTAATTGTTTAAATCCTGTCCTGGATCAGGATGAGGGAGATTCCATTGCAGATTGGGGTTAGGAATATACTAATTAGGTGAAGGAATAGGCTGCAGAGCCCCTCAAGCCAACTTTACCTTCAACAATTTGACTGTGACAGTAACTATTCCTGGAAATCTTCTAAATCCAACTGGAATTGGGATAAAAAATATCCCAGTCCAGTATTAACATTGGGATGTAGGAATGTTTCTGTACAATCGAATGGAGTGATGTCTGCGTTCAGTACTGGCATCAGGATGAGGAATGTTTCAGTCCAGTAAGGGGGTCAGGATGAGAGATGTCACAGGTCAGTACAAGGATTGGGACGAGGAATGTCCAGCTTAGAACTGGGGTCTGGTGGAAACTCAGTGCTGCAACTTGTCCACTGAACATCCTGTGCAATGGAGAGCGCGTGAGAGAGCGAGAAAGGTAGAGAGAGACGGAAAATCCTTCTGAAGAAGCGTCAGAACATCCTTCAGGAGGATAAACCATCGGAAAGCATATGGACCTAATGAATGAATGAATAGCCTTTATTGTCATTCAGACCTTTCGGTCTGAACAAAATTTCGTGCCTGCAGTCATACATATATAAAAATAACAAAACCACACAATAAACACAAAATTAACATCCACCACAGTGAGTTCACCAAACACCTCCTCACTGTGGTGGAAGGCAAAAGTCTTAGAGTCTCTGTCTTCTTCCCTCCTTATTCTCCCTCTGCGCTGAGGAGATCCAGGCCTCCGATGCTGCCGTCCACCAGGCCCGCGGCCGAGCCAATTAATGGTGTAATTGGTCACAGTCTCAAAATATTCTTCGGCCAACTGACTAAAATGTTTGGAGGACATCTTCAACTTCTCATTACTGTGGTCTGAGGGTGCCATTGGCTTTAAGATAGCAACCTCAGACTTCAAAAATACTGTAAGGTGACATGTCTCAATGACCACTGACTGGTGACACTAATGTCTATGGTGATGAAGTGCTTTGAGAGTAGACACCAAATACTGGAGTAACTCAGCGAGACGGGCAGCATCTCTGGAGAGAAGCAATGGCTGACGTTTCGGGTCGAGACCCTTCTTCAGACTGATGTCAGGGGAGTGGGCGGGACATTGATAGAATGCAGTCAGACAGTATGACTGGTGGGAGAACTGGAAACGGGAAGGGGATGGAGAGAGAGGGAAAGCAAGGGCTATTTGAAGTTAGAGAAGTCAATGTTCATACCGCTGGGGTATAATCTACCCATGCAAAATATGAGTTGCTGTTCCTCTAATTTGCGCTGGGCCTCACTCTGACAATGGAGGAGGCCCAGGACAGATAGGTCAGATTGGGAATGGGAGGGGGAGTTAAAAGTGCTGAGTAACCGGGAGATCAGGTAGGTTAAGGCGGACTGAGCGGAGGTGTTCAGCCAAACGATCGCCGAGCCTGCTCTTGGTTTCGCCGACGTACGAAAGTTGACACCTGGAACAGTGGATGCAGTAGATGAGGTTGGAGGAGGTGCAAGAGAACCTCTGCCTCGCCTGAAAAGACTGTCGGGGTCCTTGGATGGACTCTGTCCCTGTTGCGAACGGGGGGAGGGGGAGCAAGAGCAGAGCTGCGGGATATCGAGGAGACCCTAGTGAGACCTCATCTATAATGGAGGAGGGGAACCCCCATTTTCTAAAGATTGGGGATATCTCCGATGATCTAGTATAGAAAACCTCATCCTGGGCGCAGATGCAGCGTAGGCGGAGGAATTGGGAGACAATAGACAATAGATGCAGGAGTAGGCCATTCGGCCCTTCGAGCCAGCACTGTCATTCAATGTGATCATGGCTGATCATCCACAATCAGTACCTCGTTCCTGCCTTTTCCCCATATCCCCTGACTCTGCTACCCTCACCTCTGCCCACACACACCTCTGCCCATACGCACCCCCCTCACACACACACATGCTCTTCACACACCCCCCTCCCACATTGCTCCTCCCCCTCCCACACCCCTCCTGCCCACATACACACCTCCCCCCAACCCCACATCCCCCCGCCACATGCCCCTCCCCCACGCCGCCCTCCCCGCACGCCACCTCCCCCCCCCCCCCCGCTCCTACACCTCTCCGTCCACACGCATCCCTCCTCCCCTCCCACCCTACACCCCCCTCCCCCCCCACCACACACCCAACTTCCCCCGCTTCCTCCTATCTTCCCGTCGTACCCTCCCACACATGAAAAGGACGGGGATGGAGTGCTCGGGGATGAGGGGAAATGAATCGTGCCTGCGCAGTTAGGGGCGATTGGTGAGTGGTGGAATATTGCGTTGGGGGAACGGGTTGCGTTGGGGAAACGGGTGAGTGGTGGAACATTGCGTTGGGGAATGGGTTGCGTTGGGTCCAACAGGTCCCATTTAGTCTAGTGTTACCTGAAACTCTTTCTCCTCCCACCTTAAACCCACGCCCTTTAGGTTTAGACTCCTCTATCCTGTGAAACAGATTGTGAAAATCCATCTTCTCTATGCCACTCATGGTTTTATCAAGCTCTATGAGGTTATCCCTCAGCCTTCTCGCTCCAACGAGAAACCATCCCCACCCATCCAGTCAATAATGGAGATATATAACAAGGAAACAGGCCTTTCGGCCCAACTCGTCCGTACTGACCAAGATGCCCCATCGAAACTAGTTCCATTTGCCTGCGTTTGGCCCATATCCCACTAAAACTTTCTTATCCATGTACCTGCCAAGTGTCTTTAAAAATGCTGCTATAGTACCTTATAAATCAAGTCCTCCATCCTGGCAACATTCATATCAATCTTTTCTGCTCCCTCTCTAGTTTAATCACATATTTCCTACAATAAATAAACCACAACTGCACACAATATTCAAGGTGCAGTCTCACCAATGTCTTGTACAGCTATAACACAGCTATACATATTCAATGCCCTATCAAGTGAGGGCAAGCGTGCCATACACGTTCTTCAATACCTTACAGGCCCACAGCCCAGAGGCCCACAGGAGCCGTTGGAAGCGGAGGTGGGGGAGGAGCGACACCCGACCGGTAAGGATAAAAATCCAGCGCGGGGCTTGTTTACAGAAATCCATAACGTTCCATTCGGAGAAGTGGATTTTTTGGGTTTTTTTTTTAGGAAGCCGCTGATTGGTGGGAAGAGGACTAGGGTAAGTAGCTGATTGGCCATCAGATTCCAGCTGTTTGTAGTGTATTTTGTGTTGATACTGTATCCTGTGTAAGGGGGCAGTATGAAGGCCAGGGCAGTGTACTGTTGTGGATGTCAGATGTGGAAGGTCAGGGAAGCTGATAGCCCTCCAGACGTCCACATCTGCGCCAGGTGTGTCGAGATGGGGCTCCTAAAGGACTGTGTTAGGAACCTGGAGCAACAGCTCGAGGACCTCCGTCTGGTCAGGGAGAGTGAGGAGGTCATAGAGAGGAGTTACAGGGAGGTGGTCACTCCCAGACCACGGGAGGCAGATAAGTGGGTCACTGTTAGGAAGGGCAAGGGGCAGAGGCAGGGACTAGAGAGTACCCCGGTGGCTGTACACCTGGAAAATAGGTACTCATGTTTGAGTTCGATTGGAGCGGACAGCCTACCTGGGGGCAGCAACAGGGGCCGGGCCTCCAGCACAGAGAACGGCCCTGATGCTCAGAAGGGTAGCAAAAAGAGGAGGGCAATTGTAATAGGGGACTCCATAGTTAGGGGGTCAGATTGGCGATTCTGTGGACGCAGTCGGGAGACCCGGATGGTAGTTTGCCTCCCTGGTGCCAGGGTCTCTGATGTGTCGGAACGTGTCGAAAAGATTCTGAAAAGGGAGGGAGAGGAGCCTGATGTTGTGGTACACATTCGTACCAATGACATGGGCAGAAAAAGAGAAGAGGTCCTGAAAGGAGAATTTAGGGAGTTGGGGGGAAAGTTAAGGAGAAGGACCAAAAGAGTAACAATTTCAGGATTACTGCCTGTACCACGTGACAGTGAGAGTAGAAATGGAATGAGGTGGAGGATAAATGCGAGGCTGAGGGACTGGTGCAGTGGGCAGGGATTCAAGTTTCTTGATCACTGGGACCTCTTTTGGGGAAGGCATGATCTGTATAAAAAGGACGGGTTGCACTTGAACCTGAGGGGAACCAATATCCTGGCGGGGAGATTTGCAAAGGAGACTTTAAACTAGAAAGGCTGGGGAGAGGGACTCGGGTAGAGGGGGCTAAGAAAAAAAATGGCTGGATGGTTTGGAGTTTGTTAAATGTGTGCAGGATAGTTTTTTGCAGCAATACATAGAGGTATCGACCAGAGAAGGGGCAGTGCTGGACCTCCTGTTAGAAAATTAGACAGATCAGGTGACGGAGGTATGCGTGGGTGAGCACTTCGGGACCAGTGATCACAATACCATTAGTTTCAATATAATTATGGAGAGAGTCAGAACTGGACCTAGGGTTGAGATTTTTGATTGGAGAAAGGCTAACTTTGAGGGAATGCGTAATGATTTAAAAGGAGTGAATTGGGACATTTTGTTTTATGGGAAGGATGTAGAAGAGAAATGGCGGACATTTAAAGGGGAAATTGTAAGAGTACAGAATCTTTATGTCCCTGTTCGGTTGAAAGGAAATGGTAAAAATCGGAAAGAGCCATGGTTTACAAGGGAAATTGGACACTTGGTTCAAAAAAAGAGAGATATCTACAATAATTATAGGAGGCATGGAGTAAATGAGGTGCTAGATGAGTATAAAGAATGTAAAAAGAATCTTAAGAAAGAAATAAGAAAAGCTAAAAGAAGATATGAGGTTGCTTTGGCAAGAAAGGTGAAAGTAAATCCAAAGGGTTTCTACAGCTATATTAATAGCAAAAGGATAACGAGGGATAAAATTGGACCATTAAAGAGGCAGAATGGACAGCTATCTGCAGAGCCAAAAGAGATGGGGGAGATATTGAACACTTTATTTTCTTTGGTATTCACCAAGGAGAAGGATATTGAACTCTGTGAGGTGAGGGAAAAACGTAGAGTAGCTATGGAAACTATGAGATTCACCTTTAAGGCCTTTGACAAGGTTCCCCATGGAAGGTTGGTTAAGAAGGTTCAATCTTTGGGTGTTAATGGCGGAGTAACAAGATGGATTCAACAGTGGCTGAATGGGAGATGCCAGAGAGTAATGGTGGATGGCTGTTTATCAGGTTGGAAGCTGGTGACCAGTGGGGTGCCTCAGGGATCTGTGTTGGGTCCACTGTTGTTTGTCATGTACATCAATGATCTAGATGATGGGGTGGAAAATTGGATAAGTAAGTATGCAGATGATACTAAGATAGGTGGTGCTGTGGATAATGAAGTAGATTTTCAAAGTCTACAGAGAGATTTGGGCCATTTGGAAGAGTGGGCTGAAAGATGGCAGATGGAGTTTAATGCTGATAAGTGTGAGGTGCTACATCTCGGCAGGACAAATCAAAATAGGACGTACATGGTAAATGGTAGGGAATTGAGGAATGCTGTGGAACAGAGGGATCTAGGAATAACTGTGCATAGTTCCCTGAAGATGGAATCGCATGTAGATAGGGTGGTAAAGAAAGCTTTTGGTGTGCTGGACTTTATAAATCAGAGCATTGAATATAGTAGGGAAGTAATGTTAAAATTGTACAAGGCATTGGTAAGACCAATTCTGGAGTATGGTGTACAATTCTGGTCGTCTAATTATAGGAAGGATGCCAACAAAATAGAGTACAGAGGAGATTTACTAGAATGTTGCCTGGGTTCCAGCAACTAAGTTAAAGAGAAAGGTTGAACAAGTTAGGTCTTTATTCTTTGGAGCGCAGAAGGTTAAGGGGGGACTTGATTGAGGTCTTTAAAATGATGAAAGGGATAGACAGAGTTGACGTGGATAAGCTTTTCCCATTGAGGGTAGGGAAGATTCAAACAAGAGGGCATGACATGTGAATTAAGGGACAGAAGTTTAGGGGTAACATGAGGGGGAACTTCTTTACTCAGAGAGTGGTGGCTGTGTGGAATGATCTTCCAGCAGAAGTGGTGGAGGCAGGATCAATTTTAACATTTAAAACTAAAGTGGATAGGTATATGGATGGGAAGGGAATGGAGGGGTATGGTCTGAGTGCAGGTAGATGGGACTAGGGGAAAATGAATGGTCGGCACGGACTGGAAGGGCCGAGAAGGCCAGTTTCCGTGCTGTAATTGTTATATGGTTATATGGTTACTCATCTGTGTCACCACCACTATGTACTTGTACTACTATGTCCCCGTGCTCCACCACATTCACTGTGTACGTCTAAACCTGGTTTGACTTCCCAAAAATCCATCACTTCACACTTGTCCACATTAAATTCCATCTGCCATTTCTTGCACCACTTTCCTAGTTGATCTAGATCCTGTTGTCGCAGACAACCTTCTTCTTTCCCCACCACATCACAAATGTTAGTGTCCTCTGCAAACTTACTAATCATACAACCTATATTCTCTTCCAGATTGTTAACGCACATGACAAACAGCGGAGCCATCATTCCACCAATGGTCACATGGTTCCACGATGAGAAACAAACCTCCAACACCACCCTCTGGCTCCTTCCACAAAGCCAATGTTGTCTCTAATTGGCTAACCTTTTGGACCAGCCTGTCAGGTTGGACCTTGTTAAAATCTTTGCTACAATCCATGTAGATGATATCTATCACCCTGCCCAATCAATAATATGGGGTAGGCCATTTAGGACTGAGAGGAGCAAAAATCTTTTCACCCAGAGAGTTGTGGATCTGTGAAATTCTCTGCCACAGAAGGCTGTGGAGGCCAATTCACTGGTTTTCAAGAGAGTTGGATTTAGCTCTTAGGGCTAAGGGAATCAAGGGATATAGGGCAAAAACCAAAACATGTTATTGATTTTGGATGATCAGCCATCATAATTTTGAATGGCAGTGCTAGCTTGAAGGGCTGAATGGTCTACTCCTGTACCTATTTCCTATGTTTCTATGTTAGTCCTCTTGCCCACCTCTTCAAAAAAGTCAGTCAAATTCATACAAATGTAAAGAGTTTCTCTTTATTCACTTTATTTAAATCTCCCAAGACTTTAGAAGCTGGAGTAACCTAGAGTAATAACCACAGTATTGCTATTTTTTAGGGGGGAACATATCAGCCTTCAAGTATTGGATGAATTGGTGACAGATTAATTTCAGCCTTGAATAATCACAGAATTCTGGATGAAACTCTCTCTGACAAGCCAACTATTTGAACCTCAAAAACATTATTTTTCATACATCCCTGGTCTAATCATGTAGTTACACACAATGCCATCAGGGGACACTGCTTTCCTTCCCCTTTAACTGATAAAAGCTGTTCAACGTGGGGAATAGCAACAATACTTTTTTGGGTTAAATCTGGCACAATGGTAATGGTATTTAGTTATTTATGGAAAGGTTGGATTGCAAATAGCATATTCCAAAGCGGTGGCAAAAGTCATAAGTAATTAAAAATGAAATTGACATGAACCATCTCCATAAAATGATTGTGACAGCAATATGCTGTCAATTCAAATAAAGATAATTATATTCATATTCATAATCATAACATTTGAGCACTTTCATTGGCCTAGGATTGGATCACTGCAGATTACACAATATTTCCATCACTCTTTGGTGACACCATTTAAACACAATCAAGTGAAGGTTATGGGGATGTCCAAAGTAATCACAAGGCATGCCTCACGCTAACATATTACTGGTTGTGCTATCAAAATAGCTTGTAACATTTATACGATGGACTAACGTCGCCTAACTGTTACAGCTAACGTCCTCGTCTTCATTTCCTGTCTCCTGTCTGTAGCTTCATCCATTTTTTTTTTGAATAGCTGAAACAAAATCTCTTGTAGATTAACTGTCGGAATTATGTTTCTATCCAGACAATGTTTTAGTCGTCACCTGGTCTCGCTTCAATAAGAACAAAGACATGCGGAAAATTACATCTCTTCCTTATATTTGGAAATCTGTCTGAAAGGATGAAGTGGGGGGTGGCTTGGTGTGCAGGATCAACCTGGGTGGGCAGGATCTTAACATCGCTCTTGAACACAAATCATCTTTAAAAATCACTGTCTTAACAGCACAAACACACATACATTAGACGCGGACATGAAAAGCACAGGTCAAGGGCTAGAGGGCTGTTAGCAGCTTAATGTTTCCACTGTTACAAGTAAGGGCATAAACTGCGACAATTATTACATTACATCCTCACGGAAAAAACACAGGGAGCTGGGGTTATGTCTTAAAGATCTACAACTAACATTTTACAATGATAGAAAAATGAGCCAATGTTGCTCTTGTGTTCCTCTGGTGTTCATACACATTTTGCATTTGAATTACTTAAAAGTTTCCCTTTGGGTTTCACTCAGCTTTTCGCAGGACTTCTGAAGTTATTGGGGGAATCCTGGAAGAAATTTGATCCATTTATTTAAAAGAATGAAATTGCCCCTTGTTGGATTTCCCAAGGCACTTTATAGCCAATTAATATATTTTTGAGGCGAAGGTAAGTATTGTGGCAGATAACGTGTAGATAAGAAGATCCCATAAGCAGCAATGTGATTAAAGCTAGACAATGTTTTGTAGTGGTTTTGGCTGGGGGATAAATATTGACCAGGACACCAGGGAGAATGCCCTTCTCTCCCCTTCTCTCCCCCCCCCCCCCCCCCCCCCCCCGCGCTCTCTAAAGGACTTACGGTACTCTGTGGCAGCCGTTTACCTTCATCTTCATCGTGCAGATAGCGCTCCTCCACTCTCCCTGGGCCCCACCTTCACGATGTGTTTGTGTGTGTGTGTGTGTGTGCGGTCGGTAGATGCAGCTCGCGGTTCAGTCGATCCAGCTCGAGGCTTTCCAGGAGAGTGCTTGAAGGTCGAAGGCACTCTTCTGGACTCGAGGATTAGTCGCCCAAGTGGGACCGGCCCTTTACTCATCTTTGGCACAATCTGATCTTTCATGCCTCACTTGAAATGTGACACCTTTGATTTTTGGGCAGCTTGTGTACTCAAGTGTCAAGAGTGGGACTTAAAGCATTGGAGGAATTAAATTCTTAAAAAAAATAAATTGTTAATGATATGTCAAGAAAGATAAAGAAATCACGATGCCTGGCCTTATTCCAGGATACTTGGAAACATAGCAGTTGAAGTGGCATATTCTGAATTCTTGCACCTCCATGGTCTTAATTACTCCATCATTGGAAGAAAGGGTTCAGTTGCCAGATCCCTAACCTCTGGAATCCTGCCACGCCCCAAATCTCACTATCCTTCTTGATCATTAAAACTATATCCTTCACAAAGCTATTCACCACCATAGTAATATCTCCTTTTTGTTGTTTAGTGTAATTCTTTTTTGCTTGACTTTTGTTTTAATTTTTGAGATTTTGCAACATTAAAAGGTATGATATTCCTTATATTTTCTTTCAACATCGAAATGTGCTATTTAGCCCATCAAGCTACGAAGTAACCATGTTTCCCACTTATTTCCCTGTAACCTACTCTCTCCCTCACATGCCCATCAACTTTGCCCTAATTCTCCAACACCAGACCCCACACCATGAGGTAATTTACAGTAGCCACTTAACTAACCAATAGAGTTCTGCAATGTTAGAGGACCTGGAGGAAACCCATCCTGTCACAGATTAAATGTCGAAACCCATTGCAGACAGCACCAAATGTCGGGGTTGAACCTGGGTTGATGGAGGTCTAAGCCAGCAGTATTACCTGTGTGGCACTCAGGAAGATCCTGATGTTGGATTGTAAACAATATTAGGTCATAAACATGCAGATTTGAGTTTTTGCAAACCCACAATGAGCTAAATATATCCGAAGGGGCAGGATATCCAGTATGGTGGATCAAATTATCAAAGGATCACCATGAAACTCGTGGATTTTTAGCAGGGTTTGATTCATACCCAAGTTTCTGCTCATGTTCATGAGCAGAATCCCAAACATAAAATCACAGTGAAATCAAGCAATATAATCAACCAATCTCAATTATTGGTTTTACATCATTTTACGTGATTTTTCGAGCCTTAAACTGACTTTGCCTGAGTTTGTCTTATTGTGATCACGGGATCAGTCTGAGAAGCAGATCGAACGGAACCCAACAAGAATTGGCAAAGTACCTCTCCGTCATGGTGGAGCATGACTTAGAGGGGGCATCTGCGCATGGTGAAGTACCCATATACTGTACCTCATGCCTTTACAGGGAACAGAAATCACTGGTTTAGGAATTGAGGCTAAGGAAGCTCTGGTAAGTAAATGCATTCTTAGTCACTATAGCTCATGCTCATTGACCATGAAAATAATGGGAACATGGGTGCTTGTGCGTCTAACTTTCTGCCTAAAATGGAGTGAATCACCCTGCCTAAATATATACTAGTGAAAATTCAGGAGTCTGCCTTGGCCCATTTTATTGGCATCAGGCAGATGTACCAAGTCCAAAAAAAAGTATCTTTAAAAAAAAAAAATCAAGTTTAGACTTGGCTTCAGGGTTTTGCTGGAATAAATAAGACACTGTTTTTCCTGGCAAGAGGATCCGTAAACAAAGAACCAATTTAATCACACCATCATTGGCAGCCGTGCCTTCAGCTGCCTGGTTCCTAGGCTCTGTAATTCCCTCCCTCAGCCTTTCTACAACTACGTTCTTCATTAAGAGGCATCGTAAAACCTACCAATTTGATCATTTTTTAAGTCTCATGCCTTAGTTTGACCTTTTGGGAATCTGCTTCAAATTTTGCCCGTGACGCTCGTCTGTAGAATCTCACTCTCTTTTGTGACATTAAAGGTGTTATTTAAATGCAATTTATCAATTGCTTAACAACAACAACTGGCCTATATTATCAACTGAGATTGAGATAGAGAAGGGAGAGCAGAGGAAATGTTATTCGAGTATTCAAAATTCCTAGCTCTTGTTTAAAACTCAACACTGATAAAAATAGTTTAATATTGCTACAAATGAGGGACGATAGTCTCAGAAATTTTGGATTTATTCATTCTTAGGATGTCAGCATTTAGGATGTCACCCTCAGGAAGGCCGTCAGCATACATAAAGACTCCTCTCACCCTTGTAATGGACTGTTCGAACTACTCCCTTCCGGCAGACGTTACAAGGCCTTCTAGGCCCGCACTACCAGACTCAGGAACAGCTTCATTCCCAGAGCTATAGCGGCTCTGAACCGGCCCTGCTGAGTAACCCCCCCACCCCCATGGACTGTCTCCCCCGGCCTCGCACTTTAGTCTGTGTTGATGTTACTGGTCAAAGGTTCGTTTTTACAAACCTTGTTCTCGGGGGTTGCAAACCGAAATCTCGAAGTTGCAAACCAAATCTCGTTGCACTTATGTGCAATGACAATAAAATATATTATTATTATTATTATTGTTATTATTAATGCCCTTTTATCACTGCCCACGAGAAGATGGTGATGAGTCCTATTCAACCTGCGGCAATCCCTAAGATGAAGGTATTTCTACATTGCTACCAGACACGGTTTATAGGAATTAGACCTAGTGATAACAAAGAATTGGCAAATTATTTATCAGTCAGGGTGGAACATGGCTTTGAGGGGAATCTGCGAGTGGTGAAGTACTTATTTCCCTCATCCCTTTCCAGGGAACAGAAATACTGGAGAAGGGTCTGAAGAAGGGTCTCGACCCGAAACGTCGCCTATTTCCTTCGCTCCTTAGATGCTGCTGCACCCGCTGAGTTTCTCCAGCTTTTTGTGTAACCCCCAACAGAAATACTGGGTTAGGAGGCGATATTAGAGAAGCCTGGTATGTAATTGCAGTGTATGATCAACTTTAACTTTTCTGTTTAGAAGTTATTGAAGGTGCATGTTAGACTACCCAGAGAGATAAAAAGCACCGAAAAGTGGAAGTGGATAAATATTTGAAGGAACAAGGGACAAGATTGATTACTTTTTGTGACCAACCAGATGGATTGCAATTTTATCTGGTTCTCAAACTCCTTATGGCCTAGGCTTCCAGAAGCTATTCTTAGAACTTAAAATAAAAATGTTAAAATGTGGGAGGGAATATAATCAACAATATATTGAGCTAAACAAATATCCTCCTGTGTATCCCCTAAATGCTGATATACCGTCCATAATGTTTGGGACAAAGACCCATCATTTATTTATTTGCCTCTGTGCTCCACAATTTGATATTTGCAATGAAAAAAATCGCATGTGCACATTTTATACATTTTAGTTTCACCACGTAGAAACTACAGCAGTAATATATAGTCCCCCCATTTCAGGGCACCATAATGTTTGGGGCACAATAATGTCATGTAAATGAAAGTAGTCATGTTTAGTATTTAGTTGCATATCCTTTGCGTGTAATGACTGCTTGAAGTCTGCAATTCGTAGATATCACCAGTTGCTGGGTGTCTTCTCTGGTGATGCTCTGCCAGGCCTGTATTGCAGCCATCTTTAGCTTATGCTTGTTTTGGGGGCTAGTCCCCTTCAGTTTTCACTTCAGCACATAAAAGGCATGCCCAATCGAACAGATCGGGTGATTGACTTGGCCACTCAAGAATTGACAATTTTTTTGCCTTGAAAAACTCCGTTGTTGCTTTAGCAGCATGTTTGGTATCATCGTCATGCTGTGGAATGAACCGCCGGCCAATGGGTTTTGAAGCATTTGTTTGGACTTGAACACATAAGGTGTGTCTATACACTTTAGAATTAATTATGCTACTACCATCAGCAGTTGTATCATCAATGAAGATAAGCGAGCCAGTACCTTCAGCAGCCATACATGCCCAGGCCATAACACCCCACCATCATATTTCACAGACGAGGTGGTATGCTTTGGTTCTCGGGCAGTTCCTGCTCTCACCCGTACTTTGCTCTTGCCATCACTCTGATATAAGTTAATCTTCATCTCATCTGTCCACAAGATCTTTTTCCAGAACTGTGGTTGCTATTTTAAGTACTTGGCAAACAGTAACCTGGCCATCCTATTTTTGCAGCTAACCAGTGGTTTGCATCTTGCAGTGCAGCCTCTGTATTTCTGTTCATAAAGTCTTCTGCAGACAGTGGTCATTGACAAATCCACACCCAATTCCTGAAGAGTGTTTCTGATCTTTTGGACAGGTGTTTGGGGATTTTTCTTTAATATAGAGAGAATTCTTCTGTCATCAGCTGTGGAGGTCTTCCCTGGCCTGCCCGTCCCTTTGTGAATAGTAAGCTCACCAGTGCTCTCTTTCTTCTTAATGATATTCCAAACTGTTGATTTTGGTGAGCCTGAGGTTTGGCTAATGTCTCTAACAGTCTTATTCTTGTTTCTAAGTCTCATAATGTCTTCTTTAACCTTCATTGGCACAATTTTGGTCCTCATGTTGATAAACAGCAATATAAGTTTCCAAAGGCGATGGAAAGACTGGAGGAAAGACGAGGTGCTGAGAGTTGCTGCATTAAGGAGGCAATTAAACATACCTGAGCAATTACAAACGCCTGTGTAGCCACGTGTCCGAAACATAATGGTGCCCTGAAATGGGGGGACTATCTATAAACACAGCTGTAATTTCTACATGGTGAAACCAACTTGTATAAAAAATACCTTTTATTAAAATCTGACAATGTGCACTTTAACCACATGTGATTTTTTACTATTACAAATCTCAAATTGAGGAGTACAGTGGCAAATAAATAAATGGGTCTTTGTCCCATACATTATGGAGGGCAGGGTAGCAGTGGTTACATTTTATTTCCTGCTTCTGAAATTCAACTCAATTGTCTTCAATAGATTCTACCATATCACATTTAGTTTAGACAAATGACAATTGCTACCATTCGTGGGCTGGAGTGGGTAGAGTGAAGAAATTCCTCTTTATTTGCCAGTGACCAGTGTATTGGCCTTGGGTTGTACTTCACTTACAAACCAAATGATTCGCATACCTTTAGCAACTAAAAGCAGATTTCGCCCCTCCACCCTCATAATGTCACACCAAAAATTGGGAGAGCTGTACATTAGGCAGCTGAACTAAAGCCTGTTTCAAATCCCAAATAAACTAATAAGTTCCATGGAATCACCTGTTGAGTCCCCAATCCAATTTATCTCCTAGCTCCTCTGCTGAACATGCCTCATATTTATTTTGGCATACAAGATCATTTGGCCCAGTGAGTCCACGTTAACTCTCAGACTGCTTGCATCAGCCCCATCCCCCCATTTATTTTCTCTGTCACCTATTGTCTCACAAGTGCCCACCAACATCCTTCTAAATCTCTGGCACCCACTACACTATAGGCACAATTTGGATTGAAAATCTTTATTATCATTTTCCTGAGTACTTACATACCCAGAGGAAACGAAAAAAACGTTGCTCAACCAGTGTCCATTCAGTGTGCGGTAAAAAATAACTAGAAATAAAAATTAAAATGCATATATCATCATGAGTTCCAATCAGCAGCGGCACGACAATGGCTCTGCTTCAGTGTGTTCAGGTTGGTGGTTGGTGCGTTTATCAGTCTTAGAGCCTGCGGGAAGAAGCTGAGGAGCATCCTGCTGGTTTTGCAGCTGATGCTCCTGTACCTCTTCCTAGATGGCAAGATGGAGAATGCAATGGGTGGTAGGGGCCTTTGATGATGGAGTTGGCTCTGTTGATACATCTCTTCCTGTATATGTCCAGCAGGAAAGGGAGTGGAGCACCAATAATCCTATAGGCATAATTTACATTTTATTACAACTAAGTACATCTTCATGACATGAGAAGAAACTGGTGCAAACGGAGGAAACAATAGGGAGAGGGGACAAACCCCACATAGACAGCAGCATAGTGGACATCCGGTGGCGCGGTTGCTAGCTGCCTCCGCCTTCAGTCCGATATCTTTTTGTTTTTTTGTTATGTTTGAAGAGCGTTTTTGGTGGGGTTTTTTGTCTTTATGTGGGGGAAGATGGTAAGGGGGATATCGTTCTTCAGTCGCTTCCTGGAGAGGATGCAACTATTATTCGAGTCGCGTCCTCGCCCCCCCCCCCACCACTCCCGCGGCCTACCTACTGGATTGGCGCGGCCTTTCCTGCCGGACACGACCAGAGCTCCAGCAGCAGCGCGCAACGTTGGAAACATCGCAGGGCGGGCGATGCCTTACCAGGGATCGCCGTTTGGAGCTCCGGAGTGCTGGGCCTGCTGCACCGACATCGTGGAGCTGTGGGTGCGGAGTTCCCAACGCGGGCGGCGCTGGCCAACATCGCGGAGTCCTGCGACTCTGCCCGGCTCGGCCTGTGGACTTCGGGAGCTACGGACTCCGGTGGAAGGTGGCTGACTTGGAGGTCCGGGCCGCTGAGGATGTTCTCCGTCGGGGTTCGGCGTTGGGGTTCCATCGTTCCCGGCGATAGGGCCTGAGCATCGGGCCGCCCGTGGCGGTGACTGCGGGTACTCGGGGGGCCCCGACCACGGGTGAACATCTGGGAAGATCGGCGGGGAGGCTGGCTGAACTATGGTACCTTCCTTAACTCTGGTGCCGCTGTGGGGTTATGTTGTGTCGTGGACTTCGGTGTTTGTGCTTTTTTACAATTATTTATTATTTATTTTTATGTTACATGACTGTCAGAAAAATCCATTTCGTTGTCTCTCATGAGATAGTGACAATAAATTGAATACAAAAAAATAAAAACAACATCAGGATTGAACTGGTGTTCCCCCAAATTCAGTTACTTTTATCAACTTACTTCACCACTGATATCCCTTGTATTCAAGCAAGATGAAGTACCCAGTTGGCATCAAAGGAGCCAAAGTGGAGATGAACAACTGCTTCAAGTTCCTAGGCGTAAATATCACCAAAGATTTGTACTGGACAACCACAGCCCAAAAAAGCACACCAACACTTCAACTTCTTCTGAAGATGAAGAAAGTTCAGCATGTCACAAATGACTCTTACCGACTTCTGCAGATTCACCGCAGCAAGCATCCCATCCTGATGTATTACGACTTGGTCTGACAACAGCTCATCCCGAGATCGCAAGAAATTGTGGATGTCATCCAGTCCTTCACAGAGATTAGCCTCAGGAAAGCAGCCAACGTAATCTGGGACATTTATCACCCCGGCCATTCCCTCTTCTCTTCTCTACCATCGGCCCGCTGTTATCAGACTGATGAACAGTCATCCCATGTCCTAGGGTGTAGTCCTGATCTTCATTGTGGACCCAGTAACAGGAATGCTATAATGCTGTATCCAACACTATATTATTTATTATTGGCACGTGCACAGGGGTACAGTGAAAAGCTTATGTTTAAGTGCTATCCAGTCAAATAAAAGACTATATGTGAATATAATCAGGCTGTCCACAGTATACAGATAAAGGATAAAGGGTACAACATTTAGTGCAAAATATAATATTGAAGACTGATAAAGACTGATTAAAGATAGTTCAAAGGTCTCCATTGAGGGAGTTGGGAGGTCAGTACCACACTCTAGCGGGGAGGGGGAAACTGTTTTTCTCAGTCCCTACCTGGTGGAGGATGCGTTTTTCCTCTGAATTGTAACTTCGTCCCCTCCTCGCGGCCTTTCCTACCGGAGACCGGCCAAAGCTTTGGCTTCAGCAATGGCACACCACTGAAGTACCATCACGGAGCAGGCGATGTCTTACTAGAGTCGCCGTGTTGGAAGCTCCGGAGTACTGAGACCACCGACTCTAACACCGTGGAGCTGTAGTTTGCGGAGCTCCCAGCCGCGGGCGGCGCAGACTTTAAACACCGCGGAGGCCTGGGGTCTTTCGCCGAGGTCGCCAGTGTTGGAACCCCACCCAGCGCGGTCTGTGGACATCGGGAGCCGCGGTCTCCGGTAGGAAGCGGCCGATTCAGAACTCCAAGCCACTGAGAGTGTTCTTCCGACGCTGGAGTTCCATCATTCAGAGTGGGCCTGAAACATCGGGCTACTGTTTGCGGCGACTGCGGAGGCCTCAATAGGCCCCGACCACGGGTGACCATAGAGGAAGTGGACTGAACTTTGGTGCCTTCCCTCACAGTGGGAAACGTTCATTCCGCTGTAGGGGGATATTTTTTATGTTTAATGTTAAATTCTATAGCGTTGTGTTTATCTCATTTGTGTGCTACATGGTAACTCAGATTTCACTGCACCAATTGGTGTATGTGACACTAAATGTCCTTTGTCCTTTGTACTAAGCTGATGAGAGGACTGTTCAGTTGCCTGATGACAGCTGGGAAGAAACTATCCCTGAATCTGGAGATATGTGTTTTCAAACTTCTCCATTCTGCACTCTGGTATTATTTTTCTTTGCACTACCTGTTGTACTTGTACATGGCTTGATTGTTCTCATATATTGCTTAATCTGACTGAATAGCATGCAACTAAGCTTCTCACTGTATTTCAGTGGATGTGACAATAATAAAGCATTAACAATACCAGCAAACATACAGTAGATTAGGGATTGAAGCAAATTAGATTAAACAAATTAAGGATAACAATGCCATCTGAAGTCAGTACCATATTCTTCTAGAATCAATCAACCTGTAACATATAAAGAGGGACATACTCAGAGTTTACAAGATTTGAATGTTTACCGGCCAAACACAGGCAAATGGAACTTGCTTGAATAGACATCTAATGCCCCTGTCCCACTTAGGAAACCCGAACGGAAACCTCTGGAGACTTTGCGCCCCACCCAAGGTTTCCGTGCGGTTCCCGGAGGTTTTTGTCAGTCTCCCTAATGGTCGAAAGTGGTTTCCGCTTCTTCTATGTTCTGTAGGGAGACTGACAAAAACCTCCGGGAACCGCACGGAAACCTTGGGTGGGGCGCAAAGTCTCCAGAGGTTTCCGTTCAGGTTTCCTAAGTGGGACAGGGGCATTAGTCAGCATGAACAAGTTGAACTAAAGTGCCTGTTTCCGAGCAGTATGACTCTATGAAAAAATACATTTGCACATTTGAGTTTACTAGTGAATTTAAATTGCTACCAGTTTGGAGAGGTGTGCAACAGTTTGGAATTGACTTCAAACAACACAATGAGGCCAAACATCAGCAAATGCACTGCAGCAACCCAATCACTTGTCCACTTAACAACACCCACCGATCCCGGAAGCCTACATCCCTTATGCCATCGCAAAGCCCCGCGCATGTATCTTTAATAATTCTGTTTGAATTTCTATGTGTCATCACATGTTTGTCAGTATACATGATTCAACGTCAATGAATGTATGTCTGAGTAGTGTGCATGTTACAGAGTTGACGTGCGCAGAGTAGACAAGTCTGGGGCATGCATACTCACTTGTGCGTGTATGTGTCTATGTATGTAAGTGTATGTCTGTGTGTGGGTCTGTGTATGAGTGTTTGTGTCAATGTGTATGTGCTTATCAGTATATCTATGTGCACCAAGGATGTAAACAACCTATTGAAACTTAAATCTGCCAAGTCTGCATCTGCACAGAAGCTGCTGCAGCTCCCACAGGCCAGCTGTGCCATTTGACAGCTGAAGTATGTCATCATTTACACAGCAAGGGCTGATCAGATTCAGATGGGGCTCCTATATTTTCCCAGTGTTGTATAAATATTATAAACAGCTTGTAAGCAACGATATTCATGTTTGAAGTGTGAGAGTCAGCAGCGCCAATCATAAATTCAACATCAAACTAAAACAGATTACCCATAAGTTTATGAAACTGGCTCGACATAGTGACTGTAAGGGGACGGTTGGAAATACTGTAGCTATTTTCTGTAATATTCCCCACCTTTAATCATTAGCCACCCTTTATTAACTCACATCCTACCACTTCCATTATTCTAAGGCAAGGTGTCTTGCCTCTCTCATAACACACTTGATACGATTGCTTGGAAGTTGACCCACTTGCACACACACATGAGCCAGGGCATATATCCCCAGGAATAACATTGAATTTTAGCACCAAATATCGACTCTGCTCTCTGACCACTGGCCAACCTTTATCTCCTACTTTCCCATCACTGACTTTTCATTCTTACAGTATACTCACATTACATCTTGCTTTAAGGGCCTATCCCACTCTACGAGTTTGCCCAAGAGCTCTCCCGAGTTTAAAAAAAATCGAACTCATGTTAAGTACGTAGAATGTACGTAGCGGGTACGTCGGAGCTCGGGACGTCCCTTAGCGGCTCGTAACGTTAACGGCAGGTACTTGGGAAACGCGGTAAGCTTGTGATGTTTTTTCAACATGTTGCAAAATGTCCATGAGAGCCCCGAGTACCTACGAGTGGCTATTACCGTAATTCTCCGATTTCGAATCAGGGGAAACTCGGGAGAACTCTTGAATTACCTCGTACAGTGGGACATCTGTATGAGGCCCTTTACCTCTATCCTTTCCAATTCCCATAATCTATATAGGATTATTTTCTACTAACTTTAACCTTCTTATTTAGTTTAATTTAGTTGGTTCTCTTTTAATATTCTTTCCCATTCACAATTCTGACAGAGTTTTTAATAAATAATGTTTTCCCATCTTTGTCTTTGTCTTTCCTTTGGCTCTATTTCCTTACTTTGATATTTTAGTGTTTATTTTTTGTACATAAAGTCAATTTATTGTTACAGGCTTCCTATTTTGTCCAGCAATTTCATTTGGTTTACTTTCCCTCATTCTTCAGTTAATCCTCTTTCCGCCAAGTACTTGTCTCTCCTCTCTAGTGTTCTTCATTACGTGCTGCCCTTGTTCCGTTCACTCTTGGCCTTTCTCATGCACTTTCCGTACTGTAAATGTTCTTGAGTCAACACTACTCATCTTCCCCTTGTTCTTGCCAGACTCAAAACTGATTTTTGTCGAGGTGACTGGAAAAACATAGAACCAACTGATGTGATATAGAAGGGCTTTGCCATTGTACTCTGGAAGTTGCTCGTATTTGATGAATATTTTTATTGTTTTTGTGCAGCAATCATTTTAGTTGTGATTCTGAGATAATCAAACTAAGTATCTGGGATGTTAAAGAAGGAACTGCAGATGCTGGAGAATCAAGGGTACACAAAAAGCTGGAGAAACTCAGCTGGTGCAGCAGCATCTAAGGAGCGAAGGAGATAGGCGATGTTTCGGGTCGAGACCCTTCTTCAGAATATCTGGGATATTCCCTTTGGCAAATTCTTGTGAATTTCAATGGGATGTCAGCAACAGAATGGTATGTTACACATCTGTACTTCTAATCAAAATGTAACTCTATTGCTTCAGCTTCAAACTTAAACTTGAGTTGAATAAATTTAATGTAAATCTAATATCAATGATGATGACCATGAAACACCTTTGATTAAAAACCATCTGATTCACCCATGAATTGGATGTGCCATTATTACATGGCCTGACAAATATGTTAGATACATAAACTGTTCTCTGAAATGACCCAGCAAGCCATTATCAGTGGGAAATAAATGTCCGGCTTTTCAGAACAACACCAAATAATAACATACATCGATCTGGTCTCCAAATCTGAGGAAGGACATTATTGCCATAGAGGGAGTGCAGAGAAGGTTCACCAGATTGATTCCTGGGATGTCAGGACTGTCTTATGAAGAAAGACTGGATAGACTCGGTTTACACTCTCTAGAATTTAGGAGATTGAGAGGGGATCTTATAGAAACTTACAAAATTCTTAAGGGGTTGGACAGGCTAGATGCAGGAAGATTGTACCCGATGTTGGGGAGGTCCAGGACAAGGGGTCACAGCTTAAGGATAAGGGGGAAATCCTTTAGGACCGAGATGAGAAGGACTTTTTTCACACACAGAGTGATGGGTCTCTGGAACTCTCTGCCACAGAGGGTAGTTGAGGCCAGTTCATTGGCTATATTTAAGAGGGAGTTAGATGTGGCCCTTGTGGTAAGGGGATCAGAGGGTATGGAGAGAAGGCAGGTACGGGATACTGAGTTGGATGATCAGCCATGATCATATTGAATGGCGGTGCAGGCTCGAAGGGCCGAATGGCCTACTCCTGCACCTAATTTCTATGTTTCTATGATCTAGGTCAGTTTCCAAAGAGAGGTTGTTCAGGCAATGTGGGTGGACCCCTGGCAGGATTAGCATCTCTATTAGAGATATCAGCTTGAAATTTGGAGGAAGATTTTGCTTAGATGCGCTTAATATGATTCTGAATGAGAGGTAAAGGAATGGGACACAAACGGAACATTTGGTCAAATGTAGATGGGTGGGAGTGGAGAGGTTTCCAGAACAACGACAGCATTCAATAAGGTGGCAATTTAATTCACACGGAGTCAGACAGCACATAAACAGCCTTTTGACCCACCAAGTTCAGGTGAACCATCAAGTCACTGTACTAATCTTACTTACCGGCATTTGGTTCCTAGCCTATTATGCATTGACAATTCAATTGCTCGACAAGTTACTGGACTACCAGTCAACTGTTGACCATTGATGCAGAAATATGTTTGGATTCTACCATGGCTACTGGAGAATTTGAATTCAAGCAATTAAATAAATCCACAATCAGACCTAACAATGGAATGCATAAAACTACTCGGTTACAATTGAAAACATTTCAGTTTCACTAATGTCCAGGGAAGGAAATGTCCTATTCCCAACAGTTGTGCTCTGTGTCTGGTTGTAGGTGTAGGTGCACCAAGATGATCGCCTCTTTAATGCTTCTTCAATTCAGGGGTAACAAGAGAGAGAGGGAGAGGGAACAAAGATCCAAGGTGAACTGGCAAATCTGATCCGAAATTGGCTTGGTGATCGGATGCAGAAAATAATGGCGGAAAAAAATATTTTTCAATTTGAATGTTTATCTAGTGGTGTACCACAGGGATCGGTACTAGTACTCTGGTGCTGGTAATATATGTTAACACTTGGATGTGAATGTAGGAGATATGATTAGTAAGTTTGCAGATGACGCACAAAATGGTGGCATTGTGGATAGTGAGTAAGATTATCTAAGGCCACAGCAAAATACAGACAGGTTGGAAAATTGAATGGAGATTAATTGAAGGCAGATGGAATTTAATTCTGGCAAGTGCAAGTTGATATATTTTGGGATGTCAAGTTGGGGTAGGACATAAACAGTAAATGGTTGGCCACTATGGAATGTTGGTGAACCGAGCGACCAAGGGTTCTATGTCCATAGTTCTCTGAAATTGGCAATACAGGTTAGCAAAGGTGGCATATGGCATGCTTGCCTTCATATGTTGGGCGCATAGTTGGGATGTTATGGTGCAATTGCCAAAACTGTGGTTAGGCTGCACTTGGGAGTGCAATTCTGGTGACTGCATTATAGGAAGGATGTGAATGCACCAGAGAGAATGCAGAATAGTCATCATCACCTGGATTGGATTACTTTACTTATGGGAAGGGATTGGATGGACTGAGCTTGTGTTCTCTGTTGCGAAAATGCCCTGATGGAATTGTAGTATATAGAAGCAGAGATTCTATTAATATTTACTATTTAAGTAAATATTTTCCCAAGAGTATGGGTATCAAAAACAGGAAGGCATGGTTTTAAGGTGAAAGGAAGGAGATTTAAAGGGGATTTGAGAGGCAAGTTCTTTTTACTCAGAGCGGTTGATATCTGGAACTCATTGTCAGAGAAATTACTGGAATCTGATACAATTACCATGTCCAGGAAGCATTTAGACAGAGTCTTAAGTTGACAAGGTGTAGAAGAATATGGACCTAATGCAGGAAAATAGGAACCAGTATAGAATGGCAAAAATGTCAATATGGATATAGTGGGATGAAGGGCCTGTTTCGGTGCCCTATAACTCTCTAAATGCTAGTATCCTGATTCCCCTTCATGTGAATAAATTTAATTAAATCGGTCGGATTACATGACCTCTATTTTGCATTTTGTGGGATTAGAAAAATAAAAACATAGAAAATAGGTGCAGAAGTCAGCCATTCGGACTTTCGAGCCAGCACCACCATTCAATATTATCATGGGTGATAATCCAAAAACAGTACCCCGTTCCCGCGTTTTCCCCATATCCCTGAATTCTGTTACTTCGAAGAGCTAAATCTAATTCTCTCTTGAAAACATCCTGTGATTTGATCTCCACTGCCTTTTGTGGCAGAGATTTCCACAGATTAACAACTCTCCGGGTGAAGAAGTTTTTCCTCATCACCTAAATTGCCTCCCCTTATTCTTAAACTGTGACCCTTGGCTCTGGACTCCCCCAACATGGGGAACATTTTTCCTGCATCTCGCCTCACCAATCCCTTAAGAATTTTATATGTTTCTGTAAGATCCCCTCACATCCTTCTAAATTCCAGTGAATACAAGCCCAGTCGACCTATTATTTCATCATATGTCAGTCCTGCCATCCCAGGAATTAACCTGGTGAACCTACACTGCACTCCCTCAATAGCAAGAATGGCATTCCTCAAATTAGGAGACCAAAACTGCACACGATACTCCAGGTGTGATTTCATCAGGGCACTGTACAAATGCAGTCGGCTTCTTTGCTCCAAAACTCAAATCCTCTCGCAATGAAGGCCAACATGTCATTCGCTTTCTTCACAGCCTGCTGCACCTGCATGCTTACTTTCAGTGACTGATGTACAAGGACACCCAGGTCACGTTGCATCTCCCCTTTTCCTAATCTGACACCATTCAGATAATAATCTGCCTTCCTGTTCTTGCCACCAAAGTGGATAACCTCACATTTATCCACATTATACTGCATCTGCCCACTAACCCAACCTATCCAAGTCACCCTGCAGCCTCACAGCATCCTCTTCACAGCTCATACTGCCACCCAGTTTTGTGTCATCTGCCAACTTGGAGATATTCCATTTAATTCCCTTGACTAAATTGTTAATATATATTGTAAATAACTGGGGACCCAGTAATGAGCCTTGCGGCACCCCACTACTCACTGCCTGCCATTAATTCCTACTCTTTGTTTCCTGTCTGCTAACCAGTTCTCTTTCCATGTCAATACCCCACCCCCTATATCATGTGCTCTAATTTTGCACATTAATGTCTTTTGTGGGACCTTGTCAAAGGCTTTTTGAAAGTCCAGGTACACCACATCCACCAGCTCTCCATTATCCATTCTACTTGTTACATCCTCAAAAGATTCCAGAAGATTAGTCAAGCGTGATTTCCCCTACATAAATCCATGCTGACTTTGACCGATCCTGTCACTGCTTTCTAAATGCGCTGCTATTACATCTTTAATAATTGACCCAAGCATCTTCCGCACTACCGATGTAAGGCTAACTGGTCTATAATTTCCCGTTTTCTCGCTCCCTCCTTTCTTAAAAAGTAGGGTTACATTTGCTACCCTCCAATCCACAGGAACTGATCCAGAGTCGAGAGAACATTGGAAAATGATCACCAATGCATCCACTATTTCTAGGGCCACCTCCTTGAGTACTCTGGGATGCAGACCATCAGGCCCTGGGGATTTATCTGCCATCAGTCCAAACAGTTTACCTAACACCATTTCCTGACCAATGTGGATTCTCCTCCCTCCCACTAGACCCTTGGTCCCGTCGTATTCCTGGGAGATTATTTGTGTCTTCCTTAGTGAAGACAGAACCAAAGTATTTGTTTAACTGGTCCGCCATTTCCTTGTTTCCCATTATAAATTCATCATGGTCTATCCCCCCCCCCCCCTTTTAATTAACCCCTTTGTCCTCCTCTGTTGAGTTCTAAATTTCTCCCAGTCCTCCGGTTTGCTGCTTCCTCTGGCCAATTTATATGCCTCTTCCTTGGATTTAACACTATCCTTAATTTCCCTTGTCAGCCACGGTTGAGCTGCCTTCCCCGTTTAATTTTTTTGCCAGACAGGGATGACCAATTTTTGTAGTTCATCCATGCGATCCTTAAATCTTTGCCATTGCATCTCCACCGTCAACCCTTTAAATATCATTTTCTAGTCTATCCTGGCCAATTCCCGTCTCATACCATCAAAGTCTCCTTTCTTTAAGTTCAGGATGCTAGTCTCTGATTTAACCGTGTCACTCGTCATCTTAATGCAGAATTCCACCATATTATGGTCACTGTTGCCCAAGGGGCTTTGCACAATTAGATTGCTAACTAATCCTTCCTCATTACATAATACCCAGTCTAGGATAGCCTGCCCTCCAGTTGGTTCCTCTACATATTGGCGTAGAAAACCATCCCGTCCGTATACATTCCAGGAAATCCTCCTCCTCAGCACTGTTACCAATTTGATAGGTCCAATCTATATGTAGATTAAAGTCACGCACGATAACTGCTGTACCTTTGCTACACGCATCCCTAATTTCCAGTTTGATGCTGTCCCTACCGTCCCTACTGCTGTTTGGTGGTCTGTATACTACTCCAACAAGTGTTTTCTGCCCTTGGTTATTTCGCAGTTCTACCCATACAGACTCTACAGCATCCAAAGCTAATGTCTCTGCTTACTATTGCATTAATCTTCTCTTTAACCAGCAATGCCACCCCAGCTCCTCTTCCTTTCTGTCTATCCTTCCTGAATATTGAGTACCCCTGCATATTGAGCTCGCTCCGTAATCACAACTATATCATATTCATTAACTAATAGCTGCGCATTCAATTTCATTTCGGAGTCACGTGAGTGACTTCGTGAAGAGCCCGCCGGCGCGCATGCTCGCCATATCGTCGTAACGCGTTGCTGCGACGGCTGGCGGTGGAGCGCGCTCCTCGCCAGCCCTTCATAAGGGGCCACGGAGGTGAGTATTCCACCTTTAGTTGGTGGTCCTTGTTGTCTGATTATGTCTTCCAGCAAGGACATGGATGGGAGTTCGAAGGGCCGGAGGACGTCAGGACGAGTTCGCCGGTCAACAGTTCCGGGGCCTTTACCATCGGCAGTACCTGCAGCGCAGGCCGGGACTCAGGCGGAGATGTGGGTAAGCCCTGTGTTCACAGGTCCAGATCCGCCAGCACACCACAGCTCGGAGGAGTTCGACGAGGAGGAGTGTGGTGTGCCGCCAGAGCAGGGGGACCCTGCCATGGCAGTCAGGTTGTCAGCGGGCTCGCTGGCGACCTCGAGCAGGGCGCGTGCCGTTGCACGGCCTGTTCCACTCAGCCCTCCGAGAAGGGGGAGGGGAGGAGCCCAGAAGCCTAACCCTGTTAGGGCTAAGGCATTGCCTGTCGCGGAGGAGCGGTCAGGTTCCAGGGCGAGACCCGGGGCGGCTGTGAGGTCCAGCCGGCACACCCCGACTCTCGACGCCGGGACGGGTCGGTTGAGTCGGGTCTCGTCGCGGTCGCCGAGCCCCCCATGGATGGGTGGGCGGCACCATGCGTCGGCAACGTCCACGATGTGGGCAGCCGGCAAGACTGCGCGGGCCCCAGGCAGCCATGCTTCGGCTGGTGCCGACACCTCGCCGCATGTGCCCTTAGTGGCAGCGGCTTCAGCTCTCGCTAAACGGAGGCGATTGAACACGCCCGCGCAGGAATCGCGCAGTTTCGCCTCGGCGGCTGTTAGCGACAACTACCGGCACCGGCAGGGCCTCGACGAGGTGCGGGCCGATGACAGGAGCCCGGTTTTCTTTTCAGAGCCGGAGGACTCCGACCACCTGAGTGTTCAGGGTGAAGGGCGTATTGACCGTATGGAGCGGCTGCTGGAGACATCAGTGCGGCTATCCGTCAACAAGAGCTACAATTGCAGCGGATCCTGAAACTCCTCACGGCCGGTATTACCGCCTTTGCGCGGTCGGTGGACGAGGACGAGCTGAATTTGGACCAGGAAGATGCTCTGGCCTTATTGTGCGCGACCCAGCACGAAATCAACGGGTTTCGCAAAAACAGCATCCGCCCAGCACTCAACCCGAAGTTTGCAGGATTGTGCAAACCACCGCCGCCGCCGCCGCCCCGTCAGCTCTTTGGTGAGGACCTCTCGAAGAGAGTCAAAGAGCTTGACGAACAAGCCAAAACGGTGGGGATCATGCGCTCTAAGAGTGCCCCCACACCGTCCGGCTCAAAAGCTCCATACATTCGCTCACGAGGGTCGGCCAGTGCCTCGACGAGGACTCACCCTCTAGCTCCACAACGACAGCAACACCAGAACCAGCACCAAGGGTCTTTTTTAGGACAGGGTCGGCAGAGACCTTTTTGGAAATCGAAGACGCCGCGCCCTCAAGCCAACCCAGCACCTCCACGGCCACCCACACGTGTCAAGGACCGCCGGTAACCACGGAGGTGAGGGGGTCTGGTTCTCTCTTTTCTCTCTGTTTAACTTCCCATGTTGGTGGTCGTTTACGGTTGTTTTTGGATGCATGGGGTAATTTTACTGGTGATGAGTATGTGTTGCGGAATATTCAGGGGCATAAAATTGAGTTTATTAATGGCGACATTCCTCCATCCCAGCACATGCCTGGTCGTACGTTCAAATTGTCTGCTGCAGAACAGGCAGCAGGCTACAAGGAAATTTTAGGTTTGGAACAGAAGGGTGTGATTGAGAAAACAGTGCATGAGCCAATTGAATTTGTTTCGAACATATTTACTAGACCTAAGAAGGATGGAGGCTGTCGTGTCATTATTGATCTAACCCGTTTGAATACGTTTGTAACATATACTCATTTTAAAATGGATACGTTTGAAACAGCCAAATCATTGATTTTTCATGGCTGCTTTATGGCATGCATTGATTTGAGGGATGCATATTATTCAGTATCCATCCAGAAAGATGATAGAAGGTTTTTGAAATTTATCTGGATGGGGCAACTTTGGCAGTATAAGGCTTTGCCTAATGGGCTTACTACAGCCCCTAGATTGTTCACTAAATTGGTGAAGCCAATCATGGCTTATTTGAGACAACGACATCATATAGTTATGGCCTATTTAGATGATGTCTTTATTGTGGGCCACACCCTGCAATTGGCTGAACAGGGTGTTGCAGCTGCTGTCAATATATTTCAACAATTAGGATTCATTGTCCATCCAGAGAAATCAAAGTTCTGCCCTGCCCAGGTAATTAATTACCTAGGGTTCACGGTGAACTCAATGAGCATGAGGATAACTATACCAATTAACAAAATTGAGGAAGTCACTCAGGTGTGCAGAGATTTAATTGGCACCAATATACCATCGATTCGGCATACAGCCACAGTAATTGGCAAGTTAGTGGCTTTGTTTCCGGCAGCACGATATGGACCTTTGCATTATCAGAATTTGCAAAGAGCTAAAATTACTGCGTTAAAATGGAACGCTGGTCATTACGATCGATCTATGCAGCTGCCGTCCGAAGCGATAACTGAGTTGCAATGGTGGGTGTGTCACATTAGCAACTCATTTAAGCCTGTCAGGGAGGCTAATCCGGTGGTATATTTACAGACTGATGCAAGCTCCAATGGCTGGGGAGCTACTGATAATTGCTCTAGTTGTGGGGGTAGATGGGACACCCTTGAGGCATCGATGTTGTTGACTCAAGGGATTAACTATTTGGAGTTGCTGGCAGCATTCCACGGACTTCGTGCATATTGTTTCAAGCTTGTTGGAGCACACGTCCGTCTCCAAATAGACAACACCACAGCTGTGGCATATTTAAACCATATGGGTGGTACCAGGTCAGTTTCGTGTGACAAATTGGCTAACTCAATTTGGCTCTGGTGTATTCAAAGAGACATTTGGATTTCAGCTACCTATTTGCCAGGTGAGCTTAATACTGTGGCAGACACCAGGTCACGCAAATTTAATGACAACATTGAATGGATGTTGCATCCTGAGATTTTGCTAAAGTCACAGCCAAATTTGGTAAACCGGACATTGACCTTTTTGCGTCACGGTTGAACCATCAGGTACCAGCCTACGTTTCATGGGAACCAGATACTGGGGCAATAGCGCTAGATGCATTCTCGCTGGACTGGGGGAATTGGGTTTTCTATGCCTTCCCTCCGTTTTGCCTCATCAGTCGGGTATTGCGAAAGATTCAGGCAGATGCTGCCAAGGGCATCCTTATTATACCCGACTGGCCCACACAGCCTTGGTATCCGGTGGTCTTTGACATGCTCAACGAACCTTGGGTCCTTTTGAAGGGTTGCCCACAATTGGTTACTCACCCTGTGTCAGGGGAGCCACATCCCTGCCATGGCTATTTAAATTTGTTGGCTTGCAGGTTCTGAACAGGCCGTTAGTCCAATACGGCCTCTCGGCTCGGACCATGGATACCATCGGGGCGTCGTGTCGAGAGTCCACAAGGCGAAGATACCGCTCGCATATTAAGAAGTGGGAAGCCTACTGCAGCCGCTCTCGCATCACGTACGATGACGTGACAATAACCGACGTCCTGGAATTCCTCGCGGGGTTGCACCATGATGAACACTTAAGTTACAGTGCCATCAACAGCGCCAGAAGTGCGCTATCATTCTACCTCAAGATTGGGGTAGGATCCAACAGGCTAGTGTCCAGACTCATGCGGGGTATATTCAATATGAATCCGCCTACACCACGCTATAATATCACCTGGGATGTCAGGGACGTATTAACCCTGCTCAGGACGTGGTCTCCCATGGAAGGGCTCCAACTGGACCAACTCACCATGAAGCTGGTGATGTTACTAGCGCTGACTTCAGCTCAGAGGGTACAGACACTACACAAACTGCGTGTCGACAGAATGACATCTACCCCTACAGAAGTAGTCTTTTTCGTTGACGAGCTACTAAAGCAGCATAGACCTGGGTGCACAGGGCTGCAGCTGAAGTTCCCGGCATACCCCGCAGATGCTAGGCTATGTTTAGCCTCACATATCCGCCACTATGTCAAGGTGACGGCACGCATCAGAGGAATGGAGAGATACCTGCTTGTCACTCATAAGAGACCTCATCATCGAGTGACAGTCCAGACGATATCCAGGTGGCTTCGAGTCGTCTTGGGTAAGTCAGGTATCGACACTAATGTGTTCAAGTCTCATTCCACCAGGGCTGCATCGACGTCAGCGGCGAGGGTCATGGAGGTGCCCATGGACCAAATTCTCGCCACAGCAGGATGGGCGAATGAAGCTGTGTTCCAGCGTTTTTATAACAAGCCTGTTGCTGCTCCTCTACAGTTCGCAGAAGCCGTGCTGAATGCAGGTCAAGAACGTGGAGATGTCCCCGCATGAGGGGTTTTTGATTTGTTATTAATAAATATGCTTTTGTTTTGCAGTATGAGCTATTGAGCCAGTTTGTTCCTCCCATCCATCCCTGGTAGTGGTGTGTCAGCATGGACGTGGTCCAGGGCGTGTAATCACAGAAGCTTTGAAGTCTTCACGAAGTCACTCACGTGACTCCGAAATGAAATAGTAAGATTGAACGAGAACTTACCAGTTCGAAGGTTGATCTTTATTTCATGAGGAGTCGAAGTGAGGGATTTCGTGCCCTCCTCGCCCAACCCTCAATCACCTTCATCTGGTAATCTTAGTCAATTCAATCATACTATGCGAAGTCATTTCTATTGTTGGTTCTGTGATTCCACGCCGCTACTTTGAAGTATGTCGAGCATGCGCGCCGGCGGGCTCTTCACGAAATCCCTCACTTCGACTCCTCATGAAATAAAGATCAACCTTCGAACTGGTAAGTTCTCGTTCAATCTTACTATTCATCCACCTTATTACAAATGCTCCTCGCATTAGGCACAAAGCTTTCAAGTTTGTTTTTTCTTTTCTCCCTTTTACCTTTTGCTTCTGTCTTCCTTTTACGGCCCTCTGTCTCCTTGCATTGGTTCCCATCCCCCTGCCCTGTCAGTTTAAACGGGCTTGACTGCAATCAACTTATCAGGTTGTTTAGCATTCAACATTTCCACTCAACATACCATAATAATGCAGCACAGACAGTGCATGTTGCTCATTCCTGATGTTGCTGGATGAGGTATTACTGCCATTTGTGTTCACTTAAATAAGCCTGTTCATTTGGCTGAATGTATTCAATGGCCACCTCTATCATCATTTAAGTGGCATTTCTCTTCTTGACATCCAGCAGACACATAAGATGTTACATCTCATCTAGGCTGGAGTAGAAAAAGCATCAAATGCTGGGAACAGGTGGGTATTTCAACAAAGTTGCGTTAGGAAGTCCACATACTTCCTGTTAATTATTTTATTTCCATCATGTCAAAGTTATAGATTGAGGGCGACATGACAGTGCAGTAGTTAGTGCTACTGTCTCACAGCTTCAGTGATTGGTTCGATCCTGGCCTTGGATGCAGCCTGTTTGATGTTTGTAAATTAAAATTGCTTCTACTACGTTTTCCAGGTTCCCCCCACATCCTTGTAACTGGCTCCTGGGTGTAGTTAAGCAGTAAAAATATATCTCAAAGGGGAGGTAATGGACATGTGTGAAAGAAAAAAAAAATGTTGCAGGACTACAAGTAAACATGAAGTCGAAGGATGGATAGATGGATTTTTTTACTGGGAGCCAGCATGAATTTGAAGGATTGGACATCCTCCCCGTGTCAGAGAAAATAAGCACGCATTGACCCTTCAGTTCATAGAAGGATTCCTCACCTGTGTTTCCTCTGTGAGCTGCAGTTCTGCTTTCACCTCCTCCTCCCTCCTCCCTCCCCCCTCCCCCCTCCCCCTTCCCCCCTTCCCCCCTTCCCCCCTTCCCCCCCTTCCTCCCTCCTCCCTCCTCCCTCCCCCCCCCCTTAGACGGAGCAAGATTGAGATCCCCTGGTCCAACTCTGCATCCATCACATAATTCTCTGACATTTCCAACATCTACAACGTGATTCCACCACCAGTCACATCTTCCTGTACCCAAGCTTTTCCACATTCCGCAGAGAGTGCTCTCTCCACAACTCCTTGGTTCGCTCATCTCCTCCCACCCAAACTGCCCCTCCATAGAAACCTTCATCTGAAACTGCAGAAGATGTGACACCTATCATTATGCCTCCTCCCTCACCTCCATCCAGGGACCAGAGCAGTCCTTCCAGGTGAGAGGTTCACATGCACTTCCTCTTACATCATCTACTGAATTTGATGCTCCTTTACATCACTGAGACCAACATAGACTGTTTCACTGAAGACTTTTGCTTGGTCCACCAAGGCCCACTGGATCTCCTAGTTGCTAACTGTTTTAACTTCCCTTCCCATTCTGACCTTTCTGTCGTGGGCCTCCTCCACTGCCAGAGTGAGGCCATACGTAAACTGGGTGGACATTGAGAGGGAGGAGGAAGAGGAAGGAGGAGGTGAAAGCAGAACTGCAGCTCACAGAGGAGACACAGGGGAGGGATCCTGAGGGGAGGTGAGGTTTCTACCTCCCATCTCATTCCACCACTATCTCTCTCTCTCTGGTATTACATTTCACTCCTTGTATCTCCTTATCTCACACCTTTTTGCCTGACCCTGCTAAGTAACTCCATCACTTTGTGTTCTACACAAGAGCAGAGTATCTGCAGTTCTTTGTGTCTCTGCAAGCTCTTGGCGCTGATGCTATGGAAAGTGTTGTATTGTTCATATTAGTCCTTTTGTGGTAAAGGGTAACATGCAGATATCGCCCACGCCAAAGAAGACAAGATCTGTGGGACAATTATGGCTATCAGATACCTCCAACTGAGATGTAAAAAATTCAGAAATCAGAAATCTATATGAAAGGCTGTAGGAAATGTGACAGGCATCATGGTCACTACATTACCAGTGACTTTATAAGACAGAACTATAAAAATAGCAGATAAAGCTGGCACATCCAAGAGGGAATTTTATAGATGTTTAACAGGAAAACGGGTTGAACAATGTGGGTGGACAGTTATGGGATTTATACTTTAAGATTTCTTATTCATAGAAATTGCACCTTCCAACATTTTGCAAGAGCTGTGAGTCAAATTAAAACAAATAAAATTAGGGAATGATTTCAGATCTTGTGAACTGAATTTGAGGATAAAAATGGATTGGACTACCAATAATCATGCCTCATTCATCAATCACCTGCTGTACCTCTGAAACAGATGAAAACTGGCTTGTGGTTGCGATCAGGAAAACAGAAAGAAGCTGTTCCTATTAATTTCTAAGTGATGTGCAACAGATACAGGGAAATTGTGAGGAAAAATGCTTTTACACAGAGGGTGACTTTATCCTGGGAGCTCAGTGTTCATAAGAGTGGTGGGAACAGAATCAATCAGGGCTTTCAAGAATCATACCAGTTGAGGCAAAATACTTTGAGGGCTACAGGGAAAGGGTACTGGGGATGAATAGATTACTCCACAAAAAGCCAAAATAGTATCATAGGGCTGAATGGCCTTCCTCTGTGCAGTAACAGTTTAATGATTCTGTGGTGGCAGCTGCAGTTTGAGTTGAGATTGTGCTGATGCAAACATACTTACATTTGTTTTGTGCATGCAGGGTCTGCTATCAGTTACCATGCCAAAATTAGTCTTGCTCTTAAAGAATCACAAGTGCGACAGAAGACGTTGGAACTTTTCATCTTTTTTGTAGGGTCTCCTGCCTCACAGGAGCAGAACTACGGCATTAAGCGTTGCTGCTCAAAGGCCCCTTTGTGTCCACGTTGGCATTACAAGCACTTTGTTTCCTCTCCATTTACATCGCCTCACAGCAGGGTCAATGTCCCTTCTCTTTCATTCATGATGATTCTGTTGATTCAACACTGAAATCCACCATTCACCACACAACCAGAATTGTTTACATCCTGCCACATTATAATCCTATCCCCCCTCCCCATCCAATCCCCCCCACCACCCCCCCGCCCCCCCCCCACCAACTCCCACCATCCCAATCCACCACTCTATTTAAGGTTCTGAACCATTCACAATTGTCTAAAATAAATTAGTTTTCAATACTCTCAGGACTATTCCCCATCTACTCACTACAAGATATACTGGGATTGCTCAGATTATTCACCTGCATGAGGACAACCAGCTCTTTGACTTGACATTTCTGGGCAAGACTGGAAGCTTGACCTATGGAAATATGAAACTTCGCAGCCATGTCTTATCAAGGTACATTATCAGGCTTGCATTGCTATCATTGTTTGTTATTAATACAGCCTGTTGCTTTTGTTAATTTGCCTGGCTTCAAGAATAAACAGGAAGTTGAAAATAATTCTTTGCAAAGGACTCCTGGAAACCCCCTGTGATGAATATTCGGAAATTTGAAAAGATCTTGGAGTAAAATGTGCTAGCTTGTGTTTCTGCACCAGCGTTATAATCAACAATTTATATTTCTAGAGCAGCTTTTGTATAATGAAATTCTCTGAAAGGAACAAGGATAGTTTACAAAAATTGATGTTGGGGTAATGGACCATAACATCAAAGATGCAGGTACTAAGGAACATATTTAAATAGGAGATGTGGAGAGGTACAAAGTTTCGCAGTTGAAGACATTGTCGCCTGTGGCAGGGTGCGTATCAGCATGCCTTTAATCTGAAGAAGGATCTCGACCCGAAACGTCGCCTATCTCCTTCGCTCCTTAGATGCTGCTGCACTCGCTGAGTTTCTCCAGCTTTTTGTGTAACCCTTTAATTAACAATGTTGAAAGACCATAGATGATGTCCCAGGGATAGATTGGTTTGGGGTGGGAGGGTGGGAGGCAATTGCATTTCATCTTTGTCGCTGGCTATCAGTTGCTTTTGATACTCACATCTAAACATGTGGTTGAAAGCAGTGGACCTGCATGTCGAGTGGGGAGTATAGCCAGAAGCCAATACTCTCACACTTATTCAGTACTGGTGACCAAAGATCAATTTGTGGGTCAGTAAAGTACCAGAGGGTGACAGGGGCAGGAACTGGGCCAGCAGTTCGCTGGGGCAGAGAATGCCTGGATTTAATTAAGGAAGATCTGATGACAAAGGAAGGGATTATTTATAATGTCAGTTAATGGGTGGGGGATTGAAGGTTGAGGTTGGTAACAGTTTAATAGGAATGGGGGAGGGTAAAAGTATCTCAATCCTCATCTGAACCTTAATAACACTAAGATCTATGTGTCCTCACACTTATTTGGCTTCAGCATAATGCAGGATATGCTACGCTGCAAGATTATCCTACAATTCTTCCAGTTTTTGGTCTTGGGTCAGCCAGTTACCTGATGGAGCCAAGGTCATGCCTAGTCGGGAATAAGATTTAAGATGGGGTTGAAATGTCCTCAAATGACTCACATACAGATCTGCAGGAAATCAGCAGGGAGATTTGGAGCAATGTAATTGCCTCATTTAAGCACAGTCGCAGAACATCTAGTCGTTGACCCTAATTATTGGTAAACACTTGACAGGGTGGAGCAGGTGATCTCATGGTATAAAACTTTGTTTTATTTTGATTGTATCTATGTGAATTATATCAATTAGTGGTCATTGCATTTATTGAGGGCGTATTCATTTGAGATGCATCCATACCTCACGACGAGATCAAAAAAAAAAAATGCTGGTGGAACTCCGTTGACTGGGCAGCATTTGGGGGGGGGGGGGGGGAGGAGTTGTTGATGTTTCGGGGATCGAGACCCTGCCTCAGGAATGACTGGAGAAGGAAGACAGTTGGTACTAAGAGATGGGAAGACATAAAACATTGGCCCAGTGGAGCGCGGATGGGTGAAGGATGATGGGCAGAAGGATCCAGGTGGGGGAGAGCTGGAGCTGGGAGATAAAGACAGGTAAGTGACAGGTGAAAGGAGTCAAGGGGAAAAAAGCAGATGGAGCCAGGTTGGGGAGGGGAGGGGAGTGTCAGGGTGGAAACAGAAGCTGGAGGGTGATAAGCAGGAACACAAGGTGATTATCCCACCTAGCTCCTTCTGCCCATTGTGCCTCACCTCCCCTCAGTCTGTCTCTCCCATACTGGCCAATGTCTCACACGTTGGCCTGTTACATCCTACAGCGCCAACCTTCCTGTTCATCGCGGTGTGTGTCTGCATCACCTTGGCTTTGCACCGTGTGAATTTCACTAAGGGATCGTCAGAAATGTGCACGCCCAGGAATTTGAAGCTCTTGACCCTTACCCCCCATCGACCCGTTGATATAAACGGGACTGTGGGTCCCCATCCTACCCCTTCTAAAGTCCACAATCAGTTCCTTGGTTTTGCTGGTGTTGAGGGCCAGGTTATTGTGCTGGCACCATTTGGTTAGTCGGTCGATCTCACTTCTATACTGTGACTCGTCCCCATCAGTGATACGTCCCACAACAGTGGTGTCGTCAGTGAACTTGATGATGGAGTTCGCACTATGACCGGCTACGCAGTCATGAGTATAGAGTGAGTACAGCAGGGGGCTGAGCACGCAGCCTTGAGGTGCTCCCGTGCTGATTGTTATCGAGGCTGACACTTTTCCACCAATACGAACAGACTGTGGTCTGTGAATGAGGAAGTCAAGGATCCAATTGCAGATGGATGCGCAGAGACCCAGTTCTGCGAGTTTAGTAACCAGCTTGGAGGGGATGATTGTATTAAATGCTGAACTGTAATCAATGAATAACAGCCTGACATATGAGTTTTTGTTGTCCAAGAGATCCAGACCGGAGTGGAGAGCCAGCGAGATCGCGTCCACCGTTGATCTGTTGTGGCGGTAAGCGAACTGCAGTGGGTCTACGTTTTTCTCGAGGTGGGAGTTGATTTGCGCCATGATCAACCTCTCAAAGCACTTCATCACCACAGGCGTTAGTGCCACTGGTCGATAGTCATTGAGGCATGTCACCTTGCTCTTCTTGGGCACCGCTATAATTGATGCCCTTTTGAAGCAGGTGGGAACCTCAGACCTCAGAAGTGAGATGTTGAAAATGTCCGTAAAAACTCCAGCCAGTTGGTCCGCACAGGTTTTTAGAACACGACCGGGTATGCCATCAGGTCCAGACGCTTTTCGAGGGTTCACCCCTCTGAAGGATTTCCTGACTTCACCGCCAGATGTTCAAGGTGTGGAGAGCAGGAGTTGAACAGGACTGCCATGTCTGAGCACCATGCAGAGTTGACCATGAGGCAGACGCCCCCTCCTCTCCCTTTCCCAGATGCCTGCGTACAGTCCATACGGTGGATGGAGAACCCTTCAGCTGGACCGCTGAGTCTGGGAAGATGGGGGTGAGCCATGTCTCTGTGAAACAGAACACAGAGCATTCCCTCAGCTCATTTTGATAAAGCAGCCTTGCTCTTAAGTCCTCCACTTTATTTTCAAGGAACTGTACGTTGGCCAGTAGGATAGTAGGGAGAGGGGGCCGAAGTCCCCTGTGCTTCAGTCTGACCTGAAGTCCTGCCCGTCGGCCACGTTTCCAGACACAATGGAGGCCTCCCCTTTGTTTCCAGATACTGTACTTACTGTACCTGCTGTTTCTGCGAACCTGTGCTGGAACGGGGATTCCCTTGCAGACGGCAGCTCCAGCTCCGTTCCGATTGGGGATTCCCTCCCAGACGGCAGCTCCGGCTCCGTTGTGCCCGGGAAATCCTGCTCGTCACCTGGAGGTGTTTCCAGGTACAGTCTCTTTGATTCCCAGTCGGGTCGGGTTCTCTCCAGCGGTCCAGGGAACACTTGTAGTCGGAGGCTCCCGCAGCTGCGGGAGATTGCGAAGTCGCTGGTGCTTTCAGGTGCACTAGCAGCTTGTCCGTTGCGGCGCCGATTTCTGCCGTTTTTCCTATCCAGGTAAGTTGCTTGTTGCTGTGAGTCATTTTCATCTTCTGTTTGGCAGTTAGCAAAAAGTCCCCGCTGGCAGGCGCCAACAGATCCAAAATACCTGTTCAACTTGTCTGCCATTTCCTTGTTCCCCATATTAAATTCACGTTTTTCAGTCTTCAAGGGTTCTACTTTGGTCTTAACAAATTTTGTCCTCTTCACATACCTAAAGAAGCTTTTACTATCCTCCTTTATATTCTTGGCTAGCTTACCTTCGTACCTCATCTTTTCTCCCCGTATTGCCTTTTTAGTTATCTTCTGTTGCTCTTTAAAAGTTACACAATGCTCTGGCTTACCGCTCATCTTTGCTATGTTATACTTCTCTTTTATTTTTATTCAAGAAGGGCAGGAAACTTACCAGAGAGTATTGAGCTGCTGGAGGAGGAAGTTGAGGCAAGTACTATCACAATGTTTAATAAACATTTAGACAAGCACATGGATAGGACGAGATATGGCCAGTGTGGGCAAGTTGGGCCGAAGGGCCTGTTTCCACGCTACATGTTTCTATGACTCTCTGACTATGACTTCCCTCTCCCTCTCCTGTATGCACCAGCTGTCTTACCATTCCACTCTCAATTCTGATGCAGGGTCACGACCCGATTTGTTAACAATTCCTTCCAGCTCCACAAATGTTGTTCGACCCGCTGAGTTCCTGTATTTTGCTCCAGATCCCAGCTTCTGCACTATCTTATGTCTCGGGATTGGAATTGGGAAGAAGAGCATTTTTGTATAAATCTCTGACATCAAACTCCAGAAAAAAACAGGTGGACTGTGGAAAAGAGTCGGATGGAATGCGAAGTAACCAGGAAGGTTAACGAGCGCAGGGTCCTTGACATGGTCTATACGGACTTCAGCAAGGCCTTTGAAAAGGCCTTTGATAAAGCTACTCTGGAAGGTTAGATGGTGCTGGGCCCATTGCTATTTATCATTTGAATCCACAAGGCATAGTTAGTAAGTTTGCAAATGACACTAAAATAAGTCATATCGACAGAGAAGTTGGTTATCAACAATTTCAGCAGGATCTTGATCAGCTGGGCAAATGGGGTGAGGAATGACTAATAGAGTTTAATTCAGCTAAGTGAGAGTGGTGTTGCATTTTGGGAAGTCAAACTTTGGAAGGATCTTCACTGTAATTTGGTAGAGCCGCAGGGAATGTTGTGGAACAGAGCGATTTAGGAGTACAAGTACATAGTTTCATGAAAGGGTGGAGCAGAAGGCTTTTGGCACACTAGACTTCATCATTCAGGGAATTGAGTGCAGAAATTGGGATCTTAGGTAGCAGTTGTACAAGATGTTGGTGAGACCGTAATTAGAATATCATGTTCAGTTTTGCTCACCCTGCTATAGGAAAGATGCCATTAATCTGGAAAGAGTGCAGAGAGGAATTATGAGGATGTTTCCGGGACGCGAGATCCTGGCCTATAGGGGGAGGTTAGGCAGGCTGGGACTTGGAGTGCAGGAGGCTGAATGGTGATCTTACAGAGATGTATAAAATCATGACGGAATCGATAGGGTGAGTGCACAGAGTCCTTGTCCAATGTTAGGCTAAACAAGAGCGAGAGGCCAGAGGTTTAAGGTTAGAGGTGCTGATTTAATAAGAACCTGAGGGGCAACGTTTTGGTATATGGAACAAGCTGCCAAAAGAAGCTAATAGCATAGCTAACATTTCAAAGACTTTTATACAGGCACATGGATAGGATGGCTTGTGGCTGCTTATTTGTTGTGAAGTTTCAATCTGAAACTCAATACGACCATACTTCAAGAAGCATTTGGATCTTAATTTCTCCACAGCTATATATCTGTTTGTCATTGCAGATATTCAGTGTGTCTTTGATTCCTTTAGGGGGATAGTGCATAAGCTTTAGAAACACTTCAATGCTGAATTCACTCTATAGCTGAGCTGCTTAAATTGGAAATGTCCGACATGTTTGGAGAACTAGGAGGAACAGCACCTCATATTTCGCATGGGCAGCTTACAACCCAAAGGTATGGACGTTCAATTGTTTACATTTTAGGTAACCCCTGCCTTCCCCGCCCTCTCCCACCCTAGATGTCCTACTAGTTCCACTGTTCGTATCTTTGTATCCCTTCGTTATCACCTCTTCCCCAGCGAATAAAGGGGCATTATGGGCTCCACCCTTCCTTGATTATTTGTGACCGGCCCTATTTTGTTCTGTTTTTTTCTTACCTCCAGTTCTCTCACCCCTACTTTCAGTCTGAAGAAGGGTCCCGACCCAAAACATTACCCATCCATTTTCTCCAGAGGTGCTGCCTGACCCGCTGAGTTACCGCAGTGCTTTGTCGATCTCAGAGTGGAGATGTTGGGTCCATGGACCTCAAGCTTTATGCAGCTAGTATTCATATAGGGTAAAAAAATTAACAAATGAATTACATCAAGGAGAGGCCATCAAGTGTGTAAACAAAGGTTAAGGTAAGATGGTATGTCCTGTTTCGGCACATCAGTAAATAAATAGCCAGTGCTATGCCTGTGCTTCAATAGTACTAGTAAGAAATTTACAGGACCACAAAGATATTTAAGTTCTATTCACTTTTGTACAGATGTGTCTGTGGGTGGGCTGGTGGAGGAAACAAGAGATATATGATAAATAAAAGCCAGGGATGAGTTGCAAACATAAGGAGCCACAACTGGTTCTTCATATGGCAGCTTGCTAGACTTTCCCAAACAATGCCAACCACTAAACACAAAGAGCAAAATTGTGCATGGTGTCTTAATAATTAACATGCAAAGAAAGGAGGCCTGGTTCTACTCCTGACTTCTGCCAACTGGAATAAACAATGTTGTAAACACTTGGCAGGCTGTGTCAACAAAAGCAGACATCTGACACACACCATGACCAATCAAGTGAAGAGGAAACATCTTGAACAAAACTTAGTGACAACAGCACGCCAGCGAGACACCAGGAAATGCTGGTAATTCTGCAAGGGAGGAATGTTAATTCCTATGAACAGGGCTTCTACCAATGTGGGACTTTTTCATAAATTTAACAATATATTTAGCATGATTTGCAGTTTGTTGAAGTTTCCAAATTTTACCAGCTCTCTTGGCACAAAAGTATTTCTTAAAAAACATAACCAAATTCAAGAGACACCATCTACCACGCACAAAACCATGCCGACTACCTCTAATCAACTCCTGTCTGTCCAAATGCAAGTATATCATATCTGTCAGAAGCCCCTCCAGTGACATCCCTACAACAGATGTCAGTTTACTGGTCTATGATTCTTATTTGGCATATCCACATTATGATGGAGAATGGTACCTGTTTATTTAAAAGTTGAAAAGAATGGAATCTCCTTGATCCCTGAACTTTGCCTTGTTCTTGGGTCATATGTGGAATCTGAAAGTAACTTGTTTAAGCCAATTAACAGATAGTTTTAGCTCCTGACTTCCAACAAGGAGATATTTTTATTTTTAGCTGTGGAGACCATGAAAACTAAAAACTCCATGAACTACAAAGGAATGTGATGTAGTAACTAGTTTTATTTCCCGAAAGAAGATCCTGTTAATGTTAGAATTAGCTGCAACATTTCTGAAAGTGATTGTGTAGTTGGATTTATTGTAGGTTATATTATTGCACAAACGTTTAAAGCAGTATCAAACTATTCTATCCACATCTTTAATGCAGGGGATGGTCCACTTATCATAAAACAAGTTTGTCTATCAATTATAATACTTGCATAGAATGATAATACTCTTCCCAATCTCTGCCAATCCAGCCTTGTGACTATGACATGCAGTAATTAACGGAAATGGATTTTGCATACTTAATTTGTATATACATCTTCTACATTGCATTTCATGGGCAAATTACCTGAATTTATTGGGAAAGATGCCATACTTTTTGTTCTCTCCACTCTGTAAATCACACTCCTGATTGGCTAATAAAGCACAGTGAACAGATTAAAAAAACAAACTGCAGTACCACTGGAATAGATAATAACACATCCAATTTCCAGTGTGCAGGAAGGAACCATAGATGCTGGTTTAAACTGAAGATAGACATAAAATGCTGGAGTACCTCAGCGGGATACTGAGGAGACAGGTATGGGGGCCTCATATATGATGGAAGAGGGGAACCCCTGTTCCCTAAAGAATGAGGACCACCTCATCTTGGGTGCAGATATGGCGTAGACGGAAGAATTGGAAGTAGGGGATAGAGACTTTGACGGAATCAGGGTGGGAAAAAGTGTAGTCGAGATAGTTGTGGGAGTCAGTGGGTTTGTACTAGATGTCAGTCGATAGTCTATCTCCTGTGATGGAGAGGGTGAGATCAAGAGAAGGGAGGGAGGTGTCAGAGATGGCCACTAGGGGCGCTGCATGATGGCAGCCTCTGCCTATAGTCTGTCTGTTTTTCCATCTTTTTTTATTTTTAGTCTGTTTAAAAAGTATGTTTTTGGAGGTTTCTTTAGTATTTTTATGTGGGGGAGGTGGGCAGGGTAAGGGGGAAACCATTTCTCAGTCACTTCCTGGTGAGGATGCGACTATTCTCCGAGTCACGTCCTCGCCCCCCTCCCTCGCGGCCTATCAACTTGATTGGCGCGGCTTTTCCTGCCGGAGGCCGGGCCAGAGCTTCAGCAGTGACGCAGCACTGGATTCACCGCGGAGCGGGCAATGCCTTACCTGGGATCACCGTTTGAAGCTCTGGATTGTTGGGCCTTCTGCTTCAACATTGTGGAGCTGTGGTTGCGGAGCTCCCAGCCGCGGGCGGCGCTGACTTCAACATCACGGAGTCCTGGGATCCCTTCGCCGAGGGCCGCCATTGTGAATCTCCACCCAGCTCGGCCTGTGGTCTTCGGGAGCTGCAGTCTCCGGTAAGAAGTGGTCGATTCGGAAGTCCAAGCAACTGAGGGGGTTCTTTCATTCCAACAGCCCAGCGAGAGGGTTGCACATCGGGCCGCCTGTAGTGGCGACTGTGGAGGGCTTGGGAGGCCCCGACCACGGGTGAACATCAAAGAACATCAAAGAGGAGAGTGACCGAACTTTGGTGCCTTCCCTCACAGTGGGAAACTTTGATTCCGCTGTGTGGGGATGTTTATGTTAAAGACTATCGTGTTCTGTGTTCTTTTCTATTCGTATGGCTGTATGGTGACCCCAAATTTCACTGTACCAATTGGTGCATGTGACAATAAATGTCTCTCTTGAATCTTGAATCTTCAACCTTGAGATGGTCCAAGTGAATTTGAATGCAGGATGGAAATTGGTGGTGAAGTTAATAAAATCCATGTGTTCTGTATGGGTGCAGGACTTAACACTGATGCAGGTGTCAATGTAACCGAGATAAAATTCGGGGATAGCTACACCTTTGATTTGGAGGAAGTGTGAGGACCAGCTCCGCTAGGCGGTAGACAGCGTTAGTTTTTGCAGCTCCGGGCCTCGCTCACCCAGACCTGCAATGGACCCCAACTTTACTTCATTCTTCGCTAGATTCACGGCCTCAACAAATGCTTCCTTAAATACTTGGACTCTACTAAACATCACGAGCTTGCCTGCCTCCAGACTGCTCCCTCCACTGACCCCTATACCTCTTCCCTCGACTCTGTCCAGGAATCCCGACTGTCCTTTCAGGTTAGGCAGAGGTTCACTTGCACCTCCTCCAATCTCATCTACTGTATCTGTTGTTCAAGATGTGGAGTCTTGTACATCGGTAAGACCAAACGTAGACTGGGTGATCGTTTTGCTGAACACCTTGGCTCAGACCACTTGAACCTACCTGATCTCCCAGTTGCCAAACTCTTTAGTTCTCCTTCCCATTCCCACACTGACCTTTCTGTCCTTGGCCTCCTCCATTGTCAGAGTGAGGCTAAACACAAATTGGAGGAACAGCATCTCATATTTTGCTTGGGCAGTTAACAACCCAGTGGTATGAATATTGCTTTCTCTAACTTCAAGTAGCCCTTGCAATCCCTCCCTCTCCATCCCCCCCCCCCCCCACCCAAGTCACACCAGCTTCTTGTTCCCACCTGGGTATCTATTGTCCTCATGATCTTATACACATCTTTAAGATCACTTCTCATCCTCCTGCGCTCCAAGGAATAATTTCCTAGCCCTGCCCAGCCTCTCCCTATACCTCAGGCCCACATGTTCAGGCAATGTCCTTGTAAATCTGCACTCTTTCCAGCTGAACAATATCCTTCCTGTAGCAGTGCGACCAAAATTAAACATAATACTCCAAATTCAGCCTCACTTACGTGCTGTATAACTGTAACATAACATCCCAATATCTATACTCAATGCTCAGACTGTTGAAGGCCAATGTACCAAAAACTTCTTGACCACCCTATCTACTTATGATAGGTTTGTTTGTTTGTTTGGTTGTTTTTTTGCACAAAGTCCACGAGAATTGCCACTTTTCATTTCACTGCACATCCCGTATGTGTATGTGACAAATAAACTTGACTTGACTTGACTTGACTTATGACGCCATTTTCAAGGAACTATGAAACTGCAGTCCTAGATCCCTCTGCTCTACAACATTGCCCAGGGCCCCGCCACTCACGTCTTGTATTTGTGTGTTCTAAAGGAAACATACTCTGTATTTGTTGTAAGCAATGTATTATTTTTCAAAATGTTACCCAATGCTTCTTTTTTATTATCCCTTTTAATATATTTACCCAATCCAACACAGCCAACTCATACTCCATATTTTCATAGTTTGTTTTGATTATATTTAACATCCTTAAAATTATTTGACAGGATAAAACTAAATCACTTTCAATCTTTATGGATATTTGCTAAAAATCCCCCTCCAAAATCACTAATTACCCCTCTTTGCACAAAACTGGATCTAAAATAGCTTGTACCAAGGTGATTCCTCAATGTACAGATGAAGGAAAATCTCCTTGGAGTGCTTGGAGATAGTGCTTGGAGAGCTTGGAGATAGTGCTTGGAGAATACTGAGAGATGAATTGGGAGCTAATTATTTTTAAAGGAACAGAATGGTAACCCTGAGAACTAGAGCTAGAATCCAGCAAACCAGATAACTCCAGCAAGGAAAACCTTAGAAAGCATCTTAATATTGCTGAGGATAATTATGGATCACTTTCACTTGGCAAAACCTTTTTGAGTTGCACCCACACCCACACCTGTTCCTTTTGCCAGTACCACTCATGGGTCATTCAAATGAATAGGTTCATTTACCTGTTGAGGATAGAAATGGTTAAGATGATCATATGATTAATCGTTTCTTCCGGTTTGGTTTAAGCCAGGTTTAATAAGTTTAGAACATGCATTATTAATGGATGAGATCAGGTAGCACTGAGGAACAGGGAAACTTGATGTGCAAGTCTAGAGATCCACAAAGGTACAATGGTGAAGAAGATTCATGGGATACTGACTTTTTCTTAGCCAGGGAATAGAATATAAGATCAAAAAGGTAATGGAACAACTTCATAAAACCATGATTAGGCCACAGCTGGGGTTTTGTGAGCAATTTTAGTTGCCACACTATAAGAAGACAAAAAGGCTCTGGAGAGAGTGCAGAGGAGTTTTACCAGGATATTGCCCAGGATGGAATGAATCAGTTATGTGGATAAACTGGATAGACTGGGTTTGTTTACCTTAAATTCAAAGAGACGAGGGGGGGGGGGGGCTTGATAGAGGTATACACAATTATGAAATCAAAAGACAGGGTGGATATTGACAAACTTTTCTCCATAACAGACATCTAAAACTTGAGGACATTGATTGAAGATGGAAAGTAAGAGGATTAGAGGGTCTTAGAAGAAGCATTGATAAGCCAGAGAATGGTTGCAATCTGGAATGCACTGCTTGAGTTGGTAGTAGGTACAGGTACCATCATGACACGTGAAATGTATCTGGTAAAGCACTCAAATCACCAAGACATAAGAAGGAGATAGGTCAAATGCTGGTAAAGATGATTAGTACAGATAAGTGGTTAATGGTCTGCATAGGCATGATGGGCTGAAGGGCCTGTTTCTGTGTTTTTATGACTTCTTGGCAATGACAATCATAACATTAGAGTGTGACACTGCAAGGATGTCACTGGGAAGCACTCTACATAACAAAAGGCAGCAGAAATCTCTCTCCCAATAGAGCCATTGACGCAGGGTTTGAAGCTGTTCAATTTCAAAATGAACTATATGAAGCCGGAGAGGAATAGATCGGGTAGATGCACAGAATCTCTTGCCCAGAGTAGGGAAATCGAGGACCAGAAATAGGTTCAAGGTGAAAGGGAAAACATTTATTTGGAATCTGAATGGTAACTTTTTCACACAAAGGGTGGTGGGTGTATGGAACAAGCTGTTAGATGTTTCTTAACATTTAAGAAACAGTTAGACAGGTACATGGATAGGACAGGTTTGGAGGGATATGGACCAAGCACAGGCTTGTGGGACTAGTGTAGCTGGGACATGTTGGTCGGAGTGGGTAAGTATGACTCCAGGAGTAAGCAATTCACACCTGCACTGCTATACAATAACATAAAAACTATCTTTCAGCCTGTCCTGAACTAACCTCATACTCCTAAATTCCCTTAACTTTCAAAAATTAAAAAATTAGAAATTGCACCCCCAGAAAAATGGCAAGAAGATACAGATCAGCTGTGTACTAACTGAATACCCAAACAGACGCAAGTATCTTCCATATTTCCTTTTGACTTAAAAGTAGCTTGAATGGCATCTTCACATTGCTGTGCTGCTGCTCATCATTTAATACTCACATTTGCACAAGAAAGCCAAACAGGCAATGTGCAAACCTGCTGGTTACATAATCTCATTAATCTTCAAATGTCCCTCTCAGTGCATCAAATGAACAAAGGTTGGAGGTTGTGAAAAGTAGATTTGTTTCCTTTCCCTGTCTGTCTCAGAAGAAAATCAATACGTTTAAATCGTAACTTAGTTTAAATGCATATCTATAATACCATATTGGAGCATCTTGTTAGTACATAGATAATAATGGAAGACCAGGTACATTTCAGGATGGGTTTTTAAAGTTTACCCTCTAGGTTAACCAGTAAAAGAGCTGTATTGATTGGCATCAACCAACTTACTGCTTTATCCCTCTCACCACATTTAGGATCGATGTGTGGGTCTCGCATTTCTCCTATCATGTGACTAGAATCCCGCGGAGTCTCCACACATGCTATAAAGGTTTCCAAAGGCAAACATTACTTACAGAGAACTAGATTTTTCCCATAATATTTCTTCTCCAGTTCAGAATAATCAATAGATCCCCCATAAACAAATCTTTAGACTTCAAATCTCACTCTGTGAACAATATCCTTTGTCAAACTCACAGGGTATTGGGAGCTTGAATGGGGGATGGTTAGTATTATAGCTTTTTGACATTAAATTATCCCTATCCTACGATGGATTACACCTCATTTCCTTGTTGCAATTCCAAGTTATGATATCATGCGGTTAAAGGTTAGATGTTTTAATATAGTTCTTTTTTTCATCCTCAAGATGTTTGAGTGATTTATAACCAATTGGCTTTTGAGCTGTAGTCACTGTCAGATCAAATGTGTTTGGAAAGTGAGAGAAGGGAATATATCATAAGGACAAGATAAACTGAAAGTGTTGGAAAGCCAGGAGCAGACGGAGAGAGGAAAAGAGTTGTCATTTTCAATCGATGATCCTTCACCGACAATAAGAAAGGCCGGAAATAAAACATGTTTTATCTTTCAGGGAAGTAAAGCAGACAAGGAGAACAAAGAGATAAAGAGATATAACACAGAAACAGGTCTTTAGAACAGAACATCCCATATAGTTTGCATTGATCAGCAACCAATTTACAATAACACCACATTGTTGACATTATGTCAACAAAATAGAGAGAGTACAGAGGAGGTTTACTAGAATGTTGCCTGGGTTCCAGCAACTAAGTTACAGAGAAAAGTAGAACAAGTTGGGTCTTTACTCTTTGGAGCGCAGAAGGTTAAGGGGGGGACTTGATTGAGGTCTTTAAAATGATGAAAGGGATAGACAGAGTTGACGTGGATAAGCTTTTCCCTTTGAGGGTAGGGAAGATTGAAACAAGAGGGCATGACATGAGAATGAAGGGACAGAAGTTTAGGGGTAACATGAGGGGGAACTTCTTTACTCAGAGAGTGGTGGCCGTGTGGAATGATCTTCATTCAACAACATTCCAGAACATGTCGCGGGGTGACGCCTGTTTGGTTATGAGTGGTCGCCCAAAGAATCGTACCTTTCTCTGGTCTCCGCTGGATTTACAACATGTTGAAAATTTTCAGCAACCTGCTTGACTATGACGGGTGCCGGCAAGTCGGCGAAAAAATCGCGTGAGTGGGACAGGGACAGGGTAAAGCCACGTCCAATCTTTCAGGTGGACTTAAGGATCATGTCGCATTATTCCCCCCAGGATCCTGGCCATGAATTCATTTGTTATCTGCTCTTTGCTCTTGCGGGAGATAGATGTGCACAAACTGATTGCTAATTTTGCTTGATCAGTCTGAAGAAGGATACAAACCTGAAACATTGTCCGTCCATTCCCTCCACAGTTGCTGCTTCACCTGCTGAGTTCCTCCAGCAGCTTTTTTTTATTTAAGATTCCAGCATCTGCAATTTCAAGTGCATTAATTTTAAAATTAATGCTAATTTTATTACATTACAACAGCAACCACCTCAATAGGTGATGGAGTGTCCATACTTGAACTGCTGCAGTCTATGTGACTATGTTACAATATCTAATATCTCTAGCATTTGAAAGTAATTATGTCTTCACTGTTGTTGTATATTGCTATTGTAAGTAGACCAAAAATCTGAGCATATTGGTGACTTTATGGGCTAAGACCGTATTATCAATGTATAATTATAATTGTTTATGTTTCTGGGCTAATAAACCAAAGGCCTAGACAAAGACATAATTTCAGTTCCTACTAAAGAAGTTTGTGAACTTAAATTTAGTTTGTTGAGAAAACCTGGAATTAGAAACATCATATCAAAAATGGGTCGGTGAAACCACGGATTATCTTAGGGAAGGAAATTGGCCAGCCTTGCCCAGTATGACCTAGATGTGCATTATCTCAGCTCAATGAAAGCTTTTTCAGCTCTGACTTAGAAGTCTGTGAGTTGAGCTCCAATGTGGTGCTGAAGGAGTACTGCATTTTGAATGAGGCATTAAACCAATGACACGTCTACCATTTCAGTTTAGTGGAGAAGCACAATAAAATTGCACCTGCTCCTCTTCAGACTTGTGCCAACATATGACAGCAGACATGCCTTTGTTTAATGGCCTGAATCTTCAGCAGAAGCACTGGCATTTGGACAACTGCTATTTGACTCCAAAACTAATCTGATAAAAGAAGGCCTAAATTGTGATTTTGGACATTGTGGATTCCAGTTGGGAGTAATTAAGCTAAGAAATCTGCCCACTGAACGCTGACCAATTTAGACTTGCATAGGAAGAGTAAATCTATTTATCCGAATGGAAAAGCAGGGCTGCAAAGGAGAAGGGCAAAAACAATTTGCAATTACATTATTTTATGGTCATCAATTTATTTACGTATATTTAATCATGTTTAAATTATTTTAAAATTAAAATTATTTCTCTTGTACACATTTTTATTGCTATGCTTTATTTTTAGTAGTTTTTGAATGTTTGTGAATTTCACTGACAAAGGTGACAATTGTCTGATTGTCACTTGCATCGAAATCCAGTGAAAAGCTAATGTTTGGCCATCCGTTCAAATGAAATTATGCTCGACACGAGTACATCACACCCTATATAATTACAACAGATAGTACAAAGAGAAAAATACCAGAGTGCAGAATATAGCATTACAGTTACAGAGAAAAAGTCCAAGACCTGCAGTGAACTAGGTTGGAAGATCAGGACCACACCCTATATGATGGGTGGGCTATTCAATAGTTTGATAATTGGAGGGAAGAATGTAAGTAAGTCAGCAAGTAAGTTTATTGGCCAAGTATTCACATACAAGGAATTTGTCTTGGTGCTCCGCCCACAAGTAACAACATACAGTGACAGTTACGAATGACTCAGAAAACACTAAACATTAATAATAATAAAACATTAATGATAAAACACCATTGATCAAGCATGTGAACCAACAAAATACCAGATCAAAGGGATCAACAGATTTTTGGCTGTTGAGGGGAGCAACTACTCGTGGATCAAATAGTTTTTTTGTCTGGCTGTGGCAGCTTTGACAGTCCGGCGTCGCCTTCCAGAGGGAAGTGATTCAAAGAGTTTGTGGCTAGGGTGAGAGGGGTCAGAGATGATCTTGCCCGCTCGCTTCCTGGCCCTTGCAGTGTACAGTTCATCAATGGAGGGAAGGTTGCAGCCAATAACCTTCTCTGCTGATCGGACGATTCACTGCAGCCTCCAGATGTCGTGCTTGGTGGCTGAGCCAAACCAGACCATGATGGAGAAAGTGAGAACAGACTCTACGATGGCCGGGTAGAATTGGACCGTGTAGAATATGTTCCTGAATCTGGTGGTAATCAGGTTTCCTGGCGTGATTGGAGGTGCCCAATGCTGCACACTGCATTTCTGATCTTCTGCAAAGAGATCCATGCTTGAGGAATTATTCCAGCTCAGGATTTCGCAGCATTTGACTGGAATCTCGGGCAATTTGCCACTCATCTAAAATATGTCAATCTGCATGCTATCCATCGCCTTTGACCATGCAACAATCATGGTCCATTCTCCTCAAGCCCCATTTCTCTTGTGCAGGACCATGAGGGAAATTGGGCCAAGTTTGGTTCCTGATATACATTAGCATTAATGAGCCATTGCTGCCAGATAGTATAATTCATGCCTGATGGGTCAGAGGTGAGAGAATCTTGTTCTGCTCCAGAGACTAAAAACCTTAACCTTAACCTTAAAAAAAAACCTTAAACCTTAAAAAAAATCTTATAGAAACATATAAAATTATAAAAGGACTGGACAAGCTAGAAGCAGAAAAAATGTTCCCAATGTTGGGTGAGTCCAGAACCAGGGGCCACAGTCTTAGAATAAAGGGGAGGTCATTTAAGACTGAGGTGAGAAAAAACTTTTTTACCTAGAGAGTTGTGAATTTATGGAATTCCCTGCCACAGAGGGCAGTGGTGCCCAAATCACTGGATGGGTTTAAGGGAGAGTCGGATAGAGCTCTAGGGGCTAGTGGAGTCAAGGGATATGGGGAAAAGGCAGGCACGGGTTATTGATAGCGGACGATCAGCCATGATCACAATGAATGGCGGTGCTGGCTTGAAGGGCCGAATGGCTTCCTCCTGCACCTATTTTCTATGTTTCTATGTTTCTAAATAGTGGTTGACACTCCAGCGCAGTTCTGTGGGAGTGTTAGAGGTGTCATCTTTTGGATGAGATGATAAAGTCAGACCCCGTCTCCTTTCTCAGGTGGTAGCAAAACATCCTATAGCATAATTTCAATAATTATCCAGTATCTTGATCAATATTTAGTCCTCACTCAAAATTTCGAAGTGACACCTGTCATTTTTGCTGTGCTGTTTGTGGCAGTTTTTGTGTGCATGTTGGCTCTTATTTTCGAAACATAGAAACATAGAAAATAGGTGCAGGAGGAGGCAATTCGGCCCTTCGAGCCAGCACCGCCATTCATTGTGATCATGGCTGATCACAATTTTCTATATTACATTGGTCCAACTCTGTGAAGTCTGAAGGAAAGATCATGAAACAACATTTACACCCAGCTACCTCTCTGAATCAACAGAAAAATCCCATTGTTTGATTCAAAAACACGTTGTTTTCAACAAATTGCATACTTTTAAACTTGCAACTCTCTGCTCCTGAAACTAAATGGTTAATTATTTGTCTTTACATAAATGCTGCCTGACCTACTGAGTGTTTTCAGAATGTTCTGGTTTTATTTCAGGTTTCCAGCATGAGCAATTTGAAATGCTCTTTTCCAGTTTTCTAAATGTGTGACATCGAATTCAGATTTTTAGAGAAAGTGAAAACCATGATCTATATTTTCTTTATAATGTGTAGATAATTTCTTTAGAGATGCACAAAGTCATGAGGGACATACACAGGATGAATGCAGTCTTTTTCCCAGGGTTGGGGAATCAAGAACTAGAGGGCACAAATTTAAGGTAAGAGGGAAAATTTTAATAAGAATCTGAGGGGTAACTTTTTAACATGGAGGACGGCACATACGTAAGTAGAACAAGCTGTGAGAAGAAGTGGCTGAAGTAGCTATAATAACAATATTAAAAATACATTTGGACAGGTATATAGATAGGGAAGTTTTACAAGGATATTGGTCAAAACATGCAAATGGAACTAGCTTAGATGGGCAACTAGGTCAGCTTGATGAGCTGTGGTGAAGGGCCCATTTTCCATGCTGTTTGACATTATTGCACTAATCAAATGCTATGTGTCATCTCTGGTGACTACAGTTCAAAACTGTTTATACATTTGAGAGGATATGGAACAAACAGGGTGAAGAAGCAGGAGGGTTATAAGCATGAAATTAGTTTTGGTCTCACCCAAAATTCTTTACATCTCGTCCCAGTAAGGTAGCACCAAAATGGTAGGTCAAATGGCCATCAGCTGTGTTGTAAGTTTCAGATTTCATTCAAATAGGTGAAAAAGAGAATTAAAGTCCCAGCAATCCAGAAGTACAGCTATTACTAGGGTAATGAAATATGATCGACAGCATCATGGTATTCAAATGTAATTCATGGCAATCTTCATGTAATAATGCTTAACATGGTACTTTTACGCAGGTTAATTTAGTCATTTGAAACAGAATAATATGTAGAAATTGAACACCCCGAAATGTCTCATTATTTTCAGAATTCATTTATGGTATTTACTGCTCAGAGTTTTGAACTCGTCCATTGAAATAGATAAAGTAATCCAGAAATAGGGAACCGAGGATGTCAACAGAAATCATTGAAACATAAAATTAGAAACAGGTGTTAGGACGGGTTTATGCGGAGAATTAAACGTTTAGCGTGATTTGCCAGGCTGGGAAGGAGCAGCACAACCAGCAATGAGGGGAGTGAAGAGGAAGGGGAATCAAAATACATGTGGATGCAATTATACAGGATTAGTGTGCTAGAGGGGTGAGCTTTGATGCATTTAATGGCCTCTTATCAACTCTTATGTTGCAGGCTGTTTTGGTCTGCCTCTAGTCTTGGCTTCATTTTAGATTGAATTTATAGCACAGAAAAAAAGGCTATTTGGCCTTCGGTTCCTGCTGGGGTTGACAGTCTATATGTTCCTCTCCCACCTTACTTCAACACACCCTATCAGCATAATGTGTCATTCCAGCATTTCTTAGCTGCTGAAATGACGTGGAAATCCAGATCCATGCTTTCAAATGTTCAAAGTAATTTAAAGCTGGGTAATATATGATGAAACATTCCATGAATAGATTTTTAAAAGTTATTGGTTACTGTCATATTTATAGTCAGCATGGCTTTTGTCCGTGGAGAGCCAACAAGGCTTTGTACATTGGGAAATGGTGTCTCACGAATCTGATCGTTTTTTGCAAGAGGTGACCAAGAGGATTGATGAAGGTATTGGACGTTATCAATATGGACTTTGGCAAGGCCTTTGACAAGTTCCAGTACAGTAGGCTGGTCGAAAAGGTAAGATCACATGGCAACCAAGGTGAGCAATTGGATTAAAAACTGGCTTAAAGGAAGGAGTCAAAGGCCGATTAGGAAAAGGGGAGATGCAGCGCGACCTGGGTGTCATGGTACACCAGTCATTGAAAGTAGGCATGCAGGTACAGCAGGCAGTGAAGAAAGCGAATGGTATGTTAGCTTTCATAGCAAAAGGATTTGAGTATAGGAGCAGGGAGGTTCTACTTCAGTTGTATAGGGTCTTGGTGAGGCCACACCTGGAGTATTGCATACAGTTCTGGTCTCCAAATCTGAGGAAGGACATTATTGCCATAGAGGGAGTGCAGCGAAGGTTCACCAGACTGATTCCTGGGATGTCAGGACTGTCTTATGAACAAAGACTGCATAGACTCGGTTTATACTCTCTAGAATTTAGGAGATTGAGAGGGGATCTTATATAAACTTACAAGATTCTTAAGGGGTTGGACAGGCTAGATGCAGGAAGATTGTTCCCAATGTTGGGGAGGTCCAGGACAAGGGGTCACAGCTTAAGGATAAGGGGGAAATCCTTTAGGACCGAGATGAGAAGGAATTTTTTCACACAGAGAGTGGTGGGTCTCTGGAACTCTCTGCCACAGAGGGTAGTTGAGGCCGGTTCATTGGCTATATTTAAGAGGGAGTTAGATGTGGCCCTTGTGGCTAAGGGGATCAGAGGGTATGGAGAGAAGGCAGGTACGGGATACTGAGTTGGATGATCAGCCATGATCATATTGAATGGCGGTGCAGGCTCGAAGGGCAGAATGGCCTACTCCTGCACCTAATTTCTATGTTTCTATGTTTCTAAAGGGTAGTTTAGGTTATTGTAGTTTAGAGGTACAGAATGGAAACAAGCCCTTTGGCTCACCCTTTCACACTAGTTCTGCCGTCCGCTGCCTACACACTAGGAGCAATTTACAGAGGCCTATTAAATGACAAACCAGGGTGTCTTTGGGATGCGGAAGGAAACTATAGCACCCGGAGGAAACCCTCGCAATCTCAGGGAGAACATGCAAACTGCACACAGACAGCACCCAAGGTCAGGATCGCATCCAGGTTTCTGGCACTGTGAGGCAGCAGCACTTCCAGCTGGGCCACTGTGCCATAACATACATGGAGAATAGCCTGGAGTTTCGGAACATACTAGTAAAATAAGCGAGTTTCATATTCCGAAAAATGCAAGGAATCATGGGATTTGTCAAAGGTCACAAGCAAAAAATACTCTTGGCAGCCGTGTTGCGGCATGGGCACAGACCTGTTCCTCATCTGCAGCCAGAATCGAACCCGGGTCTCCGGCGCTGCAATCGCTGCCGAACCGCCGATGGACCATCCCCGTTCCCTCCCGACTGCCCCCTCCGTCCGGGGGCGGCCAGAGATGTCAGTAGTCAGACGGGAGCGGCGCCCCCAGGCCCACAGCCAGCGCGGAGAAGCAGCGCTAAATCCAGCTCAACTCTGTCTGTCTCGCTGAGTTAACCTGCAGCCCTGCCTGGACTGATGGGACACTAGCCCGAAGCTGTGGAGTAGGCGCTGCTTCTCCGCGCTGGTGTAAGCTTGGGCGGTCGTTCCCGTAAGTCCAGGCAGGGCTTGTAGGTTAACCCGGCGAGACAGGCAGAGTTGAGCTGGATTTAGAGCTGCTTCTCCACGCTGGCTGCGGGCCTGGGGGTGCCGCTCCCGTCTGACCCCCGACGTCTCTGGCTGCCCCGGGCGGGGGGCTCTCGGGAGGGGACAGGGATGGTCCAGTGGCGATTCGGCAACGATAGCGGTGATGGAGACCCAGGATCGATCCTGGCTGCGGATGAGGCGCAGGTCTGTGTGCATGTCGCGGCTCGGCTGCCAAGAGCGTTTTTCGCTTGTGACCTATGACCTGGGCATGAGCAGTCGGAATACCGAACTCGCTTCTCCCATATGTCCATTGCTCCATTTCTCATTCTCATTTCGACCAGTCTTATCTTCTGTTGGTATTGCTCCTGCTGACTCACACACAGACACTGACGCACGAGGCAACAACAAAGATTGAAGATTAGATTAGATTAGATTAGATTCCTTTATTGTCATTCAGACCTTTCGGTTTGAACAAAATTGTTACCATACAGTCATAACATATAATAAAAAAACAAAACACACAATAAACACATATCCAACATCCACCACAATGAGTTCACCAGGCACCTCCTCACTGTGGTGGAAGGCAAAAGTCTTAAGTCATTGTCTTCATCCCTCCTAGTTCTCCCTCTGCGCTGAAGCGATCCAGGCCGCCGCCGCCGCTGGAGCACCGCAGCTCTAAGCTGGGCCGCCGCCGCCGCTGGAGCACCGCAGCTCCAAACCAGGCTGCCGCCACAGCTCCGCCATTAGGCCTCAGCACAGACGGTGATGAGGGACACGCATCCCCCCGAAGGGAGAGACTAAAAATCTGTTTCTCCCACCCCCCACCCCACATACACAGCCTAATAAAACAAAATTCTCCTAAAACAAACACTAGAAGACAACAAAAAAGGAAAAAACAGACGGACCGCAGGTGAGCCGCAGCTGCCAGCCAGCGCGGCCACTTCCGGATGAAGGGCCTGTCTGACTTGCGTGTCCTAGGCTCGATTTCATGCGCCCGCACAGACGTCTGGAGCCGCCATTTGAAGATAGACACAAAATGCAGGAGTAACGCAGTGGGAGAGGCAGCATCTCTGGAGAGAAGGAATGGGTGACGTTTCGTGTCGTGACGACGAGGTCGCGTAATTTGCGTGCCAAGGACACGTAAGTGGGACAGGCCCTTAATACACCAGTGGTCTGAGAAAGCTGAGGGTATAGTTCAGGTGGGAATAATGTAGATGGGACATGTTGATCGGTGTGGGCATGTTGGGCTGAGGTTGCCTGTTTCACACTGTATGACGATTACCGCATTCCTACCAAGCCATTTACTGTAGGTTTTATCCTTCAAGGAGCACTTGCTTTCCCTCTCTCTCCGCCCCCTCCCCCTTCCCAGTTCTCCCACCAGTCTTACTGTTTCCGACTACATTTTATCTCTGTACCGCCCACTCCCCTGTCTGAAGAAGGGTCTCGACCCGAAACGTCACACCATTCCTTCTCTCCAGAGATGCTGCCTGTCCTGCTGAGTTACTCCAGCATTTTGTGTCCATCATAGATTTTATCCTAGCGGGAAAGCTGGATGAACGGATAGATTCATTCACTGCTAAAGTCTATATCCAAGGTTACCTTGAAGGATGACTCTGTGCTGTACAAAAGGGCCAAGTGCAATCACCGCAAGGCTATCCGAGGTGCTAAGAGAGAATTCCAGAACAAGCTAGAGCCTCGATTCAATCAAGCAAAAATCCAAGATAGTGGCATTTAAAGGTGAGGGGAATGTCGGGAGCCTTGAACGGTCCATGAAATCACCTGAACCCTCAAGAAGTGCCCAAAAATTCCATTACTGGCTCGGGATCCGGGGCACGGTAGCCTCGGCATATGAAGCAGAAAGTTGAATGCTGGAGGAAAGAGTGGGTGTATCTTGTGGTGGCCGGAGGTATGTACGTTGACTGAGGCAGCTGCGGGAAGCCCTACAGAAGCTGGATGAGTAAGTAGATTAAGAGCAGCCTTTGGCACCTGCAGGCAGAATAGAATAGAAAAGAATAGAACGCCTTTTATTGCCATTCAAACAGCTTGGTTTGAACAAAAATTGCATTTTCTACAATCTTAACAATTACAAAAAATCCAAGACCCACACTTAACACACTTTACACAAACATCCATCATAGTGGATCTCCAACACCTCCTCACTGTGATGGAAGGCAAAAATCTCTTCCCTTGTTCTTCTCCCGCAGTCCAGCAGTCCAACTGCAAAGTCGAGGCGAACTGGGGCTCCCGATGTTAAAGTCCCGCGGCCGTTCAGCCGCGCCGGGCGATGTTAGGCCCCGCTCCAAGTCATGTCACCACGCTATTCCGGCGGGAGAAGTTGCCATTGCGGGATCTCCGAAAAGCGGTCTCCCACCAGGGACCTGCGAGCTCCCGATGTTACCGTCCACAGGGCCTATGGCCGGAGCCTCCGAAGCTCCGAAGTCGGGTCGCAGCCGTGCGCCACCACAGCACCTCCTGCTCCGAAGTCGGCCAGCTCCGCCATGGCAGGTCTGCAGGCTCCGCGACTGGAGCCCTCAGGTTGGTTCTGGCCGGAGGCTGCCGCCGGTTAGGCCACGAAAATAGGCCCAACGACTTGGAGACCCAAGTCAAGTCAAGTCAAGTCAAGTCAAGTTTATTCGTCACATACACATACGGGATGTGCAGTGAAATGAAAAGTGGCAATTCTCGTGGACTTTGTGCAAAAAACAAACAAACAAACACCCAACAAACTACAAACAGACATATTAAACATTGTGGGCAGTATTGTGGTCCAGTAAAGTTAGTCCCTGGTGAGATAGGAGTTTACAGGCCGAATGGCCTCTGGGAAGAAACTCCTTGTCATCCTCTCCGTTCTCACAGCATGGCAACGGAGGCGTTTGCCTGACCGTAGCAGAGGAACAGTCCGTTGCAGGGGTGGAAGGGGTCTCCCATTATCTTATTGGCTCTGGAGTTGCACCTCCTGATGTATAGTTCCTGCAGAGGGGCGAGTGAAGTTCCCATAGTACGATCGGCCAAACGCACTACTCTCTGCGGAGCCTTCTTGCCCTGGGCAGAGCTAGCTTCTCATTTTCACACTACAAACAGCTTACAATGGCCTGTTTCCTTTATCATCGATACTTTTTTGCATATCTTTCATTCATTGTTCTTTATCTCTCCACATCACCGTCTATATCTCTCGTTTCCCTGATCCCTGACCAGTCTGAAGAAGGGTCTCGACCCGAAACGTCGCCTATCTCCTTCGCTCCTTAGATGCTGCTGCACCCGCTGAGTTTCTCCAGCCTTTTTTGTACCCTCGATTCTCCAGCATCTGCAGTTCCTTCTTTAACAACAATTCCCAAACCAAATTGGGATGTTTCCAGACAAGATGCTTTCCACAGCCGCTGAGTAGAAGTCCACAGTAGAAGTAGAAGACAGGGAAAAAGTCGGGTCCCCGAAGAAGGAAGAGATTAAACGCTTTCCCCCACCCACCCCCCCATATACACACCAAAATAATAAAACTATAATAAAAACATACATTTAACGAGACAAAAATAAAATAAGGACATACGGACTGCAGTCGAGCCGCTGCCGTTAGGCACCGCCACACCACACCTCCTCCATTACTGAAGGAGCCTACAGTAATGTGTTAGGCTAAGCAAACCCCTACTTTATCAATCCAGTGCCACCAGGACATTGGGTGTTATAGTAAGAATGCAAGATATTACATATTTCCTCAGTGCAAGATCGGACTTATCCGAGGCTTTGGCATTGCAAGAGGACACCAGGACATGGTGACTTTGTGTGCTGTTCTAGAAAAGGACCTATACATGTATAGTATGATTTGACTGGATAACTTGCAGAACAAGCTGACCACTGTATCTGTATACACGTGACAATAATAAACTAAGCAAAATAACATTTCTCCAAACAGATGCCTGTCAACTGTGGCAGGGCGTGTAGACCATCACAGATGGTGTCCAAAAGCAACATTGCATCCTTATTTGTTAAGCTTCTTCTTGTTCTTGCGTTTGAGTCAGCAGGGTGATGCCATCCAGCTCGACATCCGTAGGTGCCCGCCCCAAAAAGGGCGCATGCTCCGGCTTGGCGCCAAGCTGTGGCGCCGCTGCTGTCTCTGTTTGTTGTCATTGTCCTGACTGAGGTCAGTTGACAGGGCTCACCACGGGGAGGTCGACAACATGAGCCTTATTGTTTAAGCTCAATGCCTTTTTCATCCATTTTGAACAGGCAAACAAAGCCCCACCAAGGCTTGCCCTTCCCTTCTCCGCTGGCTCTGCCCAATCGATCTTGGTAGCAGGCCAGGTTTATTTTCACAAGGGCAAACCTTTGGAATGCAGCTGACCTGGATGGAATCCCCGGGGGGAATACAACCCCATCCTCGTCAATGGAGCTGGTATAGAGGTGGTTGACAGCTTCAAGTTCTTTGGCATCCCTCAAACCAGCAACGTAACCTGCTTCCTCCAGGTTGATGAGGTTATCGAGAAAGTGCATCAGCGTATTTACTTTCTTAGCCATCTGAGAATATCCCAGATGTCCACAAGGATTCTCTTGAATTTCTACAGATGCATTGCAGAAAGCATTCTCAGGCAGCACAGTGGCACAGCAGTAGTGCTGCTGCCTTACAGTGCCAGAGAGCCGGGTTCAATCCTGACTACGGGTGCAATCTGGATGGAGTTTATAACCATATAACCATATAACAATTACAGCACGGAAACAGGCCATCTCAGCCCTTCTAGTCCGTGGTGAACACTTATTCTCCCCTAGTCCCATCTACCTGCACTAAGACCATAACCCTCCATTCCTTTTCCGTCCATGTACCTATCCAATTTATTTTTAAATTATAAAATCGAACCTGCCTCCACCACTACCACTAGAAGCTCATTCCACACAGCTACAACTCTCTGAGTAAAGAAGTCCCCCTCATGTTACCCCTAAACTTCTGCCCCTTAATTCTCAAATCATGTCCTCTTGTTTGAATCTTCCCTACTCTCAATGGAAAAAGCTTATCCACGTCAACTCTGTCTATCCCTTTAATCATTTTAAAGACCTCTATCAAGTCCCCCTTAACCTTCTGCGCTCCAAAGAATAAAGACCTAACTTGTTCAACCTTTCTCTGCAACTTAGTTGCTGAAACCCAGGCAACATTCTACTAAATCTCCTCTGTACTCTCTCTATTTTGTTGACATCTTTCCTATAATTTGGCGACCAAAATTGTACACCATACTCCAGAATTGGTCTCACCAATGCCTTGTACAATTTTAACAAGTTTGTACGTTCTTCCTGTAACTTTGCAGGTTTTCACCGGGTGCTCCAGTTTCCGCCCACACTCCAATGTCGTCGAGATTTGTAGGTTAACTGGCTTTGGTAAAATTCGATAAAAGGACAGTTCAGTTGCCTGATAACAGCTGGAAAAGAACTGTCCCTGAATCTGGAGTTATGCATTTTCAAATTTCTATACCTCTTGCCTGGTGGGAGGGGGTAGACGAGGGAGTGACCGCGATGGGATCGCCCTTGATTATACTGGCGGCCATTGTTGAGGCAGCATGAGGTGTGGATGGCGTCAATGGAAGGGGGGTTAGTTTGTGTGATAGTTTGGGCTGCGTCCAAAATTCTCCGCAATTTTTTGTGGTCTTGAAGGGAGCTGTTTCAAAACCATGCTGTGACGCATCCCGATACAATGCTCCCATTTGACCAGGTTTGAGTTTGCATTTAGTTTATTGTCACGTATACCGAGGAACAGTGAAAAGATTTTGTTGTGTGCTAACCAGTAAGCAGAAAGACAATACATGGCTTTCCCACGACAGGTGTTAAGCTCACTAGCCTGTAGTTCCCTGCTTGATCTTGCAACACTGCTAATATTAGTCATCCTTCTGTGTCCAGAGTGTACCTGCAATCTCATAGCAGACTAAAACTGCCTGCTTTTTCTCAAGATTATATAGTAACAATCATATGAACTGCGGACAATGAATTATATGGGTCCAATGCCGGCAAATGGGACAAGCTCAGATAGATCACTATCATCTTGGTCACTGTGGATTAGTTGGGTTGATGGGCCTGTTTCTGTACTTTATAATTCTATGAGATACCATTTACCGCATCGCAACTCAAAAGATCAAAGAGAATAGTAAGATTGAACGAGAACTTACCAGTTCGAAGGTTGATCTTTATTTTATGAGGAGTCGAAGTGAGGGATTTCGTGAAGAGCCCGCCGGCGCGCATGCTCGACATACTTCAAAGTAGCGGCGTGGAATCACAGAACCCAACAATAGAAATGACTTCGCATAGTAAGATTGAAGTGACTAAGATTACCAGATGAAGGTGATTGAGGGTTGGGCGAGGAGGGCACGAAATCCCTCACTTCGACTCCTCATAAAATAAAGATCAACCTTCGAACTGGTAAGTTCTCGTTCAATCTTACTATTTCATTTCGGAGTCACGTGAGTGACTTCGTGAAGACTTCAAAGCTTCTGTGATTACACGCCCTGGACCACGTCCATGCTGACACACCTCTACCAGGGATGGATGGGAGGAAACAAACTTGCTCAATAGTTCATACTGCAAAACAAGAGCATATTTATTAATAACAAATCAAAAACCCCTCATGCGGGGACATCTCCACGTTCTTGACCTGCATTCAGCACGGCTTCTGCGAACTGTAGAGGAGCAGCAACAGGCTTGTTATAAAAACGCTGGAACACAGCTTCATTAGCCCATCCTGCTGTGGCGAGAATTTGGTCCATGGGCACCTCCATGACCCTCGCCCCTGACGTCGATGCAGCCCTGGTGGAATGAGACTTGAACACATTAGTGCCGACACCTGACTTACCCAAGACGACTCGAAGCCACCTGGATATCGTCTGGACTGTCACTCGATGATGAGGTCTCTTATGAGTGACAAGCAGGTATCTCTCCATTCCTCTGATGCGTGCCGTCACCTTGACATAGTGGCGGATATGTGAGGCTAAACATAGCCTAGCATCTGCGGGGTATGCCGGGAACTTCAGCTGCAGCCCTGTGCACCCAGGTCTATGCTGCTTTAGTAGCTCGTCAACGAAAAAGACTACTTCTGTAGGGGTAGATGTCATTCTGTCGACACGAAGTTTGTGTAGTGTCTGTACCCTCTGAGCTGAAGTCAGCGCTAGTAACATCACCAGCTTCATGGTGAGTTGGTCCAGTTGGAGCCCTTCCATGGGAGACCACGTCCTGAGCAGGGTTAATACGTCCCTGACATCCCAGGTGATATTATAGCGTGGTGTAGGCGGATTCATATTGAATATACCCCGCATGAGTCTGGACACTAGCCTGTTGGATCCTACCCCAATATTGAGGTAGAATGATAGCGCACTTCTGGCGCTGTTGATGGCACTGTAACTTAAGTGTTCATCATGGTGCAACCCCGCGAGGAATTCCAGGACGTCGGTTATTGTCACGTCATCGTACGTGATGCGAGAGCGGCTGCAGTAGGCTTCCCACTTCTTAATATGCGAGCGGTATCTTCGCCTTGTGGACTCTCGACACGACGCCCCGATGGTATCCATGGTCCGAGCCGAGAGGCCGTATTGGACTAACGGCCTGTTCAGAACCTGCAAGCCAACGAATTTAAATAGCCATGGCAGGGATGTGGCTCCCCTGAGACTGGGTGAGTAACCAATTGTGGGCAACCCTTCAAAAGGACCCAAGGTTCGTTGAGCATGTCAAAGACCTCCGGATACCAAGGCTGTGTGGGCCAGTCGGGTATAATAAGGATGCCCTTGGCAGCATCTGCCTGAATCTTTCGCAATACCCGACTGATGAGGCAAAACGGAGGGAAGGCATAGAAAAACCAATTCCCCCAGTCCAGCGAGAATGCATCTAGCGCTATTGCCCCAGGATCTGGTTCCCATGAAACGTAGGCTGGTACCTGATGGTTTAACCGTGACGCAAAAAGGTCAATGTCCGGTTTACCAAATTTGGCTGTGACTTTAGAAAAAATCTCAGGATGCAACATCCATTCAATGTTGTCATTAAATTTGCGTGACCTGGTGTCCGCCACAGTATTAAGCTCACCTGGCAAATAGGTAGCTGAAATCCAAATGTCTCTTTGAACGCACCAGAGCCAAATTGAGTTAGCCAATTTGTCACACGAAACTGACCTGGTACCACCCATATGGTTTAAATATGGCACAGCTGTGGTGTTGTCTATTTGGAGACGGACGTGTACTCCAACAAGCTTGGAACAATATGCACGAAGTCCGTGGAATGCTGCCAGCAACTCCAAATAGTTAATCCCTTGAGTCAGCAACATCGATGCCTCAAGGGTGTCCCATCTGCCCCCACAACTAGAGCAATTATCAGTAGCTCCCCAGCCATTGGAGCTTGCATCAGTCTGTAAATATACCACCGGATTAGCCTCCCTAACAGGCTTAAATGAGTTGCGAATGTGACACACCCACCATTGCAACTCAGTTATCGCTTCGGACGGCAGCTGCATTGATCGATCGTAATGACCAGCGTTCCGTTTTAACGCAATAATTTTAGCTCTTTGCAAATTCTGATAATGCAAAGGTCCATATCGTGCTGCCGGAAACAAAGCCACTAGCTTGCCAATTACTGTGGCTGTATGCCGAATCGATGGTATATTGGTGCCAATTAAATCTCTGCACACCTGAGTGACTTCCTCAATTTTGTTAATTGGTATAGTTATCCTCATACTCATTGAGTTCACCGTGAACCCTAGGTAACTAATTACCTGGGCAGGGCAGAACTTCGATTTCTCTGGATGGACAATGAATCCTAATTGTTGAAATATATTGACAGCAGCTGCAACACCCTGTCCAGCCAAATGTAGGGTGTGGCCCACAATAAAGACATCATCTAAATAGGCCATAACTATATGATGTCGTTGTCTCAAATAAGCCATGATTGGCTTCACCAATTTAGTGAACAATCTAGGGGCTGTAGTGAGCCCATTAGGCAAAGCCTTATACTGCCAAAGCTGCCCCATCCAGATAAATTTCAAAAACCTTCTATCATATTTCTGGATGGATACTGAATAATATGCATCCCTTAAATTAATGCATGCCATAAAGCAGCCATGAGAAATCAATGATTTGGCTGTTTCAAACGTATCCATTTTAAAATGAGTATATGTTACAAACGTATTCAAACGGGTTAGATCAATAATGACACGACAGCCTCCATCCTTCTTAGGTCTAGTAAATATGTTCGAAACAAATTCAATTGGCTCATGCACCGTTTTCTCAATCACACCCTTCTGTTCCAGACTTAAAATTTCCTTATAACCCGCTGCCTGTTCTGCCGCAGACAATTTGAACGTACGACCAGGCATGTGCTGGGATGGAGGAATGTCGCCATTAATAAACTCAATTTTATGCCCCTGAATATTCCGCAACACATACTCATCACCAGTAAAATTACCCCATGCACCCAAAAACAACCGTAAACGACCACCAACATGGGAAGTTAAACAGAGAGAAAAAAGAGAACCAGACCCCCTCACCTCCGTGGTTACCGGCGGTCCTTGACACGTGTGGGTGGCCGTGGAGGTGCTGGGTTGGCTTGAGGGCGCGGCGTCTTCGATTTCCACAAAGGTCTCTGCCGACCCTGTCCTAAAAAAGACCCTTGGTGCTGGTTCTGGTGCTGTTGTCGTTGTGGAGCTAGAGGGTGAGTCCTCGTCGAGGCACTGGCCGACCCTCGTGAGCGAATGTATGGAGCTTTTGAGCCTGACGGTGTGGGGGCACTCTGAGAGCGCATGATCCCCACCGTTTTGGCTTGTTCGTCAAGCTCTTTGACTCTCTTCGAGAGGTCCTCACCAAAGAGCTGACGGGGCGGCGGCGGCGGCGGTGGTTTGCACAATCCTGCAAACTTCGGGTTGAGTGCTGGGCGGATGCTGTTTTTGCGAAACCCGTTGATTTCGTGCTGGGTCGCGCACAATAAGGCCAGAGCATCTTCCTGGTCCAAATTTAGTTCGTCCCCGTCCACCGACCGCGCAAAGGCGGTAATACCGGCCGTGAGGAGTTTCAGGATCCGCTGCAATTTTAGCTCTTGTTGACGGATAGCCGCACTGATGTTGCCCCATATTGGCGTATGGACCACAGGCACGTTGAGGGAGTTGCAGTTTGATGGAGCCTTGTGACGGCTCATAGCCTGGATGAGGACTTCTTCCTGCAGCACCTGATGATTAAGAAAGTCCACTGTGGCTGCCAGCTTTGTATTTAGAGGAAGACCAGATGAATGTGGGGCCGCGAATTTGGTCGCCACATCCAAGAGTTCCTCCGCTGGCACCTCCAACGGAGGTGGTACGGGATCCACCAGAACCTCCTCCTCCTGCTGCTCCAGGCTGATAGTAGATGTTGGTGAAGACGCCCTGTGCCTGTTGCTGCCCTGCTGTTGTTGACGTTGAAGCAGGAGCTCCAGCAGCCGCTCCATACGGTCAATACGCCCTTCACCCTAAACACTCAGGTGGTCGGAGTCCTCCGGCTCTGAAAAGAAAACCGGGCTCCTGTCATCGGCCCGCACCTCGTCGAGGCCCTGCCGGTGCCGGTAGTTGTCGCTAACAGCCGCCGAGGCGAAACTGCGCGATTCCTGCGCGGGCGTGTTCAACCGCCTCCGTTTAGCGGGAGCTGAAGCCGCTGCCACTAAGGACACTTGCGGCGTGGTGTCGGCACCAGCTGAAGCATGGCTGCCTGGGGCCCGCGCAGTCTTGCCGTCTGCCCACATCGTGGACCTTGCCGACGCATGGTCTCGCCCACCCATCCATGGGGGGCTCGGCGACCGTGACGAGACCCGACTCAACCGACCCGTCCCGGCGTCGAGAGTCGGGGTGTGCCGGCTGGACCTCACAGCCGCCCCGGGTCTCGCCCTGGAACCTGACCGCTCCTCCGCGGCAGGCAATGCCTTAGCCCTAACAGGGTTAGGCTTCTGGGCTCCTGCCCTCCCCCTTCTCGGAGGGCTGAGTGGAACAGGCCGTGCAATGGCACGTGCCCCGCTCGAGGTCGCCAGCGAGCCCGCTGACGACCTGACTGCCATGGCAGGGTCCCCCTGCTCTGGCGGCACACCACACTCCTCCTCGTCGAACTCCTCCGAGCTGTGGTGTGCTGGCGGATCTGGACCTGTAAACACAGGGCTTACCCACATCTCCGCCTGAGTCCCGGCCTGCGCTGCAGGTACTGCCGATGGTAATGGCCCCGGAACTGTTGGCCGTCGAATTCGTCCAGACATTCTCCGGCCCTTGAAACTCCCATCCATGTCCTTGCTGCAAGACATAATCAGACAACAAGGACCACCAACTAAAGGTAGAATACTTACCTCCGTGGCCCCTTATGAAGGGCTGGCGAGGAGTGCGCTCCACCGCCAGCCGTCGCAGCAACGCGGTACGACGATATGTCGAGCATGCGCGCCGGCGGGCTCTTCACGAAGTCACTCACGTGACTCCGAAATGAAATTTGAAATTCAGTCCAATTCGTTAAATTTGTAAATTTATATATTATCTACAGGTATATGTTGGAGAGCAGTGACTGGTCGCATCATGGTCTTGTTGGGCAACTCGACCCCAGGAACAGAAGATGGTGGTCATTGGTGCCTGATCCATCATGGGTACGGACCTCCAACATTGAAAGTATCTACAGGAAGCACTGCATCAAAAGGCCAGGACAGTGGCATAGCAGTAAAGTTGCTCCCTTCCAGCACCAGAGACCCGGGATCGATCCTGACTATAGGTGCTGTCTATATTGTCTTTGTATGTTCTCTCTGCGCCTGGGTGCTTTGTTTTCCTCCCACATTCCAAAGTCGTGGAGGATTGTAGGTTAATTGGCTTTGGTAAAATTGTAAATTATCCCCAGTGTGTAGGATCGTGTTAGTGTAAGGGTTGATTGCTGGTCGGCTCGGCCTAGGTGGGCCGAAGGGCCTGTTTCCACGCTGTATCTATAAAGTCTAAAGCAAAATCAAAGACCCACACCAGCTTGGCTGTGCTCTCATTTTGCACCTACTGTCACAAAGAAGATATAGCTGTTTGAAAACCATGATCACCAGGTTCAACAATAGCTTCTTCCCAACACCCACCAGGATCTTGAACACCATACTGCACTAACCTATCAACTAATGGACTGCCTTTGACTGCACCAAGGAGTTTGGGATTATTTTGCACTAGTATTGGAGTTATTAATTTATGAATATATGTTTATTACATGTTGTCAATATGTATTGTATTACAGGCCTGTTACACTGCTGAGGTAAGAATTGAATTGTTCCGCTGTCAGTACATATGACAATTAAACACGCTTGATACTCTTGTTCACCTTTAAAGGAGTAAATGGAGTGTATGTAAGTAATTAAAATGTAGCTGTAATGCACTTTTAATAGTAAGATTAAACGAGAACTTACCAGTTCGAAGGTTGATCTTTATTTTATGAGGAGTTGCGATGAGGGATTTCGTGAAGAACCCGCCAGCACGCATGTGCGACATTCTTCAAAGTAGTGGTGTGGAATCACAGAAACAACAACAGAGAAATGACTTGGTATAGTAAGATTGAAGAGACTCTAATTACCAGTTGATTATGATCGAGGGTTGGGAGCGGAGGGCACAAAATCCCTCATCGCAACTCCTCATAAAATAAAGATCAACCTTCGAACTGGTAAGTTCTCGTTTAATCTTACTATTTCATTTCGGAGTCACGTGAGTGACTTCGTGAAGACTTCAAAGCTCTGTGATTCCATGCCCTGGACCACGTCCATGCTGTCACACACCACTATTAAGGATGGATGGGAGTAAACAACTTTCCAGACTGCTTGTACTGAAACAATAAGAATAATATTTATTAACAACAAAGAAAAAAAACCTAATTCGGGGACATCTCCACGTTCTTGACCTGCATTCAGCACGGCCTCCGCGAACTGTAGAGGAGCGGCAACAGGTTTGTTGTAGAACCACTGGAAGATGGCTTCATTCGCCCATCCTGCTGTGGCAAGAATATGGTCCATGGGCACCTCCATGACCCTTGCCGCTGACGTTGATGCAGCCCTGGTGGAATGGGATTTGAAGACATTAGTGTCGATACCTGACTTACCCAAGACGATCCTGAGCCACCTGGATATCGTCTGGACCGTCACTCTATGGTGAGGTTTCTTGTGGGTGATAAGCAAGTATTTTTCCATTCCCCTCAGTTTTCTCGTCACTTTCACATAGTGACGGATATGGGCGGCTAAACATAGCCTTGCATCAGCGGGGTATGCCGGGAACTTCAGCTGCAGCCCTGTGAACCCAGGTCTATGCTGCTTGAGTAGTTCGTCTATGAAGAAGACTACTTCTGCAGGGGTAGAGATCATCCTGTCGATCCGGATTTTGTGGAGTGTCTGTACCCTCTGCGCTGAAGTCAGTGCCAGTAACATCACCAGCTTCAGGGTGAGTTTGTCCAGCGCTAGCCCCTCCATGGGCGACCACGTCCTGAGCAGGGTTAATACCTTCCCGATATCCCAGGTGATATTATAACGTGGTCTGGGCGGATTCGAATTGAATATTCCCCGCATGAGTCTGGACACCAGCCTGTTGGATCCTACCTCAATATTGAGGTAGAATGACAGCGCACTCCTGGCGCTATTGATGGCACTGTAGCTCAGGTGTTCATCATGGTGCAACCCCGCCAGAAATTCCAATACGTCGGTTATGGTTACAGCGTCGTATGCAATGTGGGAGCGGCCGCAGTAGGATGTCCCATTTCCGGATGTGAGAGAGGTATTGCCCCCTGGTGGACTCCCGGCATGATGCTCCAATGGTATCCATTGTTCTGGGTGATAGGCCATACCGCAGTAATGGCCGGTTCAGAACCTGCAAGCCAACAAGTTTAGATAACTGTGGCAGGGATGTGGTTCCCCTGACACAGGGTTAGTTACCAATTGTGGGCAACCCTCTAAGAGGACCCAAGGTTGACTGATCATATCAAGGACCACCGGATACCATGGCTGCGTAGGCCAGTCGGGTATGATAAGGATGCCCTTAGCAGCATCTGTCTGGATTTTCCGCAATACCCGGCTGATGAGGCAAAATGGAGGAAATGCATAGAAAAACAATTTCCCCCAGTCCAGCGAGAACGCATCCATCGCCATTGCCCCAGGATCTGGTTCCCACGAAACGTATGTTGGTACCTGATGGTTCAACCGTGACGCAAAGAGGTCGATATCCGGTTCACCAAATTTGGCTGTAATTTGAGCGAATATTTGGGGATTCAACATCCACTCGATGTTGTCATTGAACTTGCGTGACCTGGTGTCCGCCACTGTATTGAGCTCACCTGGTAAATAGGTGGCTGAAATCCAAATATTCCGTTGAACACACCAGAGCCAAATTGTATTTGCCAATTCATCACATGAAATTGATCTGGTACCGCCCATATGGTTTAGATATGCCACCGCAGTGGTATTATCTATTTGGAGACGGACATGAGCGTCAGTAAGGTCAGAACAGTAAGCTCGAAGTCCGTGAAATGCTCCTAGCATCTCCAAGTAGTTTATCCCTTGTGACAACAACAGGGTAGATTCAAGGGTGTCCCATCTGCCCCCACAACTAGAGTAGTTGTCCGTAGCTCCCCAGCCATGGGAGCTTGCGTCTGTTTGTAAGTATACCATCGGATTGGGCAAAATGATGGGTTTAAAGGAGTCACAAATATTGTCAATCCACCATTGTAACTCAATCTTTGCCTTGAGAGGCAGCTGCATTGGTCGATCAAAATGTCCAGCGTTCAGTTTTAACGCTGAGATCTTGGCTCTCTGCAAATTTTGATAATGCAAAGGTCCATATTGGGCAGCTGGAAAAAGTGCTACGATCTTGCCAATCACCTTAGCAGTTTTTCTAATTGATGGTATACTGGCCCAGACTAAATCCTTGCATACTTGGGTGACATCCCCAACTTTGTTAGTTGGTATGGTGGCCCTCATGCGATTGGAATCCACCGTAAACCCCAGATAATCCATGACCTGTGAAGGGCAGAACTTTGATTTATCTGGATGGATAATGAACCCCATTTTCTGAAAAATTTCCACAGTGGCTGAGACTGCCAGCTCTGCTGATTCGAGGGTGTTCCCAATGATAAGGATATCATCCAGATAGGCCATCACTATATGACCTTGTCTCCTTAGCGTAGCCAAAATTGGTTTGAGCAATTTAGTAAACAATCTAGGGGCTGTGGTAAGCCCATTTGGCAACGCCCTGTATTGCCAGAGCTGATCCATCCAGGTAAACTTCAAGAACTTCCTGTGGTGTTCCCGAATGGATACTGAATAGTATGCATCTTTTAAATCAATGCATGCCATAAAGCAGCCCTCAGAAATCAATAACTTGGCTGTTTCGAACGTGTCCATTTTGAAATGGGTATATGTTACAAAGGTATTCAAATGGGTCAGATCAATAATAACCCGACACCCTCCATCCTTCTTGGTTTTTGTGAATACGTTGGATACAAATTCAATCGGTTCGTGTATAGTTCTTTCTATCACGCCTTTTTCTTGTAGCCTTAAGATTTCAGCATAGCCTACTGCTGCTTCATTGCTGGACAGTGTAAATTTCCGATCTGGCATATGCTGGGATGGAGGGATGTAACCATTAATGAATTCAATCTCATGGCCTTGAATACTCTGTAAGATAAACTCATCAGAAGTGATAGTTCCCCATGCCACCGTGAAGAACCGTAGTCGCCCACCAACATGTGAAGTTAAGCACGCAGGCGCATGAAAACCAGACCGCCTTACCTCCATGGTTACCGGCGGTCCTTGACATGTTTGGCGGGACGTGGAGGTGCTGGGTTGGGCTGATGATGCGGCGTCTGCCATGGTGGCCGCTGGGGGCCTAGCCCTAAAAAAGGCCGCGGCTGTTGAGGCTGCTGAAATTGAGGCGGAGCTGGAGCTTGCCGGTCTAATGGCAGGGCCTCGTGGCCTGAAAAATGGCCCTTTCTTGGCCGCCTGCCTGGACGAGATTTGTGACCGCATCAGTCCCACCGTTTTGGCGTGGTCATCCAGCTCCTTGACCCTCTTCGGGAGGTCTTCCCCGAACAACTGTCTGGGTGGTGGCGCAGGAGTGACTCACGTGACTCCGAAATGAAATCTATTGTGCATTGATGTGTGCATATGAACAAATTCAGAATTTCAAATCATTTGGACACCATTTTTAGAGCTCACATTCTGCTCTGACACTTTTCATGTTACTGCATTCAAGGCCAGGAGCTCAAGACGCATATATTAAACACCACTGTGATAAGATCCTTGAGGGAGATGATGGAATTGGAAATTTCATCTAAGCTTTTCAAGTGTTCAAGTGTTCAAGTGAGTTTATTGTCATGTGTCCCTGATAGGACAATGAAATTCTTGCTTTGCATCAGCACACAGAACATAGCAGGCATTTACTACAAAACAGATCAGTGTGTCTATGTACCATATATAAATACACACACACACACACATGAATAAATAAATTAATAACGTGCAAATAACAGATAATGGGTTATTAGTTATCAGAGTTTTGTCCGAGCCAGGTTTAATAGCCTAATGGATCTGGGGAAGTAGCTATTCCTGAACCTGGTTGTTGCAGTCTTCAGGCTCCTGTACCTTCTACCTGAAGGTAGCAGGGAGATGAGTGTGTGGCCAGGATGGTGTGGGTCCTTGATGATACTGCCAGCTTTTTTGAGGCAGCGACTGGGATAGATCCCCTCGATGGAAGGAAGGTCAGAGCCGATGATGGACTGGGCAGTGTTTACTACTTTTTGTAGTCTTTTCCTCTCCAGGGCGTTCAAGTTGCTGTACCAAGCCACGATGCAACCGGTCAGCAAGCTGTCTACTGTGCACCTGTAGAAGTTAGAGAGAGTCCTCCTTGACAAACCGACTCTCCATAATCTTCTCAGGAAGTAGAGTCGCTGGTGAGCTTTCTTGATAATTCAGTTGGTGTAGTTCTGTCCTCCTGGCTGTCATGGAGTCAAGAAAGCAGGCCCTGTGGCCCAATTTGTCCATGATGATCATTGGCATTCTGGGTCAGATCCATTTGCCTGAATTTGGCCAATATTCTTCTAAATCCTTCTTATCTATATATCTGTCCAAATGTCTTTTGAAAGTCATCATTAAATCTGTTTCTATATCTTCCTCCTGTAGCTGATTCCAGATACAGACTACCCTCTGAGTGAAAAGGTTGCCCCTTAAGTCCTGTTTAAATCTCTCATAGGCTTATGCCATTTTGTTTTCAAATTTTCTCCCCAGAGATGTAGACTGTGAGCATTCATTTTATCCATACCCCTCGTGATTTTGTATACTTCAATAACTTTTGAAGTTATTGGAGGCAGTGCAGGCAGGCAGTGAAGAAAGCTAATGGCATGTTGGCTTTCATTACAAGGGGAGTTGAGTATAGGAACAAAGAGGTCCTGCAGTTGTACAGGGCCCTGGAGTATTGTGTGCAGTTGTACACACCTGGAGTATTGTGTGCAGCTTTGGTCTCCAAATTTGAGGAAGGACATTCTTGCTATTGAGGGAGTACAGCATAGGTTCACCAGGTTTAGTCCTGGGATGGCGGGACTGTCATATGTTGATAGAATGGAGTGACTGGGCTTGTATACACTGGAATTTACAAGGATGATAGGGAATCTTATTGAAACATATAAGATTATTGAACACGCTAGAGGCAGAAAACGTGTTCCCAATGTTGGGGGAGTCCAGAACCAGGGGCCACAGTTTAAGAATAAGTGGTAAGCCATTTAGAACAGAGATGAGGAAAAAGATTTTCACCTAGAGAGTTGTGAATCTGTGGAATTCTCTGCCTCAGAAAGCAGTGGAGGCCAATTCTCTGGATGCTTTCAAGAGACAGTTAGGTAGAGCTCTTAAAGATAGCGGAGTCAAGGAATATGGGGAGAAGGCAGGAGCAGAGGGGTATGATTGTGGATGATCAGCCATGATCACAGTGAATGTTGGTGCTGGCTCAAAGGGCCAAATGGCCTACTCCCGCACCTATTGTCTATTGTATAGATTTTAACTTTTTGTGGTCATATTTTTTTCTAAATTCTATTTTCTCTATTTCACGATTCTCTTGTGGAAATCACACCTCCACACTTTATTCAAAAAGTAGCAAGGGCAGATGCACATGTTATCAATTGAGTCCATCAAGAAGCAGTGGTCGATACATGCTTGATATACAGTACACACAACAGCCTTCTCATAACTTGGACATGGAAATGAAATAATCACAACCTATTCCTTACTGGAAGAAAAGATAAGGAGCTTTGGAATTATCCATGGGAAACAGATGCTGTCTGAGGGAAGTAAATTGGTACACAGCCCTCATATAGCTGTGCATGGAAACAAATTGATACCTAAGCCACAATTCTCAGGTCAATTACATACAGTTGAAGTACTTGTAACACGATTCTCCCCAAAGTCACCTTGCAAATCAGTAAAATCAAATGACAAAGTAATGTGCAGCCCACTGCCTAAGTGTGATCCACACACATCGATATTCAATGCACTTACTATATAGAACATCTTGGCTGCATTGGAGATGCAATCCACTACCAGGCTTCAATCAATACTCAAGGGACGCAATATTCAGCAATGAGGAACAAAGCAAATTCTTACAGAAATATTTATGAAGTATTTATAATTAGGTACAGTGGGGCATTTGATGGGATCATAGACCTAATGGGTTAATGTGACTGGAATCATTGTGGTCATTTCAGTCTGATATCCAGACATCAAAAACACTGTCCCTAACCCAGTTTTCTGTTGTAATTTGTTCCATCCCGTGTGATATCTGTCACTAAATTGCAGTGGCAATTGAGAGTTGAATCTGTGGTCATATTTTAGCATTGAACACATTTTTTAAATCCTCTATTTCTGATCTCTTGATTATCCCAAATGTAATGTTCCCACCACCAATGATCATGTCCACAGCAGATATGGCCTTGTCTCTGCCTTATCCTTTATGATAGCCCGTTCTCTTTGACCAAGCATTTAGAGTCATATAGCACAGGAACAAGCCTATCAGCTCAATTCATCGATGTGATCAATATATCCATCTAATCAAGTCATATGTGTCTGCTTTTGACCCATATCCCTCAAACCTTTCCCATCCATGTTCCTTTCCACTGCTATTTGTTCATTATTGTCTTCTTATATTAATTTAAGTAAATCTTTTGTCAGATGAAACTCTGTGAAACAAAGTGAGGCCACACCCTCAACAACTTCGCTTTTGACTTCCTCTCATTTTTTTCAAGCTAAAGGTGTAGCCATGGGGACTTGCATGAGCCCCATCTATGCCTGCCTTTTTGTTGGTCATGTCGATCAAGGTGTACACTGGCCCTACCCCCCAACTCTTTCTCTGCTACATTGACGACTGCATCGGGGCTACATCGACGACTGCATCGAGCACACACTGCGGCCCGGAGCTCCCAAATCGGCCACCTCCTTACCGGAGACCGCGGCTTCCAGATGTTGTAGGCCGCAGGCCAATGGTGGAGCGCTTCTCCGGCAGCCCCCGGTAAGGGGGTCCATGATGTTTAAGTCCTCGCTGTGCCGCCACTGAAGCTCTGGGCCCGACTCTGGGAAAGGCCGTACCAAACCAGTGTTAAGGCCGCGAGGAGGGGGGGGGAAGAAGTGACAAGGGAAAGAGTTCCATCTCCATCGAGGTAGGTGCCTGGAAACGGTTTCCCCCTATTCCCCACCACCACCACCCACACAAGACAAACAGAGAAACACTAAAACATACTTTTGGACACACTAAAAACAACAAAAAAGGTTGAAACAACGAACCCGCTGCAGGCGAGGCAGCCGACTCGACCCGAACCGTAAAGACCTGGGCCGGCCCACACTTGGAGGACCCAGCGATCACGGCCTGGAAGGGGGAGCATGCCGAACTGCTACTGCTTGTCACCGGAGGACTAGAGACCAGGGGTAGAGAGCTGGTGACGACAACAGACGCGATGGGAGAGGAGAGACGCTGGTAGGAGGGGAGAGGGAACTGGGGTCTGGCCTACCGTGCCCTTGAGGTCGGCTGCGGGAGGCTCCCCCAGGGAACATACTGTAGGTGGACGAGCGAGGATAGGCTTTTGGTTACTGGTTGATCGAGGGGAGGTGATGGCTGGAGGCCCCGTAGTAGCCTGGGGCTTGCCTGAATTGGGCAGCGCTCTTAACAACTGGAGTGTGGACTGGACTTGGAAAATGGCACCAAACATAGTGCCTCTTGCATGCAGGCTCAGTCGACAATTTCTGTACAATTGCTAATCGGGGGTGGTATGGTGATACTACTGGACTCTTTGTAAGAAAAGGATGTGCACTTTGCACATGTAACCATAAACCTCCACTAAACCATTGAGATGTTATGCCTTATTCTCAATTCAGCCGAGTCTGCTACATATGCTCCCAAGATGATGTTTTCCATACAAGGCAGGCACGTGCCGTCAGGGTAGACAAGGTCGGCAGTGCCTACCCTGACTAAAATTATAAAATAGTAATTATTTTACATATATAAAATATATATAAAACATATATAAAATGGTCATAAATAGTAAAGGCACGGGAGAATTATGCCTCCCTAAGAGATCGATCTCTTAGGAAGGCATAATTCTCCCGCGCCTTTCATCAGCAGCACGTTTTAAACGCGGACGTATGTTCTACCCACGTGCCGTCGACGCTGCTTCAAGCCATCAGCGGGAACGGTCCATAAAGGCAGCTGAAACTCTGCCTTTACACTGTGGACTGCATGCATGTGCTGCCTTGCGCACTGCGCATGCGCACCAGCCTACTGCGCATGCGCAAGTTTCTTAGCAGGATTTTCAAAGATGGATAGTGATTACCTGAAGAGTTTCTCAAAGCAAACTCACGAGGAAAAGACCAAAATAATTAAAAATGGCAGACCAACGCCGGACCTTAAAGAACTTCAACAGCACAAAGGAACAAAAATAATTAGAACATTCAAAACAGCTTGGCACAACAGGAAAGAGTGGCTATGTGGTTGTATTTCAACAAATAGATTGTTTTGTTTCCCGTGCCTGTTATTTTCTGTATCTAGTGGAACTGTATGGGTAGCAGGTGGATACAGTGATTTAAATAATTTGCCTAATGCGTTAAACAAGCACGAGAGATCTGCTGCGCATTATGAAAGCCAAATCGCATTGAAGACATTTGGGTTTACACGGATCCACTTGCTCATAGATAAGCAGAAGCAACTTAGCATCGATGTTCACAATGAAAAAGTTAAGGAGAACAGAGAGATACTAAAAAAGTTAATATGTGCTACTTGATGATCAGACATGAACTTGCTTTGCGCGGTGTTAATGAAAATAAAGAATCGCTAAATCGTGGAAACTACATTGCGCTACTGAAATATACGGCAAAATTTGATTAAATATTGACACATCATTTACAGAGTTCATCCGTTTTTTCTGGCATTTCTAACAAGATACAAAATGACTTGATTGAAGCAGTAGGCACAGTTGTAGAAAATAATATTAAAGAAGAGATCGCAAAAGCCCCATTAATTGCCATAGAAGTGGATGAATCCACTGATATTTCAAATCCAGCTCTACAGTATTCCGGTATATATTGGACTGAAATTAATGAAGCATTTATAGGCTTTGACAAACTTAAGGACAGAACTGCTACTAGTGTAACAGAATGCATATTCAATAACTTACACAAGTATACTTGTGCTGAGAAACTTGTAGCACAGACTACGATGGAGCAATGGTAATGGCATCAAACTTAAATGGTGTTCAAGCTAAAGTAAGAGAAAAGGCACCATCAGCTTTATTTACCCACTGCTATGCTCATAAGTTGAATCTTGTTCTGTCTCAGTCAGCTAAATTCATACCTGAATGTACAGGCCTTTTCAAGACCATTGACGCTCTTGCCTCATTTTTTAGTCATTCTACAAAACAAACACAATTTCTTAATGAAATAGTGCAGAAATGCATTCCAAAGGCAGCACCGAGCAGATGGACTTCAAACTCAAAGCAAATCCAATCTATTTTGCAATATCATGGAGACCTCTGTAAACGTTTAGACAGCATTAACAGCAATCCTTTATTGTGGGATCCTGAAACTTTGGTGAGGAGCAACGGGTTTTATGCTTGGCTAACGAAAGATTCTACACATTTTCTTCTTATGGTTTATAATGACATTTTCATTAAAACTGACACTCTCTACAACATTGTGCAAACTAAAATTATAGTTATTCCTTATTGCATTGAAAGAATCAATGAAACAATACATTCGCTTGAGGATCTGCGCCAATATTTTGATGACATTCATGAAAAGTTTGAAGAATATTGCAAAGAAAATGACCTGACTCGTTCAAAATGTCCAATTCAAAGAGCATGAATATTTGATCTGATATTGGTTGATATATCGAAGCATATACAGCGACTTCAAAAATCTACAATTCATTTCCTTAGTTGATGGAAACAAGTTTCAAAAACTTGCTTGTCAAATTGATCAGGAGGCAATAGAAAGTTTAGAAAGAACCTACGGTAACTTCTTTGATGTCATAAGACTGAAAGCAGATCTGGCTGGAATTTACAGTGCGCAAGTGTTTCGGGATAAACCATTTAATGATTTACTTGTTTTTATATTTCAAAATGGACTGGAACAAACGTTCCCTGAAGCCGTGAAGCTGCTACAATTAATTTTAACAATTCCTGCTGCAACAGTTTCTGTTGAGAGATCATTTTCAGCTTTGAAAAGAATTAAAAGCTTCACCAGGAATAGAATGTCCAATGAAAGGCTTTCATCACTTGCTATTGAAAAGGAAAGATTTACTCAGATGGAACAAAGTCCCACTGCTAATTTCTATGAAAAAGTTATGGATATTTTTGCTGTAAACAAAGAGAGAAGAATGGATTTCGTGTACAAATAATATGGTAAGTAAATTTATTTGAGCTGTATTTTTTTAAATACTTTATTAAGAGATAGGACCTATTGAAGACAAATTACTTGATAAAAGTCAAGAGAACAATCTGCGCATACGCGGTTTCCACGATTAAAAATAAAAGCCGAATGACAGTTCACCGGGGAGGGAACAATGTGCGCATGCGTGGTTTTCAAGATTTCTAAAAGCCACTGCTTACCCTGGCTGATTACTCACGGCACGTGCCTGATACGAGGACGTCCTAAATGCCATCATTCTTTAGTGAAAATGGTTCCCCCCCCTTCTGTCATTGATGGGTCCCTCACATGCATCTCCTTGGTGCTCCTTCTCCCCCTCACCCCTGATGGGACAAGGACAGTATTCCTGGTCCTCACCTTTCATCATTCTACTGCATCCGCTGTTCCTGATGTGGGCTCCTGTACATCAGCGAGACCAAGCGTAGACCTGGTGACTGTTTTACTGAACACATCCGGTCGCCCAAGGATGACTGGATCTCCCGGTTCCCATTCCCATACTGACCTTTCTGTCCTAGGTCTCCTCTATTGCCAGAGCAAGGTAAATTAAAGGAACAGCACGTCATATTTTGCTTGGGTGGCTTACAATCCAATGGAATGAACATGAATTCTCCAATTTTATCTTTACAAATACCTCCCCTACACTTCCCTTATCTCTCCTCCCCCCCCCCTCCCCCTCCCCCTCCCCCCTTCCTCCACTAAGTTGGTTAACCAGTTCCACAGTTCTCAACTATGTATTTCTCTTGGGCTCACACTGGACTCTAGCCAATAGTCTGCCTATCAGGGCACCTCCTTGCCTGAGGTCATCTGTTGGCTGCCCCAATTTGTCTTGTTTTTTCTTTGTCTCCTGTTTTTCCCCCCCACGCTGCCTACTAGAATCAGTCTGAAGAAGAGTTCCAAACTGAAACGTCACCTATCCATTTTCTCCAGAGGTGCTGCCTGACCCACTAAGTTAAGGGCCTGTCCTACAAGCATGCAACTCCATGCGATGAACGCGACCTAACGTGGTCGCTTGAGCCGTCCGGCGTCGCGGGGCCGGTCCCACTTCGATCGCCGGAGCCCTGCGGAATTGTGCGGAGTTCATCCCAACATCGCGCGGGGCTCCGAAAAACTGACCATGTTCGAAAATTCCGCGCGGCAAAGGCTTGTCGGCTCGCAGTTGCCTCGACGCATTACACACCACCTCGGCGTCGTGCCTCCGTGAACATAGAAACATAGAAATTAGGTGCAGGAGTAGGCCATTCGGCCCTTCGAGCCTGCACCGGCATTCAATATGATCATGGCTGATCATCCAACTCAGTATCCTGTACCTGCCTTCTCTCCATACCCTCTGATCCCCTTAGCCACAAGGGCCACATCTAACTCCCTCTTAAATATAGCCAATGAACTGGCCTCAACTACCCTCTGTGGCAGAGAGTTCCAGAGACCCACCACTCTCTGTGTGAAAAAATTCCTACTCATCTCGGTCCTAAAGGATTTCCCCCTTATCCTTAAGCTGTGACCCCTTGTCCTGGAACTCCACAACATCGGGAACAATCTTCCTGCATCTAGCCTGTCCAACCCCTTAAGAACCTATCTGTAAGTGCCTCCGTGACCCTCTATGTGTGTGGCTCTTGTGGCCCTCTGTGTGTGTGCCTCTGTGCCCCTCTCTGTGTGCCCCTCTCTGTCCTGGCGAACTTACCTGAAGACTTTGCTCCAAGTTCGCCTCACTTTGCGCCACGTTGCGCCACTCACCCGACCTCCGCGCGGCCCTTGCTGCCGGTTTGGTCGCGCTTGCCGCATGCAGGCGCATGCTGTTGGGAACGGCCCTGTACAGGGGATCACCCGACCTCCGCGTGGCCCCCGCTTCTAGTTTGATCGCGCTCATCGGATGGAGTCGGATGGTGGTAGGACAGGCCCTTTACTCCGGTATTTGTGTCCATCTGATTAGCAACCCAGCTGTCTGGTCTCAGAAGGCTTAAAACAGCATGGCAAAAAAAAGAAACCGATATTTGCCAGTAAATTCGTTCACTGATTAAAAAAAAATTGCATTTCTGAAATTCCTTTCAGAGACTTAGGTTGTCCCAAAGCACATTTGAAATGTAATCACCAATTTAATGAAGGAAAACAAAGCGACCTCCATGGAGCAGTTTGAATAAGGTAAGCTCCTACACAGCAATGATAATGAGCTCAGAGGAGTTAATGTTGGCAAGCATATCAATGGGAGCCCAGCATCTGACCATTCCCACCCCAACACCACCTCCTACAATTAAAGCTGTGAAATGTTGAATCAATCCACCCAAGAGACAGAGGGGCCTCTATTTAACATCTCTTCTGGAAAATGTAACACCCTCAAAATTACAAAAAGGCATGTGCATAAATGTGTTATATTTGATTAGCCATGTCCCATTTGAGCCAGATCTCAAGCTTGTCAAGACAATTCAATACATTAAAAAAAAATCAAAACCTATGGAAAATCAATGAAGGAATTGTATTTTTCTTTTAAAAAAAAAGCAATTGAAATCTTTAAATAATTGGAAACATCTATTATTTTTCTCTCCGTTGAAATGAACAAACTCGCTGTTTCTGGCACAGGTTCAAATGGCAGATCCTCCAGCACTAGTAAGATCATACTAAGTTCACACTCTGCTCATTCAAGTGCGTGTATATGTATGTGTGTGCCTATGTGTGAGATCCTCGAGTGTACGGATATGTGTGTGAATATGTTTTGTGTCGCTGTAAATAAATGTGTATTTGTGGATTTACATACGCACCTCTGTGTGTGTGTGTGTGTTTGTTCCGCAAATATGTTTGTGTGTGAGTATGGAGCTTGTATCTATGATTAAACGTGTTTGTGAACGTACATTTATGTCATCAAGTGCCTTTGTGCAATTTATAAATATCAATCTGTGACTCTGAGTGCTGTATTCACTGCGTCAGTACATATGTTTGTGTGTGAATGTAACTGCTGTGCATTGGTGTGTTTGTGTTTATTCAGTATGTGATTGCCTTTTTGCAAATGTGAATGTAATGCTGAGTGTATGTTGATTGCCTGCGTGCTTGTGTTAAGTATGAATGCGTTGTGTGTGTGCAATGGTTTGAAAATAGGAGGGGGAAGTGGGCGTTCAGTGGCTGCTAATTTCTAGCATTTGTTTAATCTATTGCCGAGGGTCATCTGTCAGACTGTTGCTCGCGTAGTCTCAGTGCTCCCAGAGGTGAGCAGCCTGGGAAAGCACTTTCTGATACAAAACAATCATTAGATTGTTGGCCAAGAGGAGGAGGTTGTGATCGCAGTGAGAAAGAGCCTGACAAGGATCATTTCCCAGGATGGCGAAACGTCCTGACCTACTCCACCCCCTTCACCTAGGAAATCACTTTTATCAACACCAATTTGCAAAGGAGCAATAACAGAGGCATTTATTTAAACACTCCCTGTCCCGATGACAGCAGATCAGCAGGCTGTGTGTCCTCACTGGGCCCCCATAGCTCCACACTGACCACTTGTCACTGAGAAAGTAGACAGGCTTATCACTTTACAAGCTGTCTGTTGCATTATCACCACTGTGCTGGGATTACTTTATAACTGTGTCTAAGTTTAGATCGCAAGATGCTAGGACGTTTTCCTCAGAACAATGTAGAGAGCGTGGAAATAATATTTTGTCATGCCTGATGGGATTTAATCAAAAATCCATGCAGCATGCAGGTAGTGCACCTAAGAAAATAATTTTAAGTCTTCGGTCAAATGATGCATATATGGTTTGCATATACGGTTTTCTGGGCATTGGCGGTGACTTCAAATGGTGTATAATACACTTTTCTTACATAAATCTATTTGCTTTGTACAAATATAGCACTAGGAGATCTCTCCTACATAAAGCAACTTAAATGCGCCTTTCCAGGCCCCTTACAATTTCCAGCGTAACTCATCATTGAATAATGTGCACAGAAGGACCATTTGACTCATTGTCCTTGTGGTAGTTCTTCAGGATATCTACATAGTTTCTCATAGCTGCCCTAAATCCCTTTTGAAGTTTTCTATTGAATACGTTCCCACCTATACAAGGACCACATTGTAGATCAGAACAGCTTGCTTTGAGTTAGTTCGAAGATAAAGAGCTTTGACAGTATTAAATAAAGAGGTGGGTTTTGCCAAGATAAATTTGGGTAGTCATGGCAGGTGTATTTAAGAAAACTGGAAAAAATATCCAGTTGGGAAAAACGGGAGGTTTCCTTCTACACAGCGAGTTGTGTGTAAAAGGTGTTTTAGAAGTAAATTTAATAAAAACATTCAAAAATGATTCCAATAAACACATGAATCACAACTATTTTCTGAAATAGGTTTTCCTCATTTTCCCTACAGAATTTTGATTCATTATTTTAAAATCATGCAAGAGACCCACTTTCAAAAAGAACAGTTTTATTTCTCTATCTAATCTGCTCATCACCTTTAAAGTCTCTTAACAGTTAGTTTTCCTTGTTCAAAGAACATTTCTAATTCTCCTCACAGCTTAAGTCCTTCATCACTGAAGAGATGTCGATAACCTTCCACTGAATACTCCATACTATCTTTCATTTTTAGATTTCTTCTCACTAATCAATTTGAGGCCTAATTTGGTCAATACCTGCTTATGTTCAACTTTAAGAGTCTGGTCCATTTTGTCAGCATTTCTTAATAAGAATCTTCATGGTACATATATTTCAAGTCAGATCTGATTTATTATAAATTCTAGGTATTAATATGAACGTAAAGTGGATAAAGACACAAGCAGGAGAGAAAACAATTCTGCAGTTCATTCTACCCCAGCTGACTCAGCACAAAACCAGACTCTGAATGTGGGACCTTCCGAGGTTAGCATGCACTAGCTAGGTCTTGAACCAAATGTGAGATGCAAACCACTCCCTGTGTGTATTTTGTACTGAGCAGCAATCATTTCCTTCTTGTCCACCTGCCCGTATAGCATCATGGAATTATTGGTCACTTTCATCTGCAGAGGCAGTATAAGCTCATGTGTCTCCAGGCAATAAACCTTTAGCAAGCCACGACTTTCACTGGTCGATTTTTCTTTTTAACTCTTTAACATCCAATGATCACTACTACCCTTTTCACTATTATGCATCCTGTTTCTCCATAGATGTTATTCGGCAATATTTGTTCATGGTCCCCAATTAGCCCATGCTCGCCATTAGTCACATGGCGTAAATATCCTCATAGCAAAACAGTTTCCTACTCTAATTGGAAAACCAACAGAATCTTAATTATCTGTGTAAGAAGGAATTGCAGATGTTGGTTTAAACCAAAGACAGACACAAAAAGCTGTTGTAACTCAGCGGGACAGGCGGCATCTCTGGAGAGAAGGGATGGGTGACGCTCCGGGTCGAGATGTCTGACGAAGGGTCTCGACCCGAAACATCACCCATTCCTTCTCTCCAGAGATGCCGCCTGTCCCGCTGAGTTACTCCAGCTTTTTGTGTCTATCTCTGAATCTTAATTGCCTGATTGATAGACTGATGTTTAACTCGTCATTTCAATCCCATCTCCAGAGTAAATGAAAGCAAACCTTCAAAGAATAGAAAAACAATAAAATAACACACCATTTGCTTACATCCCTGTGATCTTTATCTCTGCAATTGCTTGTGAGACGCGCGCTAGTGACAATATTTCACAGCTGGAAACTCCAGGCTCATCCTGGAGAGTTGCCAGCTCTCTGCACACTGGCACTGTGAAGTGCATAGACTCTGGAATATCAATTGTGCTCTGTTGAGACCAATTAAACAGATGGAACATTAAATAATATTCAATTGACTCCATCTTCCAAATGTGAACCAGGGAATTTGATTTCAGCACCAATGCCAATATCTTTCAATAAGTCTCAATCTAAAAGTCCCCCCATCTGATTTAGAGAGTTTCCATTGTCTAGACCTGAACAATCTGCTCAAATCCTAGAACCATCTGAATTTCACCCATTTTTATCTTCTTCATTGTCCTGATTTCCATCATCCTTAACATAAACATCTCATGTAAGAAAAAAAGGCAAAAGCAGGAAGGTTATCAGTTAAAATTTTAAATGGATTTTTATGTGGGGATTTCAGAACAGGTGACCATGTGACGTTGGCCAATGAAGTGGGCTTCAAGGTTTCAAGGTCAGTTTATTGTCGCATGTACCAATTAATGTACAGTGAAATTTGAATTACCATACAGCCATACTAAAAACAAAAGCAACAAGACACACAACTACATAAAGGTTAACATAAATATCCACCACAGCGGATTCCACATTCCTCATTGTGTGTTGGAAATCAATAAAGTCCAAACTTCCTCTTTTTTTTTAAATGAGACAGAGGTATAGAGGCAGAGAAATTTAATAGGAAATTCCAGAATTTTGGAGCCTAACAGCAAAAGCTATTCCATGAGGTCCTGAATTGCTAATCTCACGACAGTAAAGGTTCCAGAGGAGATTCATTAGGATGTTGCCTGGATTGGAAGGCTTTAGTTATGGGGAGAGATTGGATAGTCTAGCTTTGTTTTCACTGGAATGAAGGAGGCTGAGGGGTGATCTGACAGAGGTATATAACATTATAAGAGGCATAGAGGAGGTAGATAGTCAGAATCTTTTTTCTTGTTGTAGGAGTTTCGAAAACAAGGAAGTGCGGTTTAAAGATGTTTTAAAGGAGATCTGAGTGGAAAACATTTTACATAGAGAGAGGCTGATACTTGGAACACGTTACAGAGAAGATGATGAATCATATATAATCACTGTGCTGATGAGACATTTAAACAAGCACTTGAATTGACAAGATATAAAAGGATGTGGACTTAATGCAAGTAAATGGGATAGATTTAGATGTGCAAAAAAGACAGCATGGACATAACCATCTAACCATATAACCATATAACAATTACAGCAGGAAACTGGCCCTCTCGGCCCTTCTAGTCCGTGCTGACCATTTATTTTCCCCTAGTCCCATCTACCTGCACTCAGACCATACCCCTCCATTCCCTTCCGGTCCATATACCTATCCACTTTACTTTTACATGTTAAAATCGATCCTGCCTCCACCACTTCTGCTGGAAGCTCATTCCACACAGCCACCACTCTCTGAGTAAAGAAGTTCCCCCTCATGTTACCCCTAAACTTCTGTCCCTTAATTTTCATGTCATGCCCTCTTGTTTGAATCTTCCCTACCCTCAATGGGAAAAGCTTATCCACGTCAACTCTGTCTATCCTTTTCATCATTTTAAAGACCTCAATCAAGTCCCCCCTTAACCTTCTGCGCTCCAAAGAATAAAGACCTAACTTGTTCAACCTTTCTCTGTAACTTAGTTGCTGGAACCCAGGCAACATTCTAGTAAATCTCCTCTGTACTCTCTCTATTTTGTTGACATCCTTCCTATAATTAGGTGACCAAAATTGTACACCATACTCCAGAATTGGTCTTACCAATGCCTTATACAATTTTAACATTACTTCCCTACTCCTATATTCAATGCTCTGAATTATAAAGGCCAGCACACCAAAAGCTTTCTTTACCACCCTATCTACATGCGATTCCACCTTCAGGGAACAATGCACAGTTATTCCTAGATCCCTCTGTTCCACAGCATTCCTCAATTCCCTACTCTGGCAGATTAAACGGCACATTTCTGTGCCTTATGATTCTATGTGTACCACAGTGTGTGCACAAGCAGGAAAAAAACATACTCAGTTAGAAAACCTACCACCGTAAAAGGTTGGTGTTAGCAATCCATTCTTAGTATCTTGCTAAGTATCTTAGTATCTTGCTGGTATCTTAGTTTCACAAGAGTCATTAAACTGGGAGTCCGTCCACTCCTTCAGGAGGATGCAAAAGATCCCGTGGCATTATTCTAAAGAAAGACATTTCCAATTTGTCTGAATTATACAGTAAGGTGCATGTGGAACTCTGCTTTCATAATTCATTGAAATGGAATGAACAGAATTGAATTCCAGAAGTGGAATGCAACGTGCAGCTACTTTCTAATTGTGCATTTGACACAAGCAACCAAGGTCGAATTTCTAGCCCTTAGTCTTTTTGCAATGACTGAGATGAAGTCATTTAGAGGTTAACACAATGATTGATGTCTTTTTTCCTGCTCTGATTGTATAGATCTAAGCCTTTCCTGTAGGTACAACATGAGCTGAAATCAAAGTAGGCTAATGTCAGTCCATTGACTGATGGGACTAATGGCAATAACAGTCAGCCTGTTGACTGTGAGACGTTACCATGCCATACCAGTCCCTTATTGACCTCCAAAACTAAAGTGGAACCAAAGAAAAATAAGACTAAAGCCCCTGTCCAACTTAGGCAATTTTAGGTTGACTTTGGTTGTCGTAGGTTGTCGCCTGTGTGGTCGTAGGTTGTGGTAGGTGTGGTCGTAGGTGGACGTCCTAATGGGTCTCCGGTTGTTGGCAGCTTGCCGTAGCTTATAATAAAATAATAATACATTTATTTGTATAGCACGTTTAAAAACAACTCACGTTGACCAAAGCGCTTCACATCAGTGCAGGTATTAATTTGATACATACAACGGTATACCGACCTAACAATACATACATAAACTGTTTACAGTGTCCCCACAGAGGGGCTCAAAAATGCTAGGGAGTAGAAATAGTTTGAGTCGTGACTTAAAGTGTCGATGGTGGGGGCAGTTCTGATGAGGAGCCGGATGCTATTCCACAGTTTAGGTGCTGCAACCGCAAAAGTGTGGTCACCCCTGAGCTTAAACCTAGACCGCGGGATAGTCAGTAGCCCCAAGTCCGCCAACCTGAGGCACGTGGAGGTAGAATGGTGGGTTAGAAGGTTTTTGATATGGGGGGGGGGGGGGGGGGGGGGTGGGTGGTGAAGCAAGGCCGTTAAGGGCTTTGTATACGTATAAGAGGAGCTTGAAGTTGATTCTATACCGTACTGAGAGCCAGTGGAGAGAGGCCAGGATCGGGGTGATGTGGTCCCTTTTACGGGTACCCGTCAGAAGTCTTGCTGCTGCGTTTTGGACAATTGCAGACGGGACCGAGATGATTGGCTGATGTCAAGGTGGGAAAAGATGAATACGTGGATGATTTTTTCAAGATCGTCGGATTTGAGGAATGGTTTGATTTTAGCTATTGTACAAAGCTGGAAGAAACCAGCTTTTACCACAGAGTTGACTTGCATGTCAAACTTTAATGCGGAGCCAAATATCACGTCAAGGTTTTTGATGTGCGGTTTGACTAAGGAGGTTAGGCTTCCAAAGTTGCCTGTTATCATTTTGATGGGGTCGGAGGGGCTGAGTAGGATGACCTCAGACTTGCTCTCGTCAAGTTGGAGGAAGTTCTGAGCCATCCAACATTTTAAATCATCGAGGCAGTGCATGAGGCTGTTCTCGACCCGAAGCGTCGCCTATCTCCTTCGCTCCTTAGATGCTGCTGCACCCGCTGAGTTTCTCCAGCTTTTTGTGTAACCCTCCATTCTCCAGCATCTGCAGTTCCTTCTTTAATAAATTAGACCAGCTGCTGGGTTTCAGGGGGAGATAGAGCTGTGTATCATCTGCATAGCAGTGGAAAGAAATGCCGTGCCTTTGAATGACTTGGCCGAGTGGGAGCATGTAGAGAGAAGAGAATGGGGCCTAGGATGGAGCCTGGTGGGACCCTGCAGAAAAGGCTGGCTGGGGAAGAGAAAGAATTGCCTATGTTGGTAGAGAAACTCCTGTTTTTCAGGTATGAAACAAACCAGCTCCCCCACCTCTCAAAACAGGGGGAGGATATGTCCCCCCTGCCCCCCCCCCCCCCCCCCCCCCCCCCCCCGGATTTCCATAGAAACATAGAAACATAGAAACATAGAAAATAGGTGCAGGAGTAGGCCATTCGGCCCTTCGAGCCTGCACCGCCATTCAATGTGATCATGGCTGATCATCCAACTCAGTATCCCGTACCTGCCTTCTCTCCATACCCCCTGATCCCTTTAGCCACAAGTGCCACATCTAACGCCCTCTTAAATATAGCCAATGAACTGGCCTCAACTACCTTCTGTGGCAAAGAATTCCAGAGACTCACCACTCTCTGTGTAAAGAATGTTTTCCTCATTTCGGTCCTAAAGGAATTCCCCCTTATCCTTAGACTGTGACCCCTTGTTCTGGACTCCCCCAACATCGGGAACAATCTTCCAGCATCTAGCTTGTCCAACCCCTTAAGAATTTTGTAGGTTTCTATAAGATCCCCCCTCAATCTTCTAAATTCCATCGAGTACAAACCGAGTCTATCCAATCTTTCCTCATATGAAAGTCCTGACATCCCAGGAATCAGTCTGGTGAATCTTCTCTGTACCCCCTCTATGGCAAGGATGTCTTTCCTCAGATTTCCACCCCTGGATGTTGGGTCCACTGCCGTGTCTCACCTTTAGACTCTAAACTAAACTCTTTTTTTCCCCAAACCATCCCGCGGGCCAGATTGGACCCATTCGCGAGCCAGTAGTTTGACACCCCTGCTTTAAACCAATGCCCTTTAATTTTTGAATCACATATCCTGTGAAAAAGATTATGCATTCACCTTATATATTCCCCTTGTGGTTTTTACTCACCTCTAAAGCAATTTTTTGCTTTATTGTGAATTTCCAGCACCTGCAGATTTTGGTTCCATGAATGTCAAATGGAATCATTAGTACTGCAGTTACATTGCAATTTTAAATGATTAAGAAATGATTAACTGCAGATGATGGAAAAATCGAAGGTAGACAAAAATGCTGGAGAAATGCTTGAGTCTGAAGAAGGGTCTGGACCCAAAACGTCTCCTATTCCTTCGCTCCTTTGATGCTCCCTCACCTGCTGAGTTTCTCCAGAATTTTTGTCTACCTTGCCATTTTAAATAGTGTTCGATTTTCGTTCTTTACGGGAAACCCGCAGACAGAAAACTATTGTCATTGGTGAAAGTGGAGAAGAGCTGGAAGCCTTGGGCGAATTGAATTGTTTGTGACTTTATTTATTAATTCATTTATTTATTTATTAAAACATTTTTTTTTAGCGTGAGAAATTCTGTGATCAGCGTGAGAATTTTGTGTAATGCGTGAGTCTCATGCTCAATGCGTGAGAGTTTAAAAGGACACCAACTCTCTCAGCCCTGCACTAGATCAGAGGCCTAGAATTTAAAAGCCTCTAATTCTAAAGCAAGACTTGAAACCACAAGTTCTGACTAGGAGAGTGCAATCTACTCAGCTTTAAGTACCGGTTGCATGAAACCGAACAGCATGAACAAGCTGTGCTGGGAATGGAAATGCAAACATAAATGCGTGGCAGCTGTACAAATGGTGGGATTTCCTGAACAAACAGTGCTATGCCGACAGTGCAAATCTCCCATGTGATAATCTGTGATACATGTATCAGTGCCAGCTTTTACATCACATGCACTGCAGGGTGCCAGCACAGAGTCTTCCTTCTCAATGACAGAAGCTCGGTTTTGTGAAGCCTAGCCTCAGTCCCTGACCACATTTGTGCCTTTGGATTGTGGAGTCACTTTTACAATACTCTTGGTATCATTGGTGCTCCAGAACCTCACCCAGTTACTCAGGGGGTTGAAATTGACAGGAGGCCGACAGGGCATTGGCACCTTCAAACCACCGAGGGTTTCAGTTTCTTAACTTTTGCTTGGTGGGCAGCACTTTTATTTCTAAGATATAAGGCTGTAGGTTCAAATGCCACAGCACAGATGAATCCAGAAGTCTAGGCTAACCCTTCGATAGAAGTCAGTTTGTGTTGTTGGAAGTGCTCTCCTTCAGCTGAGTTTCCAGTGTCTGCAGTTGTTTCATTTTCTGCATTTGTTTCACTAAACCCTGTTGCTATCTCAAATTACATTTGAAAGATCCAATGGCAGAATTGAAAAAAAAATAGTGTGTCCTGGACAATGTTAATCCATCAGACTACATGACCAGATAATCTAATCAATATCAAATTACTAATTGTGCTAATTTACTATCTGCAAATTCACTGCCTTATTCCTTGCAAGACAACAGTGAGGTGCTGTTATTCCAAAAGTACTTCATTAGCTGATGTATTTTTAGACGCACAAAACTGACATGCCCAATCTGTGCCACAATGTGGGATGCAGCTTTCAAAGTAGAAACAAAGAACTGTAGATACTGGTTTACAGAAAAAGTGACACAAAATGCAGCTGTAACTCAGCGGGTCAGGCAGCATCTTTGAAGAACCTGGATGTTTTGGGTCAAGGCCCTTCTTCAGAATTATGGTGGGGGGAAGGGGAGGGGAAGGAAAGAAAGATGGAAGAGAGGAGGGACAGGACAAAGCCTGGTGGGTAATAGGTGGATATGGGTGAGAGATGAAGGTCACAGATGAAAAGACATAAGGTGTGAGAATCAAATGTAGACTTAGCAACCGTTTTGAATGGAAGAGTTGAGAATTGTGAAGCTAGAGGTAGGTGGGAGGAGAGAAATAGGTATGACTCCAGATGGGGCACAGGGGAGAGAGAGGAGGGGGGAAAGAAAGGGTGATGAATAAGAAGAGAAGACTGGGTTTGGTATTTATCTAAAATTGGAGAATTTAATTATCATGCTGTTGGGCTATAAGCTACCCAAGCAGATTATGAGGTGCTGTTCCTCCAATTTGAGTGTGGCCTTGGTCTGGCAATGGTGGAGACCCAGGACATAAGGTCAGTGTGGGAATGGGAAGAGGAGGTAAAATGATCAGCAACCAGGAGATCTAATTGACCTTGGCAGACCGGGTGCAAGTGTTTGGCGAAACGGTTGCTAAGTCTACATTTGATCTTGTTGGGCCACAAGCTATAGAGGGACAGGTGTTACATTTCCTGTAGTTGCAGGGAAAAGTAGCTGGGGAGAGGATGGTTTGGGCAGGAATGGATAAATTAACCAAAAAGTTGCAGAGGAAGTGGTTTCCATGGAGGGTGGAAAGGGGTAGGATCTGGAAAATGTGGGAGAGTGATGTGTTGGATGCGGTGGCTGCTGGGGTGAAAGATGAGGACAAGGGGAACTCTGTCCCTATTTTGACAAGCACTTCCTCTCGGTCTGCTAAAGATGACTGGATCTCCCAGTTGTCATCTATGTTACTCCCTTTCCATTCCCATACTGAGCCTTCTGTCCCGGGCTCCTCCATTGCCAGGGTGAGGTCATACGCAAACCGGAGGGACGGCACATCATATTCCACTTGAGGAGTTTACAATCTAATGGTACGTTTTTTCTCCGGTAAACATAGAAACATAGAAACATAGAAAAATAGGTGCAGGAGTAGGCCATTCGGCCCTTCGAGCCTGCACCGCCATTCAATGTGATCATGGCTGATCATCCAACTCAGTATCCCATACCTGCCTTCTCTCCATACCCCCTGATCCCTTTAGCCACAAGTGCCACATCTAACACCCTCTTAAATATAGCCAATGAACTGGCCTCAACTACCTTCTGTGGCAGAGAATTCCAGAGACTCACCCCTCTCTGTGTAAAGAATGTTTTCCTCATCTCGGTCCTAAAGGAATTCCCCCTTATCCTTAGACTGTGACCCCTTGTTCTGGACTCCCCCAACGTTGGGAAAAATCTTCCAGCATCTAGCTTGTCCAACCCCTTAAGAATTTTGTAAGTTTCTATAAGATCCCCCCTCAATCTTCTAAATTCCAGCGAGTACAAGCCGAGTCTATCCAATCTTTCCTCATATGAAAGTCCTGACATCCCAGGAATCAGTCTGGTGAATCTTCTCTGTACCCCCTCTATGGCAAGGATGTCTTTCCTCAGATTTGGAGACCAAAACTGTACGCAATACTCCAGGTGTGGCCTCACCAAAACCCTGTACAACTGCAGTAAAACCTCCCTGCTCCTATACTCAAATCCTTTCGCTATGAATGCTAACATACCATTTGCTGTCTTTACTGCCTGCTGCACCTGCATGCCTACTTTCAATGACTGGTGTACCATGACACCCAGGTCTCGTTGCATCTCCCCTTTTCCTAATCTGCCACCATTCAGATAATAGTCTACCCTCATGTTTTTGCCACCAAAGTGGATAACCTCACATTTATCCACATTATACTGCATCTGCCATGCATCTGCCCATTCACTCAGCCTATCCAAATCACTCTGCAGCCTCCAAGCATCCTCCTCACACCTAACTATACCCCCCAGCTTGGTGTCATCTGCAAATTTGGAGATGTTGCATTGAATTCCCTTGTCCAAATCATTAATATATATTGTAAATAGCTGGGGTCCCAGCACTGAGCCTTGCGGCACCCCACTAGTCACTGCCTGCCATTCTGAAAAGGACCCGTTTACTCCTACCCTTTGCCTCCTGTCTGCTAGCCAGTTCTCTATCCACATCAATACTGAACCCCCAATACCGTGTGCTTTAAGTTTGTATGCTAATCTCTTATGCGGGACCTTGTCGAAAGTCTTTTGAAAGTCTAGATATAACACATCCACTGGTTCTCCCTTATCCACTCTACTAGTTACATCCTCGAAAAATTCTATCAGATTTGTCAGACATGATCTACCTTTCGTAAATCCATGCTGACTTTGTCCAATGATTTCACCACTTTCCAAATGCGCTGCTATCCCATCTTTAATAACTGACTCTAGCAGTTTCCCCACTACCGATGTTAGACTAACTGGTAAGGAGTCCTTCTCCCATCTCCGACATTTCTCTTCCTCATGGACCCCTCCTGTCAGCTTTTTGCACCCTCTTGACCTTTTTATTTCCAACTTCCAGTGCGATATCAACCATTTGGTTTCTCTACTCCCCTCACTGACTCCAGTCTCACCTCTTTGCAAGCATAGACATCTGCTCACTCAACAATAATCCTAACAGTGTTATTGAACTCACTGACCAGGGAGGTGGCGATATAGTCCAGCAGGCTGACCTCTATCTTGCCGAGACCAGGTGCCAGTTCTTGGACATATTCTCATACCTACCCCTTGACCATGACTCCGCAGATGAACACCAGGCCATCATCTCACAGAATGTTTTTGATCTCTTCCCCTCTGGCGATCTTCCCTTCAAAGCCTCCAAACTTTTTGTTCCAAAGCCCTATGCTGCTTGCTTCTATCTCCTTCCCAAAAACCACATACAGGTCTGCCCTGGTAGACCCATTGTTTTTGCCTGCTCCTGCCCCATAGAACTAATCTCCAAATACCTTGATTTCATTATATCCCCTCCCCCTTCCTTCCTACACCCGAGACACTTCACATGCCCTTCAACTCTTTAATAGCTTTCAATTTCTACGCCCCCATTGCCTCATCTTTACCATAGGTGTTTAGTCCCTTTACCCCTCCATTCCCACCCAGGCAGCTCACAAGACTCTTTGGTTGGAGAGCCAAGTAGGAAGGAGCCGTAAGTAACAATGGACACGAAGAGTGGGCCGGTAGGAGAGGAACTGGGATATTGCCTCCAGCGCCTTAAAGGTCAGCTATAGATCGGGCCCCCAGGACTCAAAGGCGTTCGGGCGAGGAGAGGGACATCGGTTCGTGGGCCGAGCCAGTCGGGGGTGACAATGTGCACTCAGCCTCAAGTGGGACATGAGACACATCTTATCTTTGAATCCTTTCCTCTGCCCACTTGGTATTTTGCTTTGATGGAACCTTGAATAAAGTGTCAGTATCAGTATCTTCTTTTTTTTCGAGTCTCCACTTGGGATGTTACCGTGGGACATTAACTTTACCATGACATTTATATGTTTCCCCTGCCAGTGGATTAGAAGGCGTTGTGGAAGCATTGGTGCCATCTTGCCAGTACACAGCCTGTAATAAGTGGCTCATGTTTCAAAATCATGCAAGAATGCAGGAATCATTGCTCATAAATTAAAGGAGCAGAATTAGGCCATTCGGCCCATTGAGTTATGGTTGATCTATCATTCTCTCTCATCCCCATTCTCCTGCCTTCTCCCCATATCTCCTGACACCCTTTCTAATCAAATTTGAGGTCTTCAGCTTCACTCTTTCCCTTACACTGCCAAAGACTGTACTGATATTGTAATGGGGATGGTGAATGTTATTATTATGTCTACTGTTGCTGAGAGTTGACTCAGAGGACTGTTCTGGAGACTGTTGTTGTACAGCATGGGGAGTTTGGAAGTGGACCTTGTTTTCTGTATGCTAAATGGAAGAGCCATGTTCTTGGATACTTTAGTCAAGAAGTTGATATTGATCTAGACTCTGCCTCCAAATGTTAATGCATCTGAAATTGGCTTAATCTTGATTCTGGAGTTTAGGTGATATTTAAATTGGAGATTAACTCTACTCCAACACCGAGTTTGTGGGAGGTGACTACCATTGCAGCACGAAAGGTTAAGAAAAGTCTGGCTATTGATTCATCCTTCTTTTGACCCATAAGAGCACCTAGATTGGGTATGTTGTGGGCCCACTGGTTATGATCATGGTTTGCAGGCTGTCGTGAAACAAAGCTTAGATGAAGATACATTTCTATGGGTGGTCAAATTTGAGAAGAATTCTACAGGCCCTCTCTATTGATTAAACAAAAGCTTTGTGAAGTCAAATAAGGCCAAGTGATTGATGCAATTCCCCGCATCTATTGTGGAGTTGTTGCATGTAAAGATCATGTTCATTGCAGCTCTAGCTAGACAGAATCCACACAGCGTTCCAGGAAAGAGCCGTAGACCACCAGGAAGAGGTAGATTAAGACCTGGTGATTACTTTTGCAGACAGCAGGGAAACACAATTGAATTTGTCTCCTTTCTTGAATATGGTCATAAATATGGCATCTCCGAGGTCCCCTGGCATGATTTATTTTCCTAGAAGTCAGCGATGAGGTTGTAAATTTGTAACTGAATCTCTTGTCCACCAAAGTTTGAAATTCACCAGAGATATTATCTGTTCACAGTGGGTTGTTATTTCTCAATTGGCATTTGATCCATATGGCTTTTTGATGGTCGTCAGGCGAGTGGCTGAGCTGAATAGATCGACGTCTTTGTTACGGATAAGGAGTTCTTCAAAGTGCTTCTTCCAGAGGGTAAGGACTGCTTTCTGATCTTGATAAATTCACCTCTGTCCTAGTTCTCAGTGGACTGGACCTCTGGTTTTTTGGGCAGTAGATAGTCTTGACAGTGTTGAGGAATCCACACACAGTCTGGTTAGCGTGAGTTGCTGAATCTTCCACTCTCATTCTACCCCTTTGCTTTTTAGTCAAATGTTTATCTTGGTCCTTGTGCTTCAGGTGGAGATCTGTTTATTTTCCCTTGAGGTGGGATCTCTTGCATTTTCAGTTAATTAACTCCTGGATCTGGTCATTTTCATGAAACCTGTCCTAGCTTTCTCTAGTAGAGAAGCCAATCGCTTCTTCACAGTCGTAAATTTTACTGGACTCAAAGACTGGTCAAAAAAAAGGTGGCTCCTGTCGGATAAGTTGATCAAATGGTGAGAAACTGTCTGAGAAGAGTATTTGTTGCAGGGTCTTTGAAGCCTTGAACATTTGTTTATATTATACATTTCTGTTGCTGTTATTGTTTTGGAACTTGGATGACAGAGTGAGAAAAAACAAATATGTTGTACAGAAATGTTGATAAGAAACTCTCAAAGATGAATCAGAAGAAATAATAGCCAAAGCAATCAAACACTTTGATTGTGAGAGAGAAGCTGAATAATGGCCAAGGAAATGCCCAAGTGATCAAGTCTATAACCGAACACCAATTCTGAAGGAAAGCACACCAAGATTTTCAATAAATATGATGCTGGAAATGTGTACTGGAAAGTGCAGCTTGATGAGGAACCTTCACTCTGGTAACCTTGAAGGTATCATTTGGATGATATGTCCAAAGTCTAACTTTTATGCAACTCCAAAAATACCGCATTCTGTTCTTCCCAGGAATATACAAAAATATACAGGAATAAACGCACCTCCAGATTCAGGGACAGTTTCTTCCCAGCTGTTATCAGGTAACTGAATCATCCCACCACAACCTGAGAGCAATCCTGAGCTCCTATCTACCTCTTTGGTGACCATCGGACTATCCTTGATCGGACTTTGCTGGCTTTACCGTGCACTAAACGTTATTCCCTTATCATGTATCTATACATTGTTAAAGGATCGATTGTAATCATGTATTGTCTTTCTGCTGACTGGTTAGCATGCAACAAAAGCTTTTCACTGCACCTTGGTACACGTGACAATAAACTAAACTAAACCATTTCTCTGCCCGTATTATCAACTCATACCATAAGTGAAAATTAATCTAACTAATATCAGCAACGTCACCATTTTTTGTGGCATCCACAAACTGACTGATTGCACCTCCTACATTTGTATCCATATTGTTCGATCCCAGCATCATTCCATGCCCGACATCACTGGTCACAGACCTCCCAAGATAAAAACAATCTTTTACTGTCATTTTCTGCCTCCAATCACAAAGCCATTGTCAGATCAAATCTGCCAAATTGCCCTAATGCTACTGCAAGTTCCAATTCATCAGAAAGATCGAAGGCGTAAAAGCCACAACAATTACCACAGCAGTTCATATTCTACTTTCCGAGCAAGGAAATTAAGGAACAGGTGCGTAAAAATGAAACTAATTCCCCTCTAGAGAATTTAGAGAGTTTGTTGAATGATACAGTTTCACCATTGTAATCTCATCCCCACTCTGTATGACAAGATACAATTTCATAAAAAGGCAAGTTAAAACTGTCAAGGGCCACTTTCAAATGTCTCTTATTCTTGCTCCAGTTTACACCTCTTAAGATTAACATGAAAATCGCCAGCCAAGCCACTGAAAAGCAGCCAATGCGTGACAACTTTAGTAAACCAAATCGATCACCTGCAAGATCAAGAAGAAAATGGTAGGCTGTTGCACAAATAAAAGAAAGCCAATATTGCAACAACCATACTAACTGAATTGTTGAGGTGGCAGACATTTCATGCAAAGGATCCACCAAAAATCCTGGAACACAGTTAAAGATATTTACAAACTTGATGCCTCAAGATCAGGGCAAAGTGGGGCTAAAAGATGAGATGGTTTATATTCCATCTCCCGTCTACACCAGAAATGATAATGCAGACAATGTCAGCAGCAAGATCAGCATATGAGGGGGACATTTAGAACATAACAACAGGCAACCAATCACTAACATAATGCACAATCTCGTTGCTGCGAAGGATGACCACATTCAAATTCACTATTTGCACATGTAGTACCTTACTGCCTGAGTGAGATCATAAATAATGCTTTAAGGAGCATGACAAATACTAAGTTTTGAAGTAGATTCATCCAACTTAAAAAAAATAAGCAAATTAGCACCATTTTTTTAAAGAAGGAATGTTATTGTAATAATAATCAGGCATCAATATAATTATAAACTATTGGTACTTTACAGATGTATTGTATTTTTGGGTAGAAATCACAAGTTGTGTCTCTAGACAGCACATTGCCTTTACAAGTCCTCCCCAAGTTACAAACGTCCAACATGTTCAGGCTGTACATTCATAGAAACATAGAAAATAGGTGCAGGAGTAGGCCATTCGGCCCTTTGAGCCTGCACTTCCATTCAATATGATCATGGCTGATCATCCAACTCAATATCCTGTACCTGCCTTCTCTCCATACCCCCTGATCCCTTTAGCCACAAGGGCCACATCCAACTCCCTCTTAAATATAGCCAATGAACTGGCCTCAACTACCTTCTGTGGCAGAGAATTCCACAGATTCACCACTCTCTGTGTGAAAAATGATTTTATCTTCTCGGTCCTAAAAGACTGCCCACTTATCCTTAAACTGTGACCCCTTGTTCTGGACTTCCCCAACATCGGGAACAATCTTCCTGCATCTAGCCTGTCCAACCCCTTAAGAATTTTGTAAGTCTCTATAAGATCCCCCCTCAATCTTCTAAATTCCAGCGAGTACAAGCCGAGCCTATCCAGTCTTTCTTCATATGGAAGTCCTGACATCCCAGGAATCAGTCTGGTGAACCTTCTCTGTACTCCCTCTATGGCAAGAATGTCTTTCCTCAGATTATGAGACCAAAACTGTACGCAATACTCCAGGTGTGGCCTCACCAAGACCCTGTACAACTACAGTAGAACCTCCCTGCTCTTGTACACAAATCCTTTCGCTATGAATGCCAACATACCATTCGCTTCCTTCACTGCCTGCTGCACCTGCATGCCTACTTTCAATGACTGGTGTACCATGACACCCAGGTCTCGTTGCATCTCCCCTTTTCCTAATCGGCCACCATTCAGATAATAGTCAACTTTCCTGTTTTTGCCACCAAAGTGGATAACCTCACATTTATCCACATTATACTGCATCTGCCATGCATTTGCCCACTCACCCAGCCTATCAAAGTCACCTAGCAGCCTCCTAGCATCCTCCCCACAGCTAACACTGCCCCCCAGCTTCGTGTCATCCGCAAACTTGGAGATGCTGCATTCAATTCCCTCATCCAGATTATACGGACATGTGTGTGGGAAATTGGCAGGATGCAGAAAATTGGCTGCTTGAGGCTGCAGATATCTTCTGCTCTATGAGAGCTTGATTTGCAACAATATCCAAATCGTTGAGTTAAACACCCTGGTTTAATTTCTCGCTGCCTTGGTCTGCCTATGTTTCATTGAAATATATTACCAGGTGATTGCATTTACGACTTTCATATTGTTCTGGTTATGATCAGTTTTCAGGAATTAAATTCGCCGCAACCGGAGGAGGAGCTGAGTATAAAAATAACATGATACAAGTCACAGATTTGAGGCATCAAGTGAAATTACAAAAACAGAACTCTGGGAATGAAAAAAGATAACGATAAAATCTAGATATTGGGAACTAAAATCTGGGGCTTAGTCAGGCTCCTGTAGTTTGCAGTCAAGGTCTAGAACCCAGAATCTATCCCTGCACCTCGGGTTATTGCCTGCAGATTAGACCGGAATCTGCAATGTCAAGGCAACCTTGTGATAGCAGCAAGTAGCAACCAGCAGGGGGATACAATGTGTATTTGGTTGCTACTTGGTCAGGCTCAGGGGTTGAAAGTGGAAGTGACATGGTGGTAATCTTTCTGCAGCAATTTGCTGGTTATAAATAATGTTTATCCCACCGGGTCTTCCAGACAGAAGAAGTGCTGAGTTTTATTGCCTTCCTCCTGTCATCACTCTTGCTGATTTGCGGTCCGAGACCCAGAATGTGCTGTTTTCTCAAAATGTCACAGTATCAGGTTACACTGGATGTTAGGACCCTGACCCTGAGTCACCTACTTCCTGTTTCCTGTGACCTCCCCAGTGTGGGAACAACTCATCTTCTTGCTGAGACCTGCTCACTGAAACCTAGAGGCACACTTAAGTGGGCTGATGCCTGAGGGAAACAAAATAAATGCATACAGAGGCTGTTCAGGTGATGGTGTCTGGAAAACACATTTCAAAGTGGGGTCGGATGGGGGTGGGGGAGTGATTTGTAAATAGGAGCTGGGATCAGACATTCATCCAGTTCCACAGCAGGAGACTGCAAAGGTGGAACAGTTTATGCTCCATTTGTCCAGCTCCAGTACATTATCTTCTTCAACTCTCTTGGTGTGGCTGCCACTCTAAACTCTTGACTATACTCTAGGCTGACAGAACATATAATGAGGCACTGTTTCATTTCAAGCCTTTTGACCAGAAAGTGAAGTCTGTTTTTCCCATGACTGAATGTATTCAGTTCAGTTCAGTTTAGTTTATTTAGTTCATTGTTACGTGTACCGCTGTACAATGAAAAGCTTTTGTTGCATGGCTCTTGTGGCAGTCCACCTGTAGCTAGGGACTTACTCGAACCATTAGGCCTCACTGCCATGATTCTCCTTTCCCCTCCCCATTCGTGAATACTTACTCAGTCCCATCAACCTGTCAGTGCATTAAATAGGCCAAAGAAGAAGGAAAACCTGTATTTTGATAACACCTTTCACGGCACTTCAGACCCATAATGTCCGTTATCAATTGTGGTAATTGCGGTAAATGCGCAGACAGCTTGACACAATAACATCTCACAAGCAGCACTTTTCTTGATGCTGACTGAAACATAGACATTGGCCAGGACACTGAGAAGAAATCTCGTGCACTTCTTTGACACATGTATTGACGCATTGAGTCTTTGAGAGCGATATTTACAGTCGGTTTCTGTGCAGCCTAAAAATACCAAATTATAGGTCTCCACAGAACACAATGCCCCCTCAAAGCCTATTCTGGCTTTAAGTTAGCACTATAGCACTTGACTCTGTAAAATATTAAGGAGCCTCTGCCTCCCACCAGGCGTGCTCTGAGGCCCCCAGCCTGTGTTAACAGAAGGCACACTCATTATCAAGCGTTGTCTGGTTAATGAATTATAAGTATAATCAATTCACGGCACATTCAATAACAGTTCAATCACCAGGCCCTCTAATGATAAACAGTTCTATCCAAGTCCCACATCTGCAAGCCATTTGCACCATATTCTTGACATTAATGATATAATTCCACCTGATTACAAGCCCGTTACTAGTGACCGCCCCCAAAAACACATCTGTAGCTCATCACATTATTTATTGGAATATGTCCCCAAGGACATTTTTTTCCTCTCCTTTTTGGTGAAACAAATGTCGAGCGGTACATCAGGATGAGTTGACCAAACACCTTCAAGGATGTCCAGCGCTGAGCAATAGTAATTAAATCCCAGCATTTAAATATTAAAGTGGAATATCCCCAAATGCTTTCCAGAATTAATCAACTTGAGGAACCAGTTCTGCATTCCTGGTGAGAAGTTAAACCCTGCTACTGCTCTCCAGCAGACAGACAAAAGTTATAAGGGCTTTTTCAGAAAAAGGCCGGGCGATTTTTGCCTGATCTGACCAATTGTTACCCCTTATTATTGTAAAATATATTATCCAAAAGGTTTGTGTGGGATTGGGTTCTGTGTTTTTTTTAACGGTAAATGTCACTAAAACAGATACAGAATGCTGGAGTAACACAGCGGGTCAGGCAGCTTCCCTGGGGAACAATCAGAAAATAAAAGCCAAGTGATTTATTGTCATATGACCCGAAACGGATCCATGACATTCTTACCTGCAGCAGCACAACAGATATGTACATAACACAGTAAACCCTTGCTGCAATGGACAACAAATTGTGTCTGTTATTACCAATTGTCCGCTATAACCAAATAAGGGAGTTAATATGGAAACGGCCGATAAACATACACTACAAAATAAACAATAAAGGACACTAAATACATAATACCTTGGAACAGCACAGTGGTGCCGTGGTAAAGTTGTTACCTTAAGGGCCTGTCCCACTTACATAGACATAGAAACATAGAAAATAGGTGTAGGAGGAGGCCATTCGGCCCTTCGAGCAACCACCGCCATTCATTGTGATCATGGCTGATCGTTCCCTATCAATAACCTGTGCCTGCCTTCTCCCCATATCCCTTGACTCCACTAGCCCCTAGAGCTCTATCTAACTCTCTCTTAAGTGATTTGGCCTCCACTGGCCTCTGTGGCAGGGAATTCCATAAATTCACAACTCTCTGGGTGAAAACGTTTTTTCTCACCTCAGTCTTAAATGACCTCCCCTTTATTCTAAGACTGTGGCCCCTGGTTCTGGACTCGCCCAACATTGGGAACATTTTTACTGCATCTAGCTTGTCCAGTCCTCTTATAATTTTATATATTTCTATAAGATCACCCCTCATCCTTCTAAACTCCAGTGAATACAAGCCTAGTCTTTTCAATCTTTCCTCATATGACAGTCCCGCCATCCCAGGAATCAATCTCGTGAACCTACGCTGCACTGCCTCAATCACAAGGATGCCCTTCCTCAAATTAGGAGACCATAACTGTACACACTACTCCAGATGTGGTCTCACCAGAGCCCTATACAACTGCAAAAGAACCTCTTTACTCCTATACTGAAATCCTCTTGTTATGAAGGCCAACATTCCATTAATTTTCTTCACCGCCTGCTGTACCTGCACGCCAACTTTCAGTGACCAGTGCACAAGGACACCCAGGTCTCTCTGTACCTCCCCCTTACCTAACCTAACCCCATTGAGATAATAATCTGCCCCCTTGTTTTTGCTGCCAAAGTGGATAACCTCACATTTATCTATATTATACTGCATCTGCCACGCATCTGCCCACTCACTCAACCTGTCCAGGTCACCCTGCAACCTTCTAACATCCTCTTCACAGTTCACACTGCCACCCAGCTTTGTGCCATCCGCAAACTTGCAAAGTTGCTCCTAATTCCCTCTTCCAAATCATTAATACATACGTATGGTAAACAGTTGCAGCCCCAACACCGAGCCTTGCGGCACTCCACTCGCCACTGCCTACCATTCTGAAAAGGACCCGTTCAGAATAGCAGGCAATTACGTGTCCTTAGGTGTCCTTACATATCCTTGGCACGCAAATTACGCAACCTCATCGTCGTGTTGAGCAGCGATGGTCCCGCGAAGGTCGGGCGCGATTTAATGCGTTCGCACAGCCGTCTGGAGCGCGTGACGTCATTTGAAGATGGACACGGAGCTGGAGTAACTCAGCGGGACCGGCAGCATCTCTGGAGAGAAGCAATTGGTGACGTTTCGTGTCGAGACTCTTCTACAGTCTGAAAAGAAGGGTCTTGACCGGAAACATCACACATTGCTTCTCCCCAGAGATGCTGCCGGACCCGCTGAGTTACTCCTGCATTTTGTGTCTATCTTCAATTTTCTTGGCCCCGCTCTGGGAGTAGAAGTGGGGGCGGATCCGGACTGCAACGGCCGTGAGCCCCAGGTCGGGTTCGGCGATCGTTTGCCTGCTTCTGCTGCTGTTGAAGGTGAGACGTTGCGTCGCGCCAGGGTCTTGGGCCTGTCCCACTTTGGTTGTCAGTTCCGCGACAGGTCGTTGGCGCGCGAATATTTCGTTCACTACAAAAATTTCGGAGCCCTGCGCGATGTCGTGCACGACTACATACCCCACCGCTTCTAAGTTGGACCGGCCCCGCGTGGCCATACGATGCCCATGCGCCTCAACACGACCACGAGGTTGTGTAATTTGCGTGCCAAGGACACATAAATGGGACAGGCCCTTTACAGCGCCAGACACCATAGTTTGATCCTGACCTCAGGTGCTGTCGGTGGCAGCGTGGATTTCGTCCCACATTGCGGAGACTGACAGGTTTGTGGTTTGGCTGGCTCCTGTGGGTTGTGCGGGTCGCTGGCTATAAATACATAGCCTCATGGTTGTTGGGAATAAATTGTTCCTGAACCTGGATGTTACAGTTTTTGGGGGTACACAAAAGGCTGGAGAAACTCAGCAGGTGCAGCAGCATCTAAGGAGCGAAGGAGATAGGCGACGTTTCGGGTCGAGACCCTTCTACGGACTGGTTAGGGATCAGGGAAATGAGAGATATAGACGGTGATGTGGAGAGATAAAGAACAATGAATGAAAGATATGCAAAAAAGTATCGAAGATAAAGGAAACAGACCATTGTAAGCTGTTTGTAGTGCGAAAATGAGAAGCTAGTGCGACTTGGGTGGGGGAGAGATAGAGAGAGAGGGAATGCCAGGGCCCAAGGGCTGAGGGAGAGGTGGGAAGGGGAGGAGACAGCAAGAGAAAATTCCATGTTTAAGCCCAGAGGATGCAGACTCCCCAAGCGGAATATGAGGTGCTGTTCCTCCAACTTGCGGTGTTGCTCACTCTGGCCATGGAGGAGGCCCAAGACCGAGAGGTCGGATATGCAATGGGAGGGGGAGTTGAAGTGCTGAGCCACCTGGAGGTCAGGTTGGTTATTGCGGACCGAGCGGAGGTGTTCGGCGAAACGAGCGCCAAGCCTCCGCTTGGTCTCACCGATATAGATCAGCTGACATCTGGAGCAACGGATGCAGTAGATGAGGTTGGAGGAGGTGCAGGTGAACCTCTGTCGGATCTGGAAGGACTGCTTGGCTCCCTGAAAGGAGCGGAGCGGGGAGGTGAAGGGACAAGTGTAGCATCTCTTGCGGTTGCAAGTGAAAGTGCCCGGGGAAGGGGTGGAGCAGGGGGGAAGGGGAGAATTGACAAGGGAGTTGCGGAGGGAGCGGTCTTTGTGGAAGGCAGACAGGGGGGGAGATGGGAAGATGTGGCGAGTGGAGGGGTCACGTTGGAGGTGGCGAAACTGGCGGAGGACTATGTGTTGTATGTGCCGGCTGGTGGGGTGAAAGGTGAGGACCAGGGGGACTCTACCCTTGTTGTGAGTGGGGGAATGGGGAGAGAGGGCAGTGTTGCGGGGTATGGAGGAGACCCTGGTATGAGCCTCATCTATAGTGGGGGAGGGGAATCCCCGTTCTCTGAAGAATGAGGACATTTGTGATGACCTGGTGTGGAACACCTCATCCTGGGAGCAGATGCAGCGTAGACGGAGGAATTGGGAATAGGGGATGGAGTCCTTACAGGAAGCAGGGTGGGAGGAAGAGTAGTCCAGGTAGCTGTGGGAGTTAGTTGGTTTGTAGTGGATGTCGGTCAGGAGTGTATCACCTGCAATAGAGATGGTGAGGTCAAGGAATGGTAGGGAAATGTCGGAAATGGTCCAAGTGTATTTGAGTGCTGGATGGAAGTTGGTGGTGAAATGGATGAAGTCAGTCAGTTGTGTGTGGGTGCAGGAGGTGACACCAAAGCAGTCGTCGATGTAATGGAGGTAGAGGTCGGGGATGGGTCCCTGGTACGCCGAGAACAAGGATTGTTCGACATACCCGACAAAGAGGCAAGCGTAGCTGGGGCCCATGCGTGTGTCCATAGCTACGCCTTGTGTTTGGAGGAAATGGGAGGAGTCAAAAGAGAAGTTATTGAGGGTAAGGACCAACTCCGCTAGGCGGAGGAGGGCGTCAGTGGACATGTATGGGTTGCTCCTCTGGTCAAGGAAGAACCGGAGGGCTTTGAGACCATCCTACAGTTGTTACAGTTTTTAGTCTTCTATACCTTCTTCCTGATGGCAAGAATGAAATGAGAGTGTGGCCAGGGTGGAATGGGTGATGTTGCTAGCTGCTTCTATGCAGCAGCGGCTCTCTCATACAAATACATAGATACATAGAAAATAGGTGCAGGAGTTGCCCTTTGAGCCAGCACCACCATTCAATGTGACCATGGCTGATCATCCACAATCAGTACCCCGTTCTTGCCTTCTCTCCATATCCCTTGATTCCACTATCCCTTAGAGCTCTATCTAACTCTCTTTTGAATGCATCCAGTGAATCAGCCTCCACTGCCTTCTGAGGCAGAGTATTCCCTTCGATGTACCCGTGCTGGACCAACAGTGTTCACCACTTTTTGCAATCTTCTTCTCTCCTGGGTGTTCAAATTGCTGAACCAGGACAAGCCATGATGTAACTAGTTAATAAGCTCTCTGTTCTACACCTGTAGAGGTTTAAGGGTACTCAATGACATACCAAACCTCCTCAATCTTCTAAGGAAGTAGAGACATTGATGGTCTTTCTTTACAATTGCGTAATGTGCTGCGTCCAGGACAGATCTTCAGAGATGTACATGCCCAGGAATTGAAAGTTTTTGATTCTGAATGATGAAGACAGGTTTGTGGATCCTAAACCTTTCTCTTCCAAAGGCAACAATCAATTCCTTGTTTTTACTGACCTTAAGATCAAGGTTGTTGTCTGACACCATCCGGTCAGTTGATCAATCTCCCTCCTATACTCTGACTCAATGTCATCGGTGAATTTGAAGATGGAGTTGAAACTGTGTCTGGCTATACATTTATGAGTATAGAGTGAGTATAGCAGACAGCTGAGTACGCAGCCTTGAGGTGCTTCTATGCTGATGGTTATCAAGGAGGACGTGTTGCTGCCAATTCGTACTAATTTTGGTCTGTTGATGAGGAAGTCGAGGATCCAGTTGCTATCCAGACAGATCATACATGAGTACAATCATACCATACATACGTACAACATGTAGTGCAAAAATGGAAGGAAAATATAGTGAACATAGTGTTGCAGCTACAGAGAAAGTGCAGATAATACAGTGAACCCCACATTTTGTGAATGATTTTTTTCGCCAGTCTATAGGTGCAACCTATAGTCTGCATTAGTGTGTGCTGTTTTGCTTTTGAAATTCATTCCATTGAAGTCAAAACTGCAATGTGTTAAAGTGGCTGTGTAGCTTATTCCTCTATTTTATGTGTGTTTATAAATATAGGCAAAGTGTACGAAAGCAGTGATGTTACATTGATATTTTATGGGACACTGTTTAGGACTCAGTTGAAGTACTGGGTTGAACGTTATCCTCACGAAGAGGTACCGTGGCTGGGTAGGATATAACATTTTAAAATCATCTCAATTAAATTCAATCCCTCACTTTCTGGTTTCACAGCTGAGGGTCAAAGGCCAAAACGCCAATTTGCTCCAAGGGACTAGGTGGCTAGCCATTTAAATATCTTTGCAATAGTGACAGCCTCTGATTTCAACCTCTTTTCCAGTTTGAGTTGGCTGACAGGATTTATCAGGCCTCAGCAAATGTGGTGGGTTGTTTTTCAGATATGAGGTCTGTGAGCAGTAGTGTGAGGCAAAGATTGGTGCTGGTTTCTTGTTGTTTGTCATATATAATATTGATTTGGTTGAGAATGTGTGGACAGTGAAGAAAGTTATTGCAGGAGATTTATCAACTCCATATCCTGCTGAAGTTTTCTGACCCATGTGCCTGTTCAGTTGTCCTTTTAAACATTGTAATTCTACCCGTCCCAATTATATCCCCTAGTAACTTGTTCCATATACTCACCACCCACTGTGTGAAAAGCTTGTCCCTCAGATCCCCTTTAAATATTTTCCCTCAGCTTAAACCTATGCTCTCTAATTGTAGTCTTCCCTACACTGGGAAAATGAGTGTGACCATTCACCTTATCTATGCACCTCATGATTTAAAAAAAACCTGTATAAGGTCACCACTCAGCCTTCCTCACTCCCAGGAAGAACAATTCCAGCCCATCCATTTGCTCCTTAAATTTAAGACCCTCGGTTCCGGTAACATTCTTGTGAATATTGTCTGCACCCTTTCTAGCTCAATGAAATCCATCCAAGAGGCTGGTGGCCAGAACTGCACACACCACTCTATATCTCAACAACAACTTGTACAGCTGGAACACCACATTTAAACTTTTATACTTAATGCTCCCTGACCAATGAAGGCAAGTGTGCCATACACCGTCTTCACCACCTTGTTTACCGATCACTATTTTCAGGAACAATGTATTTTTACCTATTGTCTCTGTTCTACAACCCTCCCCAGAGCCTTAGTATTCATTGTGTATATCTCCCAGGTTAAACTTCCCAAAATGTATGACTAGGTCCTTAAATTCCTTTTGCCATTTCCTTGTCCACTTTCTCAGATCCTGTTGCAACTTTAGACAAACGCGAGTCCCATGCTCTCGGAGCCCAAGACTCCCCTGTCCTGGGAACAAGATTCTGACTAACTATGGTCACTAAGCCCCTCATAATTTTATAAGAACAAGGCTCAGCCATTCCAGGTAAAATAAATCCATTCTATCCAATTTCTACTTATAACTACAGTCCTCCATTCCAGGCAACATTGTGTGCGTCACATTCCAAAACCAAGTAAAACATATCATTCTGGAATAAAAAGCTAATAATTAATTTAAAGGCTAATAATTATTTTTAGCTCATCAGAAGATCGTAAAAGAATTACCAATTCATGTATTGTAGCGGTGTATTACCTAAACTAGATCTTCCAAGAAACATCTTTTCCACAGTGCTTCCACGGTGCTTTTCTGCTCCCAGAGACAAGATAGTCCAGCGAAAGGGTTAACACCAAGATGGGCTTCAGAGGAAGAGTGATGGCTGTGAAGCCAATCAGAGCAGGCACTTCCGAACATACTTCCTCTGTCTTTGAAATTAAATCACATCTGTTCCAGCTCTAAGTCTGGGATTAAGCGGCTGCTGCAGAACACTTGGTGGGATCATCTCTGATAGGGTTCATCTATCACTGACACAGCAGATGTAGCTGTGGGAGCAGCTAATGCTGTTTGTGATAATGATTCCTTTCTAACTCATATTTTAATGGGTTATTAAAATAATTAAAAAAGACTAACCCACCCAACATCCCCACATTTAACCCAACCAAATATTGAAGCTACTTAGGTACTCCCACTTCCCAGCTTTAAACCCACAGCCGTGGAGATTGTTGTTCATCAAGTGCTCATACGGTTTCCCGCCTCCACCATTTTTGGCATGTTCCTGACCCACATCAATCTTTTGTTGAAGGTATGCTTTGTTGTCAAGGCCTTTTTTATTGCTCACTGTGAATTCTCTGGATTGGACCTAGAGTTTCTGGTATTTGGGAGTAAATTCTAGCTCACAGCAAATGGCCGAACCCCAGAATTTTGCATTCCAGCTCTTCACAAAAGGGCTGCCTCTAATGCCCTGTCCAGTAACTACTCTCACCATGCCAACATAAGCAGATTATTTGGACATTACAATTTCTGGGAGCTCGCTATTCACAATTGTTGCGTTTTCCACAAGTGTGAAGTGCAAGGGAGCATTCCATCATTCGGGAGGGCAGCTCACCCATTCCACCTCTAACTGTTAAATAACTTCCCAATTTATCTTCTTTATGCTTGGGGCCCATTTTCTTTCTTGTTAATGCAAAATAATTTGGGGAGATTTTCCTAAAATAAAGTTGTTTTAGAAATAGAGATGCTTTATAAATGGCATTCTTTGTGGCATTTATGCAGAACTTTCATATTATCTCTCCATGCAGTGATTGTTAAGGGGCTGTCCCACTGCGGTGACCTAATTGGCGAGTTTAGAAGAATTTAGGGGAGTTTGAAAAAATGTCATGTTGAAGACCTCCTTCGACTATGTAGAAGACCTCCTTCGACTATGTTGAAGACTAGCTTGAACTAGCTTCGGGAAAATTGGACACCGTATAGTGGAGAGTGAAGACCACCTCCTTCGATCTCCGTCGACCTCCCTTCGACTATGTTGAAGGCTATCTATGATACCTTCGACTACCTTCGATTACCTTCGATTACCTTCGACTACCCTCGATTACCTACAATTAACATGCTGACCTACTATGACCTATTTCGACTAAACCTACAAGTTAAAAAAGTATAGATTATTTCCATGGCGACCCATTTTTTACTCGCGGGCATTTTTTAACGTTGAAAAGTATGCCGCGACCTAGCTGAGGCCTCGAGTATGCGGGGACCACTCTCGAGCATGAAGGAGAGTTACAAGACCTCCTAGGACCTCGTGTCGACCATGCTACGAGTATGAGTCGAGGGCAAACTCGCCAGAACTCGCGGATTAGGTCGCCACAGTGGGCCAGCCCCTTTCATGCTCCAGCTATGTTGTATGATAATAGAGCAATTCGAAACACCATGAACAGAGCTTCTAATCATAAAGCTTAGTTCAACAGGAATTTCAATTTTGATCACTTGAAATGTAAAGCCTTCTGAAGAAGATGTAAAACTAGATAGTGAAGGGACTTTAGACACCATCATTTGATCTTCTGTGACCATGGCAATGTGTAATATAACCTATCACTGCATACTATGCCTATATTTGATCTCGCCATGATGTAAAATCATATTATTTTTAGAAATACAGCATGGAAAGAGGCTCTTTGCCCCACAAATCCGTGCTGACTAGCGTTCACCCCGTACACTAACACAATCCTACACACTATAGACAATTTTACTAATTTTGCCGAATCCAAACGGTACCCGGACGTGGCGCCGACAGACAAGAGGCCGAAGCAAAGAAGTCGAAGCCAAAGAACCGAATGGAAACGAGGCCGAAACGCCAATAAACCGAAAGAGTCCGAAGACGAAACGCCTATTAACCGAAAGGATGGGATGCCTAAATGCAAACTAACCGAAAGGGCGGGACGCCTAAAAGCCAACGAACAGAAAAGCTGCGTTGCCTAAAAGCAAACTTACCGAATGGCCGCTCTGTCGAAACGCCACCTACCCGAAAGGCGGCGTCGCCTACAGGCCAAAGGACCGACTGCCGCTCAACAGAAAAGTCCAATAACGGACTTGACGCTGCCGGGGGGGCGGGACTTGTCAGTGATTGGTCCAGATCCCCATGTCCATCACATCACTGTGAAGGCATGAACATTGTCCCACCAGCTGGGTCACTGTGTGACAGCAGCCTTAATGACCGGGTCACTATGTGACAGCAGCCTCACCGGCTGGAACACTGTCTGATAACGGTCTCACCGGCTCTGCCAGTGTGTGGAGGCAGTCTCACCGGCTGGGTCACTGTGTGACAGCGGCCTCACTGGGCAGAATCTCTGGTGAGAAGGAATGGGTGGCGTTTCGGGTCGAGACCTTTCAGGCGCACTCTGAAGAATGGACTCGGCATGAAACGTCACCTATTCCTTCTCTCCAGAAAAGGGGGAGAGAAGGGGAGAGAGAGAGAAGTGGGGGGAGAGAAGGGGGAGAGAGAAGGGAGAAGGGGGGAGAGGAGGGGAAGAGAGAGGAGGAGAGAGAGAAGAGTGGAGAGAGAGATAGAGAAAGAAGAGGGAAGAAAAGAGGGGAGAGAGTAGGGAGAGAGAGAAGGGGGAGACGGGAGCATGGGGTTCAATTTCCCACACAAGCCACAGGTGACTGGGCAATCTGAACCAAAGCACCAGGTTGAAAGCGGCCGATGGTGTGCATCCCTCGGGACAGCCCCCACTCTCCCACGGCCACCCTCCGTGGGCTGTGGGTCGTGTGGAGCGGAGGTTTGGGACAATGTTCATGCCTTCACAGTGATGTGATGGATGCGGGGGTCTGGACCAATGGCTGACAATTCCCGCCCTCCGGCAACGTCATGTCCGTTATTGGACGTTTCTGTTGAGCGGCAGTTGGTTCGTTGGCCTGTAGGCGATGCTGCCTTTTGAGTAGGTGGCGTTTCGACAGAGCGGCCATTCGGTAAGTTTGCTTTTAGGCTGCGCAGCGTTTCGGTTTGTTGGCTTTTAGGCGTCCCGCTCTTTCAGTTAGTTTGCATTTAGGCATCCCATCCTTTCGGTTAGTGGGCGTTTCGTCTTCGTAATCTTTCGGTTTATTGGCGTTTCGGCCTCGTTTTTTTTTTTTAATATATTTTTATTAGAGGCCATACGTATTACAAATAATATAATAATTTTTTCAGATATACATATTACATCTTTCCAAAATTATATAAATATTACCAAGCCATATATATAGGCCTCAATTTTTTTTTTAATAGTGTGAAGAAGAAAAAAAAGAGTAAAGAATGAATAAAGATTAATTTAAAGAATGTGATTATAATTTTGATTAAAAGAGAAAGAGAGAGAGAAAAAAAAAGGAAAAAAAACTTATAACTAGTAAACAATTATTATACTTAAAGATAAAAAAAACAGTACACATCTTAACAATGAATGAAACAATTTCTAATTGTAATATATAGAGACAAGTATATAAATCTCAGATTAAACATTTTCGTTTGATCTTACCACCGGGTACTTGTTGAGTTTCAATGCCGAGCCCAGCTACCCCTTCATATAATCAGTGAATGGAGACCATATTTGTTCGAAAAGCTCGTGTTTATCCATTAGGATAAACCTAATTCTCTCCAATTGCAACGTCTCCAACATTTCCAATGTCCACATTTTAATTGTAGGGGATAATGGTCCCTTCCAAAATTTTAATATTAATTTTTTTCCGATTATTAAACAATAATCCAGAAAGTTTCTTTGATTTGCTGTTAGTGTTTGATTTGAATCTGAAACACCAAATATTATTAATTCGGCCTCGTTTCTATTCGGTTCTTTGGCATCAACTTATTTGCTTCGGCCTCTCGTCCGTCGGCGCCACGTCCACACACGAATCCAAACATCCTACAAACTTGCACGCCTTTGGAGTGTGGGAGGAAACCGGAGCACCTGGTAACAGGGAGAATGTACAAACTCTGTACAGACAGCACCCATAGCCAGGATCAAACCCAGGTCTCTGGCGCTGTAAGGCAGCAACCCCAACGCTGTGCTACTGTGTCATCCTTTAGTACACATACTATTTCATCTTTTCAATCCAATTAGGTACATGGAACATTTTATCACGCAATTTGTTTCAGTCAAATTATTAAGATAGGGCCCATTTAATTTTCATTAATTCTGCTGTATTAAAATCAAATCGCATTTTGATGTGCCTCGATATCATTGCCAATCTGTTCACTTAGATTAATCCCAACATTTTGACACTCTTGCAGAAGAGAATTTGCTGGCAGTTCAGTAGGATACTGTATAGCAGTGTAAAGGTTACATTCCTGAGTTGGTAGTCCAGGAGTCCTGAGGAATATGCCATGGTTTGTAACACTGGTACCGCGGTTTTTAAAGTTCTGGAATTAAGTAGATGGAAACAGAAATGTGTGCTTTATTGCTTGCGCTGAACACATGATGTTGATGCAACTGCATTTTTTTTCCAAAATGTAATTTAATTGATGTATATTGAACCATAATTTTGATGTAGAGCTCAGTGATGTGTCACTGCACATGAGCATTTAGATTGTTGTCAGTAAAATGATCATGAAGCTGCTAGATTTCATTAGAAATGTTCCACTGATATACATGATATGTAAAAATCAACCCGTGTCCTTAAAGACTGGGCCTGAATACCCACCTGGGAATCTTCCTGGTGGGTTTTCCCCAAGACCTTATGAAGCCCATGGCCGCCCTCCGCCTCGTCTCCCCCATGCGGACACACTGACGGGCTGTGTGTCGGCAGCGCCGGGTGGAGCAGAGGTGTGGGACAGGCCGCCCACCCAGAGTCACTGACCGAGATGCACTGCCATCGGACCCCGACCCCCACACCAGGTTGATTCACCCCTGACACCCACACTGGGTGATTCACCTCCCCACCCCAGCCACAGGGCAGGGACAGACAGCTCGGGGCATTGGCAATAATAGTAAATCACTTTTAAAACTTATTACTTTTAAATTTATTGTTTAAACACAGTAATACCTTCCTTTTTGATATGTAATGTTCTTTTTCAGCTTTCAGAGATTGATATTTCTTTTCCTTTCGATAAGTAAGATCTTTTTTTCCAAAGATCGTAGACCTTGCTCTAGTACCTTTGTTTTTTTCCAGCTTTTTTATGTCTTGTCCACTCAGTGTCAGATTGTTTTTCGCCTTAAAATCTGACGGGCAACGAAAATGACGTTGACAAGCCTCCGTGACAATCGCAGCACGGACGAGTCACTGCCAAAGATCATAGAGCGGATTCACGTCTGACTCCACTAATGCAGAGCGGCTATGGAAGTTGAGAAAACTGGCACTGACAGCGGTCCATGTGAAAGATCAGCGCCTACCAACAATGAAGGCACTATGAAACCAGCTGCCGCAAGCCCTTCCCACAGTACGGGGTTGGCATTAAAACTCAAAAGAGAGTTACTGATTTAAAAACTAAATGTTACATGTTCTTACATTCTTATATAGTTCTTACATTCAGGAACCTGGTTAATTAAGTGGTGGGATTATTTCCCAGTCCTAACTATGCCTTTGCTTTAGCCGGTGGTTACATCCATTCCATTCATCCCTTGCAAAGATGTGAGATTTCATTACGAGCACACTTGGATGAATAGATGCAAGCGGCATGTAAAGCGCCTCTCCCATGCGCGCAATACATGAAGCCAATGAAATGAGACAACTGTCACACCAAAGATAGACACAAAATGCTGGAGTGACTCAGTGGGACAGGCAGCATCTCTGGAGAGAAGGAATGGGTGGCGTTTCCGGTCGAGACTCTTCAGACTCAGTCTTCAGGTCTGAAGAATGGTCTCGACCCCAAACGTCACCTGCCAGCCAATTTTCATAAACTACTGATGCACTAAATCATCCCCAGATAGTACCCAAATGTCCACATGTGATTCAATCCCACATCTAATCGGTTAACTGGTTTCTCAAGTAATCTAACCACACAACCCTATCCAGAGGACAATGATGCAGCAAATAGCCAGCAAAATAATAATGACGAAAAACAAATTTTAGCTTTGTCAAAGACACCCTCAACGAAGAAGAATATTCTTTTGAAAGGTTGTTTCGAACAACTGGAGGAACTCAGTTTGGAGCAACTGGAGGAATGAAACAAGTTATGAACATTAAGCATAAACAAATTTCTGAAGAAGGGTTTCGACCCGAAACGTTGCCATTTCCTTCGCTGCATTGATGCTGCCTCACCCGCTGAGTTTCTCCAGCATTTTTGTCTACCTTTAGGAGAAACACAACAGGTCAAGCAGTATCTGTGGAAGGAAATTGACAGGCGATGTTTCAGACTAGGACCATTCTTCAGACTGATGGAGTAGAGGAGCTAGATGGAAGAAAAAGATGAGGGGAAGGGGTGGGACAAGAGCTGGTAAATGATAAGTGGATTCAGAAAAGGAGGGGTTGATTGGCAGATAAGTTAGCTGGGGGAAGAAAGGGTGGAGATAGTCACCAAGGGTGGAGTTGACAAGGGGAGATGACAAAGGGGGTGCGAATGGTGGGATATTAATAGAAAGGCGGGGAAGGAGTGAAATGTAAAAGCAGAAGGTGAGATGGCGAATAGAAAGGAACAGGAGAGTGGGGGAAGAAACAAAAATGGGGGACCCAGAGTAGGGAGGGGTGGGTGATGCCTGGATCCACATACCACTTGCATGCTCATCGCTCAAAACATTGCCTGTCCATTTTCCTCCAAAGATGCTGTTCCTCCTGCAGTTTGTTTTCTTGCTCCAGACGCCAACATTTGCAGTTTTATGTGGCTCCATTCACAAACATTAAGCTATATTTTCCCTCCAGGTAGCCTGCTGTGAGCTTCCAACCCATGTTTAGCTCATAATACTATTGCTTGCACTATCTGGAGCAGTAAGGGGTGTCGCGTGAGGGGGAAGGGACTGGCTATTAATTTCCTCTGTGCTATTTTTGGAACACGGTCTAATGTCTTTATTTTGAAATTCTTGCTGTTTGTCTTAACACAGCCGTTAACCTGTTTATAATAACCATTTTCAACCCACCCAGAGTGCCAGTATAACCAAGCATGACTACAGCCTGCTGAACTGTGAGGAGATTGCAAGAGGGAAAGGATTAGGAGATTGGGTAAAAGAGGAAGAAAAATGAATAGGGTATGGGCAAGAGCACCTTTGTTTCTGACCATCTGTGTTTGCGTGTGGTCAGATTGTATCTGCGTGGGGTTAGTGTGTCCGTAGGCATTTGTGTGCATTATTGTGTGTGTCCATTACAAAACAAGAAAATAGGAACAGGAGTGGGCCACTTGCCTCCTCATATCTTCACCATTCAATGTGATCACGGCTTTATCTTCCTCATTTCCTCTTCTGTGCCAGTTCTCTATTGACCCCTGTATTTAAGCCCATCATTGGACATCGGTGAGGTGCCAGAAGACTAGAGGGTGGCTAATGTTGTGCCTCCATTTAAGAAGGGCTGCAGGGAAAAGCCTTGGAACTATAGACCAGTAGGCCGAACGTCTGTGGTAAGCAAGTTACTGGAGAGTATTCTGAGGGATAAGACAGAACATTGAACAGTACAGAACAGGAATGGGCCCTTCAGCCTGCAGTGTTTGTGCCAAAAAGGATGTCTCGCCGAACTGATCTTTCATCTGCCTGCACATGATCCATATCCCTCTATCTAGCAATGTTACAAAATTTTGAGATTTTAAAAATCAAGTCTGCAATTTATCCCATCAGATAAAGCATAAAAAGAAGTTTAATTTGACACCTAATTCACTTTCATATCTTCAGTATTAAGAAAATTATGACCATTTTCATTCTCGGAAATTAGCATCTTGTTCCCCATTGCCTTTCAATTGACTTAACTCAAAAGTGTGATCTAGAATAGTCAAAAGCCCATAACTTTCTTAAAAATTAAGAGAACTCAATGAAATTTTCAGTTATTATAAATTGAAGCATTCTGAAACAAATATGAAACAATCTTCCTTGGATGACCTGAAATTAAAACATATAATTAGTTAGTTATCTAATTGTAGCTAATTACAAAATTCAATGAGTAGATCTGAACATCTATCCATTTCTTAAGAAAAGATAAACGTTTTTTAAATTGTCTAAGTGTCCAAATAACATTCACACAATAATCCACAATATAACATAATTTTTAAATCTCATTTTCATGAATTTATAGGCCAAATGGAAGGAATTTAGTGTTTAATGCCTGTAAATTAATGGCCATTTAAATCAACTAGCGAGTGGGTTTTAGTGGAATGCGGTGGATTAGAACGTTGCGGTTTGCGGTGAAGTCAGTATGAAAAATACAGCCAGTTCTTACATTTTTTTTGTCCCCTTTTCACAACATGAAAATGTGATTAAAGCCTTCCTAAAAACCAAGTTTTTATGTAAAAATAAACTGTGTAGCTTCCTTTATCGTCTACCTTAGGTCCGTTCCGCTGTCACCATTCAGAGCTTTAGAAGATGATTTTTAAACTACTCTAGTTAATAAATAATCCAGCGTAGTTTAAAAATACCTTTATGAATGAAATGTCGGAGCGATTTCTCTTTAGCGACGAAATCGCCCGACATGGATTGATTTGGACTGCCTAGAAAAAATCGGCATTTTAAACCCGCCCCCCTCTGAAAGGCGCCAAAGCCGCGCACATGGGGAGCGGCAGAACTGCAGCGCTGCTAAAGGTAGGTATTGTAACATACCTACACTATCCGCAACATTTCCATCAGCCTGTCCAAAAGCCTCTTAAACACCACTATTGTATCTGCCTCCTCTCCCACCCTTGGCAATGTGTCCCATGCCCCCACCACCTGTGTGTAAAAAACCTGTCCTGCACCCATCTCCATAAAATCTACCCCTCTCACCTTACAGCTATGCCCTCTATTGCTGGACATTTCTACCCTGTGGAAAAGGTTCTGACTGTCTACCCTATCTATGCCTCTCATAATGTTATATACTTCTATCAAGTCTCCCCTCAACCTAGAGAAAACAGTCCAAGTCTATCCAACCTCTTCCTGTAGCTGAAACCCTCTATTACAAGCAGCATTCAGTTAATCTCCTCTGCACTCTCTCCAGCACTTCCACATCTTTCCTGTAATGGGACAATTAGAACTGCATGCAATACTCCAAATGCATCCTAACCAATGTTCTATTGAACTCTCATCATGATTTCCTGACATACTCAATGCCCCTAGCAATGAAGGCAAGCATACCATATGGCTTCTTTACCACCCTATCTACTTGTTTTGCCACGTTTCATAAGCTATGGAACCTGGACTCTGCCGTTAAGGATCTTGCCAGCTCTCTCTCCTTACATTCAACTTCCCAAAGTTCAAGACTTTGCATTTGCTTGGGTTAAAATCCATCTGCAATTTCTCCACTCATTTCTGCAGCTGATCTATATCCCACTGTATCATATGACATCTTTTCCCAATGTCTACAACTACTCCAATTTTGGTTTAGTCAGCAAACTTACTCACCAACCTATCTACATTTATGTCTAACGTTTATTTATAGATCACAAACGGCAGAGGTCCCGTGGACCTCCACTGGTCTCAGAGCTCCAGCCAGAATATCTATCTTCCACCACAACTCTTTGTCTTTTATGACTAAGCCAGTTCAGAATCCAAAACATCGTGAATCTGTTCATCTTAATCTTCTGGATGTCCACCAGGACGGACCTTATCAAAATCCATGTATATAACATCCACCACCCTACCTTCACCAATGTCCTTTGTCACCTCCTCATGTTCGTGAGACATGACCTGCCATGTACAATGCCATGCTGGTTTTCCCGAATTATCTCATTCTCTTCCAAATTAGCGTGAATCCTATCCCGAATAATTATTTCCAATAATTTCCCTACCACTGACGTGAGGTTCACCTGCCTATAGTTCCCTGGATTCTCTCTCTTTCATCAACAAAAGAATAACATTCGTCACTCTCCAGCCCTTCAGGACCTGATCTGTGACTAGAGAAGAAACAAAGGTCAAAGGTATATATGCATTTGGATAGACTGGGGATGATTAGGGATAGTAATCATGGTTTGCATGTTGGAGATTGTGTCGTATGAAACTGGTTGAGTTTTCTGAAGAAGCAACCAAAAAGGTTGATGAGGGCAAAGCATGATGAGGGCATGTTGTCTATGTGGACCAGGAAGGCACTTGATGATGTTGCTCTGGAAGGTTAGACCGCAAAGGATCCAGGGAGACCTAGCCAACAGAATAGTACATTATCGTCATGGAAGGATGCAGAGGGTGATGGTGGAAGGTTGTTTTTCGAATTGGAGGTCTATGACTGGTGGTGTGTTTCATGGGTTGGTGCTGGGCTCATTGCTGTTTGTGGTTTATATCAAAGATTTATGTGAGTTGTATAAAGCATGATTAGTGAGTTTGCAGATGACACTAAAGTGGGTAGTATTGTAGATAGCAAAAATGGTTATCAAAAATTCAAGATGATTTTGATCAGCTGGGCAAGTAGACTGAGGAATAGTTAATGGAGTTTAATGCAGATAACGGTCCGGTGTTGCATTTTGGGAAGTCAAATTTTGGGAAGGAGGACCTTCACAGTGAATGGTAGGGCTCTGGGATTGCAGGTATATACTTCCATGAAAGTTGTGTCACAGTTAGATGAAGACTTTCAGTACATTTTGGCCTTCATCAATCAGCATATTGAGCACAGATGTTGGGATGTTATGTTGCAGTTATTGGTGAGGCTTTTTTTGGAGTCCTGTTTTCAGTTTTGGTCACCCTGCTATAGGAAGGAATATTATAAAGCTGGAAAGAGTGCATTGGTCTTGATGGACTGAGCCATAGGGAGAGGTTGGGCAGACTCAGTCTTTATTCATTGGAGCGCTAGAGGGTGGGGGATGATTTTATAGAGGTATATTTGATCGTGAGTGGAATACATAGGTTAAATACATGGTCATTAACCAGAGTAGGAAATCAAAAACCAGAGGACATAGGTTCAAGGTTAGAGGGGAAAGATTTCATAGGAACCATAGGACAACTTTTTTACATAGAGTATGGTGGTATATGGAATAAGCTGCCAGTGGAGGTTGTTGAGACAGGTACTATAACAGCACTTAAAAGGCATTTGGACTGGAACATGGATAGAAAAGGTTTAGGGGGATATGGGTCAAATGTGGGCAGGCAGGACTACTGTAGATGGGGCAATTTTGTTGATGTGGGCAAATTAGGTCGAAGGGCCTGTTTCTATGCAGTATGACCTTGACTATTTAAATAAATGCTGTCAAACTGCCTCTGGAACGTAGTGAATGGGTCTTTTTCTAGCTGACAATATGTAAAAAGTGATGGGCCACAGGAATCAGCATGGAGCCTCAACTTTTTACAATTCATACAAATGACTAGGATAAAATCAAATTAAAAAAAGTGACGTTATCTAAATGGTGACAGGTTGCAGAACTCTAAGGTGCAACAATACTGGGTGTCCAGCAAATAATTAGGAAAGCTAAAACCCCTGTCTCACGGTGCGAGTCGACCCACGAGTGACAAATTAAACTCGTGGTAATCACGTACAATTAACGTAGCGGGAACGTCGGAACTCGAGGACGCAACTTAGCGACTCGTGGCGCTAACGGCAGGTACCCGGGAAACTTGTTAACTCTTGAAAAATTTTAAACATGTTTAAAGATTTCCACAAGTCAAATCTACTCATGAAGTTAAAATATGAAACATTTAAACTCGTTGTAAGAACGTGGTGGCCCGTGAGTTTACCGTAGTGACACTTGATTCTACCGTGGGTTTGGCCTGAGTGCCAGAAGTGAAAGGTTGAAGATTAGTCAGATCTTAATGGAAAATGAATGAATGGATGGATGGATAGGGGTCTGAAATTAACTTGGATACCTTCGATGGGAGAGAGCCGCCGATGAAGCTGAAGGTACAGAGCGAAGATGGGGGCTCAAGCATTGATGGGAAGGGTTAACACCGAGCGGGACGCGTGAAAAGTGACCACACTGAGGGAATTCCCACGTCTATGAAGCAGAGAGAAACGTGAGTTCTACATAGATGGTACACATAAATGCTGGAGAAACTCAGCGGGTGCAGCAGCATCTATGGAGCGAAGGAAATAGGCAACGTTTGGGGCCGTAACCCTTCTTCAGACTGAAACATGAGTTTCTCCAGCATTTTTGTGTACCTTCGATTTTCCAGCATCTGCAGTTCCTTCTTAAACACTTTGTCAACTCCACTGCGAAATCTCCTCAAGGTATGCCTACTTTGAAGAAGTTTGTGCTGAGCGGTAACCAGCTGCGGAGCTTCAACTGGGGCAGGCTTTACCTGCTAGGCTGGTTGCAGCTGCTGGATCTCGGTTGCAACCTGTTGACCACGGTGCCTCACATGCTGTCCAACTGCACCCAGACCCTGCGCGTCTTCAACCTCGCCCGCAACCAGATCTCCAAGCAGACCAAGGACTTCCTGCGGGACGTGACCTCCCTGCAGTACCTGGATCTCAGCTGCAACAACCTGAAGACCATCCAGGCCTCCAGTTTCGCAGACAGGCCATCAAACACCTTCGGGAACTGCGGCTAAGCGGCAACCACTTTCTCTGCACCTGCGACGCCAGGTGATTCGTGTGGTGGATCAATCAGACCACGGTCTACATCCCTCGTCTGGTCACCAATGTCACCTGCACCTCCCCCAAAGCCCACCGCGTCGTCATGGTGGACCTGCACTCCTGCAAGTTGGACTACCTGGGCATTGGCCTCTACACTTTCTCCGCCTTCATCATCCTCTTGCTCCTCTATTTGATACTTAAAACAGGCCTCCATTCACGGTGGTGCAGCGGTAGAGTTGCCGCCTGACAGCGAATGCAGCGTCGGAGACCCGGGTTCGATCCCGACTACGGGTGCTTTCTGTACCGAGTAAGTTATCCCCGTGACCTGCGTGGGTTTTCTCCGAGATCCTCACACACTCCAAAGACGTGCAGGTTTGTAGGTTAATTGGCTTGGTGAATGTAAAAATGTCCATAGTGGGTGTAGGATGGTGTTAGTGTACGGTGATCGCTGGTCGGCACGGACCCGGTGGTCCGAAGGGCCTGTTTCCGCTCTGTATCTCGAAACTAAACTAAACTAACAGGGGAGAACACTGGACCTTCTTAGTCAGTTTATTATTTTACACTTATATACATTACACAGATCACGGAGTGTGAAATAAAGCTGGCAAGCCGAGGTCTTGCAAGAAACGGAGGAAAACGGGAGACGATTTTATTCAACAACTCCGTTCTGGCAGAACATCTATCCTGTGTTAAGAAACCTAACTTTCAGGGGATTTAAATCTTGAGTTCAACTTCTACCTGAATTTAATCGATTTACAAAAGCTTTGAAGTTCTCCCTGCAGTCTGTTTCTTAAACACCTTTACATTTTGCATTTTTTTACAGCCATGTACTTTAAATGCCATTTATTGCATTTTAGCAATGATAGGCAACGATTTGATAAACCTGTTTTTTATGTTTGCAAACACACAGCAGTTAATTACATGACAAGAGATAGCCTGCAACTACATAAGAGACACGGAGAAGCTGATCGTTGGGGCAGTTCTGTCCATGGTCATGGGAGGCTTTTTATAGTAAAAAAACACTGCATGACATCATTTTTATCCATGTGATGATTTTTCCACAAGTCTGTCGTCGTTGTTGGCTCAAGAGTAACTCGTGAGGCTTGCATACAGATTGCGTACAGTTCTGGTCTATTGCGTACAGTTCTGGTCTCCAAATCTGAGGAAGGCCATTATTGCCATAGAGGGAGTGCAGAGAAGGTTCACCAGACTGATTCCTAGGATGTCAGGACTGTCTTATGAATAAAGACTGCATAGACTCGGTTTATATTCTCTAGAATTTAGGAGATTGAGAGGGGATCTTATAGAAACTTACAAAATTCTTAAGGGGTTGGACAGGCTAGATGCAGGAAGATTGTTCCCGATGTTGGGGAGGTCCAGGACAAGGGGTCACAGCTTAAGGATAAGGGTGAAATCCTTCAGGACCGAGATGAGAAGGACTTTTTTCACACACAGAGTGGTGGGTCTCTGGAACTCTCTGCCACAGAGGGTAGTTGAGGCCAGTTCATTGGCTTTTTTTAAGAGGGAGTTAGATGTGACCCTTGTGGCTAAGGGGATCAGAGGGTATGGAGAGAAGGCAGGTACGGGATACTGAGTTGGATGATCAGCCATGATCATATTGAATGGCGGTGCAGGCTCGAAGGGCCGAATGGCCTACTCCTGCACCTAATTTCTATGTTTCTATGTTTCTACGTGAGAGGAACTTGGTAACCCAGGAGAGGAACTTGGTACATCGCAGAAATGAGAAGTAAACGGCAAACTTAGACATACACGTGGGAACTCATTTAAACTCGTGAACATAAACTTGGAATCTCGTAGACAACCACGAGTTTGATTTTTTCTTTCACTCGGGATCACTCGTGGGTGGACTCGCACCGTGAGGCAGGGCTTTAACAGAAGCTAGTGGAATCAAATACAACGACTGGGAGGTTAAGCTTCAATTATCTTGGGTATTACAGAGACGCTATCTGGAGTACTGATAGTGTAGATCACGTAATTAAAACACGTCTCACTGGAATGTTATTTGAAATGTGTTTGTTACGACTTGAGCAAATGTTGAATAGGCTAGGTTTGTATGTGCTGAATTATATGCCGGAAGTACAGATGCTGGAAAACTGAAATAAAAATAGATCATTTTGGAAATACTCAGATCAGGCAGCATCTCCGAAAGAGAAACACAGTTATTATCTTTGTTATTATCACAAACATAATAATACTTTATTGGCCAAGTATGTGTTGCAACATACAAGGAATTTCATTCCCCAAGACAGTCATAAAAATATAAAACAACGGAACACACAAAACACGTTTTAACATAAACATCCACCACAGTGACTCCTCCACATTCCTCACTGCGATGGAAGACGGGAAAAAAAGTTCAAACTTTTCCCTTGTTTGCTCTCCCACGGTCGGGGGCCTCAAGCCCTCTGTTGTCAGGACGATCTTGACTCCCGTAGCCGGCAGTCGGGCCCTCCGCGTCGAGGCGATCAGCTCCTGCATTGGGGGGATGTCAGCTCCCCCGCGCCGCCGATCAAACCCCGTGCCGGGGCTGGTCGAGCCTCTGCGTTCATTGTAGTTTCCGACTAGCCTCTCCCGAGACTGTGAGCTCGATGGTAAAGTCCGCAGGCCGCGGTTGGAGCGATCCCAGGCAAGGGATTGATTCCGAGGTTAAGTCCACACCCCGCGGGGGTGCTCAAGGCCAGTCTGAGGAGGCCTCCAGCTCCGTCGATGGTAGGCCGCAGAGCGACTGGAGAAACAATCGGGAAAGTAATCGCATCTCCGGCAAGGTAAGAAACTGAAAAAGTTCCCCACTCCCTCCCCCCGCATAAAACAAACCAGAGAACATCTACACAAGCTTTTAAAACGCACTCAAAATTAAAACAAAATAACACAGCCTGTTGGTTTTAGTTTTGTGGATGTTTCTTTAACATGACATGCATCTGCTGAATCAGATTTACTTCACTACAACCATCTGGTTATTGTGTCTCCATAAATTTTCACACTTACAGCAACTGAAAGGTTAAATACTTTGAAGGGCCATCACAACAATTCAGCCTATCATATGATAATGTTGCAGGTAAATGAATTTCAAAGCCTTTTCTCCTGAGACCAACGGTATCTCAGATATGAACTTTCAATGCATCTTGAAGAGAGGGCATTAAGTGACATGGAATCCTTGTATCCATGTCAACAAGTTAACTTGCTATTCACATATATCTGAAACAGCAGTGATGGCAGGCTACTCGGACAGGTGTAACATGTTGTTCTTTCTGTGCAATCTGTTATCTATCTCTGTTTTTGACTGAGGTAAATCAATGACATTCAAGGTCAAAGGTTAGTTTTCTCTCTCTTATTCTTCCTGGAGTCTATTGATCTTGAAATCTGACAAGGAAAGCTGTAGAGAGACACAAATAGCTGGAGTAACTCAGCGGGACAGACAGCATCTCTGGAGAGAAGGAATGGGTGATGTTTCCAGTCAAAACCGTTCTTCAGAAAAGCTGTATTCTCTCCTTCTCTCTCTATCCCGCCCACCCATACCAACAGCACACGTTGTACTCACTCAAACACTCAACGCTCCTGAAGGGATGACGTGCCTCTGTGTATCCTAGCATTGTAAATACTCTGAAAATGTACCCTTTAGCAGCTTGAATGGAACCGTATTTTACCAACACACCGAGCAATTGGTGCTTAGTATCCGCTCTGGCCAATTGAACTTTTTTTTATCGCTTGGGTTGCAATTAATTTAAATATTTTTAGTATCTATTTAACATTGTCGACGTTAATTGTTATTTTCTAACATTTGATTGTTATATTTCAGCTACTATCCTTGTCTCATGGTTCTGTCTAACTTCCTACCCTATAAAATGATTAAAAATGTGGTTAAAAGTTGTGTTTCTTACTTCTTGGGTCCATTGAAAATTCTTCATTTTGACTGGTTGCCCACTCGTGCCGGAGATAGCCCTGGGTTGAATGGTCAACAGCGGGCAATAGTAGGGAATATAGAAGTCCACATAACTGTGATCCATTGTTGATCTGGAAAGTCAAGCAACTTCAAAAAGGCTGAATTCAGATTAAAAAAAGAGCCATAACTGAAATGGGGGCCGCACTGAGCGTTAGGTCCTTGTTCTCTTGTGAATACTGTAATAATTGAACTACACTTTCAGCCTCCACAATTTGTCACCAGTTCTCCAGATGGCTGCATTGTTGTTCTGTATCAATCAACTTTCAATCAATTTGAAACAAATGTGGGGCTGAAGTTTTTATGTGCATTCCAAACAATATAGGTGATTTTATTACTCAATAAAAGGAAACCCTTCATAATTCCAACACACAGATCATAAAGCTATGCTGCACAATGTAAACATGCATGGTTTCCAGACCAACTGATTATTTCTGTCTGATGTCACCAACCCTCTCCTACTATCTGTCAATCATTCAATAACTGGCTTGCTACAGTGCATTCAGAAAGTAGTCAGACTCCTTCACTTTTTCCATAATATTTTTTGTTCCAGCCTTATTTTAAAATGGATTTTTTCTTTTTTTTTTTAACCATCAATCTCCACACAATACCCCAGAATGAAGAAGCGAAAACAGGTGTTTAGAAATGTTTGCAAAGTAATTAAAAATAAATAACTGAAATATCACATTTACATAAGTATTCAGATCCTTTGCTATGACACTCATAATTGAGCTGAGGTTCATCCTGTTTCCATTGATTATCCTTGAAATGTTTCTACAACTTGATTGGAGTTCACCAGTGGTAAATTAAATTGATTGGACATTATTTGGAAAGCCACACACCTGTCTATATAAGGTCCCATAGAAACATAGAAACATAGAAATTAGGTCCATTCGGCCCTTCGAGCCTGCACCACCATTCAATATGATCATGGCTGATCATCCAACTCAGTATCCTGTACCTGCCTTGTCTCCATACCCTCTGATCCCCTTAGCCACAAGGGCCACATCTAACTCCCTCTTAAATATAGCCAATGAACTGGCCTCAACTACCCTCTGTGGCAGAGAGTACCAGAGTCCCACCATTGACAATGCATGTCAGAGCAAAAACCAAGCCATGAAGACGAAAGAATTGTCTGTAGACCTCCAAGATAGGATTGTGTCGAGACACAGATCTGGGGAAGGGTGCATAAAACTTTCTGCAGCATTGCAGGTCCCAAAGAGCACAGTGGCCTCCGTCATTCTTAAATGGAAGAACTTTGAAACCACCAGGACTCTTTATAGAGCTGGCCGCCCGGCCAAACTGAGCAATCGGGGGAGAAGGGCCTTGGTCAGGGAGGTGACAAAGAACCCGATGTTCACTCTGACAGAGTTCCTCTGTGGAGATGGGAGAACCTTCCAGAAGGACAACTATATCTGCAGCACTCCTCCAATCAGACTTTTATGGTAGAGTGGCTAGATGGAAGCCCACACACGACAGCCCTGGATCTGCAGGGAAGAAAGGGAGAGATTACCCAAATACAGGTGTGCCAGCTTGAAGCATCATACCCAAGAATACTTGAAGCTGCAATCTCTGCCAAAGGTGTCTCGACAGAGTACTGAGTAAAGGGTCTGAATACTTAAGTAATGTGATATTTCAGTTCTTTCTTTTTAATTAGTTTGCAAAAATGTCAAAACACCTCTTTTCACATTTTTATTATGGGGGATTGATGATAAAGAAAATAAGAATGTAATCCATTTTAGAATAAGGCTGTAACGTAACAAAATGTGGAAAAAGTGAATACACTGAATACCCAGTCTGAATACACTGTATACCCAGTTTGTCGCACTCTTTTTAACAGTGAGACCTTGGCAAGCTGCAATCAATTTGGATGTTATGTTTCCTACTTTATATCAGTAACAACATTTCAAGAAAGACTTTAAAGTGTTTTGGACTGTGAAAGACTCAATATCGTTAAATATATATTTGTGTGCCAATTAAAGTATATTTCCAACTTTTTATGCTGAGTTGCTTAACCAGAGTGTGGAGACACAATATGCATGTCTGAGGTTCTATAGCTGAGATCAAATATTTTGAGATTGTATAATACTAATATATCTCCATTATGATGGGGATATCCTGCAGTTCAAGTTCAGGTGGGAATTAAGTAACTTTTGAGTTCCACAGAGAGAGGTACTATGCCCCAATTGATCTGTGGCAGAAGTGTTTTCCAAGTAAATATTATCTTTGGTCTCCAACATTAACTCCATTCCTAGTCATCGTCTATATACCTCGGTGCAGTAATTGAGTAAGGAGAAACTAATTTGTTCATTAAAATGATTTCAAACTGAATCTGGCATTTGCTACCAACAGAATTTCAGAATGCACTAAAATCCTCTGTTACACTGACCAATTTATTTCCCTGCTTACATTCATATGCTGCTGAAATTCATGCTATTTTACCCCTACACTTGACTGTTCCAACATATTCTTGCTTGATCATCCAAATCTCTGCTGCTCTGTCCTGACCCTTAGCTCAGATCTTGGTCAAAATCTGCAATCTACCAGACCAGATCTTCAATGTTCAAGTCAAGTGATTCAGTCATACAAGGCAGCCAAGTACGACCTGCAGAGGACCATTGTGAAAGTAAGATATGCTTCATGTACTTCAAGCTGTTGTTCCCTGACTAGAATTCAATATTCAACACCATCATCCCTTCCAAACCCATCTTCAAAGTCAGGGAAAGTTACTCCCAATGCAAATGGATCCTCAACTTCCTCTTTGGTAGATCTCAATCAGTACAGATTGGTAAGAACATCCTCTCCTCAATGACCATCAGCACAAGGGCATGTCAGAATTGTATGCTCAGTCCCCTGCTCTATTCTCTCTATAGAAAAAAATAGGTGCAGGAGTAGGCCATTCGGTCCTTCGAGCCTGCACCGCCATTCAATGTGATCATGGCTGATCATCCAACTCAGCATCCCGTACCTGCCATTTCTCCATACCCCCTGATACCTTTAGCCACAAGTGCCACATCTAACGCCCTCTTAAATATAGCCAATGAACTGGCCTCAACTACCTTCTGTGGCAGAGAATTCCAGAGACTCACCACTCTCTGTGTAAAGAATATTTTCCTCATCTCAGTCCTAAAGGAATTCCCCCTTATCCTTAGACTGTGACCCCTTGTTCTGGACTCCCCCAACATCGGGAACAATCTTCCAGCATCTAGTTTATCCAACCCCTTAAGAATTTTGTAAGTTTCTATAAGATCCCCCCTCAATCTTCTAAATTCCAGCGAGTACAAGCCGAGTCTATCCAGTCTTTCCTCATATGAAAGTCCTGACATCCCAGGAATCAGTCTGGTGAATCCTCTCTGTACCCCCTCTATGGCAAGAATGTCGTTCCTCAGATTTATGCCCATTACTGTGTAGTCAGACACAGCACCAATGTTTTCTTTAAATTTGCAGATGATATCAACATAATTGGACAAATAACTGGTAATGATCAGTCACAGTAGCAGAGAGAGATTGATAATCTGATTGAGTGGTGCTAGAACAATCTTGGCCTCAATGTTAGTAAAGATCAGGGAGTTGATTGTTGACTTCAGGAAAGGAAATTCAAGAGACTAGACATCTGTCTTTATTCGAAGGACAATGATGGAGAAAGTCATCAGCTTCAAGTTCCTGGGCATACATATCTCTGGTAATCTGTCTTCAGCCTAGCACATTGGTGTAATCACAAAGAAACCTCGCCAACGTCTTTACTTCCTCAAATACTCTTATCGACCTTCCACAAATGTACAGAGGAGAGCATAATCACTGGCTACATCGCAGCCTAGTTCGGTAATTAGAATACTTAAGAATGACAAGGCTGCAAAAAGTGGTGGATATTGCCAGGTCAAACATGGGTACTGACCTACCAACCATCAAATGAATCTACAGGAAGCACAGCCACAAAAAGGCAACTAATATCAGCAAAGACCCAACCCGCACTGACCATGAGTGCCATCTTCTTCTCGCTGCTTCCATGGAGAAGAAGATACAGGAGCCTGAGAAATATCACCTGCAGGTTTAAGAACAGCTTCTTCCCATCAACCAAGAGGTTGTTGAACCACCCTGTATAAACCTAACCACAATCCTCCTTCAGCATAGAACCACTACAGAATTTGTATTACTTTATTGCTCTACATACTTTGGTTTTTGCACGGTCAGGTTTGTTTAGAATAACTGATAATTTATTGTGTATTTATTGATGTTGTTATTGCATGTAACGTGCTTGTAAAGCACTAGCAAGTAAGGCTTTCATTGTTCCAGATAATTTAAGCAAATAAATAAACACTCGTGACCCTTCACCTATCACCCTTGTGTTCGGCATTCCACATTGCCATTTTGATTGATTGAATTGATTGACAGGTACAGCAAGGAAATAGGCACTTCAACACACCGAGTCCAGTCTAACCATCGATCACCTGCTCATGCAAGTTCTATGTTATCCCACTTTGCATCCACTCCCTACAGACAGAGGCCAATTAACTGACAAACCCACACATCTTTAATATAGGAGGAAACCAGAGCACCTAGAGTAGCAATGTTACAAAATTTTGAGATTTTAAAAATCAAGTCTGCAATTTATCCCATCAGATAAAGCATAAAAAGAAGTTTAATTTGACACCTAATTTACTTTCATATCTTCAGTATTAAGAAAGTTATGGCCATTTTCATACTCGGAAATGAGCATCTTGCTTCCCATTGCCTTTCAATTGACTTAACTCAAAAGCTGTGATCTGGAAAAGTTAAATGTCCATAACATTCTTAATAATTAAGAGAACTCAATGAAATTTTCAGTTATTATAGATTGAAGCATTCTGAAACAAATATTAAACAATCTTACTTGGATGACCTGAAATTAAAGCATATAATTAGTTAGTTATCTAATTGTAGCTAATTACAAAATTCAATGAGTAGATCTAAACATCTATCAATTTCTTAAGAAAAGATAAACTTTTTAAAAATTGCCTAAGTGTCCAAATAACATTCACACAATAATCCACAATATAACATAATTTTTTAATCTAATTTTCATGAATTTCTGGGCCAAATGGAAGGATTTTAGTGTTTTATGCCTGTAAATTAATGGCCATTTAAATCAACTAGCGAGTGGGTTTTAGCGGAATGCGGTGGATTGGAACGTTGCGGTTAGCAGTGAAGTCGGGGGGAAAAATACTGGGGGTTCATACATTTTTTGGGGAACCCATTTCGCAACATAAAAATATTATTAATGCCTCCCGAAAAACCAACTTTTAATATAAAAATAAACTATTTACCTTTTTTTCTTCCCTACGCAAAATGCTTCCGGTTGTCTGCGGTCACGGCTTTTGAAGGTGATTTTTAAATTACTCTAGTTAATAAATAATCTAGATTAATTTAAAAATACCACCATTGATGAAATGTCGGAGCGATTTTTCTTCAGCAACCAAATCGCCCGACATTCATCGATTTGTCCTGCCTGTGGAAAAACGGCACTTTAAGCCCGCCCCCCTCTGCAAGGCGCGAAAGTCGCGCACACGGGGAGCGGCAGAAGTGCAGCGCCGGTAAAGGTAAGTTTTGTAACATACCTACCTAGAGGAAACCTCGTGGTCACAGGGAGTACATGCAAACTCAATATACACAGCACCTAACGTCAAGATCAAACCTGGGTCTCTGGCTACGAGGCATTTTAGGTTCCATGTTCTCCACCTATTTTCCAAATGCTTCTATGGCCTAACCCCTATCCATTGTTTCCAGTCCTACAAACTTCCAATATCGCCACTACAATTTTGCCCTCCTGCATATGCCCTTAAATGTTTCACAACCATTTACTGTTCTTTCAGATGCCAAGATCCTGAGATCCTGAGAATCTCCAATTCTCTACCTGTCATTCTTTGAATAAAGCTATTGATGGCCTGTATAATATTTCCTTATCTTTTCAATTATAATATCTGCAAAGCATCTTAGGGTGTTTTATACTAGGATTATGCACTTGGTTTTAAATGAAATGGCAGATGAGTTGAACAGGTACTTTGGATCCATCTTCACTAAGGAGGACACAAACAATCTTCCTGATATACTGGTGGCCAGAGGATCTGGGGTGACGAAGGAACAGAAGGAATTTCACATTAGGCAGGAAATGGTGTTGGGTAGACTGATGGGACTGAAGGCTGATAAATCCCCAGGGCCTGATGGTCTGCATCCCAGGGTACATAAGGAAGTGGATCTAGAAATTGTGGACGCATTGGTGATCATTTTCCAATGTTCTATGGATTCAGAATCATTTCCTGTGGATTGGAGGGTAGCTAATGTTATCCCACTTTTTGGGAAAGGCGGGAGATATAAAACAGGAAATTATAGACCAGTTAGCCTTTCATCAGTGGTGGGGAAGATGCTGGAGTCAATCATAAAAGATGAAATAGTGTCACATTTGGATAGCAGTAACAGGATCGGTCCGAGTCAGCATGGATTTACAAAGGGGAAATCATGCTTGAGTAATCTTCTGGATTTTTGAGGATGTAACTGTGAAAGCATTTGAATTAGTCCCACATAGGAGATTAGTGGGCAAAATTATGGCACATGGTATTGGGGGTAGAGTGCTGACATGGATTGAAAATTGGTTGGCAGACAGGAAACAAAGAATAGGGATTAACGGTCCCTTTCAGAATGGCAGGCAGTGACTAGTGGGGTACCGCAACGCTCAGTGCTGGGACTGCAGCTATTTACAATATACATCAATGATTTAGATGAAGGGATTACAAGTAACGCTAGCAAATTTGCAGATGACACAAAGCTGGGTCACTGTGTGAACTGTGAGGAGGATGCTATGAGAATGCAGGGTGACTTCGACAGGTTGGGGGAGTGGGCAGATGCATGGCAGATGCAGTTTAATGTGGATAAATGTGAGGTTATCCACTTTGGTAGCAAAAACAGGAAGGCAGATTATTATCTAAATGGTGTCAAGTTGGGAAAAGAGGAAGTACAACGGGTTCTGGGGGTCCTTGTTCATCAGTCAATGAAAGTAAGCATGCAGGTACAGCAGGCAGTGAAGAAAGCGAATGGCATGTTGGCCTTCATAACAAGATGAGTTGAGTATAGGAGCAAATAGGTCCTTCTGCAGTTGTACAGGGCCCAAGTGAGACCACACCTGGAGTATTGTGTGCAGTTTTGGTGTCTAAATTTGAGGAAGGACATTCTTGCTATTGAAGGAGTGCAGCGTAGTTTTACAAGGTTAATTCCCGGGATGGCGGGACTGACATATGCTGAGTGAATGGAGCGGCTGGGCTTGGATACTCTGGAAGGATGGGGGGGGATTTTATTGAAACATATACGATTATTAAGGGTTTGGACACGCTAGAGGCAGGAAACATTTTTCCCGAAGGGGGAGTCCAGAATCAGGGGCCACAGTTTAAGAATAAGAGGTAAGCCATTTAGAACGGAGATGAGGAAACACTTTTTCACACAGAGAGTTGTGAGTCTGTGGAATTCTCTCCCTGGGCGGTGGAGGCCGGTTCTCTGGATACTTTCAAGAGAGAGCTAGATAGGGCTCTTAAAGATAGCGGAGTCAGGGGATACGGGGAGAAGGCAGGAACGGGGTACTGATTGTGGATGATCAGCCATGATCACATTGAATGACGGTGCTGGCTCGAAGGGCTGAATGGCCTACTCCTGCACCTATTGTCTATTGTCTATTGGTTGAGGGAAAAACACAGAGGTTACAGTATCTTCTATCCATTTTAGCTTTTTTTTAATATGTACCTCTGAGAATATATGAAGCATTGATCTTAAGTGAAGGAAAGGTTGTCTAAGTGTAGGACTCCCTTGGCACAGTCCTTGGGGCATAAGATCCACTGCAACATGAGGACGCAATTGGTCGTAAAACTAAATATTCAGACTGCTCTGCTATTCATTGTGATCGAAACCTCAATACAATGATTATCATAAATATATCAATCTCAGGTATGAAATTAACAAATGATTTGCCATCTATCGCAGTCAGCAGACGAGAACCCCATATTTCTGTTACCCACCACATGTAGAAGATTTCTAACCACATCTGAAAGACCTAGCACTAATCCGTAGATTGAGCATAAAGTTCTGGATTTTCCAACCATAAGAAAACCTACTTTCCAGGTCTTAATTCATATTTTAGATATCCATATCCAGTATCCGTTTTCTTTAGAAACATAGAAACATAGAAAATAGGTGCAGAAGTAGGTATTTCGGCCCTTCAAGCCTGCACCGCCATTCAATATGATCATAGCTGATCATCCAACTCAGCATTCTGTACCTGCCTTCTCTCCATACCTCCTGATCCCTTTAGCCACAAGGGTCACTTCGAACTCCCTCTTAAATATAGCCAATGAACTGGCCTCAACTACCTTCTGTGGCATAGAATTCCACAGATTCACCACTCTCTGTGTGAACATTTGTTTTCTCATCGCAATCCTAAAATACTTCCCCCTTATCTTTAAACTGTGACCCCTTGTTCAGGACTTCCCCAACATCGGGAACAATCTTCCTGCATCTAGCCTGTCCAACCCCTTAAGAATTTTGTAAGTTTCTATAAGGTCCCCCCTCAATCTTCTAAATTGTAGCGAGTACAAGCCGAGTCTATCCAGTCTTTCTTCATATGAAAGTCCTGTCTGGTGAACCTTCTCTGTACTCCCTCTATGGCAAGAATGTCTTTCCTCAGATTAGGAGACCAAAACTATATGCAATACTCCAGATGTGGTCTCACCAAGACCCTGTACAACTGCAGTAAAACCTCCCTGCTCCTATATTCAAATCCTTTTGCTATGAATGCTAACATACTATTCGCTTTCTTCACAGCCTGCTGCACCTGCGTGCCTACTTTCAATGACTGGTGTACCATGACACCCAGGTCTCGTTGCATCTCCCCTTTTCCTAATCGGCCACCATTTAGCATCTTTTTCTTCTCAATTAAATGACCCCGTAAATTTCTAAATTCCAGGAATATATTCTGAGTAGAATCTCCTTGCAATTTTGTTCATGGAGACGTCAAAATGTAGAAGTTACTAGTTACCATGTGCTGAAGGTCTTGCGAATTGTTTCAACTTGATATGAGACCAAATGTGCCACTGACTTCTTCAAAGGTGGTGATCACTCCCACCCAGTGCCCCATCTGCATACATTCACTTTTTGTGGTTGTGAGCAGATTTTTCCTGGAAAAAAGCATGAGTCACTCATTTCCTGGAAAAAAAACATGAGTCAGCTCAGCACCAGACCTCTAGCTCTGTAGCCGATACAAATTTTAAGGTGACTCGGGCAAGGGAGGTGATGCTGTACAGGGACTCCAGCGACCCCAAGGTGGCTCAGGCAGGGTGGAGGTGAAAACTGGGAGGAAGTGGAGAGTCGGCGAAGTCGTGCTGCAAGCGGAGTCTCGGATACGCCACAGAGTCCTGGTGGGAGGAGTTACTCGGGGAAGCGCTGGTCTGGGAACCTTTCCAACTCCCCAGTTTGATAAGGCCAAGGGAAGGAGAGACACAGGCTGGTCCAGGAGGAAGTAAGGGAGGCGGTGGAGGAGGAGAGGTCTACCAGAGTGGTTGGCTTGAGGCAGCAGGGGGCCTGGACCGAACATTCACATGGTCGTTTTCACAATGGCAGGCAGTGACTAGTGGGGTACCGCAAGGCTCAGTCCTGGGACCCCAGATATTTACAATATACATTAATGATCTGGATGAGGGAATTGAAGGCAATATCTCCAAGTTTGCGGATGACACTAAGCTGGGGGGCAGTGTTAGCTGTGAGGAGGATGCTAGGAGACTGTAAGGTGACTTGGATAGGCTGGGTGAGTGGGCAAATGTTTGGCAGATGCAGTATAATGTGGATAAATGTGAGGTTATCCACTTTGGTGGCAAAAATAGGAAAGCAGACTATTATCTAAATGGTGGCCGATTAGGAAAAGGGGAGATGCAGCGCGACCTGGGTGTCATGGTACACCAGTCATTGAAAGTAGGCATGCACATGCAGCAGGCAGTGAAGAAAGCAAATGGTATGTTAGCTTTCATAGCAAAAGGATTTGAGTATAGGAGCAGGGAGGTTCTACTTCAGTTGTATAGGGTCTTGGTGAGACCACACCTGGAGTATTGCGTACAGTTCTGGTCTCAAAATCTGAGGAAGGACATTATTGCCATAGAGGGAGTGCAGAGAAGGTTCACCAGACTGATTCCTGGGTTGTCAGGACTGTCTTATGAACAAAGACTGCATAGACTCTGTTTATACTCTCTAGAATTTAGGAGATTGAGAGGGGATCTTATAGAAACTTACAAAATTCTTAAGGGGTTAGACAGGCTGGATGCAGGAAGATTGTTCCCGATGTTGGGGAGGTCCAGGACAAGGGGTCACAGCTTAAGGATAAGGGGGAAATCCTTTAGGACCGAGATGAGAAGGACTTTTTTCACACAGAGAGTGGTGGGTCTCTGGAACTCTCTGCCACAGAGGCCAGTTCATTGGCTATATTAAAGAGGGAGTTAGATGTGGCCCTTGTGGCTAAGGGGATCAGAGGGTATGGAGAGAAGGCAGGTACGGGATACTGAGTTGGATGATCAGCCATGATCATATTGAATGGCGGTGCAGGCTCGAAGGGCTGAATGGCCTACTCCTGCACCTAATTTCTATGTTTATTTCTATATTAACTTACAAACCTGTGCGTCTTTGGAATATGCGAGGAGAACGGAAAACACACGCAGTCACAGGGAGAACGTGCAAACTCCGTGCAGACAGCACTGGTAGTCAGGATCAAAGCCGGGTCTCTGGTGCTGAATGGCAGCAACTCTACTGTTAAATTAGCTATTGAGTTTTTAAAAAAATATGAATGGATAGTATTTGTCACAGTGATTGGATACTGTCAGTTATCATTGCTGCAGCAGGATGGTGGGAGAATGAGGCGGGGGGGGGAGGGGAGGGGCATTCGTGGGTTAGTGGGGGATAGAATTGTTTTGAGGGCCAGCATAAACTTCATGGGCCAAATGGCCTCCTCCCGTGTTGTAAGAAAATATGAAAATGCACCCAGAGAGTTGTGAATTTGTGGAATTCTCTGCCACAGAAGGCAGTAGAAGCCAATTCACTGGATGAATTTAAAAGCGCGTTAGATAGAGTGGAATCAAGGGATATGGGGAGAAGGCAGGCACGTGTTACTGATTGTGGACGATCAGCCATGATCACAATGAATGGCGGTGCTGGCTCGAAGGGCCAAATGGCCTCCTCCTGCACCTATTTTCTATGTTTCTATGTTTCTATGTTTCTATGTCACAAGGACTGAGCTCTGGCAAGCTGTACCACAGCGTATCAAGTTCCTGGTCCAGGCAGTGTACTATGTCCTGCCCAGCCCATCGAATCTCTGGATTGCCCGCAATGCTCGGGCAAGAGGATGTAGGAACACATCCTGAGCTGCTGTCCAAAGGGCCGGTACACCTGGCGTCATGACCAGGTTCTGAAACCCATTGCAGAAGCCAACAGCATGGCAATCAGCAGCTGCAGACGAGCACACCCCATCACCCAAATGATCACCTTCGTGAAGGCTGGAGTGCAGCTGCCAAGAACCACAGCAGCCAGGAATCCATCAGGAATCCTGGTGACTGCACAGGACTGGTGGCTTTCTGTAGACCTGGTGAAACAGCTGAAGTTCCCATGGCACATTGCCACGACAACCCTGAGGCCAGACGTCCTTTTGGTCTCAGAGGCGACCAAAAGCATTGTCTTGATGGAACTGACAATGCCGTGGGAGGACCGTCTGGAGGAGGCCCACGAGAGGAAGAAGACCAAGTACGAAGAGCTGGTCATAGACTGCCGTAAGCAAGGCTGGAAGACAAGGTGTATGCCCTTCCAGGTTGGCTGCAGAGGTTTTGTAGGGCAATCGGTCCACAATGTCTTGAGTGCACTGGGCATCAAAGGAATGAAGAGGAGAAGAGCCATCAAGAACACCACAGAGGCGACGGAGAACCCTCGAGATGGCTCTGGATCAGGAGAGGAGGCCAAGTCAAGTCAAGTCAAGTTTATTTGTCACATACACATACAAGATGTACAGTGAAATGAAAGTGGCAATGCCTGTCAGATTGTACAGAACAACAGAACAGCGCAGAACAGAACCAGTATTTACTTTAATAAAAAGAAGACACAACAGTAATTACACCCCGGTGAGATCCGAGTTTACATTCCTGATAGTGTGTGGGGAGAAACTCCGTCATATTAGACCGTAGCAGCAGGAACAGTCCGTTGCTGGGGTGTTAAGGATCCTTCACGATCTTGCTGGCTCTGTATCTGCATCCAGATCCATGGGGAGGAGTGAATGTTACCTGAACACAAGTCGCGATCTGATCAACCACGGCTGGGTCACCTGGGTGAGGGTGTCTGATGTTGAAAGGCCCAAAACACCCAATGACCCCATGTTTTAAAAGTTTGTTTTGGGGGTTCTTTAGCTTTTCTATGTGGGGGAGGGGGGTAGGGTGAGGGAGAAACCGTTTCCCAGTCACTTCCTGGCGAAGATGCGACTATTCTCCGAGTCGCGTCCTCGCCCCCCCTCCTCGCGGCCTACCACCTGGATTGGAGCGGCCTTTCCTGCCGGGGACCCGGACCAGAGCTTCAGAAACGGTGGCCACTGAGCCACTGAGGATGTCCTCCAGTCCCGTCGTCAGACTTCCATCACCCCGGCGAGCGGGCCTGAACTTCGGGCCGCCCGTAGCGGCGACAGCGGGGGGTTCGGGAGCCCCCCGACCACGGGAGGACAACAGAGGCGAATGACTGAATTTTTGGAGCCTTCCCTCACAGTGGGAAACTTTGACCCCACTGTGCGGGAATGTCTGTGTTAAAGACTTTCGTGTTCTGCGCTCTTTATTATTCGTATGGCTGTACGGCGACCACACATTTCACTGTACAAATTGGTACATGTGACAAATAAATGTATCTTGTATCTTGTTACATCACTGATGATGTGTTCAGGAGCATCAAGAGATGTATTTTATCAATCGATAGCTCTAGCCAATACACATTGTTTATTGGCCGCTAGAAGCTCAAAGTAGAATATTTGTGGATCTTGGTGGGAGTGGTGGTTTGGTGCAGGGCTTTGAACATTAAAATGTCGGCATTCAAACCAAGCCTGTAATGCAATATTTGTGCCTGTGGTTCTTGTGCAATTATGGAGGAAAGGGCGAAACATATTTGGCTGCTTACCCTGTTATCTCTCAATCCACCATTCTGCCTATGCTGCAATAGCCTTTCAGTAAGGTGTACATGTCATTAGTCACTCCTAACTCTGTTGATCTTCTTTCTTGTTTTGTATCCAAGTGTGACAGAATTCCCTTCTTTTCACCACCTCCATTCATCCAATATGCACCTCTGCCTTAACTGGTAATCCCTTTACTGTATATAATCTATCACATTTTGCAAGCCTCAGCAGCATTACTCCACCCCTACTATTTCCACTTACATCAAACAAACCTCTTGAACGCAGACTAGTAAGGACGTAGGCTTGCCTATGCAAACTTTTGTTAATGTTTTCTTACAAAGATGTATCACCTTTGAAAAAAATGCCCTTTAAGAATAATCTCTATTCAGTAAATCACACTTTGAGTTTAGTTTTCTTATCGTGCTGCTGTGAGAGACTGAGCATGAAATGCTCAACATGTCCAGTGCCTTTCCCTGTTCTGTTTGGTGCATGGCCACCCCAAGGAAGACATAGTTCAGCAATTATCAACATCATGCTTGCAGGATTTAAGGAACAATCTGGGACATGGACATGGTTTGCAATGAAAATGGCTTCTTCCAATACGTTTCCAATACGTTATTCCAATTCATTGTTTGTGAAATGTAATCACTGTTGTTGGATAGATAATCAATTTACACTGGTAATGCCACATAGTGAGATAATGACCAGATAAATACCGACAAATACATCCAATTAAAAATCATTGCCTTGAAACATTAATCTTATTTCTCTCTCCAAAGATGCTACATATCTCCAGAGTTTTCTGTTCTTATGTAAAAGGCCTGTCCTACCAGCATCCGACTCCATGCGATGAGCGCGATCAAACTAGAAGCGGGGGCCGCGCGGAGGTCGGGTGATTCCCTGTACAGGGCCGTTCCCACCAGCATGCGCCTGCATGCGGCAAGCGCGACCAAACCGGCAGCGAGGGCCGCGCGGAGGTCGGGTGAATGGCGCAACGTGGCGCAAAGTGAGGCGAACTTGGAGCGAAGTCTTAAGGTAAGTTCGCCAGGACAGAGAGGGGCACACAGAGAGGGTCACGGAGGCACACAGAGGGCCACGGAGCCACACACATAGAGGGTCACGGAGGCACCTACAGAGAGGGTCACGGAGGCACGACGTCGAGACGGTGTGTAATGCGTCGAGGCGACTGCGAGCCGACAAGCTGTTGCCGTGCGGAATTTTTGAACATAATCAGTTTTTTGGAGCCCCGTGCGATGTCGGGACGAACACCGCACAATTCCGCACGGCTCCAGCGATCGAAGTGGGACCGGCCCCGCGACGCCGGACGGCTCAAGCGACCACGTTAGGTCACGCTCATCGCATAGAGTTGCATGCTGGTGGGACAGGCCCTTTACGAATTTAGAAGATTTTTCCACTCTTACTTGAATAGTGTTGAGAGAATATTTACATTAGAGTTGCCCAGTAGAAATCATACCCGGTTCAAACATGAGAACAGCTATTGTTTTATTCACATTCACAAATTTTGGTTGAAATGGGATTTGGCAGAGAACATATTTCTTACTGTGTGTGGACTTGTACTAAGGGGTATAGTCTCACAAAAAGGGGACACCCATTTAAATAGAGATGGAGGGGAGAATTTTCTGTCATACAGTCATGAATCATTGGAGTTCTCCAACCTGGAAAACTGTGGAGGCAGAAGCATTGAATTTCATTTTTATTTATATCCTTTTCATAGTCATATTATTTCATTACAGCATAGGCGGCCATTCAGCCCATTAAGTTTATCTTGACTTATCTTTACTGTCACATGTACTGAGGTACAGTGAAATTCTTTCTCTGCAAACAGTTCAGCAAATTAACACTGCACATGAGTACTTTCCCATATTAAGAACGTAGTCTACAGAAATAGCCCACTGAGACCATATACACGAGTCGCTAGGTTTTGGCACCATTTTCCAAACCCAAGTTTCATCTGACCATAAAGGCACATTGCAGCCGTCGCATCCATACGAAGGACCAGCAAACTGTTGTCCCTCTCTTCGCATGGCCACCATTCAGCATTTGTGCCCCGGAGACGCCATCTGCAGAAAACTATGTAGACGCGGAAGGTACGACCCTGGTTCCTCTTAGTGGGTTACCACTGGAACACTCTGCCATTCATTTTACTACTCTATCAAATAATGAAAGTTGAAATGTATTGTGAAAATACATGTACTGAGATTGTGCCTAATATTATTTACTGAAAGCAAAATACTGTAAATATTAGAAAAGTGAAACAGTGGATATACAGGCCACGTGGCATCTTCGTAGATGGAAATGGTTTAAGCATTTCATTTCAATAAACAAAATACATAAAAGCAGACTGCTAAAGAAACTCGGCTTTGGAAGAAAGCACAGACAAAGTATCGAGTCAGGATTATCGGGATTAATGAGGAGAAAAGTGAAAAAGAGAGGTGGTGGTGAGGCAAGTGATAGGTGGATTGAGTTGATGTGGGGGGAGGGGGTTGATTGGTCAATTAGTGGAATAATTGGCAAAGATTAGTGATGAAATCCATCTGTCTCTGCCTTAAGAGTTTGCACTGACTTGGCCTCTGCAGCCTTCTGTTGCCAAGAATTCCACAGATTCACCACCCTCTGACTAAATAAATTTCTCCTCATCTCCTTCCTAAAAGAAAGTCATTTAATTCTGAGGCTATGACCTCTGGTCCTAGACTCTCCCACTAGTGGAAACATCCTCTCCACATTCCATTCTATCCAAGTCTTTCACTATTCTGTATGTTTCAATGAGGTCCCACCTCATTCTTCAAACATCAGCAAATATAGGCCCAGTGCTGTCAAACTCTCCCCGTACAAATGCTTCCTAAGCATTTTGGCACATGAATTCTCTTTGTTATCATTCAATCTGCCTTGCTTAAAAACAACTTTCAAAGGTTTTTTTTCCCAAATTGCCCCTTACTTTGGGTCAATGTTACTGCTTTCTCATTCAGCATGATGACATCTCATTTCCTGCCATCAAAGAGATTACACTGGGAAGTCAGCAATGTCAACACTGTTAATTTTGCTAATTTCATAAAAATATGGACCTTGAAATTACACGGTGGGAGATGGGTGTCCATGGGGCTTAATGGGTTCCTCTGCCCTCTGCTGATAAAACATTCTGAATTGATTGACACCTTCGCTGAGCAAGAGGAGAAATACTTTCAAGATTTAATCAGTTGTGCACAAGAATTTCAGATCAGAGAAATGAGTTGTTTTACCATTAACAACAATCCTACACCCAATGAAACAGAGTAAAAATAATGATATACACTGTCTGAAAGGGCAGTGTAAATAGGCAATTTACAAACTCTAAAAGTGTTCAACACATTTTAATGATAGCACAAGGTATTACATACATCCTCAAATACTGGCTACATTCTTCTAGTGAACCGTATCCAGGAAGGGGAAGGCGTTATGAGTGATGTTAACTAGGCGGGGTTAATGGTACTGAGGTAACTATGTTATTGGTTGCATGCAAAACCATCTACAGGCTGATTTTCAGATAAATAAGTTGGGTGCATGAGGAAAGATATAATAGGATATAATTGAAGGGCTTGAGTTATAAAGAGATTCAATAGACTTTTTTTTCCTGGACTGAGGAGTGAGCTTGTAGAGGTTGTAAAGGCAATAATTTCTGACACACAAAATTAAGCCAAATGGCCACTACATACCGGCCCCTAATTATTCTGAGTATATTACGAGGCAATTACCAATAGACATCAGAAAAGTAGCTATGAAGGCTTAACATATATCAACCAACTGGAAAGATAATGTGAAGCTCTGGTGACTATCAGCAGTTATGACACCCTTGGTTTGTTGCAGATAAATCACCCTCATGGTCTTTGGTGCAATGCTCTGATCTTTATCAACTATGGAAACATCAACATTTGTTATCCCAACTTCAGTGGCAACCTTGGGTTCTCTTTGTCCCCAAACCTGAAATTCAGCATCTCTTTAGGGAACCTGAAAAGAAGCCACCAATTGCACTCTCAAATACTTTCACTGCCCTTGTGCTAGCTCCCCTCCTACTGCTTATAATTCTGTGGATCAAAGTGGGTGTCAACATCTCTAACTTCACCTTTTCACCAAGCACTATCATCTTCCATTTGGGTCATGCCGGGATGTTGGGATTGATATATGTTAAGCCTTCATAGCTACTTTTCTGATGTCAATTAGTAATTGCCTCGTTATATATTCAAAACAATTAGGGGCCGGTATATAAAGACAGATGCCAAAATTTATGACACACAAAATTAAGCCAAATGGCCACTACATACCGGCCCTTAATTGTTCTGAGTGTATAACAAGGCATTTTCTAATAGACATTAAAATAAAGCTATGAAGGCTTAACATATATCAAAAACAAAACTTAGCTTGCATTATATATCCGCATTCAGATTTCTTCAGCGATTCTTCCATCTTCACCTTCACCTTCTAGAAGCAAGCATAACTTGGTTATTGGTCTTATAAAAGCATTGTTTTTAGTTTGAAGTTGTACCGTGCGCATCAAACCCTTAACATCAGGCATGATACCCAGTATATAGTCCAAAACACAAAAGCCCAAAGTCTTGACAGCACAAAACTTCTTCCTCCATGTCCGATCAACTCATGGATCCATTGTAACAATAATGTTGAAGTGTGAAAATCCTTCGTGAAAATAATAGTATTTTTAGCAATAACGTTCATTGTGATGTTTTGTTTGATTTCTTGATCATTAGCAGCGATTTCAAATCCCAGCTCAAGTTTGATCCATCTCTAATTGCTTAAGAGGCGGTCTGCTGTCAGTCCTCTGGAAGCTTCATCCGCATGATTTTCTCATATTAACATATTTCCATTGTGAAACATTAGTAGCTCCAAATGCTCTTTCCATTGACAAATTGTCTTTGTCCAAATCCAACTCTCTAGTTTCTTTGGCTCTATCATCTGGTGGAATGCTTTCCAACACAACATGACTGTTGCTGATCCACTTGGAAAGCGTGAATCCTCCCCTATTGCAGAGGGAAGTCAGATGTTTTACCATTTGAATTGCTTCCTGCTCTGTGGACATGGATTTTAAGCAATAATCCACATAGAAATTATTCTTCAAAGTGGATATCTGGAAAATGAACTTTATTGGCCTCTGAGATCTTCTTTAATGCAAAGTTCACACAACTTGGTGATGACACTGCTCCAAAGAGATATACCTTCATCCGGTATTCAACAAGATCTTGTTTTACATCCCCTTCAGGCCACCATATAATCGCAGGTAGTCAATGTGTTTTTTCTGAGACTTTGACGATGAATCATCGCTCTGATATCAGCCATCAAAGCAATTGGTTCTTGTCTGAATTTAATGAGAACTCCAATGAGTGAGTTGGTAAGGTCTGGACCTTGCAATAGTTGACAGTTAGTGATGTTCCTTTGAAGACTGCAGCACAGTCCAAGATCACCCTCAAGGTCCCTTTCTTCCAGTGATACACCCCATAGTGAGTAATGTACCATAGCTCTCCATCACTTCGATTCAGTTGGTTTGTTAGTACCATTTCGGCATAATCATTATCAAGCATATCCTTTAGGAAACATAGAAACATAGAAAAATATGTGCAGCAGTAGGCCATTCAGCCCTTCGAGCCTGCACCGCCATTCAATATGATCATGATCATATAGGAAGGACGTATATACCTCATGAAATTTTGTATTCTTGCCAAACTTGCGTTTCAAATTCTGGGTGCGTTGCTCTGTCATAAGACGATTATTCGGCAGACTAAAGGGCCTGTCCCACCAGCATGCGACTGCGAGCGCAACCTAACGTGGTCGCTTAAGCTGTACAGCCTCGTGGGGCCGGTCCCACTTCAATCGCTGGAGCCGTATGGAGTTGTGCGGGGCTGGTCCCGACATCGCGCGGGGCTCCGAAAAGCTGACACTGTTCAAAAATCCCACACGGCAACAGTCTGTCGGCCCGCAGCCACATTGAGGCCGTACGCAGCGCCTCAACGGTCGTACGCACGCCTTGACGCCACACGCAGCGTGCAGACGCCATATGCAGCGTCTTGACGGCGTATTCCTAGCACGTGGCATTAGGCGATGACATCACCGCCCGATGCCGTGCGACGTCCAAATTCAGTCGGCCTCAAGCCACCACGTTTGGTCGCACTCACCACATGCAGTCGCATGCTGGTGGGACAGGCCCTTAACATTTTCTTGTTTGAAAGGTAAGTCCAGACAATAGTGTCCATCTATCATCTTTACTGAGTAGTTCACAATATCCAAGAACTTTAACTCTTCCCTGGACATTTCTTCAGATTCCTTAATGTATTTTCATTGAAGTCATGATTGTATTGCTTGATCAATAGCTTTTCTAATTTACCAGTAGATATCTGATTAGCAGCAGCGGCCGGGCAGTTCTTCTGATCCCCGCTTTCATTGTTCCTTCTCTAGGAGCCGTAGAAAACCCATCTGAGTCAGGTTTTCACAGCAAACAGTCCATCACCTTGGCTCCTCATAATTTGTATAGTTTCCAATGCCTTCAAAGCATTTGTTCCAATAAGTAGGTCAATACCAGAATTTATGTTCGTGATTTTGATAAGTAAGGCCATTGTCTCATGTCTGGGTATATATTGATGACCGACAGGCATGGTCTCATGTGTAAACACTTCAGATATTGGTATAAAATGATCTTCGTGCAGATTAGATATCTCCATACTTGTAATGTAATGACTAACGCACTCCTTCTCTTCATTCATGGTACGCAATCGAATCTTAACCTCTTCTCCTGTGATGTCCAGCCTTCTCATCAAGACTTCTGTGCAAAATGTAGCCGAACGTCCGTGATCCAAAAATGCATATGTTTGCAACACTGTATTCATCTTGCTATTCCTTACCTGCACCGGCAAGATAGAGAAGATACAGGCCCCAGTTATCTGAGGTGAGGTGACAGCATCACTAGTAGCTGGCTTCTCCGTATGTTCTCTTTGCTCCGGCATCTTCTTTCCAGTGTAGTGGCCTTACTCTAGCCACTAGGAGGTAAGACATGGGGTAACGGGATAGCATCGTTTTACGCAGGGGAGCTCTCCACTAGACATTCAAAGCCTTATGAAAGATAAATCTTCATAACACAGTCTCTTGATTAATAGTTTCTTTATTGTCGAGGTAAAACAGTAAGATGTTCATCCAGTGAGGCAGCAATGAGCACCCGCTGAGTTTCTCCAGCATTTTTGTCTACCTTCGATTGTCCAGCATCTGCAGTTCCTTCTTAAACAAGATATTCGTCCAGTCTGATCAATGTTAGAGAGCTCCGCATGGCTCCGCATGTGGCTCTGACCCTTCTCTACAAAGCTCCGTATGGGCGAAGGATATGCCTTCCCGTCATGCTTCCTCTGAACTAACTAAAAATCTACAAGCTTCTCCCAAAAATCCCAACAGCAACCACGCGTCTGACTACGTAATAAAACCCACCCATATAATTACAGGCAGACAAAATTTAAAGGCAAATGCCATAATTGATGACACACAAAATTAAACCAAATGGCCACTACAGAGGAAAATAAAATCATAAGGGCCATAAATAAGGTGAATACTCTTTTTCCCAAGTTAGGGGAGTCTAAAACTTTAGGGCATAGATTTAAGGTGAGAGGGGAAATATTTAAAAGGAACCTGAAGGGCAACTGTTTCATACAGAGGCTGGAGGGTATGTGGATGAGTTGCCAGTGGAAGTAATAGAGGCAACATTTATAATTCCATGACTCTGTGATAGATGTGGCAGACTATGGATCAAATCATTTCCACCAGTGCTGTAAATAAGCTATGACTTATAATACAAGCAAAGACAAGTAGGCATGCAATAGTCCCCCTTTTGATTACTCAGGCATATGTTTAGATTAAATTAATTTTATTCTTCTTTGCACATCCTGTACATTCTTGAGATCATTGAAGATCTCAATGGAGGTGATGTTAGGAAATGTTCAACACGTGTACATTACTCCTTTGCAAATTTTTGTGCATGTAAGAGAACAAATTTGTTAACAATTTGGAGTTAGAGTAGGCCACTCGAGCTCAAGCCTACTCCACTGTTTACTAGTGTTGGAGATTCTGTCCCTCCACTAATTTTAGTCATCTATATCTTTAGATGGTATGGTGGCAGAGCAATTAGAGCTGCTATCGTAGCTGCAGGGGCCTTAGCTCAATCCTGATTCAAGTGCTATCTGAATGGAGTTTGCACATTTGCCCAGCAGTTAGTGGGTTTCCACCAGATGCTCCAGTTTCCTTCCAGTAATATGTTTTATAGTTTAATTGATTAGTATAAATTATTCTTTAGTATAGATAAGTGACAAAAGAATCCAAGAGGAGTTATTGGGCATGTGAGAGAGTATACGTTGTAGGTGCTGCAGGGAAAATAAGTAAGGGTAATGGGATTGATAGGAATTCTCTACTTTCTCAACATTGACCCATTTGGCGAGATGGATTTCTTCTGTGTCAATATAAATACATCTTTGAGATGAGTAAGAGGCCAGAATTACATTATATTTCTATACTACTGGTTCATGAGACAAGGAAAGTATACGTGAGGGAATAGAACGCAAGGCAAATGATATATGGTTACACAAAAAAGCTGGAGAAACTCAGCGGGTGCAGCAGCATCTAAGGAGCGAAGGAGATAGGCGACGTTTCGGGTCGAGACCCTTCTTCAGACTGGTATATGGTGTCTATTGTAAGTGAGTTTGAGCATAAAAGTAAAGAGGTCTTGTTAGCATTGTATAGGATGACTTTTCAAAAAGTATGAAATTGTGAAAGTATAAAAGTATGAAATTTAGTCTCTCTATCAAAGGCCAGACTTGTGAAGACATCAGTGCATTGAGATCAAATCTAGAGATGATGAGACTGCCTTTCAAAAATAAGTAAGACTGACTTATACTCCCTGGAGTGTCCAAGCATGAGAGAGAATTTCATTGAGACATTCAAGATTTGGGGTAAGATGACAGGCAAGAGGTCAGGTTATTTCTTCTGGATGGAGGGTTCAATTTTGGAGGTATAACCTCCGGAAAAAGAATCAGCCTTTATACATCTAAATTTTCTAACTCAGAGGATTCTGTTATTTAGTATATTCAAGGACGAGGTCAATAATACAAAGAAAAGCAGAGAATATGGTAATTATACAGTAAAATGAACAAGGCATAGGATGACTTTATTGACATATTCTTACATTTCCTCCATATGCATGGACCCTGGTTTAGATGTTTTATTGCAATTAATTCTAATATTCATGTAACATTCCTCAATAAAATATTTCCATTTTCTTGTACCCGCATTGCTTGAAGTGTGGAGTTAATGATTTCTCTTCTTAAGGAGTCGTTGATAATTTACATCCTGATTGACTTATACCATCTTCCCTTATGATGGGTGATCTACTTACTTGCTTGTCCGGCTCTTCCATTGCTCTGCATCTTTTAAAAACTGATTAAAATGGTTCCCATTATTCTCGTCACAAATCTCACAGATCCATTTCATAAGAGAATAAATCATATCTTTCTTAAATTATTACCTTTTGAAAATGATATCATAACCATTTTAGATTGTTAATCTTCTGATTAAATGAAACAGCATTATTTCGCTCACTCAATCTAATTCTTGGTTACCTCAAGCTAATTGCCCCAGCTAAAACATAATGAGAGTTCGATTGGTTCCTCTAGTCTGTTCTTCTATTTGATGTCTTGGCTGATCTCCGGCTTCAACAATTCCCGTTCCTCTTCCCCTTTTTTTTTAGTTCCTTTAACATTCAAAAATCCATGATTACATTGCCTGACAGGTTGGTGGGAGAAGATTCAATAAAAAGGTTGAAAGGGAAACTGGATAAATATCTATAAAAGAAAAAGATTTGCAGGGCTGCAGGGAAAAAGCAAGGGGCATGAGAATCAATTGGCCGGCTTTTTCAGAAAGGTAACCTGGAACCATTGGGCTGAATTGGCTGTGCAGAATGATTATATGATTGCTTTTCAGGAAGTGATGCATAGAGTATTCAACGTTGCACCTTCACAACAAGTCAGGAATTTAGAGGTTTTAACCATCAGCTTCACTGTGCTTTGTAAAAGCTGTCATTAACTGTAATAAATCTATTGCTTTATTGTTCATTCTTCAGTTCTTATGACCTTAAAGCAAGTTCAATGCAAGAACAATACAGAAGGCAGTTTTATCATCTCCCATATGGCAAGTTCCCGATCTTGCCCAGGGAGATAGCAAAGGCCATCAAATGGAAGCAGAGATCGAACCCATAGGGAGTGAGGAACAAAAATTAAACGGCTATTAGAGCAACGTTGGCAGAGACCCAGATTAGCTGCTCTCTTGGCGAGGAAATGGTGACAGGGGAAACAGTTGCACAAATTGTTTTAAAAAGTCGATTTTTGAAAAAAACAGTTAAGTTGCAGACATGCTAATGATTCCCTTGAAAAAAAAAACGTATTGAGTGCCCACACTGAATACAGTGATCACTGAGGTTGTTTTTGAATTTTCTTAACCAAAGAACAATAAAGGAAATGTTTGCATCCCCACTGGGAGTGATCTTGTTAGGGAAAGAAAAACCCACAGTGCATGCCTAAATTTTTGGCGCTGACTCAATAAACAATTCTTTGTTTTAAAAGGGATACTGAGGTTGAATATCTGAATAGATAGACTGAAAGCAGATAGATAAAAATTGCATCTTCACCTAGAATTAAAATTAAAATAGGAGAAGGTTGAATGAAGCTGAACATTTTTACCAATTGAGGGAACATTAACTCCTTGCCGTTTCTTTGATATGAAGTTTCTCAGAAATGCTGTTTAAGGCGAGGACAAAAGCAGAGGAAATGTTCATCGGCAGTAGCCATGGAAACCTGGCAGATCTGCGGTGCCAAAGACTGTACGGAAACACACAAAGATTGCGAGAGATATGGCTGAGGAATACTTTGGCCCTATCAGTCCAACAACTGATAAAACAAGGCATTCCCGGAGTGACACAGAAACTGCTTAAGCTAATGATTCATGCAGAACGTCCCCATTTTTTCCTATTTTCTGAGACTTTTTTCATGTTGCTTTTTGGAGCCAATCCCTTACCCCCACTCCCCAATCTCTCTCACACACACACACATGCACGCACACACACAAACTCGCACAACTTTCTCCTTTTCTTTGTTAAATAGCTTTTTCATGCTGGAACCCTGATTTCAATTCAATGCCGAGCTCATTATCTAACCGCAAAAGGAGGTAAACATTCATCCGTGAACTCTAGATTGAAGGTAGTTGTAATGATGCAAGGAAAAATCTGTAGATATCTGACTCTGGGACCTTTACATTTACTGCAACTAGAAGGCAATAGAGGCATGAAGGACCAAAAGCCATCCTTCAGCAGTACAACAATATCATCTTTGCACATATGGCTAAAGGGAAGTTCGATACAAGCCTACCAGTTGTTGCATTTTCTCTGTAGTTTTGGACTAGGTCTGCCTTGAACTTTGTGTTAGTTTCCACCAGAGACTGGAATTGAGCACTCAACCTTTTGACTCAGGGACCAGTGTACCTCATATGACTGAAAGCGAAGAAGAAGAAAATTTCTAGGCCCTTATTTATCCAGTTCTCTCCAATAAGCATACCATTTAAATTAGGTTCTTCCCAAAATGGAAAAGCAAAAACCTGCAGACTTTGGATATCTGAAATAAAAACAGAAAATCACATAATCCCTCAAGGGTCCGCAGCATCTGTAGAGAGATTGATTAATGTTCCATGTTAATGACCTTTAATAGAATCTGGGAAGAGTTACACAGTCATAGAGTGATACAGTGTGGAAACAGGCTCTTCAGCCTAACTTGCCTACACCTGTCAATATGTTTCAGCTACACTGGTCTCACTTGCCAGCATTTGATCCATATCGCTCCAAACCTGTCCTATCCATGTACCTGTCTGACTGCTTCTTAAATGTTAGGATGGCACCTGCCTCAATTACCTCCTCCGACAGCTTGTTCCATACATTCACCACCCTTTGGTGAAAACGTTACCTCTCAGATTCCCATTCATTTTAAACCTATGTCCTCTGGTCCTCGATTCAGGCAAGTGCATCTACCCGATTTATTCCTCTCATGATCTTACACACCTCTATAAGAACACCCCTCATCCTCCTGCGCTCCAAGGAATTGTGTTCCAACCTACTCAACCTCTGCCAATAGGTCAGACCCTCTAGTCCTGGCAACATCCTCGTAAATCTTCTCTGTACCCTTTCCAGCTTGATAACATCTTTCCTATAGCACGGTGCCCAGAACACAATACTCTAAATGTGGCCTCACCAACGCCTTATGCAACTGTAACATGATCTCCCAGCTTCTATACTCAATACTCTGGCTGATGAAGGCCAATGTGTAAAAAAACCTTTTTGACCACCCGATCTACCTGCAACTTAACTAGATATTGTAAAGTGTTGTGAATACAGACGTTTTGCTTCATCCTCCTGATCAAGTATACTTCTATCCACTCTCATCCAATACTATGCTGCTGGTGTCACAAGAACACAAGACCTGACCAGCTGTCTATTTCTCTGGTACTCATTGGCATGTATTGGCTCCTAGTTAAACTCAACTTAAAGGTTTACTTTCAATTCAGTCACAATTTGTAGTTTAAATGCCTGGTAATCTCCATTTTGTATGTATCCAACGCTCCATCTGCATAATTCAGTTACAACTTCCAAAGAATAATGAACCTGTGAGTGATGACATTACTCTTCATCTACTTTGTTATAAAGTAACCCTTTACTCTGAATCTATGACCCCCCCCCCCCACCCCCACCTCTACCCTCCCTCAATGTCTACCCTGTCAATCCCGCTTGGAATCGAAAATGTTTCAGTAAGATCTCCACTCATTCTGCTAAAACATCAACGTTTTATTTTTGCTCAAATTCCAGCATCTGCAGTCCCTTGGTCTCCAATTAATCTTTCTTTCAATAAACAAATGTAACAAATGCTTATCTTTAAAATGAGCCTAAACCATATCACAGGTTTAAATAAAAGGGAAAGAGAAACCAAAAAAATGCATAATGTTAACTCTTTCTCATCCCATAAATGTAGCCTAACCGGCCGAGTATTTTCAGCATTTTCTGGTTTTGTATTTAATTCACATTAGACTCATTTCGAAGAAAGGTCTGTCCATTCAATCAATCTAACATTTTTAATATTAAAAGAATATTGTGAACGTGGAATATTCAGAAAAGAGAAAGGCTGATGACAACTCACAGTCAAATTAGAGTTAGTCAGAATGAACATACTTCTAATAGTGGGATGGATGACCTAAATGTTTATCAGGTACATTTAAAAAGCATTGAAAAGCATTGAAAAGTCTTTGACTACTGGGAGCTGTCAAAAGACAACTGAATGTTGTGAGATCAGAACCTCAGCACTCCCGTACCTGAGGTCAACTTGACAATTGAATCTGAACACTCAGACCAAATTTGTACAGATTGCCTATAACCTTTATACGTTGCTGTTCAAAACATATATATGAATGACAATAATGACCCCCCAGTACTATGCACATCATAAAATCAGCAATGTTTCAATGTTACTTCAGTGAGTTGCTCAAACCAAAATTCGGTAGTTCTACAATAAATCAGAAAGACGTGCCATTTAAATATGGCCAAATTAGCGTTGCCTTGCTCAACTTTGATTCAAAGTGACATGAGACAAGATGACACAATTGGGAGAAACTGTGATAAGCTATCAGTCAATGCAGACGCTCTGCTGTGCTTCATGGAGTTAAGTCCAGTTAATGGATTGGTTTGTTTACTTTCTACAAATGCCTGGGACATCAACCCATTGGCAAATTATTTACGATAGTCCTGTAATCATGGCAGGGTGAGCAAGAAATTTTGCAAACTAGAGATTATTATCATTTTAATTCTGAACAAAGTCAAGAGTAGCTAAATCTGAGACAGTATCTCTACATGCCACAAATAGTTTGTTATTAGGTGTTGTCTGAAATGCTGATGCCTTTATATTGTAAACTGTAAACATTTTCTCCACATTGTTGAGCTGATTGCTGTCGGGCCACTACAAACAATGTTAGCATATTCTGAAAGTGTTAGCATCTCCTGTATGCTCAGAACCTGTAAGCGCTGACATCAGAAAGTGCATGAATTTGTTTAAAGTATTTTTATTTTTATTTAATGAGATGTGCAAATCACTGGCAAAACCAGCATTTATTGTCTGTTGATGAAATCAAAGATTTGGAAGCCGTTGTTATTGCCATTTCAATATCAGATCATTGAGCATCACTAAGTTCATTTATTGTTACCACTAAATGCAACATTCTCTAGATTCCGGAAGGGTCCCTATAAATTAAAAAAAACAGTAAGCGCTCCCCGGGGCCATGGTATTAATTGTGTAAAGTGAAGCTCTGGTTTAACTTCCAAAATTGCTTCAATTTGCATTTAGGGTCACAGAATCATACAGCATGAAATAGGTCATCTTATCAAACTCACCCATGCCGACCAAGATGCCCATCTTAGCTGGAGATATGCCTGCATTTGGCCCACATCTTTTTAAAGCTTTTCTATTATGTATCTATCAAAATGTCTTTTAGATGTTGTTATTGTACCTGCCTGAATTACTTCCTCTGGCAGCTCGTTTCATACACATATCACACCCCCTGTGTGAACAAGTTGCCACTCAGATTCCTATTAAATCATTCCCCACTCGCCTTAAACCAATGCCCTCTTGTTCTTGAGTCATCTACGCTGGGAAAAAGACCATCCCTTCACCCTATTTACCCCTTCGTGATTTTATGCACTATTATAAAATCACCCCTCAATCTCCTTATGCTCTAATGAATAGTCTTTGCCAGCCCAACCTCTCCCCATGACTCAGTCCCTTGAATCTTGGCAACATCCTCGTAAATCTTTTATGCACACTTTCTAGCTTAAGCCATCGAGGGTTACACAAAAAGCTGGAGAAACTCAGCGGGTGCAGCAGCATCTAAGGAGCGAAGGAGATAGGCTAGGTTTCGGGTCGAGACCCTTCTTCAGGTCGTAGAGTTGGAGGGAAGGGGGTATCATAGAGGGAGGGCAGTTAGAGAGGAGGTTGTGAAACTGTCTTCGTAGGGAGGAGGAGAACTTCTTCAAAGTAGGCATACCTTGAGGAGATATCGCAGTGGAGTAGACAAAGTGTTAAAGAAGGAACTGCAGATGCTGGAGAAGGGTATCAACCCGAAACGTCGCCTATCTCCTTCGCTCCTTAGATGCTGCTGCACCTGCTGAGTTTCTCCAGCTTTTTGTGTAACCCTATGCTTTTAGTTTTGGTCACCTGCTGTAGATAGAGCCAGGCGGACTGAAAGACGTTTGCAGAAGAACCAAAAATAACTGGGATTTAAGTTTATATAATTTGGAACAGATTGAAAGTGGAGAAAGGGCAATCTATTTTTAATCAGAGGTTAGTCAGGATCTGGAACATTGCTTTAAAGATCAGTGGTTTGAAAAGTCCATTGCATATAGAAATTATTTAGATGTGTACTTGTAGATGTGAGACGTTCAGAGACACGGCCATATTTACATTCAGCTGGTTTCTGAATGGCAGGCCACATTGCCTGCACAACTCGTACCAAACTCCCACAACAGACATTAATCTCTTTCAGGGCATGATTTACCAGTAGATAGAGGAAATGTTCTAGGATATTTTTAAAGCCTCCTTGGAGAGTCCATTCACTGGTTTGCAGGTGATACCACTGCAGTGTGCTGGATCTCAAACACTGATGGGACAGAGTGCAAGAGGAGATTGAGAGCTTTGAAAAATGAGTGTCAAGACAACAATCTCTCACCCAATGTCAACAACACGAAGGAGCTAATCATTGACCTCTGGAAACGAGGTGATATAACACCCCCATCCGCATAAATGGTGATGTGGTCGAGGGCTTTAATTTCCTGGGCGTAAATATCACCAGTAATATCTCCTGGTCCACCCATAATGATGCGATCATCAAGAAAGCACACCAACAGCTCTTTCCTCCGAAAACTAAGAAAATTTGGCAGGACTCCAAAATCTCATACCAATTTCTATAGATGCGAGAGAGTTATATAGAGAGAGTTAAATATCTCTCTTGGGGCTAACGGAATCAAGGGGTATGGGGAAAAAGCAGGAATGGGGATCATCCAAAAGCAGGAATTTTGGATGATCAGCCATAATCATATTGAATGGTGGTGCTGGCCCGAAAGGCCGAATGGCTTACTTCTGCACATATTCTCTATATTTCGATGCACAATAAAAAGCATCCTATTTTGGAATGCATCACAACTTGGTTTGGCAACTTCTTTAACCAAGATTACAAGAAATTGCAGAGAGTTGTGAATGCAGCGTAGTCCATCACACAAACCAGCCTCCACACCATCAACTCCATAGTCAAGGACCACTTAGACCCCAGTCATTTTCTCTTCTCTTGGCTCCCGTTGAGAAGAAGATGCTTGAATGTGCATACCATCTGATTCAGAAACAGCTTCGTCCCACTGTTTTCAGACTATTGAAAGGACCTCTGACAAGATAAAGTCCCAATCTCCCAATTTACCTCATTACGGACACTGCTTTTTTAAATCCACACTTTCTTTGTAGCAATAACACTGCAGCACTATATTCTGCACTTGAGTTATATTTCTATTTGTTGTACTTGTGTGCAGGTGCTATAGACCTACACGAAACGTAGAAGCTCCCGCCCCCCTCAAGAAAATCTGGAGTCGGAGCCCCTAAGGTTGTTCGTCGTTGTCTACAACCTCACTGTGGCAGCTCCTGCGATGGCGCTGGTGCCAAACTGTAACGGCCCTGCTGTTCCTTTGGATCGATCAGCGACGTGGAGAGGGGGAATGTGCTGCATGAGCAACAGCCTGTCCTCCATATGACATCGCCCAGGCTTGCATCCGACTACACATCACATGCAAACTAGGATGCATCACCCATGGTCAGTCATGACTGAAGGGGGCCTACCACTGTACTTGTGTATAGTTTGAGTGCACTCATGTGTGGTCTGATTTTACTGGATAGCATGCAAACAAAGTATTCTTGGTATATGTGACCATAATAAACTAATACCAATACAAATGCAAGAAATGTAAAATCCGCACCGTGTTGTAAGAACCCTGGCCATGACTGTTCAAAATAGAAAAGGACCATTCTCGATGGCTCTGAGATTGTCAAGTCAAGTGCTTCCTTCCAAACCTGTTCTAGAATCTACGAATCCCAAATTGGCCTCATAAACTAACACAGAAGCTAATGAACTGGAATGGAAGCAAGTCATCCTTGACCGAAGCAACGGCCTCAAAAGAATAAAAAATGAAACAATGAAGGGTATAATCCACTGCATTTTGCCATGAGTTAGTCCAACAATAGTCTTTTGAATGGATTTATAGCATTTGGAGTTGATGCACTGTTAATACTCATTGTTATCAGATGAGGGATATGGGGAAAAAGCAGGAATTTTGGATGATCAGCCATGATCATATTAAATGGCGGTGCTGGCTTGAAGGGCCAAATGACCTACTCCTGCACCTATTTTCAATGTTTCTATGAGATTACACTGTGTCAGGGCCTCGAATGGATCTGGTGGAAAAGCCCGAATACTGTTTGAAATGTCCTTGTGAGAAGTTTGAGACTTGAACTATATTGAGACAGGAAGTTTGAGACTTGAACTATATTGAGACATCTCTCTAAGCACCGGCTCCCCTCAGGGCTGTGTCCTGAGTCCACTGCTGTTCACCCTGATGACTCACGACTGTTGTGCCAGGTTTAGTACAAACCACATCATGAAGTACGCAGATGACACAACAGTGGTGGGCCTCATCAGGGACGACAATGAGCTGGCTTACAGGGAGGAGGTGAAACAACTGGTGGACTGGTGCAATACGAACAACCTGATCCTGAATGTCGAGAAAACAAAGGAGATTATCGTCGACTTCAGGAAAACCCGGCACAGTCCCACACCACTTCACATCAATGACAGCGATGTGGAGGTGGTCAGTAGCACAAAGTTCCTGGGGGTGCAGGTCACTAACAGTCTGACCTGGTCGACTAACATCTCATCAACTGTTAAGAGAGCGCAGCAGCGGTTGCACTTTCTGCGCCGGATGAGAAGAGCTCATCTCCCCCATCCCATCCTCACTACTTTCTACAGGGGCACCATAGAGAGTATTCTGACCAGCTGTATCTCTGTCTGGTTTGGGGACTGTAGAGCCTCCGACTGGAAGTCTGTGCAGAGAGTGGTGAGGACAGCGGAAAAAATCATCGGGACCTCTCTCCCCTCAATCGGGGATATTGCGACCAAACGCTGTGTGTCTAAGGCCAGCAGTATCATAAAGGACCCCACACATCTCCATCACGGACTGTTCACTCTGCTGCCCTCGGGAAAAAGATACCGCAGCATGAGGAGCAGAACATCAAGGTTCCGCAACAGCTTCTTCCCACGAGCCATCAGACTCCTGAATGCCATGTAAATGGGCTGCCACTATTGTCTATTTATCCTTTTCATACATACCTATCCTTCGGTTAATTTATTGTGTTGCACAGGGAGCCAAATGCAACGTAATTTCGTTTGGAACTGCATATATCAATGTATTTCTAAATGACAATAAAGTTTGTTTGACTTGACTTTTGACTTTTTGAGGATAAGGAGATAAGAAAGGGGAAGTGCTTATCTCCATGTAAATTGGTTTAACTGAATATTGGTTCTCTTCAAAGAGCAGAAATCACTGATTCTCCACCGACTCCACTGACAACCACCGTCCGTCAACCGTCACTGATCGACCGGAAAGACGTGATGGAGAAGATGGCCGGACACGAGGAAGAAGAACTGATTCTCCAATAGATGTGTTTTATCACAGTCTGATAAAGCTGTTTTCTATTAATATCACTCTCTTTGCATGTGTATGTTTACAGTAGTCTGACAGGGCAGTAACCCCAACTTTGAATAGTGTTGCATCGATGCTTCAATTGCACTCCAGTTCCACAAAGATTACCTCTGAAAAATATAGTCAATTATAAATCAGGTTTGTGTCATCACTCAGAGGTGGTATTCTTATCTCTACATCATAAGATTGTGGGTTTGAGTGTAAAAACAATAGTAACATATTTTGTGTCTTTTGTGTGACATCAATAAATTTTGACTGACACGATGAAGTCTATTTTGGGCTCATATCTTTGGAATTTCCTCTAATGAGCCCTTTCTCTCATTTGAAGAATTCCCTTCCCATTTGGATTCCTTGTCTAAACTCCTGCTATTTCTATACCTTTTCATTGCAGACTATAGTAGGCCTCCCCTCGGTCATGACTGACCATGGGTGATGCATCCTGGTCGGATGCAAGCCTGGGCGATGTCATATGGAGGACATGCAGCACGGCCCCTCTCTCCACATCGCCGATCGATCCAAAGGAACAGCAGGGCCATTACAGTTTGGCACCAGCGCCATCACAGGAGCATCCAGAGCGAGGTTGTAGACAACGACGAACTGCCTTAGGGGCTCCGACTCCAGATTTTCTTGAGGTTTACTCCTGGAGCCTTTTCCATGACTGCATATGGCCACAAGGCAGTGGAGGTTTTATATCAGAGTTTTCTCTTTCCTAGATGGACTGCCTTCCCAGGCTGACAATCCTCATCTGCTCAAGACTCGTGGGGGGGGGGGGGGGGGGGGGGGGGGGGGCGGGAGCATCTACAGTACCTTTCCGTGCAGGTGTATAGCACCTGCCCACTGCCCAGATTGCATGGGCATTGCAGACTGCAGGCATGACATTAACCAAATCAAATCTTCGATACTATTCAAATTAACCACTGAGAATTGAAGGTGTGGTGATGATTACAACCGGCAGTCTTGCGAACAGTTAATATTATCCGGAGGCCAAATATAATTTATCTGCAGTCTAATTACGCAAGAAAACAGAACTATGAGCATTCGGCATCTCAAGTCCACTCTGGCATTCATGAAAATCATGGATGACCTTACACAAACCATTTATATACATTTCCATTCTGTCTCCAAATTGTTTAATTCTCTTCAGTGCCCATACATTTACTGACATAAATCTTGAATACAATCTTAGACTACTACCCTACTAGACCATCTACTACCCTCCTGAACAGACAATTCCAAAGATTTCAACCCTCCGAATGAAGAGATTTCTCCCCATTTCAGTCCTATTTGGCAGAGCTCCTCACACATTTGAAGATTATCCTAAATTGCTACAATTCTGAGGGGACAGACCATGAAAAGGAATTACCTGCTCTTTTTGGACTTGCATGGATGTGATGGAAACATAGCCCTTCGAGCCAGCACTGCCGTTCAATATGCTCATGGCTCATCATCTAAAATCAGTACCCAATTCCTGTTTTTTCCCCAAATCGCTTGATTCCTTTTGCCCAAAAAGTTAAACCTAGCTCTTTATTGAAAACATCCAGTGAATTGGCCTTCACTGCCTTCCGTGGCAGAAACTTCTACAGATTTGCAACTCTCTGGGTGAAAAAGTATTTCCTCATCTCAGTCCTAAATGGCCTGATTCTTAAACTGTGATCCCTGGTTCTGGACTCCTACAACATCGGGAACAGTTTTCCTGCATCTAATCTGACTAATCCTTTAAGAATTTTAAATGTTTCTATTAGATCTCCTCTCATCCTTCTAAATTCCAGTGATAACAAACCCAGTCGACCCAGTCCCGCCATCCCGGGAATTAACCTGGTGAACCTACACTGCACTTCCTCAATAGCAATAATGTCCTTCCTCAAATTAGGAGGCCAAAACTGCACACAATACTCCAGGTGCAGTCTCGCCAGGACCCTGTACAACTGCAGTAGGATCTCCTTGCTCCTAAACTCAAATCCTCTTGCAATGAAGACCAACATACCATTCACTGCCTGCTGTACCTGCATGCTTACTTTCAGTGACTGATGTGCAAGCACACCCAGGTCTCCTTGCACCTCCCCTTTTCCTAATCTGACACCATTCAGATAATAATCTGCCTTCCTGTTCTTGCCCCCAAAGTGGATAAACTCACATTTATCCACATTATACTGCATCTGCCATGCGTCTGCCCACTCACCAAACCTATCCAAGTCACCCTGCAGCCTCAAAGCATCCTCCTCACAGCTCACAGCTTTGTGTCATCCGCAAACTTTCAGATGTTTCTTAACTTCTACAGGTGTACAGTAGAGAGCTTGCTGACTGGTTGCATCGTGGCTTGGTTCGGCAACTTGAGCGCCCTGGAGAGGAAAAGACTACAAAAAGTAGTGAACACTGCCCAGTCTATCATCGGCTCTGACCTTCCTTCCATCGAGGGGATTTATCACAGTCGCTGCCTCAAAAAGGCTGGCAGCATCATCAAGGACCCACACCACCCTGGCCACACACTCATCTCCCTGCTACCTTCGGGTAGAAGGTACAGGAGCCTGAAGACTGCAACAACCCGGTTTAGGAATAGCTACTTTCCCACAGCCATCAGGCTATTAAACCTGGCTCGGAACTCTGAACATTAATATCCCTCCATCTGTTATTTGCACTTTATTAATTTATTAATTCATGGGTGCATTTATGTATAGAATTGTAGTCAATGCCTTCTATGTTCTGTTGTGCTATGCAAAGAAAGATTTTCATTGTCCTGTCAGGGACACATGACAATAACCTCTTTTGACTTGACTTCGACTTTGATGTCACATATAATTCCCTCATCTAAATCGTTAATATATATTGTAAATAACAGGGGTCCCAGCACCGAGCCTTGCGGCCCCCACTAGTCACTGCCTGCCATTATGAAAAGGACCCGTTAATCCCTACTCTTTGCTTCCTGTCTGCCAACCAGATCTCTATCCATGTCAATACCCTACCCCCAATACCATGTGCTCTAATTGTGCACATAATCTCTTGCGTGGGGCCTTGTCAAAGGTGTTTTGAAAGTCCAGATACATCACATCCACTTGTGCTCCCTTATCCATTCTACTTGTTACATCCGCAAAAAATTCCAGAAGATTAGTCAAGCATGATTTCCCCTTCATAAATCCATGCTGACTTTGACCGATCTTGTCACTGCTTTCCAAATGCGCTGCTATAACATATTTAATAATCGACTCAAGCATCTTCCCCACTACCGATGTAAGGTTAACTGGTCTATAATTCCTCGTTTTCTTTCTCCCTCCTTTCTTAAAAAGTGGAGTTACATTGGCTATCCTCCAGTCCACAGGAACTGATCCAGAATCGAGAGATGATTGGAAAATAATCACCAATGCATCCACTATTTCTAGGGCCACCTCCTTGAGTACTCTGGGATGCAGACCATCAGGCCCTAAGGATTTATTTGCCTTCAGTCCCAACAGTTACCTAACAACATTTCCTGACTAATGTTGATTCCCTTCAGTTCCTCACTCCCACTAGATCCTCAGTCCCCCAGTATTTCTGGGAGATTGTTTGTGTCTTCCTTACTTGAGGACAGGACCAAAGTACTCATTTAACTGTTCTGCCATTCCCTTGTTTCCCATTATAAATTCACCTGTCTGTTTTTTTAAGGGACCTAATGTAATGGACTGAACAGCCTCCTTCTATACTGGAATTTAGTATGATTCTATTACTCCTTAATCCTGAGACTATGGTCAACTTGGTCAACTTTCCCATGCTGACCAACATGCTAAATCTACACCAGTCCCACCTGTCTGCATTTGGACCACATCCTCTAAATCTATCCTATCCATGTCCATGTGACAGTACCTACCTCAACTACTTTCTCCAGCCACTCGTCTCATATACCTAGCACTCTATGTGTAAAAAAGTTGCCCCTCATGTTCCTATTAAATCTCTCCCCCCTCACCTTATTCCTATGTCCTCTGGTTCTTGATTCCCCAATTACGAGTAGTTACTGCAGTTACTGTATCTATTGCTTTCATGACCTTATACACCTCTAAAAAATAACTTCTTATCTTCCTGTGCTCCATGGAATGAAATCCTAACCTGTTCAACCTCTCCCTATAGCTCAGGTCCTTGAGTTCTAACAACATCCTCACAATTTTTCTTTGCACCCTTTCCAGCTTAATAACTGTTCAAAACTGAACACAATATATTCTGTAGTCGATGTACATTAGTTCGCTCATGTACTTTACAAATGGCCAGGTATTTCTGCACCCCTCTGCACCTCCACCCTCCTAACACCCATGCACCTATTTTAAAGCCTCCTAATGATGGGTCCCAACCGGAGATGTCAATGTACACATTTGCTCTCTTATGCTATCCAACTTTCCTTAAATGCACCAGTTACTCCAATGTACCTGATGAAAGCTCGGGCTGGGTTAATACAAGTGGATCTAAATATGTACTTTTAGCACCATGGCTAAAGTCCTAGGCGCACGATATTCCAATTGATCAAGGGGTAGTACTAGATTAATACGTTGGTGGCTCAAAACCCACTGCAGAGACATGAGCATGCAGATCTTGTCTGTCACCATTGCCCAGGGAGATCTACACAATTGAGAGATGCCTACAATAGATTAAATTGAGACCTCATCTGCTCTCTGAGAATGTAACAAATCCCATGCTGCTATGTTGAAAAACAGTGAGGGAATTCGCCTCATTGGAACCAGACTACCTGACTCAATCTTGACAGGAATCAACAATCTCAGATTGGTATCAAGATAATCATATTTCTTTGGCTAAAGTCACATTTGTCTGGGCTAGTTCTTTATAAATTAATACATTACATCAACTAGTATGGGAAATCATAGAGCTGACTGCTTACAAAGAGCCCAGAGACTGCAGAGACTACAGGAAAAGGATCTACTGCAGTGGTACAGGGTCTTGGTGAGACCACACCTGGAGTATTGCGTACAGTTTTGGTCTCCAAATCTGAGGAAAGACATTCTTGCCATAGAGGGAGTACAGAGAAGGTTCACCAGACTGATTCCTGGGATGTCAGGACTTTCATATGAAGAAAGACTGAATAGACTTGGCTTGTACTCGCTAGAATTTGGAAGATTGAGGGGGGATCTTATAGAAACTTACAAAATTCTTAAGGGGTTGGACAGGATAGATGCAGGAAGATTGTTCCCAATGTTGTGGAAGTCCAGAACAAGGGGTTACAGTTTAAGGATAAGGGGGAAATCTTTTAGGACCGGGATGAGAAAAACATTTTTCACACAGAGAGTGGTAAATCTCTGGAATTCTCTGCCACAGAAGGTAGATGAGGCCACTTCATTGGCTATATTTAAGAGGGAGTTAGATGTGGCCCTTGTCGCTAAAGGGATCAGGGGGTATGGAGAGAAGGCAGGTACAGGATACTGAGTTGGATGATCAGCCATGATCATATTGAATGGCGGTGCGGGCTCGAAGGGCCAAATGGCCTACTCCTGCACCTATTTTCTATGTTTCTATGAAATGGTTCCTATTTCTCAATGTATGGCCTTCACATTCAGCCACATGACTCAAATCCAATGGGAGCCAATGATATCTGTCATATTCAGGTTAGGTCAGAATTAAAATAATTATGCCTCCTCTAAAGTCAGGTTCAAATCAGCCTGTGTAAGATATAGAGGTTGGTAATTTAAATATGTTTATGAGATTCCTTACTCAGAATTAATTCGCTTTATTACACTGGTGTACAGTGGTGACGTAATGGTACATTGCCAGACCAGTCATTTGGAGGTCTTGACAAACAAATCAGAAGCATGAGTATGAATCCTACAATGGCAATCAAATGTATAATTTAGCTACTTAAATAATCCAGTATTCAAAAGGAAAAGGTGGTCTCAGTAATGATGACTATGAAAAAGCTGAAGTGTTGTATGAAAGCCATTTACTTCATCAATCCTCTTCGTGGGTCATTACCTCATAAGGCCTAGTTATGCCTTTAACCATAACAATGTTATTCTTCTTTCCTACAGCCATCAGGCTATTAAACACAACAACAAATAAGCTCTGAGCTCTGAACTGCAAAATACTATATTATTACTGCACTATATTTGTTATGTATTGAACTTTTTTTCTCTTCCCCCGTTATGTACTATCTTTACATATTCACATATTCAGTTGTGCTGCAGCAAGTAAGAATGTCATTGTCCCATCCAGGACATATGACAATAAAACACCCTTGACTCTTGACTCTTGATGGAATCAAATCTACTCTGAAATGGTTTAGCAAGTTAATTAGCTGTGTCATTACTCTTATGGTGCTGCAGCAGTTAATAAATATGCCCTAATAACTTTGCATAGGCCCTAATAACTTCGTACTTCTCCTTGGATTGTCACCTTGTCGTGGTGGAGAAGCTTGTGTGGACCTGAGATCCTGAGAGCGATGCCGTCTGGAGCTATGCGGTGGTAAGGTCGAGGGGAAGGTCTCAGACAAAGAGCAATCCAACCAAGACCTCAACAGTGGAACAGGCTGAGGAAGATGGCTGACCTTAGTGGAGTGTCACAACAGCTGGGAAGGTGACTGAAGGCTGCAGCATGAAAGGGTCTCCGGTCGTCTTGGACTCCATGCCACTGGATCCTGACCCAGATCTGTCAAGGACCTTGTGGTGGCTGTCTGTGCACCAGTCTCCCCACAAAGTCATGCACAGGCGTCCTCCATAGAGGGAATAGCGCCCTGGAGACACCCATGGTCAGAAAATAACTTTGCAATGACAAGGAGAGAAAATAAATTCTGTCCTTGATAATGATGTTTCCATCCTAACACTGCGTTAACAAAAATAAGGAACCATGTTTTCCTGGGTGCAGGTCACCTAATGGACAAAGAGAGGTGAGATCAGTAAGTGGCCAGAAGGAGGAGTCCTCCCACAAGCCAACGTTCTATAATTGACTACCTTTCTTATACATATAAATGACTAACAATTCCCTCACTATGTCATACACCACCACCCTCCTCCAAGCAACACAAAACAAGCTTCCTCTGCCTAGTACTTGTCCTTGATATCCGTCCAGCTTTTGGTTGAGTGTGACATCAAAGGGTTATGAGACTAAGATCACAAGGACCATAGGTGGTACCTTCAAACTCCTCTCCAGGTCTCACAATACTAAATATAGTATATTTACCATATATTACCATGCATGCTTCATCTTTGCTGAGCCATATGCAAACGTATTGCTGGCAGAGTTTCACCTCAGACTCCAGTTGATGAAAAGGAGAGCTCATCACCATAGTCATAATCTTCTCTTGAGCAATTAGAGATGTCTGTACGTCAATTAATAACTGAAAAAAAAGTCTGAATATCAGTTCCACTGATAATTGATGAGCGTTTGACAGCACTGGGCCTGTACTTGCTGAAGTTTAGGAGAATGAGGGGGGACCTCATTGAAATGTACAGAATAGTGAAAGGTTTGGATAGAGTGGATGTGGAGAGGATGTTTCCACTAGTGAAACTTTGAGCGGTCAAGGTGGCGCAGTGGTAGAGTTGCTGCCTTACAGCGAATGCAGCGCTGGAGACCCAGGTTCGATCTCGACTACGGAAGCTGTCTGTTCATTCTGTACGTTCTCCCCGTGATCTGCCCGTGTTCTCCCCGTGATCTGCATGGGTTTTCTCCAAGACCTTTGGTTTCCTCCCACACTCCAAAGACGTACAGGTTTGTAAGTTAATTGGATTGGTGAATGTAAAAGATTGTCCCTAGTGGGTGTAGGATCGTGTTAATGTGCGGGGAATGTTGGTCGGCGCGGACCCGGTGGGCCAATGGGCCTGTTTCAGTGCTAATCTCTAAACTAAACAAAACTAAACTAGTGGGAGAGTCTAGGACTAGAGGGCATAGCCTCAGAATTAAAGGATGTTCTTTTAGGAAGGAGATAAGAAGGAATTTCTTTAGTCAGAGGGTGGTGGATCTGTGGAATTCTTTGCCACAGAAGGCTGTGGAGGCCAAGTCAGTGGATATATTTAAGGATGACATAGATAGATTCTTAATTAGTATGGGTGTCACAGATTATTGGGAGAAGGCAGGAGAATGGGGCTAGGAGGGAGAGAAAGATCAACTATGATTGAATGCTCCTATCACATATGGCCCTATGTGGTCACAGGGAGAACATACAAAGTCCGCATATAAAGCACTCGGAGTCAAGATTGAGCCCCGGTCTGAATTCCACATGGGTTTCCCCTGGGTGCTCCTGTTTTCTCCAAAGATATACAAGTTTGTAGGTTAATTGATTTCTGTGAATCGCCCCTAATTTATTGGATGCAAAAGTGGGATAACACTGAACTAGTGTATGGGGGATTGATGTTTGGCGTGGGCTCGGTGGGCCAAAGAACCTGTTTCCACGCTGTATCTATAAGAAACAAGTAGAGACAATGGATTGAATGGCCTCCTTCTATGCAGTTAATTATATGTTTTTTGAGATTTCTTTGAGATTTGAACGTATTTCACAGGTACTGGTTTATTTTCTAAATGTAAGTAGCCATGATAAGCAGGGACGGATTTACGTATAAGCTTGACAAGCTTAAGCTTAGGGCCTCGAGATCTAGGGGGAGCCTCGCAGAGCCGGATTTACCACTAGGCTTCATAGGCTGAAGCCTAGGGCCTTGAAATCTCGGCAGGCTTCTGCCGAGGCAGGACACCTGCCCTTCAATTCTGGGTGGGGCCCCCCTCTCTATCTCTCTCTCTGTCAATCTCCGTCTCCGCCCGCCATACAGATGCAATTATTAAGAAAGCTCATCAGCGCCTCTACTTCCTGAGAAGATTACGGAGAGTAGGACTCTCTCTAACTTTTACAGGTGTACAGTAGAGAGCTTGCTGACCGGTTGCATCGTGGCTCGGTTCGGCAATTTGAGTGCCCTGGAGAGGAAAAGACTCCAAAAAGTAGTAAACACTGCCCAGTCCATCATCGGCTCTGACCTTCCTTCCATCGAGGGGATTTATCACAGTCGCTGCCTCAAAAAGGCTGGCAGCATCATCAAGGACCCACACCACCCTGGCCACACACTCATCTCCCTGCTACCTTCGGGTAGAAGGTGCAGGAGCCTGAAGAATGCAACAACCCGGTTTAGGAATAGCTACTTCCCCACAGCCATCAGGCTATTAAACTTGGCTCGGACAAAACTCTGAACATTACGATCCCTCCATCTGTTATTTGCACTTTATTAATTTATTAATTCATGTGCGTATTTACATATATAACTGTAGTCAATGCCTACTATGTTCTGTTGTGCTATGCAAAGAAAGATTTGTATTGTCCTGTCAGGGACACATGACAATAAACTCTTTTGACTTTGACTTTTGACTTGACCATCCATATCCGTGTCCGGGCCGCCGGGTCTCCGCTCTCCGCTCTCCGCTCGCTCCTCATCCGCCGGCACAGCAGGCCGCCTTGCACATGCGCACTACTAGGCCCTGCACATCCTCCCCCTGCACATGCGCACAACCACGGCTAGCGCATCATCGGCCGCCCTGCGCATGCACACTGCCATGGTAACTGGTCGGCACTGGGCACTTTCTCCCTCGCTTTGAATTGTGGGAGATCTGGCCGCCATTGCCGCTTCGCCGCGACCGCTGAAAACCAACACAGAATCACTCCCTGACCCTGGATCTGGAGTAACTCCCCGGAATAACTCTTGCTTCTGGTTTCCTGGTCCTCCATAAATATTATAAATGGAATTTAAACTGGAGGTGGTGGAGGGCTGAACAATAACAGCCTATTGCATTTTATCTGTTTATTTATTGTGTATATATATGTGGTCTATGGTATATAGACACACTGAACTTTTATCTCCTGTTCTGTATTATGTTTACATATTCTGTTGTGCTGCAACAAGCAAGAATTTCATTGTCCTATCTGGGACACATGACAATAAAGCTCTCTTGACTCTTGACTTGGACTTAAGCAAAAAAAGGATCTTGGGGGAAAAAAGAGGTACATTAAATTTAGTTGCGTCTGGTTGGGTAACTGTGGTAGGGTGGACACTATTCCATGCTTTAATTGTGCGGGGGAACTCCATGGAGCAGCCAGCATCTCTGGATAGAAGAAATTGGGTGACGTTTTGGGTAGAGACCCTTCTTTAGACTCCCTCTGGTTTTAGTGTTTTTAGTTTAATTTAACCATACTGCGTGGAAACAGGCCCTTCGGCCCACCGAGTCCACGCCGATCACCGATCACCCGTACACTAGTTCTATCCCACACATCAGCGACGTAAGTCAAGAGTGTTTTATTCTCTCACTTCCCAGTTGGAACAATGAAATCCTTACTTGCAGCAGCACAACAGAATATGTAAACATAGTACTCTGTAAACAATGTTATAAACGAGAACACAAAACGGTGTATATTTATATATGAATATATAACTATATAAATATATATATGTGTGTGTGTGTATGTATATAATATATATACACACACACAATTTCCCTCCTGGGATAAATAAAATTCTATTATATAGTATCGTGTGTGTAGGAACTGCAGATGCTGGTTTAAACGGGCAGATCAACAGAGAAAAAAAATTAAGTTAGAGCCCTGCAAGGTGTATAATACTTTTGACACTGTCATAGGCCTTTCTTATGTATGCTGTCACAACGCACTGTAGTCTCTAAATATCCCTTCAGTAATTTTCCTTGCCCTCCATTTCAGAATAATAATGTTTTAAGCCAATAACTCGACACTAGCACTGGCAATAAATAAATAAATAAATAAATAAATAAATGCGCACAGCTCTACAGCTCCTTATCTCATTGGCCATGTTCGCCTGCAAATCGATGTAAATCTGGTGGACCATCTTCCTCTAGTCGTGGGGGTGGGGGTTTGGGAGGGGCCTCACAAGTTAGGGCCTCTCTTCATCTAAATCCGGCCCTGATGATAAGTCAGTTATCTTCATCGACATTCTGAGAGTGAACATTATGGAATATTTAGGAATACCATGTTCCACAAGCAAAAGTTAGAAGAAGCCATTTTATGTCTGCATTTGGCTGTCACAGCTACTGGGAATCTGCATGGAAATATTTCCTGTCCATTGCCCTTGATCTCAATTGGGCAATGATCACTCCAGGTTGCTTGGTTTCTTAGAATCAGCCCCATGGTTTCTTTAAAATGATCAACCTTTATCACAAGTATTGGGGTCTTCATATTACAGGACCACTCTGATGGTGTGGAACACCTCTCCTAACTGTTAAGGTTCTGCACATGGAGTTTGGCATCTAATGCTTTCACCACATCAAAATGTCAACTTTGAAACATGCCACTGGATAAAAAAAGTTTGTTTTTGCAATTAATGTCTAGACATGTTTTTCAAACTTGCCTTTGAAAGCAGGCTTGAACATTGACACAGACCCTGCCATCCATAATCGTGAAACAATCAAAGTTTATCTGCCAAGATTCTGCCACAGGCTCAGATATGTAATGGCGTGCCCCTGTACAGCCACGGGACACTTATCATAACAATATAATTTGTAAATGCCATACATAAGTTTCAGGCTAATATTATTTGATTCGTCAGGGTGTCAGTGACAAGGGTGACTGGCATTTATCATCCATCTAGATCAATTCCTGGACTGAGTTATTTGCTCTGCAATTTCAGAAAGTTATTATAAGTCAACCACATTGCTGAGAGAGAAGATTTATCTATAGGCCTAATCTGGTAAGGAAGACAGTTTTCCTTCCCTGAAAGGTATTAATGAACCATGTGAGTTTTATAAAATTCATTCATTTCACAGTCAATGAATACTAACTTTTCTTTTAGATTTTGTTGATAGAAATTAAAATCCACAGTGCTGACAAGATTTCAATTTGTTCCTATATGATGAATTTAAAAATGTAACTGCTGAATGACTACTCCAAAATTAGTTATTCAGCAGTGATGAAACAACGCAAACCAAATGTTAACAGATGAGTATAGCATCCGTTTTAAGATCGAAATATTTTGTCCTGCTAAACCGTTCATCTCTTCAAGCTGTTGACTGAAAAATGGCAAATTTCAAATAGACAACTTCAGCGTATTTCACCTAAGATGCTATCCTCAAAGTTTTGGTCAAGCTACTGAAGAAGTCTTGAGTGCAGGTTAGAAGGTGCAGTATACTTCCCCAGTACAGCACCTGACTGACATGCATTCCATTTACACATTGTTCCATTTGCAGTGGACATGACATGGATCATCATCTCACTGGGGAAAAAAATCATGGAGTATGGCGTTGGGATCTTACAACTTGGAGGGCTGGCAAGGGCTGATGTAAGAAGCAGGGATGATGGGGAGTTAATCTGAAAAATGAATACAACATGCCTCCCAATTTGAAAAGAGCAGACTCTGAGAGACTTGAAAACAGAATACAGTCTTTGCGAATCTAGAGAGAGATCTGGAAGTTCTAAAGATAAAGAGCTGGGATTCAATATCGTGGAGTGCCAGGAGGAACAAAGAGGCCTGTGGTTTGAGACAAAGGTATTGAGTCTAAAATAAAATAGACCAAGAACTGGAAAGTGTGATTCACAGAAACGAACAGGAAAGACATGGAAAGGGTCTGAGAAAACTGATAACAGAGAGGAGTCCGGGAGGTCTATAGACAATAAACAACTTCATGGAGGCTCGGAGATGGAGCAAGAACTTGGAGGCCTGAAGTCAGAGCAAGTTATGGGAGGCTTTGAGATATGGAGTGGGTCTGGAAAGCTTGGAAATAGAGCAGAGTCTGAGAGATAGGGCGGTGATGAGAGAGGCTTAGGAGCCCTGCCAACATACAAGCTCTCTGCCCTTGGAGATATAATGCATGCTTTGGGAAAGTTGAAGATAGAAAACAAACTCTGTGGGACCCGGAGGTACAGAGCAGGAAGTATCAAGCCTTGAGAGCGAGCAGGGAGCAGGGAGGCCTTGAAAGCAGTAGACAAGGTTTCGAGACCAGGTGTTGAGAACAGACTGTGACATATTTGGACATAGAGTTGGCCTGAACTATAGGATCTGGGTGGTCTTGAGGAACACAGTAAGGTGAAGGTGGTGTGGAAAAATAGAAGGTTCAGAAGTGTCCAGAGAAAAGTCTGTGAAGAAAGAGAGTTCATGCCTGAGGTGTAGACCAACTCCACAGTATTCTAATTTGTATAAAATATTTGGTTTGGAAAAATGAGATTTGCACAGTTTATCTGTTTGCCAAGACAACCTCCAAGGAGACTATTATAATAAAAGCCCTGTCCCACGGTACGAGTTCATTCCAAGAGCTCTCCCGAGTTTAAAAAAAATCAAACTCGTGGTAAGCACGGAGAATGAACGTTGCGGGTATGTCGGAGCGCGGGGTCGTCTCTTGCCGGCTCGTAACGCGAACGGCAGGTACTCGGGAAGACTCGCTTATGGCAGGTAAGCTCGGGAAGACTCGTGAAGATTTTTCAACATGTTGAAAAATGTCCACGAGAGCCCCGAGCAATGACGAGTGGCCATTACCGTAAATCTCCGAGTTCAAATCAGGGCAAACACGGGAGAGCTCTTGGAATGAACTCGTACCTTGGGACAGGGCTTTTACATTTAATTTTGTTCGTAAATAAAACACCACCCCAATCATTCACTTCTGGTCTGTCTCAGAGCATTAGAGGCACATAACAATGGAAGTGAAGTCAATTTTTAGTCCTAAACTGGAAACATCACCCTCATGGAACCAGGACAAAATTGATCACATATTCCTCGAGAATGAGGAATAGGAAAATTCTGTTACATGAAAATCCATGGAAAATAAATGTAGCAAGTAAAAGCAAAATATGCTGTCAAAATCATTGACGGCCTTCTACTCCTCCTCTTCAGCAATGTTATAAATGGAAAGGCTGAGTGAGCGATGGCTGCACATGGCTCTGATAGTTGCTGGGGAAACCGGGCTAGTTGAACATTACTATACCAGCCTGTGTTTAGAGTCCATGGATGGAGCAGAGTTTGTATTTGCTGTCAGTCCCATTCTTGAACAAAATGCAATTCATTAGGTCACACAGTCCCTGAATCCAACCCGCATGCAACAGCAAACAGGAATTGTCAATTTAGGTGATCAAAGCCCATCAAGACACGCAAAGAAAGGACAATAGTGAAGGAAGGTGGCACAGGATGTGACGTCCATTAGCCTCTCAACATTGAAAGCTGTCCTTATTCATCACTTAGTGCCAGGTTCGGAAGCATTTCCTACAAAGCAAGTTTTAATCTTAAGTTGGAGACAGAAATAAGGAAATCCTGGTACCACGTTCCATAAAATAACTAGGTGCTACTGGTACTCAGCAAAGGTCTTTAAACGCACCAGTGGGTTGTGTTGTAAGAGTTTAGATAAGTTCTGAAACTGAAAATTAGTCCTTCATGATTATTGTACCCGATGAGCTTTTTTACAGATTGATCTCATCCCATTTCTAGGCCTGCACTTGGAGCTAAACACATTTGGCAAAGTGCGAGGCCTGAAGCCTACTCACGAACCAGCTTTGGAGCAAAGACCCTCCCCGTTAAGAAGTCACAAGGAACAAAGTGCTGGAGTAACTCAGCAGGTCAGGCAGCATCTTTGGAGAAAAAGGATGTGATTTTTTGGGGTAGAAACCCTTCATCCAACTGACTGTGGTGGGAGAAGAAAGCTGCAAGAAAGGTGGGGGCAGGAACGAGTCAGGCAAGTGGGTAAACACGACGAAGGGAGGTTTGATTGGGAATGTAATGTTCATAGTTATTGGTTATAAGCTACCCAAGCGAGATATGAGATGCTGTTCCACCAGTGTACGTGTTTGCCTCACTCTAGCAATGGAGGACACCCAGGACAGAAAGGTCAGTATGGGAATGTGAAGGGGAGTTAAAATAGTTAGCTCCTGTGAGATCTAGCAGGCCCTGACGTAGCAAGCACAAGTATTCAGCAAAATGGTCACCTAGTTTATGCATGGTCTTATCAATGTAAAACAGGCCACATCGGGAACACCAAATGCAGTAGATGAGGTTAAGGGAGGTGCATCTGAACCTGTGCCTCACAGGGAAGGACCATTGGAGTCCCTGTAGGTTTAGGGATAGATGTGACATCTCCTGAAGTTGCTGAGAGACATACAGGGATGGGGTGATTTGTGTGGGAAGGGATGAGTGAATCACGGATGAGTGGTCTCTGTGGAAGGTGGAAAGAGGTGGGGATGGGAAAAAGTAACTGGTGGTGAGATTATGTTAAAGGTGGCAGAAATATCGGAGAATGAAGAGTTGGATGCGGCAGCTGGTGGGCTGAAAAGTAAGGACCAGGGAAACTCTATCTATGTTCCGTTTAGGGGGAGGGGAAGCAAAGCAAAAACTATGGGATACAGAGGAGGTGGGTGAGGGATCCATCTATGACAGTGAGATGAAACCACGCTTACTGAAGAAAGAAGACATCAGATGTTCTAGTTAAGGAAAGTCTCATATTAGGAGCAAATGCGGCGGAGACAGAAAAAATTGAGAGTAAGGGATAATTTCTTTGCAAGAGGCAAGGTGGGAGGAGATGTAGCCCAGATAACTGTGGGTCGGTGAGTTTGTAGTAGATGTCAGTTGATAGTCTGTCCCCTGTGATGAATACAGAAAGAGCAAGAAAGGGGAGAGGGGTGTCAGAGACAGTCCAAGTGAATTTGGGAGGATGGAGGTTAGCAGTAAAGTTAATGAATTCAACGGGTTTTGTGCCAGAGACAGTCCCAATGCAGTCGGCAATGTAACGGATAAAGAGTTGTGGCATGGTGTCAATATAAATTTTGAATATCCGGAAGTGGCGAATTTAGATCCGGAAGTGGCGGCGCTGCTTGTCAGCTGCGGCTCGCCTGCAGTCTGTCTTTTATTTTATTTTTGTCCTCGTCCCTGTTTTTGGTGTTTATTTTTGGTTTGTTGGGTTGTGTATGTGTGTGGGGGGGGGAGGGTGGGAGAAACGGGGTTTTAGTCTCTCCCTTCGGGGGGATGCGACTTTACCTGTCGTGTCCCCCGACACCGTCTCCGTCTGTGCTGAGGCCCTGGTGACGGCCTTCCAGCTTCCAGCGGCGGCGGCACGGCCTTCAGAGCTTCAGCGGCGACCTGCTTCCGGCGGCGACCTGGGCTTCTGGAGCTGCGGTGCTCCAGCGGCGGCCTGGTTCCCTCTGAGCTGCGGTGCTCCAGCGGCGACCTGGGATTCGAGAGCTGCGGTGCTCCAGCGGCGGCCTGGTTCCCTCTGAGCTGCGGTGCTCCAGCGGCGACCTGGGTCTCGGGAGCTGCGGTGCTCCAGCGACGTTCCGGCGGCGGGCCCTGTGGCGGTGTTCCAGCGGCGGGCCCTGGGGCGGTGTTCCAGCGGCGGGCCCTGGGGCGGTGTTCCAGCGGCGGGCCTGTGGCGGTGTTCCGGCGTCAGCGGTGGCGGAGGCCTGGATCTCCTCAGCGCAGAGGGAGAATAAGGAGGGGAGAAAGACAGAGACCCTAAGACTTTTGCCTTCCACCACAGTGAGGAGGTTTGGTGAACTCACTGTGGTGGATGTTAATTTTGTGTTTATTGTACGGTATTGTTATTTTTATATATGTATGACTGCAGGCACGTAATTTCGTTCAGACCGAAAGGTCTGAATGACAATAAAGGAATTCAATTCAATTCAATTCAATTCAATTCGAATAAAGACTGTTAAACCTAATCAACAAAAAGGCAGGCATAGCTGGAGCCCAAGCGTGTGCCCTTGGCTACATTAACTTGCAGAAAGGGAGAGGAGGCAAAAGAGAATTTGTTAAAGATGAGGACAAGTTCCACCAGATGATGGAGAGTGGTAGTAGAGGGAAACTGATTCGGTTTCTGCTCAAGGGAGAACTGGAGAACCTTGAGACCGCCCTGGTTGGTGTAAAAGGATAGAGATCCATTGTAAAGATGACGTAATGGGGTCCTAGCAATTGAAAGATAATGAAGAGTTGAAGGCTGTATGAGATGTCTCCAGATGTAGGTGAAAAGGAATGGATAAGAGGGATAGGACAGAATCAAGGTTTTGGGAGATGGGTTCTGTGGGGCAGGAGACAACATCCATTGCCCTGCAAATATCAATCCCAATTAGGCAATGCTGACTCAACATTTAATAGTCTGAGATTAGTTCAAGGTCAGACGCTTACAATGGAGTCACTTCTCAGCGTAGCAATAGAACATTGAGTTATTACAAATTGGGTTCTGATGCGCTTCATATCTAGTCCTAAGTAAGCACATGCAGGCAACCTCATTTATTTGAATGTAACCACTGACCTTATGGAGACTTGCTTGCATTATTGATCTTTAGAATATGTATAGGTTTTTGTATTCTAATGTTTTAAATTGGTCCTTTTTTAATTTAACTTGTATGGAAAGGTTCTAAAATGTTTCTTACTTCTAAAAACATTTAAATCCATTCAAAACTCTTTGTAAGCTTCATGTATGTGCCTTTAGCAGTTCACTGGCTGAGGCCTCATCACCTTGAGCTATTGTGGCCATGCAGGCACAAAGAGAACATAGGGCAGTGTGCAGTAGGACAAGAAATGTTGCTGCATTTGGCAGTAAATTCAAACTCAATTTATCTCAAGGTTTGGATCATCTATTTTTGTGAAGCTTATAGAAGGACAAAGATTGTCCACAACACCATGGAGAATTCCAGTGCTCTTCTTCAAAGTCAAGGCATAGGATTTTAATGAGTTTTCATTAAAAAACTCTGTATTTCTGACAGTGAAGCAACACTATTCTGATGCATCAGTCCAGATGGAATGTCTAAGCTCCTGGAAACCCTATGGATACTGGAGCCAGAACAGCAGCTCGCTGAACCAGATTTCAGTTCACTTCAACTTGCTGACAAATCTCAGTCCTAATGTTTCCCTCGCGCTGGCAACACTGATGATACCCCAGATGGAAATGACGCAATTTGCCTAATGAATCATTGTTTACCTCAAAACACCCCAGCCCCCAAGAACTCCCTCCCTAACAATCGCTACTCAATTAAAAAGAGAGCAAATAGAATAACCATGATCGTTTACATGGTGTAAATCAGGCTGACAGAGTTTGAGGTTTTGAAGAGAGCAGCAATTACATAATTTGCAGTTTTAAAAAGGAAAATTATGACTGCCAAAAATAGAACTGAAACAGAGTTGGGAAAAACAATTATTTGGATTAATCAACCATCAAAGCTATAAGGCAGGAAAAACAACCAATTATCATCCACTTCTCGCTATTAATAGAGCTCCTTTCCCTGTCCAATGTAATTATCTGTTATTAGAGTCACCAGTGTCCCATCTACCGCTCATCTGGCACTTATTACCACCCAACAAGGCGTCAAACACTGCAAAACCATGACTTGAGACATTTCTCATATGGCCTTCTCTTTAAGGCAGCAAAGCACGGCCCCTGCAAGAAGCACAGAGAAAAAGCTGGGTGGAGAGTTCATTCAAGAGTTTTTTAACCCCTCACTTTATTTAATATCTGTTTGTGCATTGTGTGAGACCCGAAGCAACTTGGCAGCAACTCTCTGACCAGCTTCCTGCTACTTGATTTAGTTTGGAGAGCTGTTAGCCGGCAGAAAGTACCTCCTTTCTTTTGAACTGTCAGCCACAGTGCTGAGTGCTTGTGTTTGTGACCTTCCTGATATCAGCGAAAGCAGCTGTTGATATTTGTATATTGTCACGAGTACCAAGATACAGTGAAAAACGTTGTTTGCATGCTATCCATTAACATTTTACTTTACATAAGTACAATAAAGCAATATACAAGTATAACAAGTAGTGACAAAAAGCAGAATGCATTATATAGAATATACGGTTTAACAGTGTTACATTTACAGAGAAAATTATGCAGTTAAAAATTGCAAGAGACGTAATGAAATAAGATGGGAGCTTGAGACTACACCTTTAGTTTATGAGAGGACATAGAAACATAGAAAATAGGTGCAGGAGTAGGTTATTCGGCCCTTCGAGCCTGCACCGCCATTCAATATGATCATGGCTGATCATCCAACTCAGTATCCCGTATCTGCCTTCTCTCCATACCCCCTGATCCCTTTAGCCACAAGGGCCACATCTAACTCCCTCTTAAATATAGCCAATAAACTGGCCTCAACTACCTTCTGTGGCAGAGAATTCCACAGATTCACGACACTCTGTGTGAAAAATGTCGGCCCTAAAAGACTTCCCCCTTATCCTTAAACTGTGACCCCTTGTTCTGGACTTCCCCAACATCAGGAACAATCTTCCTGCATCTAGACTGTCCAACCCCTTAAGGACCATTCAGAAGTCTGATAACAACGGGGAAGAAGCCTTTGCTTCTGCTTCCAAGATAGCGCCCAACACAGGCAACTATTTGCGTGTTAGCCACAGAAGCAGATCTACAAACTCATTATAATTGTTCCTCACTCTTAAATCTCTATTCCTAACCTATACACTGTAAATGGGTCGATTGTAATCATATATTGGCTTTCTGCTGGCTGGTTAGAACACAACAAAAGCTTTTCATTGTACCTCGGTACACCTGGCAATAAATTGAACTGAACCTTCCTGAATCTGGTTCTTTGTGCTTTCAAATTGAGGGTCTGGTCGCTGACCTAGACCTAGTTTCAGGAGTTTGAAAATGGGTTTGGTTTGGATAATGGTGTTGAACGCAGACCTATAATCAATAAAAATGAATCTGATGTAGGGGGGGGGAAAGGGTTGGGGAATAGGGTGGGGAAAGGGGGGGAGGGGAGGGAAAAGGTGGGGAAAGGGGGGAAAGGGGTGGAGGGGGGAGGGTGAAGGGGGAAGTGGAGGGAAAGGGGGAATGGGGGAAAGGGGGGATGGGGGAAAGGGGGGGTGGATAAAGGTGGGGGAAAGGGGGGAAAGGGGGGTTGGGGGATGGGGAGAGGTGGGGGAGGAAAGGGGGGACAAAAGGGGAGAAGAGGGGAAAGGGGGGAATGAGGGGGAGGGGGAAAAGGGGGGGAGCATTGTTGCCAGCAATTGAGACATTCAGCACGGAAACAGGCCTGCTGGCCCAATTCATCCATGCCAATCAAGATACCGATAATGATAATGTTTTATTATTAATGTTTAATGTGTCATTCCTAACTGTCACTGTTTGTCATGTTGCCACTTGCGGGTGGAGCACTAAGGCAAATTCCTTGTATGTGAATACTTACCCAATAAACTCATTCATTCATTCATATCCATACGAGCTTGTCCCATTTACCAAGGTTTGACCCATATTCCGCTAAACCTTTTATATCGTTGTACCTATCCAAATGTCTTTTAAATGCTGCCATTGGCCTGCCTCAACAGCTTACTCCGTTCCGTACCTGCTCCGAATAGTCCCATGGAAACCTTGACACCCCCCAAAGAGACTTATGAGTACTTCGTTCAAAATCAAATTTGAAAGCCCAGATTGCCAGAAAGTCACAGACTAGCCATCCCTCAGTATTCTACAGGAACACCAACTGCATAATGTGTCCATCTGCCTGAATGAGTCCGACAGGGAATAGATAGGGTGAATGCAGTCTTTTTTCCTAGGGTAGGGGAATGAAGTCCCAGAGGGCACAGATTTAAGGAAAAATGAAAAATACTTTATACCAATACCAATACTTTGGCCTCACCAAAACCCTGTACAACTGCAGTAGAACCTCCATGCTCCTATACTCAAATCCTTTCGCTATGAATGCTAACATACCATTTGCTTTCTTCACTGCCTGCTGCACCTGCATGCCTACTTTCAATGACTGGTGTACCATGACACCCAGGTCTCGTTGCATCTCCCCTTTTCCTAATCTGCCACCATTCAGATAATAGTCTACCCTCATGTTTTTGCCACCAAAGTGGATAACCTCACATTTATCCACTTTATACTGCATCTGCCATGCATCTGCCCATTCACTCAGCCTATCCAAATCACCCTGCAGCCTCCAAGCATCCTCCTCACACCTAACTATACCCCCCAGCTTGGTGTCACCTGCAAATTTGGAGATGTTGTATTGAATTCCCTCGTCCAAATCATTAATATATATTGTAAATAGCTGGGGTCCCAGCACTGAGCCTTGCAGTACCCCACGAGTCACTGCCTGCCATTCTGAAAAGGACCCGTTTACTCCTACCCTTTGCTTCCTGTCTGCCAGAGGGCAAATCTTTCGACACAGAGGGTAGTGGGTGTATGTAGTGAACTGCCAGATGAAGTAGTTGAGGCATGTGCAATAACAACATTTACATTTGAAAAGGTACATGGAAATGAAACATTTAGAAGGATATAAGCCAGACGCAGACAAGTAGGACTAGCTTGGTTGGGGCTCCTTGGTTGACATGGACAGGTTAGGACAAAGGGCCTGTTTCCGTGTCGTATGACTATGAACTTGTTGTTCACACATTATCGGATTCTGTTATGTAAAGGTTAGCTGCCACATCTTCCAACTTAAAGCTGTGCTTCATAAACTCTTCAGCATTTAGGCATCCTGAAATTGTGAAAGGCATTCTATAAAAGCAATTTCTGTCATTAAGTGCCTCATTTCACTGCTCCAGAGTAGGCAGGGATAGATAATAATTGCCAAACCTTCTCAATGTCACCCACTGCACATTACCACTTAACCAAATGCCACCAAGGTGAGGCATCAGCAGTGCTTCTACTATGTTTAACCCAAATTGCATTCATCCTATCTACTCCCTGTCGGACTCATTCAGGCAGATGGACACATTATGCAGTTGGTGTTCCTGTAGAATACTGAGGGATGGCTAGTCTGTGACTTTCTGACAATCTGGGCTTTCAAATTTAATTTTGAACAAAGTACTCATAAGTCTTTTTGGGGGGTGTCAAGGTTTCCATGGGACTATTCAGAGCAGGTACGGAACAGAGTAAGCTGTTGAGGCAGGTAAATGGCAGCATTTAAAAGACATTTGGATAGGTACAACGATACAAAAGGTTTAGCGGAATATGGGTCAAACCTTGGTAAATGGGACAAACTCGTATGGATATGAATGAATGAATGAGTTTATTGGGCAAGTATTCACATACAGGAATTTGCCTTAGTGCTCCACCCGCAAGTGACAACATGACAAACAGTGACAGTTAGGAATGACACATAAAACATTAAACATTAATAATAAAACATTATCATTATCGGTATCTTGCTTTTCATGGATGAATTGGGCCAGCAGGCCTGTTTCCGTGCTGAATGTCTCAATTGTTAGCAACAATGCTCCCCCCCTTTTCCCCCTCCCCCCATTCCCCCCTTTCCCCCCTTCCCCCCTTCCTTCCCCCCTTTCTTAACACTTAACCAAATGCCACCAAGGTGAGGCATCAGCAGTGCTGCTACAATGTTTAACCCAAAGTGCAAATAGTTCGTGGCAGCTCAATGCTAGTATGAAAAGGCCTTCAACCTCTTTGTATTATATAATTTTGGAGAGTGCGCACATTCTGGCAACGGACATGGCAACCAGCAGCATTTCTAGGCTCACTTCCACTACAGTATAACTGCATTCTAGCATCGAGTCCATGTATAGGGTGTTCATGTTATTCATTTGAGGGCCTGCATATAGTATCATAGAATTGTACAAAATAGAAAGACTTTCCGCTCAATGCTAACTATCGTGCTATCTAGGCTAATCCCTCGCCCTCATTAATTCCATATCTCCCTATGCTCTGTGCATTCAAGTACCTGCCCAGATGTCTATTAAATGTTGTTACCGTTCCTGCCTCCAGCAGCTCCTCTGGCAGTTCATTTCAGATACCAACTGTTCTTTGTGTGATCCCCTTTAAACTCCCTCTCACATGTCTTAAACCTCACCTTCTAGTTTTGGACTCTTACCATGCGAAGCACTCTAGCTATCTACCCTATCTATACCTCTCCTAATTGTTATCTGATTCTGTCATGCCTCCTCTCAGCCTCTTATGCTCCTGGTAAGACAGATCCAGTCTCTCCAATCTCTCCTTATAACTAAAGGGCCTGTCCCACTGCGGGGACCTAATTTGCGAGTTTAGAAGAGTTTAGGAGAGTTGTGTCATGGTCTTGTTGTATCGCCGAAGCAGAACACCCCCAACGACCTCCTTCGACTATGTAGAGAACCTCCTACGAATATGTAGAAAACCTCCTTTGACTCTGTAGAAGACCTCCTTCGATCTCCTTCGACCTCCTTTGACTATGTTGAAGACTAGCTTCGACGAGCTTCGGGAAAATTGGACACCGGATAGTGGAGAGTGAAGACGACCACCTTCGACTACCTTTGACTATCCTAACACTATCTACGACTACCTTCAACAACCTTCAATTACCTTAGACTACCTTTGATTGCCTTCGATTACCTACGAATAACATGACAACCTGCTACGACTAAACCCATGAGTAACAAAAATATCGATTTTTTTCCATGCGACAAATCTTAACTCGCAGACAATTTTCAGCATGCTAAAAAATACTCCTCGACCAAACTGAGGCCATGAGTATGCGGGAACTTCTCTCGAGCGTGAAGGAGAGTTACATAGACCTCCTAGGACCACGTGTCGACCATGCTGCAAATTTGAGTTGAGCGCAAACTGTTCTAAACTCGTAAATTAGGTCCCCGCAGTGGGACAGGCCCTTAAAGCACTCCAATCCAGGCAATGTCCTTGTGAATATATGGTGGTGTCATCTGTGAATTTGTAAATTGAGTTGTATTTGTATTTGACTGCACAGTCGTGGGGGTATAAGGGTTGAGAACACATCGTTACGGGGCACCAGTGTTGAGGATTCTCATAGATGATGGTTTGTTACCTATTCTTACTGATTGTAGTCTGTTGGTCAGGAGGTTGAGAATCTAATTAAAGAGGTGAGTGCTGACTCCAAGTTCCACGAGCTTGGAGATGAGCTTGGACCGTATAATGGCATTGAAAGCAGATCTGTAGTCTATGAATAGAAGACCATTATAGGTGTCTCTCTTACCCCGGTGTTCCAGGGATGAGTGTAGGGCCAGGAAGAAGGCGTCAGATGTGGACCTGTTGTGGTGGTAGACAAACTGCAGTGGATTTAAGTTGCTTGGTGAACTGGATTTAATTCCATATCCAGCCTCTCAAAGCACATTGTGATGGTAGATGCCAAGGCCACTGGATGGTAGTCGTTAAGGCATGAGATCTTGATTTTATTTTGACACCGGGATACTTAAAGCAGGTGGGTACCTCAGAACAGAGTAAGGATTAAAGATGTCCATGAACACCCCAGTTAGTTGGTCTGCACAGTTCCTAAGGTCACGGCCGGGGACTCAGCTGGGCCAGTTGCCTTCCATGGGTTCACCCTCAAGAAGGCCGATCTACCCTCTACAACAGTGACCCTGGGAAGAGACACACTTGAGTGTGATGGGAGGGATATAATTGCCCCTTTGGCCTTCTGCTCAAAGTGAACATTTCGCCATATGGTCATGGAACAGACTGATAGAAAGACAAGTGAAACCAGATTAAACGTTAACTTGTAAAAGGGAATTGGAAAATAAACTGTGATGTTTGGTAGACTGTTTAGGAGAGTTGGGAGGACTCGTGGGGGGTGTGGGAGGACCCATTGCTCCTCCCGTGCAGCAGGTGGCACTGCACAGGACAAAGGGAGATGTTTTGTAAATATTTTTTTCCTGTCTGTAGTGTGTGTGTGTGTGTGTGTGTGTGTGTGTGTGCAGCCATTTTGAGTTGTCTTGCTGCCAGCATTGGCTTTAATATATTAAAGACTTTTATTGTAAATTTGAAGACTCTCAAGTTTTGTGCAGACCTAGAAAACGAACACGAAAGTGGTGTCAGAAGTGGGATACTTCAGATTGCAAAGACCCAGATAAGAGCCTATTTTTCGATTTTTAAAATGTGTTTTCTTTTTTTTGAGTTCTGTAGTGTATTCAAACTAGCATGTCTCGGCAATTCAATCGTTTCGATCCCGAGCGAGAAAGGTGGTCGTCGTATTTAATGCGCGCTGAGTTTTATTTTGAAAGTATGGCAATTACGACTGACCTGAGGAAGTAGACTCTCCCGTGTTCATCAATGTCTCCAGAAACCTTTGCACTGCTTCAAAATGTACTTACAGAAGAAGTAACTGAAGTTTCATATGCTGAAATCACAACGGCTTTGCTGCTACATTTCGAAGAAAGTCGAAATTTCCTCGCCTTGATTTCTGCCGGACGGTGCAACAGGAAGGGCAATCAATCACTGAATTTCTTGCCAAACTTCACACCAAGGCAAAGGCATGTGATTTTGAAGCTCAATGCTGTGAAAAGTGCCAAGAAAATGCGTTGCGGGATAGACTGGTCATGGGCTGCAGGCACGCATTCATCCAGCAGGCGATTCTCAAGGAATCGGATGCCTCATTGAAGAATGTGCTGCAGTGTGCTAAGATGGCCGAGCTGCTAGGTAAAGAACTGCACAAAATGGCTGGCGAAACAGCATCGAAGCTTCCTCATGAGGTTCATACAGTTCGTCAGACTCGTCCGCAACGCCAGATTCCGCAATGCCAGAAACCACTTGATCGATCCAGAGCAAATCCGGAGAAGGTGGGACAGTTTCAGAAGAGCCATCCCCCTGTGGGGGAAGGATGGAAGCCCTGCTACCGGTGCGGCTCGACCGCTCATCATCACCATGTGTGCCCGTATATCGAGTCCATTTGTTATGCCTGTTACTGAAAAGATCATCTCCAGGCAGTGTGTCATCCGTAGGAAAGCTGAGAAAGGGCAAGAAAGCGCAAAACACAGCCGACCAAATCACGGAGACCATTTCTATTGGTGCTCGGTGCGTCTATGATCACCGACAAGCCGAGGATTTTGCTGCGGATCTCGAACGTCAATCTACATTTCCAGGTGGACGCTGGTGCAGCTGTGTCACTAGTGGGTCAGGACATCTGGGAGAGGATCGGATCGCCGAAACTGAAACCGGCCAACATCCGCCTTTTTGGATATGGCCGACAGCCCATTCCCACGAAAGGCAAATGCACTGTCGCCGTTTCCTGTAATGGTGTGACACAGATGCTGCCGCTGATTGTCGTTGGTAAAGAAGGTACATCCCTGTGCGCCATCGACTGGCTCCATGCTTGACATGAACGCCTTGATCTATGATGGATCAACTGTGGCATTGTCATCTACCACGGATTGCAACATGGTCAGCAAGTGCGAAAACAACCTGCAGAAGGTTCTTGACTAGTTTCCGGCTGTTTTCGCACCGGGGCTCAGACATTGCACATAGATGAAGGCACGGCTCATACTCAAAGACGATGCTGTCCCTAAGTTCTTCAAACCAAGACCAGTTCCATTCAGTCGGATGGACGCCGTCGACAAGGAACTCTGCCGTCTTGAAGAAATGGGAATTATCACCCATGTAGACCATTCAGAATGGGCCACACCCATTGACGTTCAGAAGTCTTGCGGCAAGGGGCGCATCTGTGGCGACTACAAAGTGATTGTAAAACCTCAATTGCACATTGATCAACACCCCATACCAAGAGTGGCCGAGCTTTTCATCAAGCTGCAAGGACGACAGTACTTCTTGAAATTGGACGTGTCCGACGCATGTCTCCAAGTGGAAATGGACAATGAGACAACAAAATTGATCAACACACACAAGGGACTGTTCAGATACAACCGATTGTCATTTGGACCGGCACTGGCGCCAGCCATCTTCCAGAAACTGGTCGACAATCTGGTTGCGTGGATTCAGTACATAGCCGCCTACCGGATGACATAATTGTCACCGGACGGACAGAGGAAGAACACCTGCAGAACCTAAAACAGGTCCTCACGGCACTGGACAAGTACGGCATGAAGTTGCGCATGGACAAGTGTGCATTCTTCCGACAACAGGTCACATATTCGGACATGTGATCTCGGCAAGTGGTCTGAAGCCATCGGAAGTAAAAATTGGACGCCATTGTGAAATTGCCGACGTCTGTAAGTGTAGAGCAGCTTGAAAGCTTCATGGTCAAGGTGAACTACTATGGCAAGTTCATATCGACACTCTCGACTTTGTGCGCATCATTGAACAACCTGCAAAAATAGGACGTCAAATGGCACTGGTCCAAAGAGTGTGACCATGCATTCACCAGGTTGAAGGAGATACTCGCCAAGAAGATGCGTTTGGTCTACTATGACCCATCAAAACCAATCTCGCTGGCCACGGATGCATCGTCGTATGGTCTTGGAGCTGTAATCTCACAAACAGCGACGTACGGCAATCTTGCATCTGACATCAGCACCTTTTCATCCACCCTCAAATGGTGAGGCAGAGCAGCTGAAACGTAGGAATCGAAAATAAATCGAAACAATTGGCATTGCGCGATTTCTTACAGCAATGTCAAATGGTTCCAAACTGCACTACTGGTCAAACTCCAGCGGAGATGATGCTTGGACATCAAGTGCGCTCTTCCCTATCAGTTTTGAAGCTGACCCGTAACTCTTGTACGACGCGCACTCAGCCAACGAAGTGGAACAAGTCCAAATTCGACATTGACGACTACCCATATTACCGCAATTATACGGCCAAGCAAAGCAAATGGTGCGCTGGCAGGATCATGGCTCACATTGGAACCAAAATGTACACCGTCCAAGGACAAGGACAATTCAAACGGCATGATGACTAATTAAGAAGCCGTGTTCCTCCAGTGAGGACTGCACAAAACCTGACCAGAACCAAGCAGTCGGACACCTCAGTGACGAATTGTGCGGATACTGGAGTGCCTGACTTTGACGAAGTTTCGCCAGACGAACACCCCGCCGATCTGCCTGTGGTCCTTCATCGATTGACACATTGCAATCGTGGTATTCCCCCAAGGCGACTCATTCAGGAACAGAGACGTTCAAACTGGAAAGGGGGAGTATGATGTTTGGAGGACTGTGTGGGATGGGAGGACCCGTTGCTCCTCCCGTGCAGCAGGTGGCTCTGCACAGGACAAAGTTTTGTAAATAGTTTTTTCCTGTCTGTAGTGTGTGTGTGTGCAGCCATTTTGAATTGTCTTGCTGCCAGCATTGGGTAATTTATTAAAGACTTCTGTTATAAATTGAAGACTCTCAAGTCTTGTGCAGACCTAAAAAAAACGAACACAAAATAAACTGTAATGAAAAAAATATAGGGTTGTGGGACAGAGAGAAGTAGGTTGAAGGACCTGTGTATAGCTGGAATTTGTGGGTCTGAATGCAGCAAACAAGGCCGTTGGGACGAAAAAGTAAAGCATGATATTTTCACCCCTCATTGTCTGGGATCAAATGGCCACCTTTAGTCATTCCAAACTCACTCTAGCTTTCCGAGGAACGTCAGAGAGATATTTCTCAGCCACTAGAGTCTGAAAATGTCAGGTCCAATCATTTCACTTTCCTGCAGGACATTATTAATGAGGTTCTGGTCTCTCTCAGACATGTTGAATTGTGGTAAATGGTTGCTTGAAATTTGCTTGAAAGCAAATGGTATGTTAGCATTCATAGTAAAAGGATATGAGTATAGGAGCAGGGAGGTTCTACTGCAGTTGTACCGGGTTTTGGTGAGACCACACCTGGAGTATTGCGTACAGTTTTGGTCTCCAAATCTGAGGAAAGACATTCTTGCCATAGAGGGGGTTCAGAGAAGGTTCACCAGACTGATTCCTGGGATGTCGGGACTTTCATATGAAGAAAGACTGGATAGACTCGGCTTGTACTCACTGGAATTTAGAAGATTGAGGGGGGATCTTATAGAAACTTACAAAATTCTTAAGGGGTTGGACAAGCTAGATGCAGGAAGATTGTTCCCGATGTTGGGGGAGTCCAGAACAAAGGGCCACAGTCTAAGGATAAGGGGGAATTCCTTTAGGATCGAGATGAGGAAAACATTCTTTACACAGAGAGTGGTGAGTCTCTGGAATTCTCTGCCACAGAAGGTCGTTGAGGCCAGTTCATTGGCAATATTCAAGAGGGAGTTGGATGTGGCCCTTGTGGCCTAAGGTGATTAGGGGGTGTGGAGAGAAGGCAGGTACGGGATACTGAGTTGGATGATCAGCCATGATCATATTGAATGGCGGTGCAGGCTCGAAGGGCCGAATGGCCTATTCCTGCACCTATTTTTCTATGTTTCTATGTTTCTATGTGGTCACCTTCATAAATCTGCCTGGATCTCGACAGGCGAACCACAGGCTCTACTGTTATGCAGAGGGAGATTTGAGTGATATTCCTTCTGTTTTTCCTCCATATTCAATGCTATAGCCCCCCCTTATCATTGTCCATGATCGGGATTGACCAGACTGACAAACACACGATGATGTGATCTTTCATGAACTTTAGACCCATTCTCTGTCCAAATAAATTAGCGTTTGAAGCAGGCAAATCCATTTGCTAATAGCTCAGAGGATGCCAGCTACCTGCACTCCATTACAGGCAGAGCTTTCTATGTAACAAACACTAGTGAGAATCAAAGCGTTAGGAATTTATCCTTCATTCCAAGAGCTACGTGCATATTGTAGCAGTGGCTACGCATTGCACTCCACTTTGCTTGAATCTGAATTTTGGAAGGAGCAAACAGGGCACAGCTGGTGTTAAATTCGATGCTTAAAAAATAATTTTTGTCTCACCCTGCATAAACAAACTCCTTGTATGGGCACTCCATACTCTTCCCTACAGCCCGACAAATGCATCCATGTTACAACATTTCCTGATGCTACTGTGGAATCTTGATTTCTAAAGTAAATTTCTAAACTTGTCTTGTGTCCGGATATAATAAAAGATTTTTATTTCCGGAGCACCTTTTTTAAAATTGTCTCTTAGAATATCTAAAATATCTTTGTATTTCCTGTAGATGTAAAGCCACCAAAAGAGCTACAGCAATTCAAAAAGGAGGCTTACACATAACACCTTCTCAGGGGAAAATGTAACACTGAGTACACTTCAAAATATACTTAATTGACTCTAAAACCATTGGGAAAATATGAATACATTTAATACTAGACAAAGTGGTTCCCGTTGCATCCCATGTTCACACAGGAGGGCTGGTCCACCAATGCAATATTCCACCTCTCCACCAATATTGGTGGCCAGTGGGGGGGGGCTTTCTGGAGCACTAGTATGGGTGTTGTGGGCTGAAGGGACTGGTTTCCAGAGGACATGTATGGACATTGTGGGCCCAATGGATTCTTGGGCTGGCAGCGCAGTCACTCAGGCCTGGTGGGCTGGCGGTTCAGTCACTCAAAGCTGGTTGGCATGGCAGCTCAGTCACTCAGCGCTGGTAGGCTGGCAGCTCAGTCAGTCGGGGCTGGTGGGCTGGCAACTCAGTCACTCAGGGCTGGTGGGCTGGCAGCTCAGTCAATCAGGGGTGATGGGCTGGCAGTTCACTCATGGCTATTCCTTGAAATTCCATTTCAAGCAGAGTGCAGGCTACCAAATTCAATTTCATAGCATTTCAAGCAGAGTACAAGCCACCAAATTCAATTTAATAGCATTTCAAGCAACCGGAATCGACCTGAGGCTCCAGTCGCAGAGCCTGTGGGCTCACCATCGCGGAGCTGGCTGACTTCGGAGCACGGAGCATTGTGGTGGCGCGCAGCTGCGACCCGACCAGAGCTTCGGAGGTTTCGACTGCAGGCCCTGTGGACGGTAACATCGGTAGCTCGCGGGTTCCTTCGTGGGAGACCGCTTTTCTGGACTCCCGCAATGGCAACTTTGCCCGCCCGAATTGAGGGATTTAAATCAATCCGGAGTGGTGCCTTTCATCACGCACAGCAGTTTAAATGGCCGCAGGACTTACCATCGCCCGCCGAGGGCTCTAACATCAAGAGCCTTGATCAGCTCGATGCAGCAGTTTGAATGCTTGACTGCGGGAGAAGAATAAGAACAGAGAACAGGGAAGAGATAAGACTTTTGCCTTCCATCACAGTGAGGAGGTGTTTGGGGATTCACAGTCATGGATGTTTATGTGGAATTATGTTAATTGTGAGGTTTTTTTTGCTGTTATTATGATTACAGGAACGTAATTTCGTTTGAATCTATGTTTAAATGACAATAAACGGCATTCTGATTTTGATTCCGATTCTGATTTCAAGCAGAGCGCAGGCCCCCAAATTCAATTTCATAGCAATTCAAGCAGAGTGCAAGCCACCAAATTCAATTTCATAGCATTTCAAGCAGAGTGCAGCCCACCAAATTGCCAAACAACTCATTGCATTTTCATTAAGGGCTAAGGAATCATTTATTGCAAGTACATTGCAGACTCACAGTTCAGTTGATTCACAGCTTAGCATCACAGTTGTGGACTCTCCCTCGCGGTCTTCCAGAGTGTCTGACTCAAGTCCAGGCATCTGGGCTTTTATAGTCCTGCCCCTCCAGAAGGGGCTTTACCTTCATCATGGTGTTTGACAGGCGAGAGGACCAATCAGCTGATCTTAAGATGTTTTAAACACTCATAACTTTTTTATTTTTCATCGATCGGAAAAATCCTCGGGGCTGCCTCAGCGGAGGAGGACTGTGAGTAAGATGGCCAAAGAATCATAGCGATATATGGTAGCATTGTTTCTAAAATCAATATACAACACAGACAGGAAGTGGTCAAGATGAGACTTTCAGTTATATAGATATACTAGACCAAGTGGGACCCATTGGGTCCCATCCCCCAACGCCGGGTGGAGGGAGGGCGCAGCGTCACAGGGGAGGGTTGGTCCCCAAATGCAATATTCCACCACTCACCCATAGGTCCCAATACTCACCACTCCCTAGAGAGGGAGGGGTGGTAAAGAAGGAGGGGGGTAGAGAGGGAGGGTTTAGAGAGGGAGAGGGAGGGGGTAGGGAGGGAGAGGGAGGGGAGTAGAGAGGAAGGGTAGAGGGAGGGAAGGAGGTAGAGAGGGAAAGGGGCAGAGAGGGAGGGGGGTAGAGACCCTAACCCAGCTCTCTCCTCCTCATTTCCCTCATCCTCCTCCTCTCACTCCCATTCCCTGCCCCAGGACCTACCCAGGTCATAGAGCAGTGCCAGGGCCTGGACAGCTTGAGAGCCCATTGTGATTGGTGCACTGTGAGAGGTAGCCAGTTTGAGAGGCCATTGTTACCGTTGTGGCTGTTGGCAGCCAACTTGAGCGCCCCACTGTTACCATTGGCAATGTCCCATTGTAATGTCATTGTGGCAGTCGGTAGGCAGCTTGAGAGCCCATTGTGATTGATGCACAGTGAGAGGCATTGTGACATCATCACTGGGCACTCTCTGAGAAAGCGGTTTTGGCTTTTTTTTTTAAACTTTAAATCATGAATAACTTTGAAAATATAGGTCGGAATGCATCGGGAAGATGTTTATCGCTTTGACGGGAAAAATGTGAGTAGAATATGTGAAAATGGGAAGGCTGTGGTCTAGCATTTGGAAGAAGATAGGAAAAAGCAGGGCAGAGTGACACATTGCCAGAGCAAACAAATAATTTTAGTAATATAGATGTATAGATATATATGTAAGCTGTTATCACTTCAAGTGCGGAATAAAAGTAAGGAAGATTTAATTTCATAAGAAATGCCTCATGGACACCTGAAACACATCCATCGTCAGATTGACTTGTACGGTGTGCAGACAACCCTAATGGTTCCATCCTGGTGTATGAAACATGGCAGTTGATTATTGCATAGTTATCTTCACCAAGCTTAACGTGACAATCAAATTGCACAAGGCTAATTATAGAATATTTAAAAATAACCAGAATACCAGAGGAATATTACTTTCAAAACAGTGACATAGTATATTTTGTACTATGGAGAGAGGCTGTTTGGCATTACCATCAATGCAACATTACTGTATTTGATTGCCAGTCTACTTTTGTGCGCTAATAACTTTGGATAGTTAAACCTTTAAACCTCAGATGCAATACTGTGGCCTTGTTTGGCACAGTTAAGCAATCTACCAATAAATATGTACTTACATTGTTTTCTGAGGACACTCTTCATTAGCTTAATATGTCTGCTAAGTTTCCAAAAGTATAGTGCAGGAATTTGAAATTCATAAATCTGTGGCATAGATAGGTCACCTTTGAGGATTCCTGATTGGTTTCCTGGTTTTCTGGTCCATTTTTATTCTTCAATCAGTATCATCTATATAGATTACATTGATTGAGGTGTTTTCAAATTACTTTTCCAAGAACTCTTAGTCCAAGGTCACAAACAAAAGCTCAAATTAATTGTGTAATTCAAAGAAGACACTGTGCCTGTATCCCTTATCCTGCAATAATGCTCGGCAGTAATTTTCCCCTCTCCGCCTCTGTCCCCCCTCACCCTCCAGCACCCCCACCCCCTAACAACAGTGATATACTTTCAGTTTGAGCCAGGCTGTAATCAGGCTTTCAGAACAATACAATTATACACAAGGTGAAGCACACTGTGGTACAACAGGCTCAAATTATCCTGGCACATTAATCTGTTTCCAAATTTCTGATGGTTGAGATCAACTAAGTAAATCAGTTCATAATATAACATATTCCTGCTTGAAGGCAGTTGTTTGGAGCCGCAGATCAGTTAAGGCCTAAAAGTGGGCCCCAGTGGCTGAGGGGGGCAGACCGACATTCCCTGTGAAGTTGATCGAAGATAGTTTAATGAAGTGGCTTGAGAGTGAATGGAGACGACTGTCCCTCGCTGCACAGATGGCTGCTTTGTCACCGGTGACACCTGCCATCTGCTTGTTTGTCTAAATGATGTTGGACGGGCCAGTACGAGGACCCAATCTACTAAACTGGCTGCAACCGGCCCTGGGTGACCCCCTGACCTCCGTGTCAGACAGGTCCAGTGAGTTTGTTCTTTCTGCTCAGCATGTACTTCTTTATGTTGCTAACCTCTCTCTGGCCTCTGAGCTGCAGCCCAGCTGTCGGAGGACGACTCACAGATTGGAGACCTTTGTCAATATTCGGTGTGAGGAACCTTCTGCTGAGGACACACATACTCAGAGGCATTTGAGCACAGGTAATTTTTTTTAAGACTTTGCCTGAAAGTGCTGCATAGAACCACAGAAAGTAAAAAAAGGCCATTTTGAAAGAGATTCAGTTTTACTTCTCTGTGTGAAACAGTTTTTCCCTTTGGAATTTTTTGCCACAATTTTTTAACCCCGTAAAGATCTGTAAAAGGTATCAACACCCAGCAATGCAACATAACTAAAGTTAATGACGTGGATTGGAAATGTTGTTTAAGTACACAAGATGGAAAAGCATTCCCTATTGTATGAACGAAACATAGGAAGAAGCAGCTGATTTTTTTATTTCAATGGGATTGAATATCAACAGAGTTCACCGTGCATACACTATGAAAGTGTGTGCTTAATGCATATAAAGTAGGAACAAAATAGTGAGAACATTGAATAATATTGTCTTCAATGCTCAAGTAATCAGAAGAAGGTCTTCCTTTGGCAGTGATTTAAGCACAAAGTAGCAGATCTGAACTGATGTTGAGATGCATGGTCTTCTGTTATACACAGCTTTCCACTGCCCCTATCCTCTATATTGGGGGACAACAGTTGTTAATTGTGGAATGAATGAATACCATTGTGCACAGAAATTTCAAGGGGTTCAAGAGTCAAGAGCGTCAACAGTGTTTAACTGTCATATCTACTGGCAATGGGACCATAAAATTATTCCTTGCTGCGGCTTAGCAAGCGGCCCATAAATGCAACAACACACAGATAAGTATATAATAATCAATAATACAATACATTAGCAATTGTAAAACAAAATAACTATAACAGTGCAAAGTCCATTGTGCAACCAAGATACAGTCCATAGAAGATCATAGTTGCTATGGTTAGTGTTGTGTAATGTTCAAGATCCTGATGGTCGTAGAAATTGAAAAGGCTTAAAGAGATGAAGAAGGTTAGACAGATGGCAATGCCATGGACAGGGTGGAAATGGAACAAATCTTTCCTGGGCTATGCCATTCCTGCCCTCAACCCATGTCTTGACTGGCAGCAGAAGGTTATTTCCTCCTGGCTTGGGTGAATTCAATCAGATGCCCTGTGATGGAGCCAGTAATCCCAGCACAGACATATAGCAAACCTGATGTCTTTCTGGATGTCAAGGTGATAAATCTTTATGCAGTTCATTAGCATTGGGCTCACGAAGACTCAACTAAGCCCTTCCTTAATTCTTACAACAAACAGGATGTTGGTCTCACTGTGTAGAAAAGAACTGCAGATGCTGGTTTATATACTGTAGAGAGACACAAAGTGCTGGAGTAACAGTGGGTCAGGCAGCATCTCTGGAGAGAAAGGGTGGGTGATGTTTCGGGTTGTCTGAGCCGGGTTCCAACCCGAAACATCATCCATCCTTTTTCTCTAGAGATGCAGCCCAACCCGCTGAATTACTCCAGTACTTTGTGTCAATGTTGATCCAACTGCTGTGTCCGCTGGGAACATCTGTAGTGTATCTATTGACACAATATCATTTTACTTATGGCCAGGTCCCCCCACCATCCTAAAGCAACAGTAAATTCTACGCAAACTATCTATTAGGTATCTATGCTGGAGAATATATGTTAACTGAGAACAGGTTTACCCTGGAACATATGTTGGTTGTTGGAGTGCAGCACTGGTGCCTCTGCCTTGGGTTATTGATTCCAACTTCATCATTCAAGTACATAATCCCCAAGTACATTCTCCAATATGGAACTGAAGAGTTGTGCTGTCAGCTGAGGTGCTACATTGTATCTGCCTATCAACATTAATATGAAAAAATCTTCAGGCAATATTAAACACTGGATGTGTTGTTAAAGAAGGAACTGCAGATGCTGGAGAATCGAGGGTTACACAAAAAGCTGGAGAAACTCAGCGGGTGCAGCAGCATCTAAGGAGCGAAGGAGATAGGCGACGTTTCAGGTCGAGACCCTTCTTAAACACTGGATAGTGAGTTGTCCACAACTGCATCAAAAATGGTAAATTCTTAAATTATTCAGTATCTTATTGTGTCACAGGTGTCAGATGAACAAGAAATTCCAAATATACAATGGCCTTTGATGCCTTTGGATTCTGAAAAGAGATTTGGACTGTAGTGTAAAAACTGAAGAAGGCTAAATGCTCTCCTATTTTACCTATGTGACAGCCTTGAGGGAGTTGAATAGCCTTCCAACTGTCAATATTTGGGATTTACATACAGATAGACCAAGAACATAAAGGATTCAAGGCATCCAAAATTTACTTCAGAGCAAATAGAGGTTCGGATTTGGCACAGTTTATCACAGTCATAAATTATTAAACATTGAGTAAATCACGAATTGAAGCAATAAGTAAAACAGGATAAGGGAGGCAGCCAAACAACTTATAACCGGCTGGTATATTCTATATTATTAAACCCAATAGCCCATATGGAGTATTTGTTATATGTGAAGTAGGTTTAAATCTCACAATCACATACTCAATGCCTTCAGCACATCTGTCACTGATGGCTAATGCTATGCTGCATCAAAGACCAAACAAAGGGCAGGAGGAGAAAGAAACTGTGGAGGGGGAGAGATTATCCTTCACAGAGTGGTTACAGGCCAATAATCGATTACTTGGCAGAGTCTGTGCTCCTTCCATCCTCTATGCAGGGACTGGTATCTGTCAAATTCTGAATGTTAACTTAGCACAATTTCCTCGGGAGAGCAGCAAAGCAGCATACAATGCAGAATGTAACAGCAGCCAGGAGCCACTAGCTTTGATCCAGGCTCTGGAGAAGATTTTTGAAAATCCATGTTCAGGGACTATTCAGGAGAGTGAGCAGGAGTTTCGCAGAATCTTATAGGATAGATTCTATAAAAACACATTCTATGTTCCAGTTCTTTGAAAGAGCTATCCAATTAGTCCCACTCCCTCATTCTTTATCCATAGTTCTGCATATTTTGCCTTTTCATGTAAATACCCAATTTCCTTTTCAAACTAACTTTTCAATCCGCTTCCCTTTCTGGGAAGGCAGTTCAAATTCACCCCTTTGCTGATACAAACCTTTCAGCAATTGCATTAAACTCTCACACTGTCGTCCAACCATTCCATCTGTCAGCACCTTCAAAGGAAAAAGCAAGTTCATTCTTCAGGTAGGAATTTGCAGCACCAGGAGCTGCTGCCAAACATTCTATTATCAAGCAGATAAAAACTAATTACGATATTGAGAGAAATATTTCAGTGAACTAATTCATGCTTTCAACAACTTACATTTATATAGCATCACTAATGCAGTGATAATTTCTGAGATGCTTATGAAATGTCATTAGAAAATGATTGATGGTCAGTTAAAGGCAGGGTGCTTATTCCAAGAGGCAAGTGATAACAAGAGTCTTAAAGTACTAGGAAGGCTCAGGATTAAAAATTTTCGAGCAGAGAAACATAGAAACATAGAAATTAGGTGCAGGAGTAGGCCATTCAGCCCTTCGAGCCTGCACCGCCATTCAATATGATCATGGCTGATCATCCAACTCAGTATTCCGTACCTGCCTTCTCTCCATACCCTCTGATCCCCTTGGCCACAAGGGCCACATCTAACTCCCTCTTAAATATAGCCAATGAACTGGCCTCAGCTACCCTCTGTGGCAGAGAGTTCCAGAGACTCACCACTCTCTGTGTGAAAAAAGTCTTTCTCATCTCGGTCTTAAAGGATTTCCCCCTTATCTTTAAGCTGTGACCCCTTGTCCTGGACTTCCCCAACATCGGGAACAATCTTCCTGCATCTAGCCTGTCCAACCCCTTAAGTATTTTGTAAGTTTCTATAAGATCCCCTCTCAATCTCCTAAATTCTAGAGAATATAAACCGAGTCTTTGTTCATAAGACAGTCCTAACATCCCAGGAATCAGTCTGGTGAACCTTCTCTGCACTCCCTCTATGGCAATAATGTCCTTCCTCAGATTTGGAGACCAAAATTGTACGCAATACTCCAGGTGTGGTCTCACCAAGACCCTGTACAACTGAAGTAGAACCTCCCTGCTCCTATACTCAAATCCTTTTGCTATGAAAGCTAACATACCATTCGCTTTCTTCACTGCCTGCTGCACCGGCATGCCTACTTTCAATGACTGGTGTACCATGACACCCAGGTCTCGCTGCATCTCCCCTTTTCCTAATCGGCCACCATTTAGATAATAGTCTGCTTTCCTGTTTTTACCACCAAAGTGGATAACCTCACATTTATCCACATTATACTGCATCTGCCAAACATTTGCCCACTCACCCAGCCTATCCAAGTCACCTTGCAGTGTCCTAGCATCCTCCTCACAGCTAACACTGCCCCCCAGCTTCTTTCAGAGCATAGGTAGCTGAGTTCCAAAATTTAAGAAGACACTCCAGTACAGTGCATAAGGAGTGCTACATTGTTGTCCTATTAGAATAGACATTACTCTGAGGTTAAACAGATATTGAGCAGTATATGGGGACACTTAACTTGAACAATTGCAAAATGTTGCCATTCAACCTTTTAAGTTCATTTGAGTGCAGAGTTATAACCTCAGGTTAATGTCTATTCCAAAAGGATAACAAGGTAGCACCACTCCTTCTGCGCTGTACAGGAGTATCATCTTAAATGTTGATACTCAACTACCTATAGCTGACCTCAACCCCCAACCAGCTAAGTCCAAAGCAAGCACTCTGCCCAATGGATAACATTACTCAATATATTAAAACTATATACTTTTTTTTTAAATGCATTCACCTGATTTTTCAACACAAGGTTGCTTGTAGCAGCTTTCAAGAAACAGTGCTCTAATTTCTGATGACCCCAGAATAGCCTAGGAAGATTAACTACCCTATTTAACTCTCACCCATGCCACCTATTTAAAGCCAATTGCAAATATCAGCAATTTGTATTCTCATTCCTGACCGACTATGAAACGTGGTGAGATTGCCTGTTAATGAAGCCAAAAATGGATTAGTGTTTGCCCCTGCCGAGAGACTGGCAACTGGCAGCCCACCACCAACTTGGACAGCACCACAGGACTGGCCAGTGTTATTTAGCTTTGCTGTCACAGCTCATTCCTATCCTTACGCAGATCTCTCAGGATTGAGAGTGACTTGCTTCTACTCCAGTTTTGTGGGTTTTTAGGTATCTGTTGAAGGCAATGTAGAAGCTGCAGATTCTTTCAGAGGTGGATTTTGAGCTCCTTTTGCGCCTTATTCAGGGCTGCTCTATGCTCTTGATACATAGCATTTAGGTTTTCAATACAATCCCAAGTAATCCTTCTTCACTTTTGAGTGGTCATGGGCCAGAGTTCCCAAGATATACTTTATGTTGCTAACCTCTCTCTGGCCTCTGAGTTACAGTTTCTTAAAGGAAACATCCTCACATATTTTACTATGTCCCATGGCAATACCTTCCCAACTCAGAATAAAGTATCTGCTTTGGGAGTCTAGTGTAGGGTGTGCAAATTATATTGCCAACCTAACGGAGTTGATTGAATGTAGCTTGGGCTGGTGATGTTGGCTGGGAGAGGACATTAACATCAGTTTGTGCATCTTTCACAGGCCAACAACCCCAGGAACACCCTAGTACAGATTTACTAGTTATACTTGATAACATGTGAAGTATTTTATGAATGCAGCTCATACATGATCTGTCGCCATTCGGGTCTCTTGATGTTAGCACTAAAATCTAGCCTGACACTTCTTTGCAGTGCTAAGGGAGTACTTAGGGGGTCGTATTTTCACCGAGATGTTAAACCAATGTCCTGTTCAATCTCACATGTGATGCAGTATATTTTCCAGCAGCAGCTCTCAAACTTAAGAGCTCCAGTGCTCCCACCCACCTCACTCAATCAACCATTAATGACGTCTCAAGCTTTTTCAGGAAATGGAATCATCCTAGAGTATCCTTAATACTGTCAGCAGGTCTCCAGTCATGGCAACCTTATGGTACGTATCTTTTCATTGTATTTTACCTGCTGACTTTCTGACTAAATAACCTCAATTTTATTAAAGTCCCTCTAATGTTTGACAACTAGTTTGGGAACACTGGAAAACAAAATTGAAATAGGGATTTTTCCAATTCGGAGCCAATTTTTATTCCCCACATAAAAACTATCTGGCCATTTCTGTACTCTAATTAGATTTAGACTTTCGAGATACCGCATGGAAACAGGCCCTTCAGCCCATTGAGTCCACACCGGCCAGCGATCACCCTGATTACACTAACACTATTCTACACACTAGGGACAATTTATATTTTACCAAAGCCAATTAACCTACAAACCTGTGGGTCTTTGGGAGGTGGGAAGAAACCGGAGCACCCATTGAAAACCCACGTGGTCACAGGGAGAACATACAATCTCTGGATGGGCAGTACTGTAGTCAGGATCAAACCTTGGTCTCTGGCACTATAAGGCAGCAGCTCTGCCACTACATCACTGTGCCGCCCTGCATCACAATAATGCCTATACATCAGAATGAGTGCTTGGAGGCACAAAAGACTGCAGATGCCGTAATCCTAAGCAAAGCACAACATTCTTGAGGAATGCAACTGGTCAGGCAGCATCTGGAGAGGGAAAGGCCAGGCAAGGTTTTGGGTCAGAAACCTTCTTCCTACCGTGCATCATCAGTTGTGAACTCTTTTAGGAGATGTTATGAAAGAAACGTACAAGTAGTCCTCCCTTCAGTGAGGAACTGCTATTGATTGATGTGATCAATGTCAGTAAAATCATATTTCCCCCCCACTGCCCCCACATACAAGAAATTAAATAATTGGGGGGAAAAAAACGAGGGAAAGAAAATAGTTCCAAACACTGACAGCGCGTTGTGGCAAGTTCATGTGGAATTTCAACATTCCAATGGCAAGTAGGCGTTTCAAAGGATTCAATACAGCTCTGCATATCACCACGGATATTACAAGGTGATATCAGAAACGCTACCACAACCTCCAAAGAAGTGGCAAGCATTAAAGTGGCACACGACCAAGCCCAGGCGGGAAAAAGCTCATGACTAAGCTGTGTCATCCTTAACAATCACAGAAAGTAATGGACCACCCTTGTTGATGTTTGAACAAACAGGAAAGGAGAAGGGGTCATAGTACACTCAGATTCAAACAAATGCCATATTTATAAAATGCAACCATAAGTAATTGTAATTACTGAACAATAGAAAATCCTTTGAAATGCAGTCAAAATCTTGTGCCAAGCATTTCTCTCTTTGCTTTAAAGTCGTAACAGTTCGAGCAATATATTAGCTTACATGACTGGTATAAGAAAATGAGTCTTGGCTGCCACCACACCATGGCATGGCAGCACTTGGCATTTAAAGTTCCTGTGCTAACTTTCGTCAGCAGGACAAGGCCCCAGACAGCAGCAATGGCATGTTTTTGGACATTGGCAGAGAATAGCGTGATGGTGCTGGTTTGATGCCAATAATAAACCACTGTGAAACTATTCTGATAAACCAGGTGTGAGGAAACCGAATGACTAACATTTTCTATCATTAATGGTAGTCCACGATCCTCAACATGTAGACAAGTGTAGAGGCAAATAATTTTGAATGCAAGTCTCTCCAAACATAACTATGTCAGTGGGTGCCAGAGGTCAAACTGGCCTGCGGTGGGTGTCGGAGGTCGGTCAAGGACGTGCCACCGAGAGAACAAAGAGGGACCCAGAATGGGGGGACGCCGAGAACAAATTGGGGAATATAATGAATATTTTGTAACTTTGTTGTCGCCCTATACGGAGCGACCCTTTGCAAACCTTGTGTGTGGTACACAAAACAAAGAATTTCACTGTGACATGTCACATGTGATATTGATAATAAAGTACCAATCAATCAAAACGTACCACTCTGGCATCTTACAGCCAATTTTCAAATTAACCATATAACCATATAACTATATAACAATTACAGCACGGAAACAGGCCTTCTTGGCCCTTCCAGTCCGTGCCGACCATTTATTTTCCCCTAGCCCCATCTACCTGCACTCAGACCATACCCCTCCATTCCCTTCCCATCCATATACCTATCCACTTTACTTTTAAATGTTAAAATCGATCCTGCCTCCACCACTTCTGCTGGAAGATCATTCCACACAGCCACCACTCTCTGAGTAAAGAAGTTCCCCCTCATGTTACCCCTAAACTTCTGTCCCTTAATTCTCATGTCATGCCCTCTTGTTTAAATCTTCCGTACCCTCAATGGGAAAAGCTTACCCACGTCAACTCTGTCTATCCCTTTCATCATTTTAAAGACCTCAATCAAGTCCCCCCTTAACCTTCTGCGCTCCAAAGAGTAAAGCCCTAACTTGTTCAACCTTTCTCTGTAACTTAGTTGCTGGAACCCAGGCAACATTCTAGTAAATCTCCTCTGTACTCTCTCTATTTTGTTGACATCCTTCCTATAATTAGGCGACCAAAATTGTACACCATACTCCAGAATTGGTCTCACCAATGCCTTGTACAATTTTAACATTACTTCCCTACTCCTATATTCAATGCTCTGATTTATAAAGGCCAGCACACCAAAAGCTTTCTTTACCACCCTATCTACATGCGATTCCACCTTCAGGGAACTATGCACAGTTATTCCTAGATCCCTCTGTTCCACAGCATTCCTCAATTCCCTACCATTTACCATGTACGTCCTATTCTGATTTGTCCTGCAAAGATGTAGCACCTTACACTTATCAGCATTAAACTCCATCTGCCATCTTTCAGCCCACTCTTCCAAATGGCCCAAATCTCTCTATAGACTTTGAAAATCTACTTCATTATCCACAGCACCACCTATCTTAGTATCATCTGCATACTTATCCAATTTTCCACCCCATCATCTAGATCATTGATGTACATGACAAACAACAGTGGACCCAACACAGATCCCTGAGGCACCCCACTGGTCACCGGCTTCCACCCTGACAAACAGCCATCCACCATTACTCTCTGGCATCTCCCATTCAGCCACTGTTGAATCCATCTTGCTACTCCGCCATTAACACCCAAAGATTGAACCTTCTTAACCAACCTTCCATGGGGAACCTTGTCAAAGGCCTTACTGAAATCCATATAGACAACATCCACTGCTTTACCCTCATCAATTTCCCTAGTAACCTCTTCAAAAAATTCAAGAAGGTTTGTCAAACATGACCTTCCAGGCACAAATCCATGTTGACTGTTCTTGATCAGACCCTGTTTATCCAGATGCTTATATATATTATCTCTAAGTATCCTTTCCATTAATTTGCCCACCACTGACGTCAAATTAACAGGTCTATAGGTCTAGGTCTAGGTCTAGGTCTAGGGTTTATTCTTTGAATAAGAGGTCTAGGTTTATTCTTTGAACCCTTTTTAAACAATGGAACAACATGCGCAGTACGCCAATCCTCCGGCACTATTCCCGTTTCTAATGACATTTGAAATATTTCTGTCATAGCCCCTGCTATTTCTACACTAACTTCCCTCAATGTCCTAGGGAATATCCTGTCAGGACTTGGAGACTTAACCACTTTTATATTTTTCAAAAGTGTCAGTACTTCCTCCTCTTTGAATCTCATAGTTTCCATAGCTACTCTACTTTTTTCCCTTACCTCACAGAGTTCAATATCTTTCTCCTTGGTGAATACCGAAGAAAAGAAATTGTTCAATATCTCCCCCATCTCTTTTGGCTCTGCAGATAGCTGTCCATTCTGGCTTTCTAATGGTCCAATTTTATCCCTCGTTATCCTTTTGCTATTAATATAGCTGTAGAAACCCTTTGGATTTACTTTCACCTTTCTTGCCAAAGCAACATCATATCTTCTTTTAGCTTTACTTATTTCTTTCTTAAGATTCTTTTTACATTCTTTATACTCATCTAGCACCTCATTTACTCCATGCCTCCTATAAATATTGTAGATATCTCTCTTTTTTCGAACCAAGTGTCCAATTTCCCTTGAAAACCATGGCTCTTTCCGATTTTTACCATTTCCTTTCCACCGAACAGGGACATAAAGATTCTGTACTCTTACAATTTCCCCTTTAAATGTCCTCCATTTCTCTTCTACATCCTTCCCATAAAACAAAATGTCCCAATTCACTCCTTTTAAATTATAGAATACTTAGCCAACAGATTGTCCTTCAAGCCTTTGTCTAATTCCCTGTAGCATTGACTAATTATTTTCAATGCACTGGTTGATTCTATTTCTATCACACCTGTATACAGTTATACAATGAATTCCACATCATAACAACTTCATTCATAAAAAAACAACATTTATTCAAATTTAGGTATTTTTATTGGGTGATCATCATCCTTCCCCAACCCCTCGGTCCCTTTCCTCTTATGCATTTTACGCTTGCGTTTACCAAATGATTCCAATCCCTTTACCAAAATGATTCAACCGGGAGCACAAATTTAATATTTTGGCTAAAAGTCAAAGGGGATGTGTGAGGAATGTTTAAACCAGTCGTGATCTTTTACAATTGTATCAAATCTCTTCTCGACTTCCCTTGCTTTAAGGAGACGGAAATAATTTGGTGTGAATGAAAGAACTGCAGATGCTAGTTTAAATCGAACGTTGACAAAAAATGCTGGAGTAACTCAGCATGTGAGGCAGCATCTCTGGAGAGAAGGAACCCGCTCAGTCAATCTTTACCTGCCTGATCCTCTGCTCAGTCTGTCTTAATCTACCTGATCTCCCGGTTGGTCAGCACTTCAACTTCTCTCCCATTCCCAACCTGACCTTTCTGTCCTGGACCTCCTCCATTGTCAGAGTGAGGCCCAGCGCAAATTGGAGGAACAGCACCTCATATTTTGCTTGGGTAGTTTACACCCCAGCGGTATGAACATTGACTCCTCTAACTTCAGATAGTCCTTGCTTTCTCGCTCCATCCCCTTCCCCTTCCCAGTTCTCCCACTAGTCTGTCTCCGCCTAGATTCTATCTTTGTCCCGTCCCGTCCCCTGACATCAATCTGAAGAAGAAAATTATTTGGTGCTGATGAACCAAGTTATGAACTTATTACTTAGATTGAGAAAGTGAATACAGCAGATGAACATATTTAGGGGGAAAACAGTAAGACAGTATATTACTTAAATGGTCTGATTTTAACAAATGTTGATATATAAAGAAATTTGAGTGTCCTTACAGACCAATACCTGAAAACAGATATATAATTGAAGCAACTCGTTCAAAAAGTAAACGGCATATTGGCCTTTGTAACAATAACATTTTGAGAAACAATGTTTTGCTACAATTATCAGAACTTTGGTGAGCCCACACTTGGAGACGCTACAATTTTAGCCTCCGTAGCTGAGAAAAGATTTACATGATACAGAGAAAATGTAACAGAGATTCATTAAATGATTCCAGGATGGTCGGACTGCTATGCAGTGTGAGAAAAGGTCAACTAGTTTTACAGCTGAGGAGAATGACAGGGAATAGTAAGATTGAACGAGAACTTACCAGTTTGAAGGTTGATCTTTGTTTCATGAGGAGTCGAAGTGAGGGATTTCGTGAAGAGCCCGCCGGCGCGCATGCTCGACATACTTCAAAGTAGCGGCGTGGAATCACAGAACCAACAATAGAAATGACTTCGCATAGTATGATTGAATTGACTAAGATTACCAGATGAAGGTGATTGAGGGTTGGGCGAGGAGGGCACGAAATCCCTCACTTCGACTCCTCATGAAACAAAGATCAACCTTCGAACTGGTAAGTTCTCGTTCAATCTTACTATTTCATTTCGGAGTCACGTGAGTGACTTCGTGAAGACTTCAAAGCTTCTGTGATTACACGCCCTGGACCACGTCCATGCTGACACACCACTACCAGGGATGGATGGGAGGACAAACTGGCTCAATAGCTCATACTGCAAAACAAAAGCATATTTATTAATAACAAATCAAAAACCCCTCATGCGGGGACATCTCCACGTTCTTGACCTGCATTCAGCACGGCTTCTGCGAACTGTAGAGGAGCAGCAACAGGCTTGTTATAAAAACGCTGGAACACAGCTTCATTCGCCCATCCTGCTGTGGCGAGAATTTGGTCCATGGGCACCTCCATGACCCTCGCCGCTGACGTCGATGCAGCCCTGGTGGAATGAGACTTGAACACATTAGTGTCGATACCTGACTTACCCAAGACGACTCGAAGCCACCTGGATATCGTCTGGACTGTCACTCGATGATGAGGTCTCTTATGAGTGACAAGCAGGTATCTCTCCATTCCTCTGATGCGTGCCGTCACCTTGACATAGTGGCGGATATGTGAGGCTAAACATAGCCTAGCATCTGCGGGGTATGCCGGGAACTTCAGCTGCAGCCCTGTGCACCCAGGTCTATGCTGCTTTAGTAGCTCGTCAACGAAAAAGACTACTTCTGTAGGGGTAGATGTCATTCTGTCGACACGCAGTTTGTGTAGTGTCTGTACCCTCTGAGCTGAAGTCAGCGCTAGTAACATCACCAGCTTCATGGTGAGTTGGTCCAGTTGGAGCCCTTCCATGGGAGACCATGTCCTGAGCAGGGTTAATACGTCCCTGACATCCCAGGTGATATTATAGCGTGGTGTAGGCGGATTCATATTGAATATACCCCGCATGAGTCTGGACACTAGCCTGTTGGATCCTACCCCAATCTTGAGGTAGAATGATAGCGCACTTCTGGCGCTGTTGATGGCACTGTAACTTAAGTGTTCATCATGGTGCAACCCCGCGAGGAATTCCAGGACGTCGGTTATTGTCACGTCATCGTACGTGATGCGAGAGCGGCTGCAGTAGGCTTCCCACTTCTTAATATGCGAGCGGTATCTTCGCCTTGTGGACTCTCGACACGACGCCCCGATGGTATCCATGGTCCGAGCCGAGAGGCCGTATTGGACTAACGGCCTGTTCAGAACCTGCAAGCCAACAAATTTAAATAGCCATGGCAGGGATGTGGCTCCCCTGACACAGGGTGAGTAACCAATTGTGGGCAACCCTTCAAAAGGACCCAAGGTTCGTTGAGCATGTCAAAGACCACCGGATACCAAGGCTGTGTGGGCCAGTCGGGTATAATAAGGATGCCCTTGGCAGCATCTGCCTGAATCTTTCGCAATACCCGACTGATGAGGCAAACGGAGGGAAGGCATAGAAAACCCAATTCCCCCAGTCCAGCGAGAATGCATCTAGCGCTATTGCCCCAGGATCTGGTTCCCATGAAACGTAGGCTGGTACCTGATGGTTCAACCGTGACGCAAAAAGGTCAATGTCCGGTTTACCAAATTTGGCTGTGACTTTAGCAAAAATCTCAGGATGCAACATCCATTCAATGTTGTCATTAAATTTGCGTGACCTGGTGTCCGCCACAGTATTAAGCTCACCTGGCAAATAGGTAGCTGAAATCCAAATGTCTCTTTGAATACACCAGAGCCAAATTGAGTTAGCCAATTTTTCACACGAAACTGACCTGGTACCACCCATATGGTTTAAATATGCCACAGCTGTGGTGTTGTCTATTTGGAGACGGACGTGTGCTCCAACAAGCTTGGAACAATATGCACGAAGTCCGTGGAATGCTGCCAGCAACTCCAAATAGTTAATCCCTTGAGTCAACAACATCGATGCCTCAAGGGTGTCCCATCTACCCCCACAACTAGAGCAATTATCAGTAGCTCCCCAGCCATTGGAGCTTGCATCAGTCTGTAAATATACCACCGGATTAGCCTCCCTGACAGGCTGAAATGAGTTGCTAATGTGACACACCCACCATTGCAACTCAGTTATCGCTTCGGACGGCAGCTGCATAGATCGATCGTAATGACCAGCGTTCCATTTTAACGCAGTAATTTTAGCTCTCTGCAAATTCTGATAATGCAAAGGTCCATATCGTGCTGCCAGAAACAAAGCCACTAACTTGCCAATTACTGTGGCTGTATGCCGAATCGATGGTATATTGGTGCCAATTAAATCTCTGCACACCTTAGTGACTTCCTCAATTTTGTTAATTGGTATAGTTATCCTCATGCTCATTGAGTTCACCGTGAACCCTAGGTAATTAATTACCTGGGCATGGCAGAACTTTGATTTCTCTGGATGGACAATGAATCCTAATTGTTGAAATATATTGACAGCAGCTGCAACACCCTGTTCAGCCAATTGCAGGGTGTGGCCCACAATAAAGACATCATCTAAATAGGCCATAACTATATGATGTCGTTGTCTCAAATAAGCCATGATTGGCTTCACCAATTTAGTGAACAATCTAGGGGCTGTAGTAAGCCCATTAGGCAAAGCCTTATACTGCCAAAGTTGCCCCATCCAGATAAATTTCAAAAACCTTCTATCATCTTTCTGGATGGATACTGAATAATATGCATCCCTCAAATCAATGCATGCCATAAAGCAGCCATGAGAAATCAATGATTTGGCTGTTTCAAACGTATCCATTTTAAAATGAGTATATGTTACAAACGTATTCAAACGGGTTAGATCAATAATGACACGACAGCCTCCATCCTTCTTAGGTCTAGTAAATATGTTCGAAACAAATTCAATTGGCTCATGCACTGTTTTCTCAATCACACCCTTCTGTTCCAAACTTAAAATTTCCTTGTAACCTGCTGCCTGTTCTGCAGCAGACAATTTGAACGTACGACCAGGCATGTGCTGGGATGGAGGAATGTCGCCATTAATAAACTCAATTTTATGCCCCTGAATATTCCGCAATACATACTCATCACCAGTAAAATTACCCCATGCATCCAAAAACAACCGTAAACGACCACCAACATGGGAAGTTAAACAGAGAGAAAAGAGAGAACCAGACCCCCTCACCTCCGTGGTTACCGGCGGTCCTTGACACGTGTGGGTGGCCGTGGAGGTGCTGGGTTGGCTTGAGGGCGCGGCGTCTTCGATTTCCAAAAAGGTCTCTGCCGACCCTGTCCTAAAAAAGACCCTTGGTGCTGGTTCTGGTGTTGTTGTCGTTGTGGAGCTAGAGGGTGAGTCCTCGTCGAGGCACTGGCCGACCCTCGTGAGCGAATGTATGGAGCTTTTGAGCCGGACGGTGTGGGGGCACTCTTAGAGCGCATGATCCCCACCGTTTTGGCTTGTTCGTCAAGCTCTTTGACTCTCTTCGAGAGGTCCTCACCAAAGAGCTGACGGGGCGGCGGCGGCGGCGGTGGTTTGCACAATCCTGCAAACTTCGGGTTGAGTGCTGGGCGGATGCTGTTTTTGCGAAACCCGTTGATTTCGTGCTGGGTCGCGCACAATAAGGCCAGAGCATCTTCCTGGTCCAAATTCAGCTCGTCCTCGTCCACCGACCGCGCAAAGGCGGTAATACCGGCCGTGAGGAGTTTCAGGATCCGCTGCAATTGTAGCTCTTGTTGACGGATAGCCGCACTGATGTTGCCCCATATTGGCGTATTGACCACAGGCACGTTGAGGGAGTTGCAGTTTGATGGAGCCTTGTGACGGCTCATAGCCTGGATGAGGACTTCTTCCTGCAGCACCTGATTATTAAGAAAGTCCACTGTGGCTGCCAGCTTTGAATTGAGAGGAAGACCAGCCGTATGTGGGGCCGCGAATTTGGTCGCCACATCCAAAAGTTCCTCCGCTGGCACCTCCACCGGAGGTGGTACGGGATCCACCAGAACCTCCTCCTCGTGCTGCTCCAGGCTGATAGTAGATGTTGGTGAAGACGCCCTGTGCCTGTTGCTGCCCTGCTGTTGTTGACGTTGAAGCAGGAGCTCCAGCAGCCGCTCCATACGGTCAATACGCCCTTCACCCTGAACACTCAGGTGGTCGGAGTCCTCCGGCTCTGAAAAGAAACCGGGCTCCTGTCATCGGCCCGCACCTCGTCGAGGCCCTGCCGGTGCCGGTAGTTGTCGCTAACAGCCGCCGAGGCGAAACTGCGCGATTCCTGCGCGGGCGTGTTCAATCGCCTCCGTTTAGCGAGAGCTGAAGCCGCTGCCACTAAGGGCACATGCGGCGAGGTGTCGGCACCAGCCGAAGCATGGCTGCCTGGGGCCCGCGCAGTCTTGCCGGCTGCCCACATCGTGGACGTTGCCGACGCATGGTCTCGCCCACCCATCCATGGGGGGCTCGGCGACCGCGACGAGACCCGACTCAACCGACCCGTCCCGGCGTCGAGAGTCGGGGTGTGCCGGCTGGACCTCACAGCCGCCCCGGGTCTCGCCCTGGAACCTGACCGCTCCTCCGCGACAGGCAATGCCTTAGCCCTAACAGGGTTAGGCTTCTGGACTCCTCCCCTCCCCCTTCTCGGAGGGCTGAGTGGAACAGGCCGTGCAACGGCACGCGCCCTGCTCGAGGTCGCCAGCGAGCCCGCTGACAACCTGACTGCCATGGCAGGGTCCCCCTGCTCTGGCGGCACACCACACTCCTCCTCACCGAACTCCTCCGAGCTGTGGTGTGCTGGCGGATCTGGACCTGTGAACACAGGGCTTACCCACATCTCCGACTGAGTCCCGGCCTGCGCTGCAGGTACTGCCGATGGTAAAGGCCCCGGAACTGTTGACCGGCGAACTCGTCCTGACGTCCTCCGGCCCTTCGAACTCCCATCCATGTCCTTGCTGCAAGACATAATCAGACAACAAGGACCACCAACTAAAGGTGGAATACTCACCTCCGTGGCCCCTTATGAAGGGCTGGCGAGGAGCGCGCTCCACCGCCAGCCGTCGCAGCAACGCGTTACGACGATATGTCGAGCATGCGCGCCGGCGGGCTCTTCACGAAGTCACTCACGTGACTCCGAAATGAAATCTAAATGAGTTAAGCAATTCTCACAGGACTAGATAGACTGGATGTGAGGAGCAGAACAGAATCCTGAACAGAATTGGAATACTGGGCAAGATATTTAGAACTGAAATGGGCAATTTTTTTTCACTCAGAGGGCGGAGAAGATTTGTAACTCACTATCCAAGAAGGCTATTGAGGCCAAGTTGCTAATTTTTTTTTAAATTGTAAATTTATTAATGCAAGGCAAAAGTGGGAATATAGAATTGACATTGGTGATCAGCAGGCTCAAAACATGAATGGTTTGCTCCTGCTCCTACTTTCTATGCTTTCATATTTCTACTCAATGAACCAAATGACACTTGTAGACAAGTCTAATGTTATTATGATTCTGCTCCAATATGCTAATGTTATCCCACTTTTTAAGAAAGGCGGGAGAGAGAAAACATGGAATTATAGAGCAGTTAGCCTGACACCGGTGGTGGGGAAGATGCTGGAGTCAATTATAAAAGAGGAAATAGCCACACATTTGGATAGCAGTAACAGGATCGGTCCGAGTCAGCATGGATTTACCAAGGGGAAATCATGCTTGACTAATCTTCTGGAATTTTTTGAGGATATAACTAGGAAAATGGACAAGGGAGAGTCAGTCAGTGTAGTGTACCTGGACTTTCAGAAAGCATTTGATAAGGTCCCACATAGGAGATTAGTGGGCAAAATTAGGGCACATGGTATTGGCGTTGAGTGCTGACATGGATAGAAAATTGGTTGGCAGACAGGAAACAAAGAGTAGGGATTAACGAGTCCCTTTCAGAATGGCAGGCAGTGCCTAGTGGGGTACCGCAAGGCTCGGTGCTGGGTCCACAGCTATTTACAATATACATCAATATTTGGATGAAGGGATTCAAAGTAACATTAGCAAATTTGCAGATGACACAAAATTTGGTGGCAGTGTGAACTGTGAGGAGGATGCTATGAGAATGCAGGGTGAATTGGACTGGTTGGGGGAGTGGGCAGATGCCCGGCAGATGAAGTTTAATGTGGATAAATGTGAGGTTATCCACTTTGGTATAAAAAACAGGAAGGCAGATTACTATCTAAATGGCGTCAAGTTGGGAAAACAGGAAGTACAACGAGATCTGGGGGTCCTTGTTCATCAGTCTATGAAATTAACCATGCAGGTACAGCAGGCAGTGAAGAGGCATGTTGGCCTTTATAACAAGAGGAGTCGAGTATAGGAGCAAAGAGGTCCTTCTGTAGTTGTATAGGGCCCTAGTGAGACCACACCTGGAGTATTGTGTGCAGTTTTGGTCCCCTAATTTGAGGAAGGACATTCTTGCTATTGAGGGAGTGCAGCGTAGGTTTACAAGGTTAATTCCCGGGATGGCGGGACTGTCATATGCTGGGAGAATGGAACGGCTGGGCTTGTACATGCTGGAGTTTAGAACGATGAGAGGGGATCTTATTGAAACATATAAGGTTGTTAAGGGTTTGGACGCGCTAGAGGCAGGATACGTTCCCAATGTTGGGGGAGTCCAGAACCAGGGGTCACAGTTTAAGAATAAGGGGTAAACCATTTAGAACGGAGTCGGCTAGTACTCGCTGGAATTTAGAAGATTGAGGGGGGATCTTATAGAAACTTACAAAATTCTTAAGGGGTTGGACAAGCTAGATGCTGGAAGATTGTTCCCGATGTTGGGGGAGTCCAGAACAAGGGGTCACAGTCTAATGATAAGGGAGAATTCCTTTAGGACCGAGATGAGGAAAACATTCTTTACACAGAGAGTGGTGAGTCTCTGGAATTCTCTGCCACAGAAGGTAGTTGAGGCCAGTTCATTGGCTATATTTAAGAGGGCTTTAGATGTGGCACTTGTGCCTAAAGGGATCAGGGGGTATGGAGAGAAGGCAGGTATGGGATACTGAGTTGGATGATCAGCCATGATCACATTGAATGGCGGTGCAGGCTCAAGGGCCGAATGGCCTACTCCTGCACCTATTTTTCTGTGTTTCTATGAGGAAACACTTTTTCTCACAGAGAGTTGTGAGTCTGTGGAATTCTTTGCCTCAGAGGGCGGTGGAGGCCGGTTCTCTAGATACTTTCAAGAGGGAGCTAGAGAGAGCTCTTAAAGATAGCGGAGTCAGGGGGTATGGGGAGAAGGCAGGAACGGGGTACTGATTGGGAATGATCAGCCATGATCACATTGAATGGCGGTGCTGGATCGAAGGGCCGAATGGGCACCTATTGTCTATTGTCTATTGTCTATTATAGCAGAAAGATTGTCTTCAAAGCAGCTTTTGTTGCAACAAAACCACCATCATCTCTATAAACAAATTCTGAGTTGGTTCTTGTCGGTAAAAGGATTCCAAAGGGGAATGCTATTTTGGGGAACACCATGACCAGATCCAGACAAGACGGGACCAAATAAAAATCATAAGCAACCTGGATTGTTTTACTTTCTCAATTGGATACAAAGTATTACATGGCAATTTTTTTTGCAGCAAATGTCCGTTCTTCCCAGTGCCCTTGCCAAAATTTATTCTTCATCAAAAACATCACAGAAACAAATTATTTGGCTATTATTACATACAAATTGATTGCATTATTTCCTACATTACAATGGCAACTAGACGTCAGTGTTTTATGACATCCTGACATTGTTAAAGCTTAACATAAATCCAAGGCTTGCTTTATTTTTACATTAACTGCACCCTCTTGTTGTTGTTTAGAACGGAGATGAGGAAACACTTTTTCACAGAGAGTTGTGAGTCTGTGGAATTCTCTGCCTTAGAGGGCGGTGGAGGCCGGTTCTCTGGATATTTTCAAGGGAGAGCTTGATAGGGCTCTTAAAGATAGCAGAGTCAGGGGATATGGGGAGAAGGCAGGAACGGGGCACTGATTGTGGATGGTCAGCCATGATCACATTGAATGGCGGTGCTGGCTTGAGGGGCCGAATGGCCTACTCCTGCACATATTGTCTATTGCCTATTGTCTAAGTCTAATCTCACATAAAAGTAACCAGATCCTTTGACGATCAATATGAAGGAGTGTTTCAGGAATGCTTGGAAGATGTGTGATTGTAAGAGGGGTTGTTTGAAGATAAAACTGATAATGTTCCTCATGTTCCTCCTGATAATGTGAAATCTTTATCTGTTTTATCAAGTAATCTGCTAAAAACCCTCATCCATTTGTTGTTAACTAGATTTAAATATTACAATGACTGCTTGGGCCATCTTCTATAAACCTGAAATGGTGTCCACAACCTAGCATGCTATCCGCAACCTAGCACGCAGAAACCTTGTTCACTATCACTCCTGTGTTTTCTAATCTGAACTGACTCATAATCAAGAAACAGTCAATGTTAAATTAATTAATCTTGAATTTCAAATGCAGTTCATCTGCAGACCCGACCCTCCATATGCAATCTCCTGCAGCCCTTTAGCTCTCCAAGATCTCACCCGGAACTATAAATATTCATTTTATTTGTCTACAGCATATTGCAGCTGTAATTTGGGCCACGTCCAAAGTGTTACTCACCTGGGCTACTGCGAAGGATGTGATCGCTCTACAAAGCTGCATAGGTGATCTATAAGGATATTGCCAATGCTAGACGGTTATAGCTAAGCTGAAAGACTGTCTAGGATGGGGGTTATACACATCAGACTTATGGCTGGCCCTACATATGAATGAGCTCCCATATTATTAAATTCAAAAGTCTTACATATGAGCATTCGTTCGTGCCAATGAAACTAATAGTATTATTAGTTTCCTGCCTCTCTCAACTTTTAGTAATTGTTCTTTCTTAACGCCTCATGTGCCTTTGATTTCATTCATTACATTAATGTGGAGGTATTGTTACAATATCAAAAGATTTTTCTGTATTTTCTGCCACAGTCAAAATTGACTTATGAGCATCTGCAAGAAAGGCAACCATTCATTACCTGGGAACTGTCTGTATTTTCTTTGATACAAAGCAGACCCAAGGTGATTTAGATGAGGTATTTAGATTTATGAGAGTTCTGTGGGCAACATAGTGGCGTAGCTGTACATTTGCTGCCCTGCAGCCCCAGAGACACGAGTTCGATTCCTGACTACGGATCCTGGCTGCACGGAATTTAAATGTTCTCCCTGTGACTGTATAGATTTTCTCCGGGTGCTCCAGTTTCCTCCCACACTCCAAAGACGTACAGGCTTGTAGGCTAATTGGCTTCCGTAAATTGAAAATTGTCCCTAGTGTGTAGGATAGTGCTAGTGTGCAGGGCACTCGCTGGTCGGCGTGGATTCGGTGGGCCTATTTTCGTGCTGTATCTCTAAAGTCTACAGACAAACAGCAGGATGGTGGAGTTCACCTAAAGTAAATTTTGGGGATATACAAATCTTTGGAATTAACTACCCATGATGACCACGGAGGTTCTGTTGCCTAATATATTCAAAGCAGATATTAATAGTTTAGATATTAAAGAAACAAAGGGATTCTATGATTAGTCCAGGAAAACAGTACTACGGTAAAATACCTGTCATAATGTTATATTTGCAAAGCAGATTCTGAAGTAACTCCTCCACGGCCAGAGTGAGCAACACCGCAAGTTGGAGGAACAGCACCTCATATTCCGCTTGGGGAGTCTGCATCCTCTGGGCTTAAACATTGAATTTTCTCAATTCTGTTAACCCTGGCTGCCTCCTCCCCTTCCCACCTCTCCCTCAGCCCTCGGGCCCTGGCATTCCTTCTCTCTCTATCTCTCCCCCACCCAAGTCGCACTAGCTTCTCATTTTCACACTACAAACAGCTTACAATGGCCTGTTTCCTTTATCATCGATACTTTTTTGCATATCTTTCATTCATTGTTCTTTATCTCTCCACATCACCGTCTATATCTCTCGTTTCCCTGATCCCTGACCAGTCTGAAGAAGGGTCTCGACCCGAAACGTCGCCTATCTCCTTCGCTCCTTAGATGCTGCTGCACCCGCTGAGTTTCTCCAGCTTTTTGTGTAACCTTCTGAAGTAACTAGGCAGGAGCTAGGGAGAGTAAATTGGGAGCAGTTATAATTGGGTAAGTCAGCATCTGATATGCGGGAGTTATTCAAAGGCTAGTTGATCAAAGTTCAGGACCAGCATGTTCCAGTAAGGAGGAGGGATAAGGATGTCATGGTAAGGGAATGTTGGGTGATCAAAGAGGTTGTAAATGTGATCAAAAGGAAAAAGGAAGTGTATATAAGGTTTAAGAAAATGAAATCAAACTGGGCCTTTCAGCAAGTAGGAAATAACAAGATGAAGGGCCAAAATCCCAAAGCGTTTAATATTTACATTAAAAACAAGAGGGTAACCAGGCAGAAGAAATAAACTCAAGGATAAAGGAAGGAATTTGTGCTTGGTCAGAGGGTGGAGGCAAGGTATTAAACAAGCATCTTGCATCTGTTTTCACCAAGGAGAGGGGCGTGGAGGGCAGTGAGATCAGTGTGGAGAGTAGTAATATGCAAGGGCAGTTTGAAATGAAGAACAATGTGTTGTTGGGGCTCTTGAAGGGTATTAAGAAGGATAAATTCCCTGGGCCTGATCTATCCCAGGTTATTTAGAAAGGTATGAGAAGAGAATGCAGGATCCTTGGTGAAAACCTTTTCATCTTCTTTAGCCATGGGCGAGGTCCTGGAGGACTGGAGAGTAACCAATATAATTCCTTTATTTAAAATATAAGTTAGGGAGAATCCAGGGAATTATAGGATAGTGAACCTCACATCGGTTTTGGGGAACTTAGTAGTGAGGATTCTTGTACATTTTGACCCCAGTATGACTTTGTACACAGCAGGTAATGTCTTACTAAGTTGATTAAGTCTTTTTGAGATGACAAGGATCGAATGTAGGGCAGTAGATGTTGCCTATATCGATTTTAGAAAGGCATTCGATATAGTCCCCCATGGCATGCTGATCCAAAAGATTAAGATGTACATGATTCACAGTGACTGGTTGTACGGATTCAGAATTACCTTACTAACAGAAAACAGAGGGTTGTGTTGAAAAAGCATCATACGGGCTGGATGTTTGTGATGAGTAGGGATCTGTGCTGGGACCTCTGCTGTTTGTGATATATATATACATTATATATATATATGACTTGGACATTAATGTAGATGGTCTGTTTAGTAAGTTTACAGATGGTCTGTTTAGTAATTTTACAGATGGTCTGTTTAGTAAGTTTACAGATGACAGCGAGACTGCTAGAGGTGTGGACCATGATGAAGGCTTTCAAAGTATACAGCAAATAAAGATCAGCTATAGAAATGGGTGGAGAAATAGAACATGTAGTTGAACCTGAGTAAGTGTGAGGTGTTGCACTTTGGGAGGTCTCTCTGAACAGCTCCTTGAAAGTGGCAACACATAAATCGTGTGGTAAAGCAGATGTATGTATGTTTGCCTTAATTACAGTAATTGGGATCTTTGGTCAGGAAGTCATGAAGCAATTGTATAGGGCATTGGTTCGGCCGTATTTGGAGAATTGCTTACAATTCTGGTTACCCCATTACAGGAAGAATGTGGTGGCTTTGGAGGGGGTGCAGAATATTCTCAGCCTCCAGTGTTCCAGAAAAAAATAATCCAAGTTCATCCAACCTTTCCCTGTCCAAGCCAAAAATATTTATTCCAAGCAACAGAACTGATCCCTGCAGAACATCACTGGTCATAGACCCCCAGCTATAATGCCACCTTCCACCACTACTGGTGGAAGGTGTCATGTTGTTCCATTGTTTAAGAAGGGTTCAAAGAATAAACCTAGCAATTATAGACCGGTTAGTTTGACGTCAGTGGTGGGCAAATTAATGGAAAGGATACTTAGAGATAATATATATAAACATCTGGATAAACAGGGTCTGATCAGGAACAGTCAACATGGATTTGTGCCTGGAAGGTCATGTTTGACAAACCTTCTTGAATTTTTTGAAGAGGTTACTAGGGAAATTGATGAGGTTAAAGCAGTGGATGTTGTCTATATGGATTTCAGTAAGGCCTTTGACAAGGTTCCCCATGGAAGGTTGGTTAAGAAGGTTCAATCTTTGGGTGTTAATGGCGGAGTAGCAAGATGGATTCAACAGTGGCTGAATGGGAGATGTCAGAGAGTAAAGGTGGATGGCTGTTTGTCAGGTTGAAAGCCGGTGACCAGTGGGGTGCCTCAGGGATCTGTGTTGGGTCCACTGTTGTTTGTCATATACATCAATGATCTGGATGATGGGGTGGAAAATTGGATAAGTAAGTATGCAGATGATACTAAGATAGGTGGTGTTGTGGATAATGAAGTAGATTTTCAAAGTCTACAGAGAGATTTGGGCCATTTGGAAAAGTGGGCTGAAAGATGGCAGATGGAGTTTAATGCTGATATGTTTGAAGTGCTACATCTTGGCAGGATAAATCAAAATAGGACGTACATGGTAAATGGTAGGGCATTGAGGAATGCTGTGGAACAGAGGGAGCTAGGAATAACTGTGCATAGTTCCCTGAAGGTGGAATCGTATGTAGATAGGGTGGTAAAGAAAGCTTTTGGTGTGCTGGCCTTTATAAATCAGAGCATTGAATCTTGGAGTAGGGAAATAATGTTAAAATTGTACAAAGCATTGGTAAGACCAATTCTGAAGTATGGTGTACAATTTTGGTCACCTAATTATAGGAAGGATGTCAACAAAATAGAGAACGTACATAAGAGATTTACTAGAATGTTGCCTGGAAAGTTACAGAGAAAGGTTGAACAAGTTAGGTCTTTATTCTTTGGAACGCAGAAGGTTAAGGGGGGACTTGATTGAGGTCTTTAAAATGATGAAAGGGATAGACAGAGTTGACGTGGATAAGCTTTTCCCATTGAGGGTAGGGAAGATTCAAACAAGAGGGCATGACATGAGAATTAAGGGACAGAAGTTTAGGGGTAACATGAGGGGGGACTTCTTTACTCAGAGAGTGGTGGCTGTGTGGAATGAGCTTCCAGCAGAAGTGGTGGAGGCAGGATCGATTTTAACATTTAAAAGTAAAGTGGATAGGTATATGGATGGGAAGGGAATGGAGGGGTATGGTCTGAGTGCAGGTAGATGGGACTAGGGGAAAATAAATGGTCGGCACGGACTGGAAGGGCCGAGAGGGCCTGTTTCCGTGCTGTAATTGTTATATGGTTATATGGTTACTGTCTGTCTTGTAATTTTTTTAATTTTTAGTCAGTTTTAAAAGTTTGTTTAGGGATTCTTTAGCTTTTCGGTGTGGGGGAACGGGTAGGATAAGGGGGAAACTGTTTCCCAGTCATTTCCTGGCGAGGACGCAGCTAGTCGCGTCCTCGCCCCCCCCCCCCCCCCTCGCGGCCTACCACCTGGATTGGAGCGGCCTTTCCAGCCGTGGACCCGGACCAGAGCTTCAGCGGCGGCGGCGCAGCGCTGGATACATCGCGGAGCGGGCAATTGCCTACCTGGATCGCCGTTGAAGCTCCGGAGTGTTGGGCCAACATCGCGGAGCTGTGGTTCGTAGAGCTTCCAGCACGGGCAGCGCTGACTTCAATATCGTGGAGTTCTGGGGCCCCTTGCCGAGGGCCGCTAGCGTTGACTCTCCGACCAGTGCGACCTGTGGACTTCGGGAGCCGCGGACGTTCTCCAGTCCCGACATCGGTCTACCGTCACCCCGGCGAGCGGGCCTGACCATTGGGTCATCCGTAGCGGTGACAGCGGGGGGTTCGGATGCCCCCCGACCATGGGAGGACAACAGAGGAGGATGACTGAATTTTGGCGCCTTCCCTCACAGTGGGAAACTTTGACCCCACTGTGTGGGGATGTCTGTGTTAAGACTATCGTGTTATATACTCTTTATTATTCATATGGCTGTATGGCGACCACACATTTCACTGTACCATTTGGGACATGTGACAAATAAACGTATCTTGTATCTTGCATCTTGTATCAATCGTCCTAGAATCTCCAACTAGTGGAAACATTCTCTCCACATCCACTCTAGCCAAGCGTTTCACTATTCTGTATGTTTCAATGAGGTCCCCCCTCATTCTTCTAAACTCCAGCGAGTAAAGGCCCAGTGCCGACAAATGCTCATCATAGGTTAACCTACTCATTCCTGGGATAATTCATAGGTTAACCTATTCATTCCTGGGTACAGAGGTTTGAGTTTACGTCCATCCAGATTCAGGGACAGTTTCTTCCCAGCTGTTATCAGCTTTATCATGCACTAAACGTTATTCCCTTTATCTGGATCTGTACACTGTGGACGGCTCGATTGTAATCATGTGTTGTCTTTCCAATGACTAAATATCAAGCAACAAAAATCTTTTCACTGTATCTTGGTACACCTGACAATAAACTAAACTAAACCATGGATCCCATGCACCTTAATCCTCTGGATCAGCCTACCTTTGGGTACCTCATCAAATACCATTCTAAGGTTCTTGCAGACAACATTCACTACCCTAACCTCATCAATCACATTTGTCACCTCCTCAAAAAACTCAATTACGTTTGCAAGACGTCTCCTGCCCTGCACAAAGCCATTGTGATCACCCCTAATTAGTCCATTATCTTCCAAATACAAATAATTCCTATCCCTAAGAATCCTCTCAATACCTTCCCTACCACTGATATGAGGTTCACCGGCATATGATACCCTGGCTTGCCCATTCATCAAGGTCCGAGCAATGTCCTTTCTTGCCTCTCTCAATAACTCTCAATATCTTTCAGTAGATCCTATCTGGCCCTGTTGACATCCACCGTAATGCTCTTCAAGGGACACAACACTACCTCCTTGATATCAAAATGCCCCATCATATTAATATATCCCACACTGATTGCACATTCCTCCATATAGATCTCAATATCGCTGTGTTCTGGTTCCACAAAGTTTTAGTATTTCTAAGAGATAGTCACTGTGTGCTAATCAGAAATTAGAAGATAATGTTTAGAGAAATAGTGGCTTTAATCCAAAGTATAATCACCACATTTAGAGTTGAGTGTCATCGCACACATTTAGAGTTGAGTGAAACTTATCATCTAGATCCAGAAACTCCTGAGATAATTTTAAAAAGCTACAAGGTATTGAGTGTGTGGTTTTTGATCCTATTAAGACTAAACTTCAGAAACACCTTTTCAGTTCACAACCCTCTTTGAAAAATGGCTCTTGAGTTTGCCAGCATTGTTGACTCTTACCATAGAATGTGAGATTGTTACACAGCTATTTTTGAAAATGGGAAGAAACAGTGATTGTTCGCAGTAAATCTCATTCCAAGTAAAAGGCTCTCTGAGGATTTCAGTAATCCTTGTTGGTTAAGGTAAGATTTTGATGTTTGTTTTCAATGACAACAAGTTGTTAGCAATCTAGTAAATCAGTTAAGAATTATCATTCTATTCATAGTGACTAATCCAACCAATAGAACCTTTTTGTCTTTAAGACCCCTTAATGGTACCCTGGAGATTACTTAGTCATTTATATTTTTTAATATTCCTTTATTTCAAACTCAATTTGATTCCTACTCTGTGCAACCCCATCCTCTACAGTGCAGGCACTGATCAATAACAGATTCAAAGACTCAATTTTCAATCAAGGCAGCAGGCTGAACGGAACTGCTTTGCACCCACGACCCACACAATGGTGAATTCAATGGTGCACTGTTGATCCGTTGGCAATGAGCATGCCTGGCTGAATGTTGGCAGGGGTGAATAGGACTCGTTGCATATCCTCCAGCGACCATCACTTGGGAACTTCCAGCAGTCAGGTTACAAAGACATACAAAACAGCTGGCTTTGTGCCAGCTTTTGATGAGGCCGATGAGGAAACCTACTGATAGCACAATGTACACCAGCCATTGCTAGTATTCAATATGTCAATAAAATGGATTTCTTTGGTCAGAGCTGCTGGAGTTTTGTTTTAACTTCTTGACTATTCCCAAAGTATAGTTCTTTGAGGTTTATTTCAGGCTAGGTAGCTATCTATGTCAGCCAGTTAATTCGATTGTTTTTGTTTTGTTAACTGATTGTCAGTGACTGGCGCACAGCACTTTCCTCTTAATTGAGTAATCTAGGCAGAAAGTCAAGGCCCAGAGTACAGAATAGAATTATTAGTGAAATAAAAGGTAGATCTATATGTCTGAAATAAATGGCACAAGGTTTGAGTCTCGGATGTTGCATAGGAAAAGCAAATCTGTTATATATCCTGAAATATGAAGTAATTGCATTTATAAAGAACCTTCCACTACCTCAACAAAGGATATTCCAAGTCTGGTAGGTATAATGTTAGAAATGAAGCAGCCGTTGTATCACAAATGTGACAATGACAGGAGAATTTCATTTAGTTCACTAAATTTGCTTCCGGCCTAATTCACAGACAGGGCACACTCCCACTTCCCTATTTCTCAGTATGACCCATAGGATTATTTAATCACCTGAGAAGAAAATTAGGGCATTTGTTTAAACTTTTTGGGCAGGTAGTTTACTCCTGCTACTTTCTTCTTGTGTTCTTACAAATCAAAACAGGGAGTGCTGGGTCCCATGGTGAGCCACAAATGACTGTTAAATTGCTGAGCTCAAATCACAAAGGGAATAAACAGCATTATTACAGCAAGGAGAAGCAGGAAGGAGAAGCTCACTGACAAAATAAAAGTAGAAAAGCTGTCATAAAGAAAGCATATCCAAAAAATAATAAGAAATCCCTCCAGCTATCATTCACAACTGTGACAATAAGAATTAAACAAACTGAATTTGAGTGGCTGTGTTCTGCCTTTCAGTGAGAGATGTTTATAGTTGGGAAGTGTTTTTGCAGTAGGGAGGTGCTGCCATTTCTAGATGTCATTCCTCCAGAGCCCCATAAAATGTAAGTTCAATGTGATTGGACCAAGGTAAGGAAGATTAACTCTTAGACTTCCAACAGGCGCAGAACAACTGAGTTTGAAACAGCATGTTGCTGTGACATGTCTAATATGATCCAACGCCAATAAAATTATCTGGATTTATTCATTTGCGGTAATGCACATCCCAAGCGCTCATGAGCTGAGCACGTGACCATTTCAGAAGACGGTAAATAGGCAACAACAAAGTTGTGTAGAGTTGCATAATGCCAAACCATATAAGAATGGCAGATTTTCTTTGCTAAGGGATTTTAGTGAAACAGTAGGTTTTTAGTGGCAATCCAGTAGATTTTGTGACAGGCATAATTTCAGGATTTGTAACTGAATTTAAGTTGTCCATCTTGTAACCCAGTGTAATATTGTAATTAGACCTGCCGCAAAAATACTTATTTTAAACCATGCTAGGGTTATTTATGCATTTATTCAATGGTATTTGTGGAGCTATTTAAAAAAGAAAAACACAAAATGGTATTGCTAAACATTGAGGTATGCAGTCAATTCAAGTTCATCTGGAAGCTTGATGTAGTGTCCATATCTCCAGTGTGGTGCACAGTAGGTAGTGATCATTTCAGAGTTGAATAAAGTACATTTCACCATAATCATAATGATTCATTCACTATCCATTTATGAGTAGCACAACCTATACTCTTCCATTTGAAATCAAGCATCAGGAGTGTTTAATTGCCATATGTTCTGAAACATAGCAATCAAATTCTTATTAGTAGCAACACAACAGGTTTGTAAACACACTACTCAATAGGGAACATGATTTACAAACAAACAAAAAACCTTCAATAAATGAAAAGCCAAAACCTGAAGATTCAAGCTTGTTCTTGAACCTGGAGGTGACAGTTTTCAGACTCCTATGCCTTCTGCTCCTTCTGGGCATTTTCAACAATGATATTATGGGTCAAAGGGCCTGTTCCTGTGCTGTCCTGCCTTATATTCAACTGGGGGTGTCCCAGTAATCCAAAAAGATGCACAGAATTTCCATTGACCTGGGTATACATTTGATGCCCTGATGTGTAAGTGATTGAGAATAGACATTTGTTCAGCGCAGACATTGTGGCCAAAGGGTACCCTACACTGTTCCTTTAAACTTTTGTATGATGTCTACCTGAGACTTTACAATGTTACAGGTAACTTAATGGTGTGAGTAACAGATGAGGGGCCCAATCTAATTGGATAATATGATATTATTGTATTATATGATCTATTTTCCGAGTTAATAATTGATATGTTATGTTTAACTGTCGGGCTTCTTCTCTTTAATGTCCATTCGTGGCAGGTGCCTGCATGGGTTTGTGAGATACATTTAGGAGAGCTGCCATAACCCTTTGCTGAAATAATTCAATCAGATCTATCATGATAAACTATAGCTAACCAACTCAACCTAGTATTCCAACTAATTTCAGTGTCTTTAGCTGGTTGATTGGGTGAAGTAATAGCTGACACAATTGGAAAATTAAGTACAGGTCCACCACTGATTTTCTGGCAACTGATGGCCCAGCACTTCCTTTAGTCCGGACAGAATTCCAAGAATGCACTTGAAGTCCCTCCTTCCGGAGGTCCCCCTGGAAATGGGGTGCTTAGGCCGGGTGAGGCAGCCGATCTCAACCGCATTGGGACATCCCCGTCAATTGACAGATCAAATTTGACCCCTGCGACCGGGATTCTGGTACTCCAGCCCGGCCGGTCTGTTCCCATTGGCGACTTCTGAGGCCAAATTTGCAAGCTTGTATCTAGATTCCCCGGTGGCCTAGGCGAACCGTTCTGGTACTTTTGGACTCCTCTCAGAGGCCTGCATCGGCTGGTGGATTCCACCACATCTTGGGTCAGTAGAGGTTGGCCTGGAAAAGTCCTCCTGGAAAAGCAGTGCTTCAGCTCCGCAGGTTGCCGTTGATCCAAAACTAATTGGGACTTCTGAGGACAACTGATGAACTGGTGCCCAGGCTACCCATGCAAGAAATGTAAAATTAATTTACATTTATTTAATTTTGTTCCTTGCTTTAGAGACATGGGAGAGATATAATTAGTGGATCGGAGGTGCATTTTTGTATAATTATTACGACCTCTCTTGGTCTGGTAAAACGGATAATACGGCAAGACTGTGAACCAAGCGTGCCGGTAAATCGATAGTGGATCTGTCGTGGCACAATTGATTGCGATTTCTTTTCAAATTCCTTTTTTCCCTGTTTACTTTCCATTCTAACTTTGGATTTTTGACTTTGAATGGTCATCTTTCAATATGAGCTTTCAATGTCAGAAATGTGGCATTTGGCAAGGTCATATCACAAGGGCAGCAAGGTATTTACACAAAATATGTCAGATAAGAATCTTTCACTCTCAGCACAAGTGTGTTTAGATGAGCACATTGGTTCGAAGCCTGCTCAGGGTAAATCTGAATGCTTCTGCATGCATGTCTGTATATAACGCCATAAAAATGCTTGGCTATGTATCTGCATGCACATGTGTGTATGTATACACATATCCAATGTGTGTATCATAAATGAGTGCATCCATATGCCTGCAGATGTGTGGATTATGTATGTTCACCTAGAGCTTAAACACATGCATCTGCTGTTATGTCTTGCAGTACATGCAGAAGTATGTATCTATGCACATGCGAAGTTAGCTTTTGTAAATTCTGAAAAATCTTATCATTACTGGCCAAACTCGAAAAAGCAAACTGCCAATGTTTTTGAACTGAGACTTTCATTGAACTGCTCTTTTCAGTGTCTTGCAGAGTTTGGCAGCAGCTGCACAGTTACACCACAGGCCATCACAATAAAATAAACAGCCAGTATAGAGTGAACTAGGCAGCAAAGAATTGCATGTAGTATTCACTGCTTCCTCTGAGATAAGGCACCTTCTGATTTGTTTTAATGAACTCTTCTCCCTCAATCATTTATTTTGGAAATTATACATTGAAGGCTAAATGCGCAAACCTGGCTTAGGTATCCTGTGAAGTTTTACTCCACATTTCTCCAGCTGCCAAGGGAATCGAATACATCTCTTTGTAGACTGGGCAAAGAATCCTGAGCAATACATACCCAAGGAGTGTGAAAATACAACACTCACAATATAACAGCCTGTGTCAGTGAGTTCTCATGGAAGGATGATAGCTTTGTTTCATTTTGATCCGGAATATTATGAGAACCGGGAAATTAGATACAAATAGACACAACAATCCCAAAGGGAATAATCCTGATAATTTGATTTCTCCTACCCTCCCCCCCCCCCCCCCCCCCACCCACCCCGAATTACCACACCACATTTGAGTGCCCATCCTTATGAACCTCCCCTATAGAGATTGTGGAGGGGGGAGTACTCAGGGCTGAAAACAGTATAGCCCAGGAACAGGCAAGAGGGGATAGTGTTGGGGGTAGTGGTGGGGAGGTGGAGTAGATGGTGGCTGGTGACATTCCAGTTTTCACACTGGATGAAACTCTGAGGCTATGTCCTCTGATCCTAGTGGGAGAGTCTAGGACCAGAGGTCATAGCCTCAGAATAAAAGGACGTTCCTTTAGGAAGGAGATGAGGAAGAAATTATTTTGCCAGACGGTGGTGAATCTGTGGAATTCAATGGCACAGAAGGCTGTGGAGGCCAAGTCAATGGATATTTCTATTGCACAGATAGATTCTTGTTTGGTGCAGGTGTCAGGGATTATCGGGACAAGGCAGGTTAAAAGGGGAAGATAGATCAGCCATGATTGAATGGTGGAATAGACTTGTTGGACTGAATGGCCTAATTCTGCTCCTATCACTTATGAACTACCCATTGTATATACAAACATCAGCAATACAATATAATAGCAACCACAGCTGAACATTGGATTGCCGAATCTATCAGCCTTGCACAGAGGGATTGGCCATTTTTAGGGAAATTCTGTTATTTACGCCACTTTTATTTACTCTATAAACTTTTCACATCTCTGTCTATTTAAGGGATTACTAAATGGATATAAATACTGATAGAGGAACATATGCAAACAGGCAAATAGACAAAGGCTCATTTAAATCAGAGAGAAAGACCAGATCCACCCTTCAGCTGCAGATTTATGCCAAAAGCATGAGAAGGCAGAAAGTATTTTTAAAAGTATGCATGCATTCAGTAATAACCCTACATAAAATGATCATTCACATAATGTGGATATTGCAGGCAAGGCTGCATGCATTTATTTCCCTTCCCTATTTACTCCATTCAATTAGTAGCCTATAAGGCCATTTCAGAGTACAGTTAAAATATATGTCATATATAGGCCAAGTTATGTAATGGATTTACAGAACAGTTATTAATCAGTTTCGTGGTGACTGTTATTAGCTTTTCATTCCAGTTTGGTTGCATTTAAATTCCCCAGCTGTTGTAGATTTAAACTCATATTACCAGATTAATTGTCCACGCCTCAGAATACATGCAATTAATTAACCAATACGCTTCCAGTTGTGATTGTCGAGTAGTAGAAAATGATTTCTTGTTCATGCCTGTTTTATTAATTTCACCAATGGTAACTGTTGCTTCAACTGTCAATCACCTAATTTTTGGAATACCCTCCATAAAAACCTTGTTCAACCTTTTCTCCTCCCTTAAGACAATCTCTTTGACCAATCTTTTAGCCATTTCACTAACCTCTTTCTACTTGTTTTGATTATGTTCCTGTGAACCACCTTACTTTGTTAAAATGCTGTATCAGTTCAAAATATTTTTGTTTGAGAAATAAATTAATCAAATGTATTTTAATATTTTGAACACACATCTTATTGTTGGTTTTGATGGATGATATAGGCAAAGAGTTAAGTGTCTGTTTAAGGCTGGAAGGGTGGTCTCAGGATGTGGGACATGGGTGGGACTGTCAGCCATGAGGAAACACTGATTCAGTTCTTCAAAGAGGAAATGGGCACAGATTTGAAGGAAATTGTTTTGAGTTCCTGATTAATCAGGTAGGCAGGACCCTGTTGGTGTCCCCGCCCTTTCCCACTGTTCCCAAGTTACTCCTGTTCAAGTGCGCCTGAGTCTGACAGCTCCAGAGATTTTGAGATAATCTCTGTGCAGGAGATACGTTTGGGGGATGGGAGATGGTAACCACTGTTTAGGAACCACTACTGCAAAAGTTCAAAATATCAAATGAGTCAGAGGGAAATATCATCAGAAATGCATACTCCGTGATGTGAATGGAAATTTAAACTATTTATATTTGAAACCTATATATTATATATTGCTGCGAGTGGGGAGAAATGAATGTTTTCCACAACATCAGAAAGGTACAACATCACTGGCACTGCTGGGAGCAAGCTAGGACTTGCTCAAATATATTGGTTTGTGCTTTTTTTGCATGGAGTACAGTTACTGCCCTAATCAAAATTTCCCTCTCTTTACACATCCCCAGCCTTCCAACATCATAAAAATGCCATTTGTTTCATTGATAAGATCCTGCAGTATACAGTATGATTGCACATCTGCCCATGTTAGGGGTTTCACACTTCCAAATTATTAATCCCAGGGTCACATTTCACCACCTGTGCATTGACTTTCATTGCTTCTTCATTGGTGGCTTTGATTATTCACGCATCAGAGATTCACAGGAGTAAGTGAGATTGTTGCATCTCTTTAAGGAGGTTTTTAAAACACACTTGTATCTTTTCCTCTAACCGCCTAGTAATCTCTTTTTGGAATATAATATCTGTTTAGGAAGCCTGGTATCAGGCATGTGAATTATGTGGTTTCCCCAACATAGCAAATTAGTGACTAGGATCTCGGTGCTGAAGGCAACATTGGTTTGTTTATTCTTCCAGTGAACTTAAAAGGATTTAGTTAAAAAGTTTTGATTATCTATCCATTGCTTTGAGATACCTGCAGTGTGATCAGTCCAAGTTTCAGAAGCATATTAGAGGACAAAATGTCCCTGCTGCCCATTTGACCATGAGTTTGGTATCCGGTTGTGGACTTGACCTTCAAATACTATTTTCAGTTGACCATCCTGCAGTCGCAAGGATATGGTCGATGAGAACGTTCATTGCCCTGGCCGCTGACGTTGATGCCGCCCTGGTGGAATGAGATGTAAAATTGTCAGTGTTAATACCGGCATAAACCAGAACCTGCTTCAGCCACCTTGAAATAGTCTGAACCGACCTTTTCTTTTGTGGTTACTTGTCGCTTAATAAACAATGCTGATTCCACACCTCTTAGGATTCTGGTGGCCTTGATATAATATAGCAAGCCTGCCCTCACACATAGATGTGAGTCCGTGGGGTATGCCGAAATATGATCTTACCACCCCTGGTCTGCTCTGCTTGTGTAGATCAGAAATGTAAAACATAATGGTATCTGCAGCCATTTCCATCCTATCTAGCTGCAGTGTTTGCAATGTCTGCCCTCGTTGTGCTGATGCTAGTGTCATGACTAAGGATGTAGCTGGAACCCCCTGGTGAAGTATTGTTAACACACTGTCAATATCCAAAACTGCATATACTTGTAGTGGGAGAACTTGTGTCAAAGATCATTTTACAACTCGATATCTGGGGTTGAAACCCAACAGAGTGGTTCCCGTTTGCTGCAGCTTTTTTTAGTAACTGAATTATTGTCAAAGACCATTTAAGAATGAACTGAAAGACGTCAGTAATCTGTACCATATTAAATGTAACATTAACATTAAACAAACCGCTTCCGACCCCCTCAATAAGAAATGTACTGCTTTTTTGGTGTTATCCCTGCACTCTGCAGTGAGCACATCCATGGATTGATGTGACAACCTAAGCCGTAAGGCAGTCCATTCAGAATGTGTAAGTCAATAATTGTTTCCTGAACCACAGTTTGAACCAGCAAAATTTTCGTTTTTTAGATTAACCGTATACGGTTCTATTAATATGCCTGACGAAAGCAGGAAACATGGCTGCATGCCAGTCAGACCGTACGAAAACTAAAGCGAGATCTTGCTGACTTATTTCAAGACCCGACAAATGAGGAAAAATGGAGGGAGACATAAAAGAACATTCTCTCCTTCTTGTAGCGAGAATGTATCTCTCGGCACTGTTATGCCACATATTTTTGCAATCAGTGAATAAGCATGAAACCAACATGTTGATATTCGATGTACCATTGAACCATACTTTCATAATACTTTGAGATCCAATACCTATTCTGTGTTGTCATTGATCTGAACTTGATGATACACCAGTGGCAAAGGAGATTAGGTAAATTATTATAGGATACTTTTACTTGATTGCCATGTGACTAACATATGCCATCACCGTAGTGTAACAACTTGAAGTTGAGCATGTAGATTATGTATATTTGATCAATAGCCCTTTACCCATGGGGTGCATCTAGTGTATATATATAGTTGATACCAACAACTGACGAATTGGCAACTCATGCAAATCTCATCCACCTCCAACTAGAAATGATATTCGCAATTTCCCACCTTGGAGCTCTTAGCATCAGTTTGTAAATAACTGAATTTCGACTGACCAAACTACTGGAGCAATGCTGAATACTGTTTGTTCATCATTGTGACTTAGGTAGCTTCAGCTGGCAATAGCATAAGGTTGTTAACAATGATCTACATGTCTTTTGAGAGGTTGCTACTTTGCACGATGTCAGTTCCCGGACTAGCACAGCTGGACACAGCTACTTTATTGCCAATTACTCTTGATGAATAGAAGTCCATTTTATAACAGGTTGCTATTAACTCCAATCACTTGCCACAGGGCAGAGTCATAGGCTACTTAATGGTTAAAGGTAAATCCCAATGACCAACAAGTCTATTTGGTAACAACTTAAAGTTAACTGGATGGATGAACCCAATTTCTCAAATATAGTTTGAGTCTGAAACATATGATTTTAACAAAAATACAGCATTAGAATATCATCCAGACAAGACATAACAAGTGTTTTTAAATTCTGAGTCCAAACACCAATGTTATTAATTAGTTAAATAACCTGGGTAAATAGATTATCCCAATTAACAATGTTTTACTGTTATTAGTACAGTTATCATTGCCTTTTGATAACCTCTGTAATGGGAACTGCATAGAATGGATTCTTATGAATCCGTTGTTCATCAGTAAAGAAGTTTCCTATTCAGAAAGTTCATATGCGAGTTAACCATTTTTCATAATGAACAGGCTACTCCTGCCATCATTCCATGGGTGCTTCGCACCATAACTCTGGCCCGATTTCCGAGCCTGTCTTAAAAGACAATCCTGGCCATAATCCCAAACTTGCTTGGAATGCTAGTATTGTGCAATTATACGTGGTTAAATGCCTCTAAGCAGATGCTTTTATCATTTGTGTGTTGTACAAACAAGTGTAAATATTACAAACATGTGAGTGGTCCACTTACCCATGTTTCGGAAGTGCCAGACCCACCTTGTTGAGTAAGACTGATAGGGTGCGTGAAACGTCTGCCCTTGCTGTCATGCTGCCACCAGCTTCAGTGAACCGCTTACTGCCGATGAGTGCCAGGGGTGTGTTCTGAAACGAATAACCTTTGCCCGCCGTTGCCCTTGATTGATCCATCAGCCAGATTTTTCCTGTTGAATACCTGAAATTTTACCTGAACCAGGTAATTTTGCCTTACCTGAATAGAAGATTCGGTGGCTGGCTCTCACATCCCCCTGTTAGCGCTGTTCACTGCCGGCACGCATGTGCTCCAGTATATTCCACCGACATCTTTAGAGCCCGTTACATCTGACCTTTCGTACTCCCCTCCTCAGAGAGGGCGATTCGTAGGCTGCCCTAAACAGGCGCTGCCGCAGGTCCCTGAGGATACCTGCGCTGATACGGCCCCCAGTGGACCTATACCAGGGTGGAACACTCTGTTGGGATGGCTAACGTTGTTGTCAGGAATGGTACCTCTGACACGTGCCCTTCTTCCCTTGGGGTCTGCTCCACAGCAATACCCTCAGCCTCGGCATCAGAATTACATTGACCCGGCATGCTCTCCTCCTCCAAGATGCGGACATGAAGCAGCCCTGTCACAGGCGCTGCTGGCGTGGCCTTTTCTACAGCCCAGCGCTGTCACACATTAAGCAGCCCTGTCAACGGGTGCTGCTGGCATGGGCTCTCCCGTACGCTGGCGCTGTGACAGATTTGGTATAATTTATCGTGGAGGCCACCTCTTCTCCCAGTGGCTCTCCTGACTCTGACGGGACAGCGAATCGTGCTGCCAGAGATGGGACATCTGGCAGCTGCCGTTCTTCGCTTGGATCGACCTCACCGTCAGAGTCGGGGTCAGAACTCAGCTGACCCGTTGCACGCACCTCATCAATGAGGGTGCTATCGAGCAGCCCTCTACTAGGTGTTTCTGGCGCGGCCTCTTCTCCAGCCTGGCGCCCACACCAGTCCTCCTCCTGGAGTGTGCCGTGCTGGAGCACCCTCTGCAACAGGTGCTCCATTTGGGATAACCGTTCAAAAATCGGTATCCAGCCCCGGAGGGGAATCCTCGCGGACCGACTCCCCCGATTCCGTGGGCCAATAAGGCGGATTGAGTTTTCGATGAATTCACCCCATGCCTGGGGACCACTATAAACGACGATATGTCTGTGAGCCGCTGACCCTACTGTCAGCGACTCAGCGGTAATACCGCGTTCATGCTTGATTTGCCCCTCCACGGGCATCACCGCAGGCTGGAAGCCACTGACCGCCTGCGGTGGTCTGGAATCGCGAGCCCGACATTTACCGGCTATCTGCTTCCACGGTTGAAACAGGGGTCTCCCCACAGCCCATAGCCGGCTTCACTCACCGGACTTCATGATAAACCTACCAGGAAACCTCTGTAAGGAGAGGTTCCTGCTCGAACAACAAACCCTGGTAAGTAAAACAAACTTACCTTCTAGGTTTAAACTTACCGCCGGCAGGAGCGATGCCCTGCCAGTCCGGTGCTTCGCCATGCGAACGATGTTATGACGCACATGCGGACTGGCAGGGCTTCATGGAATCACTCACGTGACTCCGAAGTAAAATTAATTTTATCATCGATAACAGTATATGCTTGCACCAAGGGGCAGATCTGCAATATGGAAAATTGTCCATATTTTCCACTCTTATAATGAACGTTATTTGTGACAGGACAGTCTGTTCAGCAGTGGTACATTGGTCCTAGATCATTGTTCTGTTGCTTTGAGTGCAAGGCCCATTACCCACAAAACAAATGGAAAATGGAATGAAGCTCAGCCTCCGAGCAAATGCAAACATTGTCTCCATACTGTAGCTTGACATCTGAGGTTGTGACAATCTTGGTTCCAGATTACCATAAGTTAATGGTGTCCCTTGAGTGCTGAAGCATAGTTCCCTATACACAAGACATTTGTCAGCAGTAAGGTGCAACATTTCAGAAAGTATTTAAGAACTTCAGCAAGGAGATTGTTTGCTCCCAAATCATTTTTTTTTTTTAACCTTGCATGCCGCCTTTCCAAATTATTGTCGTCTGGAATGACAGCAAAGATGAGCCCAAGTAGTTTACTGTCGGATGGAAAGATCCTCACATCCAAGACTCAGTGTCAGTTGAAGAGGTCTTCAAACTGTTTGTTTCAAGTGCGTTGACTGCTTCTCTGTCTCTCACGAGTTGATTCCTGCGTGTGGATCTCAGTAGGGTAGACATTTGGTATTTGTGGAGTATGCCATGATTGTATGTGTTTACTGAGGCCTCTGCACTCCATCCATCATCTGTTTTTATTGTCACATTTTCTGCTGGACCTTTGACTTCCAGTATCTGTTGAGCTGTAACTTTTCCCCTAAGGAATAATAGAGCTTCCAATCTAGGAATGCTTTTTGTTTGCAGTTAATTAATTACTCAATCTCCTGGTCAATCTCATCAAACAAGATTCTTGTTATTATTGGTAGAGAGGCCAAGAATCTCTTCACAGGTGCAAATTATGGTGAACTTGAAGGCAGCCAGCAAGCGCTTCAAATCGAGCTGAATCAAAGCGTTATCTGTGAGGTGTAGTCTGAGAAGACCTACTTTTGCGAGTTCCTTAAGAGTTTTAATATTGATCTTAATGCAGCATTGCTTCTGTTAACACTGGAGCACTTTCATGGTGATAATAGAGTGGTCTGTCTAGCAGTCATCAAAACGTCTTGCATGACTTGTGTAATCTGACTTCATTACAGTCTCACAATGATATTCTCAAATCTGCTGTCAATACTAGGACCAGGATTATTGCCATGTTGTGATATGCTCGTCCCTATGACAAAATTAGCTAATCATTAAGACACTTTGCTCCAAGCATTTAGTCAAGAGACCTATTGGAATTAGCCTTCCCTGTTACTTCCATGCAAATTATGTCTTGCCAGAGGGCTGCATACTTCCCTAATATAGTCTTCAAGTCATCCCAGAGATCAATTTCTCTCTCTTTAGGATGTTAGTGGAAGTAGAAGTCCTCTTTGGCCTTATCCAATGCCTGCAGTTTTGGAATAAATGCACTGATGATGATAGGATGGTGGTTCCTTGTTTGTGTGAGTTAAAGGGTCAAAAGGTGCTCCCAAATCCACAGGGAACAATCCTAATCACAATCCTATCTCAGCAACACAACCATTATGTTGCACAATGAACTTCAGCTTACACTATTGAGCTCTGGTTACCTAAAATAATTGATCATTTATTGTATTATTCTACATTTATTTGTTGTGTTGTTGTATTTATGTGCCTTTAAAGCAGCAGCGGGTATGAGTTTCATTGTACCGTTCCCAGTGCATATCACAATTAAACGCTCTTGATGCTTGACTAAAATACCAGACGAGTTCATTCTTGAATACACAACTCACTCCGTGAAGGTGGCACTTCCCTTCTGGTTTATCCCTTCCAGAAGATGTACCCAATGCCTTGTTCTTTAAATTGGCCACATCCTGTCATGTCTCCCTAAATCAGCTCTGTGATCTTAATATCAAAGCACCTGAGATCACAAACTATGTTAGAAGCATTGGATTCAGGACTGTTGTTGTGAAGTTTCTCCGCCATTCAGAAAAAATCATGTTGATCTAATCTTTGTCTCTACTCCAATTTTCTGCCTGATCCCCATAACCCTCGATTCCTTAAAGATCTATTAAAACATGTCTCACTTTCATTACATTCATTCATTCAGCTTCAAAAACTATCTAAGGTAGAGAATTCCAAAGATTCATTACCCCTTGAGAATAGGAATTCCTCTTTGGAAAAGGAAATTAGATCTTCTTTCATTCTTCTAAATTTCAGAGAGTGTGTAACCACTACTCATGTGGAATCAAACTCGCAAACCTTCTCACATTGTTTTATGGGTTCTCAGAATGTTGCCTGGGTTCCAGCAACTAAGTTACAGAGAAAGGTTGAACAAGTTAGGTCTTTATTCTTTGGAGCGCAGAAGGTTAAGGGGGGACTTGATTGAGGTCTTTAAAATGATGAAAGGGACAGACAGAGTTGACGTGGATAAGCTTTTCCCATTGAGGGTAGGGAAAATTCAAACAAGAGGGCATGACATGAGAATTAAGGGACAGAAGTTTAGGGGTAACATGAGGGGGAACTTCTTTACTCAGAGAGTGGTGGCTGTGTGGAATGAGCTTCCAGCAGAAGTGGTGGAGGCAGGATCGATTTTAACATTTAAAAGTAAAGTGGATAGGTATATGGACGGGAAGGGAATGGAGGGGTATGGTCTGAGTGCAGGTAGATGGGACTAGGGGAAAATAAATGTTCGGCACGGACTGGAAGGGCCGAGAGGGCCTGTTTCCGTGCTGCAATTGTTATATGGTTATATGGTTTTAAAAGCAAGTATATACTTTCTTAAATAAAGGGACCAGAATTATGCAGTTCTTCAGATGTGGCCTCGCCCAAGTCCTGTACAGTTGAAAGAAAATGTCCCTACTTTTACACTTCATTCTCACAATTACAGCTAATGTCCCATGTGTTTTATTAATTATTTGCTGCTTCCGTAAGCACAATTTAGGCTTTCAATATACCTAGATTTCTTTGAACAGCACTATTAAATAGTGTGAAAAAAGTGTGTTCAACATACATTAAAGTTCTTATTTCAGTGCTATGTGGAAACTTTAAAAGCACAATTCATGTAATTTAAGGTGCTTCACAAGCAATTGACTTTGGACTTCATTCAAAACAGGAAGAGTTAGCAAGAGATTAACTTCTCTGTAATTGCAGCTTTTGAAGGCGGCAAGGCAGTTACTAAGAGGCAGGCAGCATTTTGCCAAATGCTGATCCTACATTCAGTCTAATAAACAGCTCAATTGTTGTTAAAATGCTTAACCCTGCTTCTATTTGCAATAACAACTGTAAATGGACTGTCCCACTGCGGCGACCTAATTCGCGAGTTTAGAAGAGTTTGCCATTGACTCGTACTCGCAGCATGGTCACCACGAGGTCCTAGGAGGTCTTTGTAACTCTCCTTCATGCTTGAGAGTAGTCCCCGCGTACTCGAGGCCTCAGCTAGGTCGCGGCGTTTTTTCAACATGCTGAAAAATGCCTGCGAGTAAAAAAAGGTCGCCAATCAATATTTTTTTACATGTAGGTTTAGTTGAGGTAGGTCCTAGTAGGTCGTAATGCTATCGTAGCTAATCAAAGGCAATCAAAGATAATCGAAGGTAGTCGAAGGTAAAGCTCATTGAGAAAAAAGTTGTCTGGCTTCTTAAAAGTGGCTCCACTCCTCCCCCCCCCCCCTTCTCCCCCCTTCTCCCCACTTCTCCTCCCTTCTCTCCCATTCTCTCCCCTTCTCTCCCCCTCTGTCCCCTTCTCTTCCCTTCTCTCCCCCCCCCCCCCCCCCTCTCTCTCTGCTCTCCCTAAAGGACTTACCATAACTGTGTCAGCCGTATTGTACATTCCTGTTCATTGTGGGTGCGACTTTCAGACAGCACTCCCCTGCTTTCCCTAGTCTCCGCCTTTGCAATGTGTTTGTGTGTGTGTGTGTGTGTTGACAGTCGATCCGGCTCGCAGTTTCATCGCTGACGGTTGAACCAGCTCGAGGTTAGGCTCCCCTAACTCAAACGGCATTCAGGCACTCTGACATGCTAAACTTTAGTGGCAATATTCACAAAAGGTGGCTGGATTCCAAAAGGTGGGAGATTAAGAATCTTACAAGTCAATACAATACAGTAAATAGTTTGGTTGGCACAATGGTTTGGGAACTAATACAAATTGAGAAAACTGGCAGGAAGCATGGAAACCAGGAAATAAAGTGGTTCTGTTATGCCAAGACATTGTCAAGTCCTGCCAGTTGCACAGCTCATTTCTTGATGTTCCCCCAAATGTAAAAGTCACTATATCCATCGGCTTGTGTAGAAATGAGAAAGATACCATGAGATCTCTGCTGTGCAAAAATATCTTGTTTTTTTAATAATTTTATAATGAGAAGCCATCAACCTGAGGCATTAAGTCTGCTTTTCTCTCCATTTTGATCAATTTCTTATTTCAGATTTTCAAGAACAATAGTACTGCCTGTATTTTGCATTGTCATGGCACTTTTCATATTCATATGTAAGCACTATGCAGTCAACAAACTGTTTTAATCAATCCCGGATCATAATAAACAGTCCTGATCTTACAGTTGACATTAATAATCTTCTATCTATCTTCTATCTATACATAACTAAAACTCTGATCTTGTGCTCTTCTGGTTTGTGTGGTTATTCTATCTGTGCAAAAAAAGGTATGCGATAGCGCTACGATTTCTCGCCAGCTTACTCACCGTTCTCTTGTGCTGTAAGTGCTACAAGTTTTATTCCGATTGATGATAAAAGTTATTAAAGTTTAAAAATCGTAAAAAACGCACGCAGATTGGTCTCCTCCCCTGTCAGTCAGGAAGGGCCGGCGCCGGTATGCCCCTTCCTTGCACCATCGCAGCACTGATTGGCCGTGCCCCTTGTCAATCGGCTGGAAGTCGCCATGGTGAAGGAGTGGCACCGCCACTTGAGGAGCTGTGGCCGCGCAGTATCTGGTGGCGAGGGTGGGGCCATGGGCCGAGCCTGGGGACTGGGCCTGGACTGGAGCCAAGGACGAGGCTGGGTCCGGCATCAAGGACGAGCCCGGAGATGAAGTCGGGGCCTGAACTGGATCCTGAGGGCTGGAATGGTGCCCAAGCCCTGGGCCTGGTCAAGGTGTACCAGCGCCTCCCCCATCCTTCCCCCAACTCTTTTGAGGCCCAGGTCCACGAGTGTTTCGGCCGCCAACAGCCAGGGCCGGGCCGAGTACGAGAGCCACGCCGAGTTCCAGTCCCTGGCGCTGCTCTCTGCCATGGGTAGGCGCTGGGGCAGGGAATGGGAGTGAGGGGAGGAGGATGAGGGAAATGGGGAGAAGGGAGATGTGGTGATAGAGGGAGGTGGGGGGGTACGGCAGCACCGAGACATCGCTGGTCCAGGGACGGGCAGTGCTCCAGTGGCTCCTGCCCATGGGCGTGGACACCGGGAGTGGCCCCAACCCATTGCACCGTTACATGGAGAGGGAACGCCGTAGCCCGGCCCACAGCACGGGGGGGAGAGAAGGCGGAGGGATGGGGGAGATAGGGATGAGGGAGTGAAGGGGCGGGAGAGGGGAGAGAGGGATGGGGGAGGGAGAGGGGAGAGAAGGATGAGGGAAGGATGGAGAGGGAGGGAGGAGGGAAAGAGAGGGAGGGAGTGGGGTAGAGGGATGGTGGAGTGCAGGGGGTAGGAAGTGGGGTAGAAGGGGTCAAGGGTGATGGGCAATGTGGGATAGGTTGGGGGGAGTAGAGGGAGAGGGGTACAGGGAGGGGTGGATTTGATGGAAGAGGGATAGGCGTGAGTGGTGGAATATTACATTGGGGGAATGGGTTGCTTTGGGAGAACGGGTGAGTGGTGGATAATTGCTTTGGGGAACGGGTTGCATTGGGGGACAGGCCTCCCAGGTGACAGGGACCCGACGGGTCCCAATTAGTCTAGTTTATTTCTAATTGTTCTTTACTAACGTCTTGTTTGTTTCCAGTCTTGTCTAATTTTATTTGTTATTTATGTATAATTTATGTTTTTGCATGTTTGGCTTAGTCTAAGGCCCTGTAGTGTTCCAGCAAGTAAGATTTTTATTGTAACTGTTCCTCAACACATTAGTACTTATGACAATAAACTTGACTAGACATCCCAGCAACGGTAACACTATCACAGTCACCTTCTGGTGATTTCATTATAAAAATACACCTGCCTAGGCAATGCAGTTGGACATCATAGAGAAAGCCCTTTCATCAGGGCTTACCTTTAGGGCAGCGCAGTGGTGCAGCGGTAGAGTTACTGCCTTACAGCGCCAGATCCCCGGTTTGATCCAGACTACGGGTGCTGGCTGTACGGAGTTTGTACATTCTCCCTGGGACCTCATGGGTTTTCTCAGGGTGCTCTGCTTTCCTCCCAACTCCAAAGGACTTTTTTCACACAGAGAGTGGTAAGTCTCTGGAACTCTCTGCCACAGAGGGTAGTTGAGGCCAGTTCATTGGCTATATTTAGGAGGGAGTTAGATGTCGCCCTTGTGGCTAAGGGGATCAGAGGGTATGGAGGGAAGGCAGGTACGGAATACTGAGTTGGATGATCAGCCATGATCATATTGAATGGCGGTGCAGGCTCAAAGGGCCGAATGGCCTACTCCTGCACCTAATTTCTATGAAAGACATACAGGTTTGCAGGTTAATTGGCTTCTGTAAACTGTAAATTGTCGCTATAGTATAGGATAGTGCAAGTGTACAGGGTGATCGGTGGGCCAAAGAGTCTGTTTTCACGCTGTATCTCTAAAGTCTAAATCACCAAAAGATCAAATAAATAATCTATTTTTGCTTCCATGAGTAACAGAAGATTATTATTTTACTGCTCATGTTTTGAACTACAGTCGCCAAAAGTAAACATCAACCCCAATTGCCTTAACACGCCTGGAGGAAGTGGAGGAAATGCTGGAAACCATTGGTAACTGTCGAACTGCATCACTGCCCCAACAATGGTGGGAGTGCCCTCAATTACAAAACTTCACTTTTCTCTTTTAAAAAAGTTACTCCTTAGAATCGCTCCTATGCGCATGTTTTTGGTCATCTGCATTTCGGTGGGCTGCAGTTTACTTTGCGTAGGGCCGAGAAGGCCTGTTTCCATGCTGTAATTGTTATATGGCTGTAATTGTTATACATGAAGTGTCTTTCGGACATTTTGCATCAAAGTTATTAAATATGTATGGAAGTTGTATGGAGAAAGAAAGCAGCAACATTGAGCTTCGCCTTTCTCCTGAAAAACTGCAGAACATTTGGATTACATCTCTCCAGTTTTCCTGCCATTGTACTCAGATGTGCTGTGAACCGCTGCATCAATCACACCTTTCTTCAGGTGAACCACATCATCAGAGAAATCTGTCAATTGAATTAACTCATTAATTTATGAATGGTATAAGATTGATGCTGACAAGATACATTTATGCCTATCCCAGGCCGTCATATAAGATGGCTGGCTAGGTCAACTATTGAAGACAATTAAAAGATAACTTTACACCTGTCCTACCCTATGCTGATCCCAGCTTTTGGATTTTTGACTCATTCTTCTTGAGTTAGGTATAGAATAAGCCAAGCAAAGTTGTCACTCTAATGCCCTGCCCAATGTGAATGGTGGGCAAGGTTGTAGTTCCTCTGCAACAGCCTTCACCAATAACCTGCAACCCTTCACTTACTAGTCTCCACTGTAGATTGATGTTGCATGTTAACATGGTGTCAGAAGTGGGATGCGATCCCAAACCTCCAATCAGAGACCAGAACTTAATTCAGTTACTCTGCTTGGCAACCGGGCCTGTCAGGAACTGGGGCTGATCTCCTTTGACAAAACGGTCCACAAGCTGCAGATTTCCCTGGACCCGCTGAGTGAATTCCCTGATCTTTTCGACAACAACCTGGGCAAGTTGCCCGTGACTTACAAGATTATTATTGACCCAGAAGTGACACCCGTCATCCGACCTCCACACCTATTGTCATTTGCCATGACTGACAGGGTTCACTCTGCGCTGAAGGACATGGCCTCCATAGAATAATTGAAGCAGTCAGTGACCCCACCGACTGGGTTTCAACCATGACTGCCACCGTCAAAAAGGGAAAAAATGAAATCCGTTTGTGCATCAACTCAAAAGAACTGAATACTGTCATTAAGTGCCCACACCATCCTATGAAGACTGTCGAGGATGTTGCAGCAAAGGTCGGAACGGCCACCTTATTTTCTGTCTTCGATGCAAAGAACTCTTTTTGGCAGATACCGCTGGACAAGGAGTCATCAAACCTCACCACATTTGCCACCCCATTCGGCAGATACAAGTTTTTGAGAATGCCATTCGGAATCAACTCTGCCAGTGAAGTCTTCCAAAGAACTATGGAGCTATTATTCGAGGACCTACCTTGTGCCATCATTGCCGATGATATCCTAGTGTATGGCAAAGATGCAATGGAGCACGACCACAATCTCAGGCTCATCTTGGATCGCGCACGCAAGATCAACCTCAAGTTCAATCCTGACAAGTGCAAGTTCCGGGTTCCAGAGGTTTCCTACGTTGGCCACATCTTCACTCCTAAGGGATCTGACGAAGGCTACTGCCATCACAGAAATGCTGGCCCCCACAGACATGAAAGGCCTGCAGCGTTTTCTGGCCATGGTAAACTATCTCGGCAAGTTCATACTGAACCTCAGCGAACTAAGCTCCACACTGCAGGAGCTGACAAAAAAGGACACAGCATGGTCATGGTTCCAGCAACATCAGTTTGCTTTCGATACCTTAAAGTCCAAACTGACCAGTGCACCGACTCTAATGTTTTTCGACCTGAAACGTCCGGTGACGATCACCTGCGATGCTTCGAAATTCGGGCTTGGCGCAGCCCGCTTACAACCATCTGCCGAGGGCACTCAACTACCTGTCTCGTATGCCTCTCGCACCATGACCGACACAGAGCAGCACTACGCGCAAATCGAAAAGGAACTGTTGGCCGTCGTTTTTGCTTGGTCCAAATTCCACGATTCATCTTTGGCAACACCTTCACGATTGAGACGGACAACCAACCACTGGTGACAATCCTGAACAAGCCCATCCACGCCGCGCCAGCTTGTTTGCAGCGTATGATGATGCAGCTCCAGTGGTACGATTTCTCTATTACCTACACTAAGGGTAAGGACATGCACGTCGCTGACACTCTCTCCCGTGCACCTCGGGCATCTTGCGAACAACATCGCTATGAACAGGAAAATTCCACGGTTCTCGGTGTCGTCTTCGTCTCCAGCAAGCAACTGCGCACCTTGGCTGCGCACACTGCCACAGACGATACGCTTCAAATCCTCTCCTCCATCATCAAAACAGGCTGGCCAGACAGACAATCCAACACGCCCACAGAGGTGCCTGGTTCATGATGAACTGGTAGTTCAGGATGGGGTTGTCGTCAAGGGTCACAGGTGGTGATACCCTCATCGCTACAAGACGTATACTTCAAAGAGGCACACAGCGGTCACCCAGGAGCCGACGCCACACCGGCACGCGCCCGTAGTCTGTTCTACAGGCCGGGGATGGCCAGCTACATCCGGGACTGCGTAGCCTCCTGCCCCGCTTGCAGCAGCCTTGCGCCTCATCAGCAGCGACAGCCCCTTCTGCAACAACCTCCACCAGCTCTGCACTGGACGTCACTGGTGGCGGACATTTTTGAATGGTGCGGGAAGCACTACTTCGTTCTAGTCGACTCCTTTTCTAATTGGTTTGAAATAGACCAACTGACCTCCCTCACATTGGAGATGGTCATCCAGAAGCTGAAAAGACACTTCTCTACCTTTGGCGCTCCTGTCAGCCTGAGAACCGACAACGGTGGGCAGTTCACCAGCCACATGTTCAAGCTTTTCGCAGACCGATGGAACTTCCAGCATGTCACGAGCAGTCCCGAGTATCCACAGAGTAATGGACTCGCTGAACGCGCTGTCAGAAGTGCCAAACACTTGCTGGAGCGAGCACAGATTTCAAAGTCAGACGTTTATCTCAATCTCCTGAATCTCAGAAATGTTGCCAGGGACGGAACCCTGGGATCGCCAGCACAGCGACTGATGTCGAGATTGACGAGGCCTCTGGTACCCATCGCACAACAGCAACTGGTTCCTCAGGTGCTGAAGCCTGCCACTATCCAGAAACGTCTACAAGAGAAGCACGATATTCAGAAACGGTCATACGACAGTTCCAGCAGACCACTCAGGCCTTTACTTCCGGGTCAGGTCGTCCGTCTACGAACTTCAACTGGACAACTTGCACCCCTCCACATCCCGCGGTCTCCACACGGGGCCTCTCCCACCGGATGTTTCCCCTTTCGGTCACCACAGGCCTCCATCGCGTCATTCTTGCCTCCAGGCTCTCCGTCTCATCTTTCAAGTGAGGGAGGGGAGGGTTTGGTCCGCACGCGCTCGGGCCGTGTTAGTAGACCACCAGACAGATATGACGAGTATGTTTAACCCCATGGCATGGGTGCCCTTTCACACTTAACCTTTGGGGGGAAGGATGTAGATTGATGTTGCATGTTAACCAATCACACACCAGCCAGCATCTCTAACTCCACCCCGCTGTAATACTTATACTAATACTATTTCTCAGCACCGATAGTTAGAGCAGCCAGGACTAACCATCCTTCATGCTGTTAAGTTTTAGTACTGATTAAAGATGTGTTTGAATCATGTACTGAGTCTGGAAGTCATTTACATCCACCATGAAGAACAAATAGCTGGATAAATACTAGAGGACAAATACTGGCGGACCACGTTAAAGGTCATTACCTATAAGAAGAAACAGGAAAGAAACAAATGATAGAAATTCAACGAATACCTCGTTCATGTTAAATGTTTGGCATTTGCTGCATATCAGAGCTCTCCTAATACCCTAATATCCCTTTACCAGCGCTGCCAAAAAGATTATTATTATGCCACAACGTGCACAAAATAATGTCTATGATTTTCTATGTAAAACCACCACTGAGATACACTGATGACAGATGCACATTCTTTCTTCTTTTCCAAGTAATTAACTTTAAAGGAAGTACATTTCAGACCATTGTAATAATAAATGCTGAACTAACAGGAAAGCTCCAAATTCCAGAAACTGCTTTGCTGATATGCAGAATGGTTCTATAATATCGTAATTCCAACAGCTAATTATTTCTAATCATTATACTCAGGAAGGAAAAGCGATTTTGAAAAGAGGATTTTTCACTCATGAGAAATGATAGAGGCCATTGTAGTGGTACTCTTTAGTGAAGATCGTCACAGATCACTATGTGAAGGATATGTGATGTTTGTTGCTTGCACAATTTGCACTGATACTCATTAGTTTTATGTTCTATCAGATTTCTTTTTCAATTAAAGAACTTTAGTTTTCTCAAGAAATCAAGGTAAAAACATAATGGGTCTGTCCCACTTACACGAAAAAACGGGCAACTGGAATGGCGACTGTCAGCGTGGAACACACACAAAAACATCGCTTCCTTCACCAGCCCGTTATGCAGTCGGGGGACAGGGCAAGTGGGGGAGCACTGTCTAAAAAATTCACACAGAAACAGACACAAACATGCATAGTCTCCTGCACTCGCCTAAAAAGTCGCCTAAGTGGGACAGGCCCATGAGTTATAGAGTCGAACCTAAACCACCAAGATTGCTAACTCTAGTGGAAATGTTGTCGCGACTTCTTGTCTTTGATACCCCAGCCCTTCAAAAAAGCTTTTTTCCATCCCCAATACTAATTCTATCAAATGAAAATTCTCAGTACACAAAACGGGAACTGGTTTCAAGCTATAATAATTTTTTCTTTCAAGATTTTCATTGCATTAATCTTGTGATTAAACTTCTTGAATCTAATGGCATGTTAGAAACATAGAAACATAGAAATTAGGTGCAGGAGTAGGTCATTCGGCCCTTCGAGCCTGCACCGCCATTCAATATGATCATGGCTGATCATCCAACTCAGTATCCCGTACCTGCCTTCTCTCCATACCCTCTGATCCCCTTACCACAAGGGCCACATCTAACTCCCTCTTAAATATAGCCAATGAACTGGCCTCAACTACCCTCTGTGGCAGAGTTCCAGAGACCCATCACTCTGTGTGTGAAAAAAGTCCTTCTCATCTCGGTCCTAAAGGATTTCTCCCTTATCCTTAAGCTGTGACCCCTTGTCCTGGACCTCCCCAACATTGGGAACAATCTTCCTGCATCCAGCCTGTCCAACCCCTTAAGAATTTTGTAAGTTTCTATAAGATCCCCTCTCAATCTCCTAAATTCTAGAAAGTATAAACCGAGTCTATCCAGTCTTTCTTCATAAGACAGTCCTGACATCCCAGGAATCAGTCTGGTGAACCTTCTCTGCATATGGCAGTGGCACTGCATATGGCACTGCCTATGGCAATAATGTCCTTCCTCAGATTTGGAGACCAGAACTGTACGCAATACTCCAGGTGTGGTCTCACCAAGACCCTATACAACTGAAGTAGAACCTCCCTGCTCCTATACTCAAATCCTTTTGCTATGAAAGCTAACATACCATTCGCTTTCTTCACTGCCTGCTGCTCCTACATGCCTACTTTCAATGACTGGTGTACCATGACACCCAGGTCACGCTGCGTCTCCCCTTTTCCTAATCGGCCACCATTTAGATAATAGTCTGCTTTCCTATTTATGCCACCAAAGTGGATAACCTCACATTTATCCACACTATACTGCATCTGCCAAACATTTGCCCACTCACCCAGCCTATCCAAGTCACCTTGCAGTCTCCTAGCATCCTCCTCACAGCTAACACTGCCCCCCAGCTTAGTGTCATCTGCAAACTTCGAGATATTGCCTTCAATTCCCTCATCCAGATCATTAATGTATATTGTAAATAGCTGGGGTCCCAGCACTGAGCCTTGCGGTACCCCACTAGTCACTGCCTGCCATTGGATAGACTGGGCTTGTATACACTGGAATTTAGAAGGATGAGAGGAAATCATATAGAAAAATATAAAATTATAAAAGCACTGGACAAGCTAGATGCAGGAAAAATGTTCCCAATGTTGGGGGAGTTCAGAACCAGGGGCCACAGTCTAAGAATAAAGGGGAGGCCATTTAAAACTGAGATGAGAAATAACTTTTTCACCCAGTGAGTTGTGAATTTGTGGAATTCTCTGCCACAGAAGGCAGTTGGGGCCAATGCACTGGATGATTTTAAAAGAGAGTTAGATAGAGCTCTAGGGGCTAGTGGAACAAGCGATATGGGGAGAAAGCAGGCACGGGTTACTGATTGTGGATGATCAAACATGATCACAATGAATAGCGGTGCTGGCTGGAAGGTGCCAAATGGCCTCCTCATGCACCTATTTTTTAAATCATGAGAACTGGCCAAAACTGAAAAGTGACACGATTAAAGTTGTTAAGTGGCATTAAGGTAACCTCTGAATGCCTGCACAATGAACAGAGATGTTTCGAGTAATCCAAATTTCAGAAACCTGGAGAAGAGTGACTTTGAGGAAAAGTCACTTTGATCCGCTTGTTCAAAATGTGCTGCGCCCCGTTCTTATACAACAAGTTCTGGACGATGAAGGATTGCAAACTTTATTTTGTGAAGTTGAAGCAATTTTAAATGATCGACTAATTACCAGGAGTTCTGATGATCCAAGGGACCTGGAAGCACTTACACCGAATCATCTTCTTCTGTTGAAGATCATTCCAATATTACCACCTGGGCACTTTGTGAAGGAAGATTTGTACATTAGACACAGATGGAGACAGGTACAACATATGGCAGACCTTTTTTGGAAACTTTTTGAACACTTGCCTCTAATCCAAGAACGACAATGATGGTCTAGGGTTAGAATAAATTTTATTCCAGGTGAGATCGTTTTGGTGGTTGATTCAACTGCACCATGAGGTTCCTGGCTGATGGACAGAATATTACAGATCATACCAGATGCTAAAGGTTTGGTGCGTACAGTGCGGCTTCAGACTAAGAACAACATCTCGGTTAGACCGATAACCAAGATATGTCTGCTCCGAGAAGCCGAAGAAGAAGATTCAAAAATTGCTAAAGAAGTTTGAATGCTTACATATAGTGCATATTTCTTTAGTTTTTGATATATGTTAAGCTTTTATAGCTCCTTTTAATGTCTTTTGGTAGTTGCTTTGTTTTATTCGTAGAACAATTAGGGGCCGGTATGTAGGAGCCATTTATGCTTAAGTTAGTTGGAGTTAGTATAATAGAGCCATGTATAGATATTTGTAGTATTTTATTTTGGTATGCTTGTGGCTGGGATTTGGGAGTGTCTACATCTGAGGAGGCTAGCGAATTCACAGAGATTGGGAGTCAGTTTAGCCTCGAGGGATGGTGGAGACAACAGTTTTTATCACACAAGACACACGACGACACAAGACTCGACACGACTAGGATGAAACAGTTAATAAGAACGAAAAGCTGTATGAATTATTTATTTGTTTGGACTACTTCAATAAAAGACCAATTAATCAAGAAACAACGACTGGAAGATTCATTCTTTCTATCGGCTAGTGTGTAAGCTATATCTCTTCTTCATCCCCGAGTAGTAATGGCAAATAAAAGTTGGACATTGGAAAGTTAAGATATTGCCATTACAATAAGAGCTGAGATGTCCACAATGAAGTGAAACTCCAATAAACCAGCATTTGATTGATCAAATCCTGATGGCCTGACTCACTCATTCATCCAGAATATTGTCACTGTTGTCATGTCACCACCCCATTCTCCATAAAACAGATGGGTTTATAGGCACAATAGAGCACCAGTAACGTCTACTTTCACAAAGGTCCATCATAAACATGCGACCTACACAAAATTTAAATTGGGCATTTTTAAAGGGGCACAAGGCCATAATGTTTTCATGGGGCACAAGTGAACCATCCTTTTAGATAACTATGGAAGGATTTGTGCATTTACTTACGTTGTCTGTGCTTGTTCGTACCTGCAATAGAGTTATTGCAGTGTGCACTATGACTGCATAAATGTATGTACTGAGGTTAAATAACTGCAAAACTATGTGAAATGTGAGAGTTTGTGCAATCTTCTTCTTTTTGCGTATGGCGTGCACGACCTAAAGTTATAGATCAAGGGTAGACATCCAGGCCAGGACAGCATCAGTTACTGGGTGGATGGCTTTGATGCCACCAGGGAAAAGCCTCAGTGAGCAGTCATTCACGATGTGTGGGATGGTCTGGTCTGGATGTCCGCAGTCGCAGGCATCGCTGTCTGTCTGTCATCCCCCACTTATGCAGGTGATGGGCTGTTCTTGCATGGATTCATGGTGCGGATTCTGTTCAGGGTTAGCCACTGCTGGCGATGGAAGTCAAAAGCCAGTGGTTTCACTGTGGGGTCTGTGATGACCTCGCCCTTGTTTTTGTTGGCATCTTTCTGGGCTCTGTGCCACTCAGTCTTGGAGTCAAAGTCTTCCAGGGATTTAACAGAAGACCAGAAGGGTTTGCGGGACATCAGGCGCATGTTGGGCAGATTGTTCAAGTCAGCATGAATGGGTAGGTCAGGGTTAGCCTCGATAGTGCACCAATCTTTCAACATTCCTCTCCTTTCTGCGTATGCTGGGAGGGGCGATATTAGAGAGATCAGGGAGCCACTGCAAAGGTGTTGACTTAAGCATCCCTGTGATGACCCGCATTGCAGAGTTAAGGACAGTGTCAACTCGTTTGGCAGCTATTAGCCTAAGCTGTTGAGCAAAACTCGGCTGTTGAGTCGACTAGGGCTAAGCTTGCGGTACGGAGGGTGTGTGCGTTGGATCCCCAGCTGTTGCCTGCAAGTTTCCTGATGATGTTGACCCTTGCTTTCAGTTTATCAGCCACCCTCTTCAGGTGTTCACGATAGGTGAGGGTAGGATCCAGGGTGATTCCGAGGTACTCGGGGAATTCTCCATTCTTCACCGGCTTACCAGAAAAGGACACTCGGAGCTTTGCATTGGCGAACCGATTGCTGAGGTGAAAGACAGTGACAGTTGTCTTAGATGGGTTAGGGCGAAGTCGCCAGAAGGTGAAGTACTCCTCCATCCCCTTCAAGTCTTGGGTTAGCACTCTGCTGATATCCCCAGGGGCAGCTCCCTGGTAGGCAAGGGCAAGGTCATCTGCATCTGCAAACTTCCTGGACGAGGTACTTGGCATGTCACTCACATAAATGTTGGAGAGTAGAGTAGCTAGGACAGAGCCCTGGGGGAGACCATTATTCAGGGTCCTGACAAAGCTGGTCTGGTTCCTAAGTGAGACCCTAAATCTACGGTTGCTGAGGTGGTGCCCGTAATGGCCGCCTCGCCAGCAGTCTGCCTTGTCCCTTCGCTGTTATTATTTTAAGTATGTCTTGAATAGTTGTTTTAATGTCTCTTGGTATGTTTTATGTGGGGGGTGGGGGATCGGGGGAAACTTTTTTTAGTCACCGTGAGGCAGCGGTCTCCGGTAAGAAGCGACCGACTCGGGAGCTCCATGCCGTGGCACGTTCCGATCCATCCCGACGCCGGAGTTTTGTCCGTCCCGACGAGAGGGCTTGAACAGCGGACCATCAGCACCGGCCCCGTTCAAAGGCCCCGACCACGGGTGAGCAAAGGAGGAAGATGACTGGACATTATTGCCTTCCATCACAGTGAGGAATGGGGTGGTGGATGTTTATGTTAAACTTTATTTTATGTGCTGTGTGTATTTTTGCTTTTTACTTAGTATGGCTGTATGGTAACTCAAATTTCACTGTACCTTAATTGGTACATGTGACAATTAAAGTGAATCTTGAATCTTGAATTATGTTTCATGATACCATTGAAAATGTGGGTTTAAGTTGTTTGCCAGGTTTTGTTCACTGGGAGAGGGCTAGTTGTACCCCAGGGTGTTGGGACAGCAGTTAGACACAAAAAGTTGGAGTAACTCGGATGGTCAGGAAGCACCTTTGGAGAAAAGGAATGGGTGATGTTTCGGTTCGAGATCCTTCTGCAGACAGACCTGCTTCCTTCCACTATTGCAAGTCCTTGTTTGTTTTAAGGGCTTTAGGTCAGTGGTTAGCGGCATAGCATGAAGCATATCAGGTTGCATGGCTTCTCTGGAGCAAGGCACGGCAGAAGTGCGGGCTGCTTTCAGAGCCAGTTGTTAATCCAGAGTGGAAGGAAATCAATCACGTACCACAGTGTGCAGCTCACATCAGCGCAACTGGCAGAATTTTAAACACTTTACCAGCCCCATCTGGCAATCCAAGAAAACATGGGTGGACCACAATGGAACATTGCAGCGGGGAACTGACTTGCATTGCCCCTGTGGCTGGCCGCAGTGAAAGAGCATTTGCGCAATTCTGTTTCGTTCTTTACACGTTCTTTTGTAGACGTGTTTGAAAGAAAGCACAGAACATAATTAAATTGAGTTTTAAAGAGACTATCCATAATTGCGTGTTAGAAGAGTCAAGAGTCAAGGATATATCTCCAACGATGCAAAATCTGTAGAATATTCCATTCTTTCCCAACTTTTTATATATATTTTTTTTTTGTTTTGTTAAATCTTTTTCTGCTATTTTCTATCTTTATAAAAAATGGAAAAATATAATATAGAAGCACAATTATGATGCAATCATTAATATAAATAATACTGATTATGTATATCTACAAAGATAGGTTGAATAAGTTAGGTCTTTATTCTCTGGAGCGCAGAAGGTTAAGGGGGGACTTGATAGAGGTCTTTAAAATGATGAGAGGGATAGACAGAGTTGATGTGGACAAGCTTTTCCCTTTGAGAATAGGGAAGATTCAAACAAGAGGACATGACTTTAGAATTAAGGGACAGAGGTTTAGGGGTAACATGAGGGGGAACTTCTTTACTCAGAGAGTGGTAGCGGTGTGGAATGAGCTTCCAGTGGAAGTGGTGGCGGCAGGTTCGTTGGTATCATTTAAAAATAAATTGGATAGGCATATGGATGAGAAGGGTATGGAGGGTTATGGTATGAGTGCAGGCAGGTGGGACTAAGGGAAAAAAGTTGTTCGGCACGGACTTGAAGGGCCGAGATGGCCTGTTTCCGTGCTGTAATTGTTATATGGTTATATGGTTAAGAACAAAATGATTTTTATTATGTCAACAATGAACACGCACCTTTTTTATTATGTAATTGCTTCTAATTAATTAAAAAAATTAACAAAAAGAAGAGTCAAGAGTCGAAGATAAGGAAAATCTAAAAGATCCTATTGACTCCGAGAAATTCAACCACATCAGACCAGTCAAGTCGAGTTTATTCTCATATTCACCATTACTGTGGGGTACAGGTACAATTTAAAAAAACTTGCTTGGTAGCTCGGGGTGGTCTATGATGTCCCGTTGTGGAGATGGTTAGAAAGTTGTGAGCTGTTTTTATCACTATTTTGGCATAACCTGGAGGAAAAGCATCACAACATCCCTGCTGAAGTGGCAGCTCCAACAACAAGAATGAATAAGCAAATGAATGAAGATACAAATATGAAGCACGGCAACATTGTTAGGAAAGCTGTGCAGATCGGGCAGCATCTGTGGAGATAGTTCCAGCTAATGCTCTTTCGTCAGACTGGAAAAGGAAGGGTACAGATACATTTCAGAGAATAGAAGGCCAAGGAGAATAAGAGAGAACTGGGATAGGCCAGGGGACAGGAGAGATTGTCAAATTTGGTGACAGAACCAACAGTATATGATGAAATTTAAGGATTTAAACTGTCTTTGTATTTAGGTTCCTCCAACATACCTTTTGTTATTCATTAGTCTTTACCGGCTTCTTTCAGCTGGATTCAACATCAATCTTGTTATTCACTCTCAAGCAGTCACAGCCTACCAATCCCCATTGACCCATTTTGGAAATCTTGGTCCTCCATAAACAGCCATTTTCTCTCTTATTTCCAGGCCTTTATAATCCTTCTATTCAGGCCCACTGTATTTTTTCCCCAATTCAGTTACGTTGTCCAATCTTAGAAGTCAAACTACTGACCAGAAATCACAAATGTTTCCTCAATTTATCTCATTGCAGACACACAATTTTTCAACATAACAGTTTGCACTCATTGCCCTGACTGTATTTTGTCTTCAAAACATAAGGTCATTTCCATCAACACTTCCAAATTATTCTGTAAAATTATGGTTATATGGCAGAGGAGAATTCGTAATGACGGAGAGGCAGATTTTTCCCCAGTTCCACAATTGACAATGTAGCAAATACCAGTACCAACACCCGACACAGAAAGAAAGATTTGTGAGTATATGGTATCTTGCCAACTGTTCCAAGTGCTTTAAACTTAGCAGGTTGTTTTCATTGAAATGTAATCACCATTGAAGGAAACGGGGCAGCAAATTATGCAGGCATTTCCCACTAATAAATCTGTTTGTTTGAAAGCCAAGCTTTTAAAAAAAAAACTACCTGTATGAATATCTACTCATCATAGAATGACACAAGCCAAGAAGGATTCGCAGGATAATAACTGCAACAGTGCAATTCCCCTATCACATTGCCCTGAAATATCGGTGTCCAATATCTGAAAGAAAGCACGATCCTCTCAAATCTCTTCACTGGGTTAAACCAATTGAGCCATTCCTTCTCCATGGCCGTCCGAAGGGGGGTTGCGATGGGTGCGGTCGCACCCCCTTTTTTTTCCAGAGTATAAAAAATCCCGAGAAAAAAACATATATACTTCAGGAAATTCTGGTTCCGCCCACGGAATGATTTGGGGGAAAAAAAATATTTGCGACCATCCGCGCCTGCGCAGTTGGTGGGAATCGGTGACGCAGTAGTGACGCAAAATTATTTGGAAAAAAAAATGAGTTCCCGGTTCTCCAGGCCCGGAGGGGCTGCGGTGTCTGCCCGCCCGGTCCATCACCTCCATCCACAGCATCGGAGCCCTGCCGCCGGTTAGCCTGGCGTCCAGTGAGTGGGTCCGCTGCCAGCGGTCGGTACGGGGAGACCGTTCTCCCGTCGCTGGGCGGGAGAGGGAACGACTGAATCTGAACCCAGTCCTGGCAGCGGCTGTGACCCGACACCAGGCGCCACTCCGGCGGGGCCCACTAATCCACCCCCGCCAGCCCTTCGCCCCCCCCCCACCTGCCGGGCCCACGCCTCTCCCCCTCCCCGCTGGACCCACGCCTCCCCCCCCCCCCCCGCCCGCCAGGCACATGTCACCCCCCTGGCCCCACCTCTCCCTCACCGCCGGGACCACACCACCCTCCCCCTCTGCAGTTCTGCAATTATTCACAATCACATTATGTTTGAGAATTCAAAACGTGATTTGTGATCTTGTTTATGAGTCATCATGGAACTAGAATTTGTTATAATAGCTTCGTACGGGCCTGTTCTCATCAGACATCAAAACCTATTAAAATGCACCAATGTACTTCCATTACTTCGATCAGTGCACTGAATGTACAGTTTTAATAGTAAGATTAAATGAGAACTTACCAGTTTGAATTTTGATCTCTATTTTATGAGGATTACGTGAAGAAGGCCGTCAGCCCACATGCGCGTCAATCTTCAAAGCAGCGGTGTGAAATCAAAGATAACAGTAGTTGACCTGAACATAGTAAGATTGGGGAGAACTAGAAACTACCAGATGACCTTTATAATATGAGGGTTGGGAGCGGCGGGGCACGTAATCGCTCATCGTAATTCCTCATTAAATAAAGATCAAATTTCAAACTGGTAAGTTCTCGTTTAATCTTACTATTTTAGTTTGGAGTCACGTGAGTGACTACGTGAAGAATTCAAAGCTTTGTGATTTCATGCCATGGATACGAGTCCAAGTGTCACACGCTGCGTCAATTGACCATGGATGAGTGAAAGAGATTAATGCATTCAGACATGACATCGTTTTTTTTTAAATGCTGATGCTTTAATCATCAAAGAAAAATAATAGTGACCCCTCCCATCCTGGGGGGAAACTATAAGACAGAATCTAAAATGGAACTGGCAAAAAACCCCGGTCCGGCAATTGGTTTTTTGTAAAACCTTTGGAACGTTTGTTCATTGGACCATCCTGCAGCTGCTAGGATGTGGTCGAGAGGGATGTCCATTGCCCTCGCTGCTGACGAGATGCAGCCCTGGTGAAGTGAGATTTGAAAATGTCAGTGTCCACACCTGCCAGGACCGCTTTTAACCATCTTGAAATGGTTTGCACTGACCTTATTATAAGGTTTTTTGTAACTTATGAGTACAGATGATTCGGAGCCTCTGAGGCTCTTGGTGACCTTGATGTACTATAGTAAGTGTGTTACTACACACAACCGTGGGTCCATGGGGTAGATCATAAACAAAAAAGGTTGTATTATTAACAGATGAAACCATGCTGTCCAGTCATATTTGTGTAACATCTGGACCCGTTGCGCTGTGACCAGCGGCATGAGCATGGCCACCTTGAGAGTGAGTTGGGATAAAGGCAGGGATGAAGCTGGAGCACACTGGCGAAGCAGGGTGAGCACCACGCTCACATCCCATATCTCCGTGTACCGGGGCCTGGGTGGTATAGAGGTAAAAAATACCCTTCATAAACTTTGTTATTAAAGGGTAAGTCCCTACAGAGTGGTATCCCAGCACTAAGTATGAAGATAATGCGCTCCTGGCACTATTGATGGCACTATAGCTCAGTTTCTGATCAAAGTATAGGGTTCATAGAAATTCCAACCCATCCGTTATTCATGCTGTGTCATACGTTATGTCCTTGAGTGAACAGAACATCTCCCATTTCTTGATATGGGAGATGTACAGTTTCTTAGTACTATCTCTCCAGGCTGCAGTGATCACATCCACCATACGTTCTGATAATCCCAGCCCCAGGTATGGTCTCCTCAGAATCTGCAAACCAAAAAATTGATTCGGTCATGTAGTGGATGGTTTCCCTCCGTCACTGGGTGAACCAGCAGTTTTCTGCTTTTGGGGACAGCCATAAAAGGCTATGTTATCATTCCCAGGACTAGTGGGAACCAAGGCTGTGTAAACCTGTGGCGTAGTCTTGCTTGATTTTAGCCAAACACTGACTGATGAGACAAAATGGGGGGGAAAGCTTACAAAAACATTCCTCCCCAGTGTAACGAGAATGCATCTACTGCCACTGCCCCAGGGTCTGGTTCCCATGATACATATTTGGGTAACTGGTGATTTAGTCTGGATGCGAACAAATCAATATCCGGTACGCCATAATGGGCGACAATGTTATTAAACACTTCATGATTCAACATCCATTCTGCGTTGTCATTGAATTTCCGTGATCTGGTGTCCGCCACCATGTTGCATCTACCTAGTAGGTAGATGGCTGAAACCCAAATGTTTCTCGTAATACACCAGTGCCACATAAGGTTAGCCAATTTATCATAAGATACAGACTTGATTCCACCCATGTGATTAACATATGCCACCGCTAGTGTTGTCAATCTGAAGTTGAACATGCACATGTTGCATATTGCTGCAATAAGCCTTCAGCCCATAGAGTGCTCCCAACAACTCTAAGTAGTTAATACCACGTTGCTGAAGAATTAATGACCCCTGCACATTCCATCTACCACTGCAGCTCGAGATGGTATTTGTAGCTCCCAATCCTAGGGCACTTGCGCCAATTTGTAAAATAACTGATGGCTTATCGCCCAAAAGTTTACTGGAGCAATGCCGAATATTCGTTACCCACCATTGTAATTCAGCAATGGCATCTGCTGGCAACCGCATAGGTCTACCAAAGTGACCCGCATGGAATTTGAGTGCCTGCTGCTTTGCACGTTGTAAATTTTGATAGTGCAAAGGCCCGAACTGTACAGCTGGAAAGGCAGCCACTAGTTTGCCAATCACAATAGCTACATGTCTAATCGAATGCTGCTCCTTATCAATAGTATTGTTACAGGCTTCTATTAATTCTGATTGCTTGCCCCAAGGCAGAGTCACAGACATATGAATTGAGTTAATGGTAAATCCTAGATAATCAATTATTCTGGTAGGTATCAATTTGGACTTAACTGGATGGACGAGAAACCCCAATCTCTCAACCATGAGTTTGGTGGCTGAAACAGATGATTCAGCTAATTTCATAGTTTCCCCTATGACTAGGATGTCATCCAAATATGCCATTGCAATATGATTCTGAGCCCGGAGTAGCCCTACGACTGGTTTAATAGTTTTGTAAATAGTCTGGCGGCTGAAGTTAATCCATTAGGCAATACTTTAAACTGCCGCAATTGCCCCATCCAGCTAAACTTCAAATATCTCCTGTGCTCCCCGTGAATGGGTACTGAGTAGTATGCATCTTTAAGATCGATGCATGCCATATAACCTCCCTTAGAAATCAGTTGCTTGGCAGAAACAAAGTTATCCATTTTGAAGTGTTTATACTGCACAAAGGAGTTAAGTTCAGTCAAGTCAAGGATGATTCGACATCCTCCATCCTTCTTTTGCTTAGTAAATATGTTATACACAAATTGGTGAGATTCATGACACGACCTCTCAATGACCTATTTTTTGTGTAAACTTTCAATTTCAGCTTGTGCATCCAAACTTTCCTGTTGTGAAAGAACATATGTGCGGTTTGGCGAATGTTGTGTGGGTGGTGGCGAATTGACTAGGAATTTAATTTGAAAGCCTTGTATACTGTGCAGTATAAACGGATCTGGTGTTATCCAATGCCATTCATTCAAGAAATATTGCAATCAGTCTCCAACTTGTAACTGATTCATGCATAATGTGTTCCGCAAGGAACTAGATTCACCTACCTCAGTAGTTACTGGTGGTATGGTGTTTGTTTCCGCCCCCGAGGTTTAGGGGGTAGGACTGATGGCGGATGCCCACCACGCATCTTGGAAGTGGGCCGGCTTGGGCCTTGGTCTAAAAAAGACCTCTGTTCCAATTATTTGGCTCTCCCACCAGTTCCGGTGAACCGTCTGGTGTTGAAGGGAGCGTAGGGGTGCTGCCGCCGGTACGATGAGACCTTGGGTGTTGTCGGGACTTTCATTAGCCGTACCGTCTTTGCCTTATCATCCAGCTCCCTGACCTGCTTAGGCAGATCTTCCCCGAACAGGTAATTTGGTGGTTGGACATTGCTGGCCTTACACAGTGCAGCGAATTTGGGGTTCAGTGCAGGACGGATGGCATTTTTCCGTAGGCAATTAATTTCGAAATGTGCATTGCACATTAATGCCATGGCGTCCTGTTGTATAGCCAGATAGGGGCTCCCCATCCACTGACCTGGCAAAGGCCGTGATGCCTGAGGTGAGCAATTTTAATATTTTTTGCAGTTTCACCTCCTGGGCTCTGACGCCCCCTCCAATGTCAGCCCAGATGGAGTGATTTACGGCCGGCACATTCAATGAGGCACAGTTGGCAGGAGTGTGATGCTATTAGTAGTCTCCTCCATCGCCAGATCTTGGAGCTGATGAGAGGCCAGATAGTTGATGCTCATGGCTAAGTCCTCATCCAGAGGTTCCCCTGATTGTGACGGGATGGCAAATTTTGATGCCATTACTGGCACTTCTGATTCGTGCCCTTCGTGCCTCAGGGTATGTTCACCAGCTATACCACCGAACTCAGACAGGAACTGACCCCGTATGCTCCCCTCCTCAGAGAGGGAGGCATTGTGCAGCCCTGAAACAGGTGCCGCTGCTGCGGGCCCCCGAGGAGACCCGCGCTGATATAGCTCCCTCCTTTGGAGCATATCATTTTGGAGCAACCTCTCCATCAGGTGCTCCATGTGGGTTAGACGTCCACAGCCTCTACCCAATGAAGGAGGGGAACCTTCCTGTCCCGACTCGTCCGAGTCAACAGACTTTTTAGTGGCTTTCCGCCCAAGTGGGCTGCCACGGTGCTATCTCCAGGCATCGTCAGATGTCGCTGGCTCCACCGCCAGCGACCCGGAAGACAAAGTCAACAGCCGCCCGCTACCCGCACTCCCGCAGTCTTCAGTAGCTGGTTTCCCCACGGACTGTCTCTTTACCTTCGACATTCTTCTCAAAAGGTTCGAAATTGTCTGTTAGCAAGAATTACTGAACCAAGAGAAAAAACCTCAGAGAAAGTTTAAACACTTACCTGAGGATTTTAAACTTACCGCTGGAAGGAGCAACGTGCCTGCCAGTCAGTTGTTGCGCAATGCGTTACACGTACTGACGCACATGCGGGCTGACGGCCCTCTTCACGTAGTCACTTACGTGACTCCGAAGTAAAATTCAATATAGATACAATGAACTGCAGATGCTGGTTTCCTGACCTCTGTAGTCGTGAAGACACTCGAAAGGCTTGTGCTGGCCAAGCTGAAAAATATCACTAACTCCCTGCTGGACCCTCTGCAGTTTGCATATCGGGCCAATAGATCTGTGGATGATGCAGTCAACCTGGGCCTGCACTTCAGCACCTAGACCGCCAGGGGACCTATGCGAGGATCCTTTTTGTTGATTTTAGCTCTGCATTCAACACCATTGTGCCAGAGCTGCTACACTCCAAACTTTCCGAGTTGACTGTGCCTGAACCACTCTGTCAGTGGATCACCAACTTCCTGACAGACAGGAAGCAACATGTGAAGCTGGGAAAGCACATCTCGGGCCCGCAAATGCTCAAGATCGGAGCACCGCAAGGCTGCGTACTCTCTCCTCTCCTCTACTCTCTCCACAACAACGACTGCACCTCCACAGACACCTCTGTCAAGCTTCTCAAGTTTGCGGATGACACAACCCTGATTGGACTGATCCAGGATGGGGAGGACCCTGCCTACAGACAGGAAGTGTCACAGCTGGCGTCCTGGTGCCGTAGCAACAACCGAGAGCTCAATGCTCTTAAGACAGTGGAATTGATTGTAGACTTTAGGAGAGCTCTCCCTCCCCTCGCCCCACTCATCATCAACAACACCACAGTCACATCTGTGGAGTCTTTTAAGTTCTAGGGAACCATCATCTCCAAGGACCTTAAGTGGGGGGCTACCATCGACTCCACAGTCAAAAAGGCAGAACAGAGGATGTACTTCCGGCGGCAGCGGAGGAAGCACAATATGCCACAGGCAATGATGGTCCAATTCTACACAGCCATCATAGAGTCTGTTCTCACCTTCTCCAACATGGTCTGGTTTGGCTCAGCCATCAAGCACGACACCTGGAGGTTGCAGCGAATCGTCCGATCAGCAGAGAAGATTATTGGTTGCAACTTTCCCTCCATTGATGAACTGTACACTGCAAGGACCAGGAAGCAAGCGGGCAAGATCATCTCTGACCCCTCTCACCCCGGCCACAAACTCTTTGAATCACTTCCCTCTGGAAGGCGACTCCGGACTGTCAAAGCTGGCACAGCCAGACATATATATATTTTTTTTAATGTATTTATTAGAAGTTAGTACATTATATTTTAATGATACATTTTTACAGGTTCCCAGAATTATTAAAACATTCTTTGTACAACTTTCTTTTTTTTTTAGAAAGAAATGAGAAAGAAAGAAGTATCGAAGAGTAAAGAACAGTCTAGTGAGTGTAAAGAAAGAAATAAGTGAGAAAGTGAAGCAGAAAGGAGATTCTCACACGCCCCAAGTTGATATATATTTTTTTGTTCTTAATCATTTTTCACTCAAACCCAGAATTTTTAATTTTACGATGTTATTACACCCCATGAATCCACAAGATCAATAAATGGAGACCAACTCGTTAAGAATTGGTCTCATTTCTTCCAAATGGGCCGTTTCCAACATATTACCAATCCACATTTTGAGTGTTGGTGTAGTAGCCTTTTTCTAGAATTTGAGTATGAGTTTTTTCGTTATTATTAAACCATAATTAAAAAATGAGATTTGGGATATATTTAATTTGTTTCCATCTCCTAATACTCCAAAGATAATCATTTCCATGCTAGGTTCCATATTTATCTTAAATAAACTAGTGAATATATCAAATATATCGCACCAAAATCTTTGAAGTTTTGTGCGAGATACGAAAGAATGTGTGAAGTTAGCATTTTGAGAAAGGCATTTATCACAGATGGGAGAAATGTTTGAATAGAACTTGTTTAACCTAACTTTTGAATAATATAATCTGTGTAATATTTTAAATTGAATTAAATTATGTCTAGTGTTAATCGAACATTTATGTATATATATCAAATACCTCTCCCATGTTTCTTTAGAGATTTTTATCATTAAATCGTTTTCCCAGTCTTCTCTAATTGCCTCTGTTGATGGCAATTCTCTATTAAGAATACTGTTATATAGATATGATATTAATTTTTGTGAGTCCGCCTTAATATTCATTGCTTCTTCCAGTGGGTCTATCGTTATATTCTGTAATCTTGGTATATATTTTGTTATAGTCACATATCTGTAAATGTTTAAAGTATTGGTTATTATTCAGATTAAATTTTGATTTTAATTGTTGAAATGATAATAAATTTCCCATTTCATACATGTCACCCAACTTTTTAATTCCCAATCTTTCCCATTGTCTATATGTTTTATCCATGAAAGATGGTTTAAATACCGGATTATTCACTATTGGTGTTAATGATGATAAGTTTCTTAGTTTTAAAATTAATTTTATTTGTTTCCAAATTCGAATTATATTGTGTATGATTGGATTCTTTTTATGTAATATATTATTCAATTTTATCGGGGAGAAGAGGATCGCTCCAAAATCGTAAGGAAAAAAATCCTCTTTCTCCATTCTTATCCATTCCATCTGTTGAGAAGGACAATCCAACCAATAAATAATATTCTTAATATGCACTGCCCAATAATAATATAAAACAAAGGCAGTGCAAGTCCCCCTACATCTTTAGATTTACACAAATGATTTATTTTAATTCTATGTGCTTTGTAGTCCGATATAAAATTAGTAATATTAGAGTCTAGTTTAAAATATATATATTTTGGTATATATATTGGTATGGATTGAAATAAATATATTAGGTATTCAAGTTACCAGAAGATATAAATCATTATTTAACGCTAATTTTAGTCCTTTGTTAAATAAATTGAACGTTCTGATTACATTTTGGAAAACGCTACCACTATCATTAATTGGCAGAATAAATGCTATAAAAATGATAGTGCTACCACAAATAATATATTTATTTCAATCCATGCCACAGTCAGAAATAAAAACAGTTTTTATCCACGAGTAGTTGCTCTACTCAACAGCCAGAAATCTGAAGCCTCCCTTTGATCTAGTATTTTGTTGGTTCACATGCTTGATCAATGGTGTTTTATCATTAATGTTTTATTATTATTAATGTTTAGTGTTTTCTGAGCCATTCGTAACTGTCACTGTATGTCATGTTGTTACTTGTGGGCGGAGCACCGAGGCAAATTCCTATACAACTCTGATCTTGGATGTGTATTTATTTATTTGTTGTGTGCGATCACATCTTCCCGTAAAAACAATGTGGTAACGGTTACATTTTTACATATTGTGATAGGGATTTATCATGTAGAGTCCAAAATTTCCTTACCTGAAAAATACATGCAGTATTCTCAAGTTATTAATCAAAATGTTCAAAAATCTGAAATAAGTTAGAAAATAAAACTGGCTGGCTTTTGGCTGATGACGTCACAATGGGTATGCACGCTGTCTTCCACGCACTGCGAGTGACATCACCCGGCCGCCGGCTGTCCAGGGCCGCCCTCCCCGCCCCGCTCCCCTCCTTCTCTCCCCCTTCCTCCTCTCCCCCTCCTCTTACTCTCCCCCCTCCTCCTCCTCCTTTCCCCCTCCTCTTCCTCTCCCTCCTCCTCCTATCCCCCTCCTCCTCCTACCCCCCTCCTCCTCTCCCCCTCCTCCTCTCCCTCTCCTCCTCCCCTCCCCCCCCTCTCTCTCCCCCCTCTCTCTCCCCCTCTCTCTCTCCCCCTCTCCCTCCCCCTCTCCCTCCCCCTCTCCCTCCCCCTCTCCCTCCCCCTCTCCCTCCCCCCTCTCTCCCCCCTCTCTCCCCCCTCTCTCCCCACTGTCTCTTTCCCCCCCCTCTCTCCCCACTGTCTCTTTCCCCCCCTCTCTCCCCACTGTCTCTCTCCCCCTCTCTCCCCCATCTCTCTCTCCACTCTTTCTCCCACAACCCTCTCCCACCCTCTCTCTCCACCCCCTCTCCCCCCTCCCCCTTCTCTCTCACCCCCCCTATACCCCCTCTCACCCCACCTCCCCCTCCCTCTCTCCCCCCTCTCTCTCCCCTCTCCCCCTCTCTCTCCCCTTTCTCTGCCCTTCTCTCTCTCTCTGCCCCTCTCTCTTTGTCTCTGCCCCTCTCTCTCTGAATCTGCCCCTCTCTCTCAGTTTCTAGTAACTATTAAAACTGTGTGTGTGTGTGTGTGTGTGTGTGTGTGTGTGTGTGTGTGTGTGTGTGTGTGTGTGTGTGTGTGTGTGTGTGTGTGGATTTATCCCGTGAAATGAAAAATAGCCTTATCTGAGAAAATCATGTATTAGAATGAATAGAATAGAATGCCTTTTATTTTCATTCAAAGAGCTTGGTTTTAACACAATTGCATTTTCTACAGACTTAACATTACAAAAAAAACAATGATCTAGTTCAATATAATGTCTGATCTTTTACCTGAGCTTTATTATCTCCATATGCCTTGATTCCTTTAATATCAAAACATCTATTGATCCCTGTCTAAGCCTCCACATCTCTCTTGTACAGAGCATTCTAAAAATCTGCAGGATGTTTTTTTCTCATCGCTGCCCTAAGTGGTCAATCCCTTATTTTTAGAATGAGAACCCTTGGTCCAGTGACTCTCTAAATATTTTGTACATTTCAATCCACCAATCCATACTGGATTTCCTGGTTGCTAATCACTTTAACTCCCCTTCCCAATCCCATACTAACCTCCAATGCCAAAGCAGCCAAATACACACAAGAATTCTGTGTTTTATTTATGAAAACAATATATGCCAGAGTGAGGCCATGTGCAAACTGGAGGAACAGCGCCTATAATTTTGCTTGGGTAGCTCACACACAATGGTATGAATATTGAATTCTCTAATTTTAGGTAACTTCTAAAATAATCTCCCTTCCTCCTCCTCCTCCCCCCCCCCCGCCCCCCCCCCCCCCCCCCCCCCCCCCCCACTCCCATTCTCTAATATTCTGTTAAGTAGCTTCCCAGATCACAACTATGTATTCGTCTTGGGCTCATACCTGCTTCTATATCTAACCTCTGTCCAACAATCTGCCAATCAGGAAAATCCCTCACCCGAGGTAATCTCTCGCTGGCCATGATTTGCCCTGCCTCTTTTCGCTTCCAGTTTTTTCCACTCCCAATACGACAATCAGTCTGAAGAAGGGTCCCGACTCAAAATGTCATCTATCAGAAATGTCACCATCCGCAGATGCGGCCTGACCCGCTGAGTTCTCCAGCATTTTGTGTCTATCCATAGTATATCAACTTTTGTGACATCTGCAAATTTATGGACAACTTTAAATACAATGTCATCCAAATTGTTAACATAAATGACAAACAACAGCACAGATCCATGCAGCGTACACTGGTCACAGGCCTCCAATCAGAAAGACAACTCACCACTCTCTCCCTTTCATTCTTTCCAGCAAGCCAATTTTGAAAACTGTTGATAAGCTCATAGAAACATAGAAACATAGAAAATAGGTGCAGGAGTAGGCCATTTGGCCCTTCTAGCCTCCACCGCCATTCAATGTGATCATGGCTGATCATCCAACTCAGTATCCCGTACCTGCCTTCTCTCCATACCCCCTGATCCCTTTAGCCACAAGTGCCACATCTAACGCCCTCTTAAATATAGCCAATGAACTGGCCTCAACTACCTTCTGTGGCAGAGAATTCCAGAGACTCACGACTCTCTGTGTAAAGAATGTTTTCCTCATTTCGGTCCTAAAGGAATTCCCCCTTATCCTTAGACTGTGACCCCTTGTTCTGGACTCCCCCAACATCGGGAACAATCTTCCAGCATCTAGCTTGTCCAACCCCTTAAGAATTTTGTAAGTTTCTATAAAATCCCCCCTCAATCCCCTAAATTCCAGCGAGTACAAGCCGAGTCTATCCAATCTTTCCTCATATGAAAGTCCTGACATCCCAGGAATCAGTCTGGTGAATCTTCTCTGTACCCCCTCTATAGCAAGGATGTCTTTCCTCAGATTTGGAGACCAAAACTGTACGCAATACTCCAGGTGTGGCCTCACCAAAACCCTGTACAACTGCAGTAGAACCTCCCTGCTCCTATACTCAAATCCTTTCGCTATGAATGCTAACATACCATTTGCTTTCTTCACTGCCTGCTGCACCTGCATGCCTACTTTCAATGACTGGTGTACCATGACACCCAGGTCTCGTTGCATCTCCCCCTTTCCTAATCTGCCACCATTCAGATAATAGTCTACCCTCATGTTTTTGCCACCAAAGTGGATAACCTCACATTTATCCACATTATACTGCATCTGCCATGCATCTGCCCATTCACTCAGCCTATCCAAATCACCCTGCAGCCTCCAAGCATCCTCCTCACACCTAACTATACCCCCCAGCTTGGTATCATCTGCAAATTTGGAGATGTTGCATTGAATTCCCTCGTCCAAATCATTAATATATATTGTAAATAGCTGGGGTCCCAGCACTGAGCCTTGCGGACCCCACTAGTCACTGCCTGCCATTCTGAAAAGGACCCGTTTACTCCTACCCTTTGCCTCCTGTCTGCTAGCCAGTTCTCTATCCACATCAATACTGAACCCCCAATACCGTGTGCTTTAAGTTTGTATGCTAATCTCTTATGCGGGACCTTGTCGAAAGCCTTCTGAAAGTCTAGATACAACACATCCACTGGTTCTCCCTTATCCACTCTACTAGTTACATCCTCAAAAAATTCTATCAGATTTGTCAGACATGATTTACCTTTCGTAAATCCATGCTGACTTTGTCCAATGATTTCACCACTTTCCAAATGCGCTGCTATCCCATCTTTAATAACTGACTCTAGCAGTTTCCCCACTACCGATGTTAGACTAACTGGTCTGTAATTCTGGATCTCATCCTGATCTCATGATCTAGGATTGGCCTTTGTCAAAGTTATTTTGAAAAACAAAGTAAATCTGGGAATAATGAATTGTTCAGTCATTGGTAATAATTTTATATTTACTTTGTCTATGCCATTCATAATTTAAATCTTGCCTGTTTTTGTGAAAGAAGCCATCCCAGTCAATCACGTCCCTCATTCCTGAAGCTATTCCCACAAATCTTGCCTATACTCTTTCCAAAGTTTTCATGAACCATCCAGAATATGGAGCAAAATATTCTAACTGGGCAGGTGCTAGTGGCTTTTGCAGACAATATAACATCATGCTTTTATAAGTAAAACCCAGAATTCTATTTGTGTTATTGGCCGTTTTGTTCACCCATATTTTGTTCACCCATAGTTTTTCACAGATCACCCAGTGTTTCTCTATTCTTATACCCATTTTACTATTGAGCTTATAACCATATAACCATATAACAATTACAGCACGGAAACAGGCCTTCTCGGCCCTTCCAGTCCGTGCTGACCATTTATTTCCCCCTAGTCCCATCTACCTGCACTCAGACCATACCCCTCCATTCCCTTCCCGTCCATATACCTATCCACTTTACTTTTAAATGTTAAAATCGATCCTGCCTCCACCACTTCTGCTGGAAGATCATTCCACACAGCCACCACTCTCTGAGTAAAGAAGATCCCCCTCATGTTACCCCTAAACTTCTGTCCCTTAATTCTCATGTCCTGCCCTCTTGTTTGAGCTTGCTTCATTCTTTCTTCATTCTTCCTGGTAAAGTACTTTACATATTACTCCATTCAAGATTTTGAGAAGTTGATTGGAATTATGATCAGCCTCAGATTTGAGTACATTTTTAAAGGCAGAGAATAGATAGTGAGACTGGAAATTAGGCAATCTGGATTTAAGGATGTCTGTGCCTATATTCTTCAAATCACTAACACTGGCTTCCTGTACACTTTCTAGCCACAATCCTCCATGTGTCCAACAATAGCAGAGGTTGAAGCTATTAACCAATAACATTATATTTGTATATGGTATATCATTGACCCCTTGCAACTGAATCTTCATTTCTCTATGCTCCAAGCTTTGGAAATATATTTCTAAACCTCTACACTTTTATACTCTTCTCTATCCTTTCTTAAGACAGTCATTAAATACCTCCTAATTCACCATCCAATCTTGGAATAGTTAAAGCTACTATGTAACTACACTTTTTAAAAGTCATTCAAGGGATGTGTGATTTGCAGGCTGAGCCAGCATTTAATTGCCCATCTGTAATTGCTCTTGAGAAGGTGGTCGTGAAGTACAGTCCTTGAAGTGTGAATATATACACACAATGGTGTAGTTTGTGGATGTTGACCCAGCGACGGTGAAGGAACAGCAATATATTTCTAAGTTAGGATGGCGTATGGCTTGGAGGTTATGATTGTTACATTGGGAATTAAACTAAGGTGGTATTAGACTAAGGTTGGTGAATAAATATATGTTACCACTTGATAGGCAAAGAAAAACAGCACTGGATAGCACCATGAATGACAATGTTAATGCATTCTCGAGTTTGACAGTTCTGCTTGATTTCAATTACCAGTGAATGCCAGTCCTTGCTAGAAATAATATCCCTTTGGCTTAATGCTGATGGGGATGGATTAATTCAAATTTCGCACTCAACAGTTTGCATGATAACAAAATTGCAATAGTGCTATTATGTTGTGGAAGTTAAAACTACACAGCCTATAATTATGCAAATGAACCATAGAACCATATAATTATTACTGCACAGAAGAAATCCATGTTGGCTTCTAGCAGAGCAATTTATTCAGTCTCATTCCTATGCTCTTTCCCGTGGCACTGCAAATTAATTTTACGCAAGTGCCTATCCAATTCCCTTTTGAATGTCCTGAACTGTATCATGCCTACAGTGGTAAACTCCAGATCATAACTACTCTACATAATTTTAAAAATATTTTTCTCTCAGTGTCTTCTCGCATCTTTTGGCCAATTTAAATCTGTTCCTCATGACCTTGATGTTTCTGCTAATGGGAATGACACCCCCCTGCTAACTGTCTAAACCACACACGATCATGCACTCTACTTTCAAATCTTCCCTCAGTTCTTTTTGCTCGATGGAGAATTACCCTGGTTCTCCAACCTAACCGTAACTAAATCCCTTAGCCCTGGACCCACTCCAGTAAAGTTATTGTGTAATAAAGAAAAGTAGAAAGTTTAAAAGATAGCAGGGAGAAAAAGCATCTTTGTTCCTGGCATTGAACCTGTGTGAGGATAGTGCCCTGAAAAGAACCAAATGTATGAAAGCGAGGACAATCTGGGGCCATTTCTTGCACATTGTGGGCCAGAAATCAAAGATACGATTTTCATTTTGTTGGTCTAAAAAACATCCCGAACATTCAATCTATAGCATGGTTAATAGTGCCAGATATTCTAAACACGTTGTGAAACTGTTCATTCCTGCAAATCTTGTCTATACTCTTTCCAAAGTTTTCATGAGCTTTTCACAACATAAAGCTCACATTTGCGCAACAAATTCTAATTGGGCTGGTGTGAGTGGCTTATGCAGACCTAATATAACTCAAGCTTACCATTCTGGGAGCAATTCCAGGTATTAGACAAGAGTTGTGGTGTTGATCCTGGGAGATGCTGAAGCCAGGGAGTTAAGGGCCTGTCCCGCTTCGGCCGTCCCTTACGCGACAGGCCGGTGGTGCGCAGAAAATTCACGTGCAGGACGAAGTCCACACTCCTCCACACCACTCCTTGCGCCCGTCCCCACGCTACCCACACGCTACCCACACGCTAGCAGGTCGCGTAAATGGCGCGCGAAAGGCAGCCAAGTGGGACAGACCCTACAGTAATGCTGCTCTCCATCCTGGAGTTTTAAAATGGCTTGCCACTGGATGTCAGCATCATTATTTCTTCACTGACATAATGAGATAGACAATCTATTGTATTGGTTCCTACATGGAGCCCAGAAACAGGTCACCTGTGCATCTCAGGGGATATTGTAGGCTCACATGCACCTTGTATCTGCAATTGCAGCACTGAACATTAAGTACATCATGTTTATTTAAACCACCAGATCAGTTAAATATATTTATATTGTACATCTTTGCTTCCACATGTGTACATCTAAATTGGCATCGATATTTATGTTTGATAGTACTTCTGTTAATGATGAACCATTCGACTCTTCAGTTCCTAGGAGGATCAAAATAAGACATATTATTGATATGTTCAATACAAATATAAATGCAGTTCACAAAAAGCATTCCCTTTCACTTCTGTGGATTGAATTCAATTTGCCATTTTTGTGTTCAATTGATTGCAAAAAGCAAGGAACCGTGCATTGAACACTGTGGAGACTGCTGGTAATGACTTACAAATTACAAGGACATGCATTTAAGATTCCCCATTGTTTCTGTAAATTACTGTGTTTTGGATTCAATTTACCGTTCTCTGTGGATCCCATGGGTTTTAACTTTTTTGACCAGTATGCCGTGCAGGTCCTTCTTACAAGTTTTGTTACCTCCTCGAAACTTTTCGTCAAGTTAGTCAGACATAACCTTTTACCTTATACTGATGCTGATTGTTGCAGATTAGTTTCTGCATTTCTGAGCAAAGATTTATGCTGTCAATAATTTCCCAAATTCCAAAACTAAACTAACTGGCTTGCAGTTACTTGGTTTATCACTTTACCCCTTTTTAAATAATGATTCAATGTTAGCAGTCCTCCAATTGGCACCATTCTTGTAGCCAAAGAGGATTGAAAAAAAAATGTTGTCAGAACCGCTGTAGTTTCCTTAATTTCTTCTTTTTACAGGCTGAGATATATTTCATCATGGGCCAGTGATTTTCTATTTTCAAATTGATAACTATGTTTTATTATGTTTATTACATTAAAATTATTCCATATCTACTATCTGCCCCTTGGGCATGTAGGATAGTAATTTATAATCTAGTCTATAATTTAAACACACGTGCATCAAGTGTACATTTGCCACACAAAAGTGAGGTGTGAAAGACCAACATCTGTAACATCTGTAGCAGAAACATTTGGTTCAAGTAACTGGACAATCAGCAGAGATTTGGTTTGAAAGCTAACAACAGCACAACTTGGTAGTTGGTATTTGTAATGTTCTATCATGTGGAATATCATGGAGATGAGAGTTGTGTTCATTTTATGGTATACCATTAATTTATTTCAATCGTATATTATTGAGGAAGCGGTTCAGACAAAGGTGTCTTCCGAAATGATCTAGCCAAGAGTTTAATAGAAGTGTTTGGATGCCAGCAAATGGCCCAATCTGTAGTCAAGCAACAAGGTTTAAAAATATATTCTGTAGTTCCCGTCACCAAACTCTAGCTCCCGTAACCCCTGAGGGCCACATTAAAGGAACTAAGGAATCATTATCTTACATTATTTCCCTGACTCTGAAGCATTTCCCATGACAAAATGTTTAATTGAGTTAATCATTTCTATAATAAAGATGTACTGCTCATGGAACCCCCTTTAGAGATATGCATTTGGACCATTTTTTTTAATTTTAAAGATATTTTAGCCCCTTATATATCTTTTATCAGATTATACACTAATCAGTACAGTATTTCATATTCCCTGTATTCACTCGTAAAATTGGTGAAAACATTTAAGAATTGATTTTAAATTCAAAAGACACATGAGCTCTGAAATTAACTTTATGTTCCCACACTGATATATTTTGCAGGAGAAAGTTTGTTGTTTAACCACAGTATAAGATACAGCAAAATCCCTTGACAAGAACAATGTCTGAGCGGAACCATAGTCACGCAATTGTGGTCAACATGGAAAGAGCATCAACTCTCTTTTCTAAGAAATTATTGCTCCCAAGAAGAAAAAAATCATCCACTGAGTGAGATTACATTTTCTGTGGAAATTGGATGGCATTGAGGAACCACACTCTCAGCTCACCATTTTCCTTTGAAGCTTAAAGGTTAAAGCTTTTTGATTGCTCCTGGCAGTTATTAATTCCACACCAGTGCCACAGAAATAAAATAGGCATCCATATATCTATCTATTAACTATTAAAACTCTGATCTTGGATGTGTATGTGTTTGCTCGTGTGTGTGTTTGTTTGTGTATACTCACATCTTCTTGAAAAAACAATGTGCTAACGGTAACATTTTTACATCCCATGGAGTCCTAAAGCAACTTATCCTGAAAAATTCAGCCTTTATTTCTCAAGGTATTAATGGAAATGTTCAAAAATCTGAAAAAACTTTGAATTTAAAAAAACACTGTCTTTTGCTGATGACTTCACAATGGGTTTGCTCCACGCGCCATTCTTTATCATGCTGCGAGCGGCTGCCTCAGCTGGGCATGGTTGCTATCCCCGCTGCTCTCCCCGCTGCTCCCCCCGCCCCGCTCCCCTCCTCTTCGCCCCCCTCTCCCCCCCACTCCTTTCCGTCCTAGTCTCCCCCCTCCTCTCATCCACCTGCTCCTCCCCTATCCTCCTATCCCCTCCCCTCCCCACTCCTCTACCCCGTTCCTGCCCCCCTTCTTCTCCCCCTCCTCTTCCTCCTCCTCTTCTCCTCCCCTCCTCTCCCCTCCCCGCCCCCCCATCCTCTCTCATCCCCCTCCCCCTCTCTCCCCCCCCTCCCCCCTCAACACCCCCACTCCCCCCTACCCCCCTCTCTCCCCCCATCCCCCCCACCCTCTCTCTTCCCACCTCTCTCACCCCCTCACTCCCCCCTATCTCTCCCCTTCTCTCCCCCCACCCTCTACCCCTCCCTCTCCCTCTCCCGCTGCCTCCTTCCCCTCCTCCCTCCATCTCCCCCCTCCCTCCCCCCCATCTCCCCCCTCTCTCTCCCCCTCTTTCTCACCCCCTCTCTCTCACCCCTCTCTCCCCTCCACCTCCCACCCCTCTCTTTCTGTGTGTGTAATCACATCTTTGTGAAACGGTACCAACGTGCTAACGGTACAATTTTTACATATTTCATTAGAGACTTTTCCTCTGAACTCCAAATCACCTTATCTGAAAAATTCATGCTGTATTTCTTGAGTTATTAATGAAAATGTTCAAAAATGTGAAAAAACTTTGAATCTAAACGAGATGGTCTCGCTGATGACATCACAATGGGTCTGCTCCCTGCTGCTACTCACTGCTCCTCGCTCCCCCCCTCCCCCTTGGTCCTCCCCGCCGCTCCCCGCTGCTCCCTGCTGCCTGATGCTCCCTGCTGCCCATTGCTCCTCTCTCCCCTCCTCCTCCACCGCCCTCCTCCTCTCCCCCCACTACTCTCCCCCCCATCTCCTCTCCCCCTTCTCCTCTATGGAATTTTTTGAAGATGTAACTAGGAAAATGGACAAGGAAAAGCCAGTGAGAGTCAGCATTTGATAAGGTCCCACATAGGAGAATAGTGGGCAAAATTAGGGCACATGGTATTGGGGGTAGAGTGCTGGCATGGATAGAGAAGTGGTTGGCAGATAGGGAACAAAGAGTAGGGATTAAGGGGTCCCTTTCAGAATGGCAGGCAGAGAGTGGGGTACCGCAAGGCTCGGTGCTGGGACTGCAGCTATTTACAATATACATCAATGATTTGGATGAAGGAATTCAAAGTAACATTAGCAAATTTGCAGATGACACAAAGCTGGGTAGCAGTGTGAACTGTGAGGAAGATGCTATGAGAATGCAGGGTTACTTGGACAGGTTGGGGGAGTGGGCAGATGCATGGCAGATGCAGTTTAATGTGGATAAATGTGAGGTTATCCAATTTGGTAGCAAAAACAGGAAGGCAGATTACTATCTAAATGGTGTCAAGTTGGGAAAAGGGAAAGTACAACGGGATCTGGGGGCCCTTGTACATCAGTCTATGAAACTAAGCATGCAGGCCCTTCTGCAATTGTACAGAGCCCTAGTGAAACCACACCTGCAGTATTGTGTGCTGTTTTGGTCCCCTAATTTGAGGAAGGACATTCTTGTTATTGAGGGAGTGCAGCATAGGTTTACAAGGTTAATTCCTGGGATGGTGGGACTGTCATATGCTGAGAGAATGGAGCAGCTGGGCTTGTACACTCTGGAGTTTAGAAGGATGAGAGGGTATCTCATTGAAACATATCAGATTGTTAAAGGCTTGGACACACTAGAGGCAGGAAACATGTTCCCGATGTTGGGGGAGTCCAGAACCAGTGGCCACAGTTTAAGAAAAAGGAGTAAGCCATTTAGAACGGAGACAAAGAAACACTGTTTCTCACAGAGAGTAGTGAGTCTGTGGAATTCTCTGCCTCAGAGGGCGGTGGAGGAAGGTTCTCTGGATGCTTTCAAGAGAGAGCTAGATAGGGCTCTTAAAAATAGCGGAGTCAGTGGATATGGAGAGAAGGCAGGAATGGGGTACTGATTGGAGATGATCAGCCATGATCACATTGAATGGCGGTGCTGGCTTCAAGGGCCAAATGGCCTACTCCTGCACGTATTGTCTATTGTCTATTGTCTCTCCCCCTCCTCTTCCCCCCCCCTCTCCCTCCTCTTCGCCCCTCCTCTCCCCTCCCCCGGCCTCTCTCCTCTCTCTCTCCCCCTCTCTCCCCCTTTCACCGCCCTCTCTCCTCACCGTCTCCTCCCTCTCTTTCCCCCCCTTATCCCCCCCTCTCTCCCCTCCCTGGTCTCTCTCACTCCCAGTCTCTCAGCTCCACCTCTCAACCCCTGTCTCCCCCTCCTCCCCCTCTCACCCCCAATCTCTCCCCTCCCAGCCTCTCTCCACTCTCCCCCCCTTTCACTCCTCCATCTCTCTCCCCCTTCCCCCACTATCCCCCCCTCTCTCCCTCCCCTCTCTCCATCTCTCTACCCCCTCTCCCCCCTCCTCCCCAACTCTTACCACCCTCTCTCCCCTGCTCTCTTCCCCCCCTCTCCTCCCTCTCTCTGTCTCTGCCCCTGCCCCTCTCTCTCTCTCTGCACTTTTCTCTCTGTCTCTTCCCCTCTCTCTCCATATCTGCCCTCTCTCTCTACCCCCCTCCCCCTCCCCCTCTAGACATGCCTGCGAGTTGGGGGCTATGCATGAGTTGATAGGGCGAGAATGGGGTAAAAGGAGCAAATTAATGATACTAATATAATATCAAGGGAGGTGGGTAGTGTGTGTGTGTTGAGGGTAGTTTGTGTGTGTGGGGGGGTAGTGGTTGGTGTGTGTGGGGGGTAGTGGTTGGTGTGTGTGTGAGGTGGAGGTGGTTAGTGTGTGTGTGTGGGGGGGTGGTTGGTGTGTTGTGACGCTGCAGGCCACCTCCCCCCCCCCCCCCCCCCCCCCCGCAACCGTGCATTGAGGGGACGGGACCCATTGGGTCCCATTTGGTCTAGTATCTATTAAAAGCCTGATCTTGGATGTGTATTTATTTGTGTGTGCGTGTGTGTGTTTCTTCATGTGTAATCACATCTTCTTGAAAAAACAATGCGGTAACGGTAACATTTAAAAATATTCCCTTAGAGATTTTTCCCCTGGAGTCTGAAATCTACTTATCTGAAAATTTCAGGCTTTATTTCTTGACTTATTACTGAAAATGTTTAAAAATACCTTGAATTTAAAATGTTTTTTACTGTGAAAAATCATCCCTCACTGCTTCCAACACACTTTGATACAAAGTTGCAAGGCAGGAACACAGGCAGCACCACTCTGACGTTTTCAGCACAATGGTATTTCACAGCAAGTGCACCCGACATTTTCAACAATGTTGCCATCATAGCTTCTGGCAGGACAGAAGGGGGAGGGTCAATTGGTATTGGGGATTGGGATTTTAGTTTTTAACTCCAGTGCTAGGGGAGGCTCACGAGCTATGATCTTTGCTGAGGAGTGCTCGAATCTTACCTTTGGCAATGGGTTGAGTTGGAGGACCTCGCCTCCCATGGGGGCTACGGGTAGGGGACGGGTGCGTTGGGGGAGCACACCCAACGGGTCTGCACTTGGTCTAGTTTTCTTTAAAACTGGGTACAACTTATGAATATACTTCCATAAACACTTGCTATGAAGTCATTAAAGTCTCACATTATATAATATATCAAGCCCTCAGAGTCTTAGTGGGAGTTCTACGGGCTGAGGACTCCATGAAACCAATAAAAATAATCTTGTTTCATGAATTTCCAGTATGTTCGATTTATTACGTTCAAATGGGTCCAGAAAAATTATCTGCTACTTGTCTCTATTTCCCAGTAGCAATTGTCTCAAATAATTGTTATTAAGTGAACATTTTGGTTTGACACAAATATTAGTGTAAGCTCCTTGGTATTTAATTCCATGTGGAGGGTGAAGAAAGTAACTTTGAACACACCAAGAGTAGATGAAAACACGTGCGGAATCACAAGCTCAGGAGCAGCTGTTAACCAGAAGGTCATAGGGCAGCGATGCACCTTAGTCTCGTCAATGAGCTAATAATAGTAGGCATTAGGATGTAGGATGATGAGATGATGATATAAAGCAATAAGCTATGGTTCTAAAATGTTATAATTAAATTATAAAACACGAATGAAAAGTAAACCAACAAATAAAACATGTAGAATAATAATCCTTTAAAGCTTCTCAAGAACTTTCATTAAAAATGTATCCATAATGGCAAAAAATATTCCCAAAGAACAATTATCAAATAAAGCTTGAAACTCAGTCAAAGTGGGTTTGGTTACTAATCTATATATATCTATGTATACTCTTACTAAAACTCTCATCTTGTCCGCAATTTACTAATTTAAGCAAAAACAGTACCCTATATCACTAGGATTTGTTCGCCACCTTTCTCACCATTCTCCTCTGCTCCAAGCGCACCAGGTTTTGTTCTGATTGGTGGAATATTACAAACTGTGGGACCTTATATAGACAGGTGTGTGCCTTTCCAAATCATGTCCAATCAATTTCATTTACCACCGGTGACGGACTCCAATCAATTTGTATAAACTCTCAAGGATAACCAATGTAAATAGGATGAACCTAAACTCAATTTTGAGTGTAATGTAACAAAATGTGGAAAAAGTGAAGGGGTCTGAAAACTTTCTGAATATACTGTATGTATGTCACTATCAAAACCAGGATTTAATACCCATCCTTAATTCTCCAAATAGGTGGTAGTGAGTTGTCATATTGAATTGTTACATGTAGTAAATGTCTCTGCAATGTGGATGATGGGTGGTGGCAGTGTTTCCACTTTGAAGGAAATTACCCGAGATTCAGGAAATTCTGGTGATCTTCGGGTAACTTTAGTGTAATTTTGTGAAATTTCGGGAATTTGTGAAGGGTTGTAAAGGTAATACACACAGCACTGCCGGTTTGGCACTCAAAGATTTAAACAGAGTGCTGTCAGTTTTTGCATGTGGGAATTTAAACAAAGAGCTGTCGGCTGCAGTGCTATGGGTTCTAAATATAGCGCTACTGGTTGCAGCGCTATGTGCTTTAAACATAGCACTATGGCCACAGCACTATGGGTCACAGACTGTTCGGGAAAATTCTCGTATAACAATGAATCTTTGGAATTCTCTTTCTCAGTGGAAGTTGAGCCTTTGACTATTTTTTAGTTGGTAGAATTCTGGATAAGCCTAGTGGTTGAAAAGTTGCCAGTGGGCTGTGGGATTTCAGTTACATTGGGATTGGCCTTGATCATACAGAGCAGTGGGTGGGCTGAACGGGCCGAGAGGGAGAGAGGAGGGGTGGAGAGAGAGAGAGAGAGGGAGGGGTGGAGAGAGGGATAGAGGGGGGGTGGGAGAGAGGGAGAGGAGGGAGAGAGGGAGAGGAGGGAGAAGGGAGCAAGAGTGAGAAGGAGAAGGAGGGAGAGAGGGAGAATGAGGGAGGGAGGGGGATAGAGAGAGGGTGGAAGGAAGAGAGGTAGGGAGTGAGAGAAAAAGGAAGGGGAGGGAGAGAGGGAGGGAGGGAAAGGTATGGAGAGGGAGGGAGTGAGAGAGGGAGGGAAGGAGGGGGAGAGGGGGGGAGAGAGGGTTGGAGAGAGGGATGGAGAGAGTGAGAGAGGGAGGAAGAGAGAGAGATAGGGAGGGAGTGAGGGGGGTGGGGAGGGAGAGGGAGGGAGAGGGAAAGAGGGAGGGAAGATAGAGAGAGGGAGATAGAGAGAGGGAGGGAACGATGGAGAGGGAGGGAGATGGAGGGAGGGATGAAGAGAGGGAGGGAGGGAAAGGAGGAGGGAGAGAGGGAGGGAGGGAGGGAGGGAGAGCAGAGACTGAGGCACATGAGCAGGTTGAAGAAATGAAGAAAACGGAAGCTGTTGGAGGCAACAAAAGCTGCCTTGCATAACACAATACAAGTGAATTACAGAAGCAGGCAGATACGGTATAGTTACAAATATCTGATTTGCCTTCTTCATCTTTGTGTTGTTAACGAGCGAGGGCAAAAAAACCCAACAACAAATAGCATGCAGGAAATACCATCAAATTCCATGAAATTTGGGATTCTATTTAAGGACATTTTTTGAGGTGTGGAAGCACTGAGTGGTGGTGGGTTCCAGGATTTAAATCCACAGTGACAAAAGAATTGCAAAGTTATAGAGTTGTAGAGTGATACAGTGTGGAAACAGGACCTTCGGCCCAGCTAGTGTTGTCAGGGAGAATTTAAACTAATGTGGCAGGGGGATGGGAGCATGAGCAGAGAGACAAAGGGGTGCAAAATGAGGGTAGAAGCTATAAATAGCAAGGTGAAAAGTAAAAGTGGCAGGCAGAAAAATCCAGGGCAAAAATAAAAAAGAGCCACTTTTCAACATAATTGTATAAGGGGTAAGAGTGTTGTAAAAACAAGCCTGAAGGCTTTATGTCTCAATACAAGGAGCATTCGTAATAAGGTGGATGAGTTGAATGTGCAGATAGTTATTAATGAATATGATATAGTTGGGATCACGGAGACATGGCTCCAGGGTGACCAAGGCTGGGAGCTGAACATCCAGGGATATTCAATATTCAGGAGGGATAGACAGAAATGAAAAGGAGGTGGAGTAGCGTTGCTGGTTAGAGAGGAGATTAACGCAATAGAAAGGAAGGACATTAGCTTGGAGGATGTGGAATCTATATGGGTAGAGCTGCGAAATTCTAAGGGGCAGAAAACGCTAGTGGGAGTTGTGTACAGGCCATCGAACAGTAGTAGTGGAGTTGGGGATGGCATCAAACAGGAAATTAGAAATGCGTGCAACAAAGGTAAAACAGTTATAATGGGTGACTTCAATCTACATATAGATTGGGTGAATCAAATTGGCAGGGGTGCTGAGGAATAGGATTTCTTGGAATGTATGCGGGATAGTTTTCTAAACTAACATGTTTAGAAGAGGAACCAACGAGAGAGCAGGCTATTCTAGACTGGGTGTTGAGTAATGAGGAAGGGTTAGTTAGCAGTCTTGTTGTGCGTGGCCCCTTGGGCAAGAGTGACCATAATATGGTTGAGTTCTCCATTAGGATGGAGAGTGACATTGTTAATTCAGAAACAAGGGTTCTGAACTTAAAGAAAGGTAACTTTGAGGGCATGAGACGTGAATTGGCCAAGATAGACTGGCAAGTGATTCTTAAAGGGTTGACGGTGGATAGGCAATGGAAGGCATTTAAAGACTGCATGGATGAACTACAACAATTGTTCATCCCAGTTTGGCAAAAGGATAAATCAAGGAAGGTAGTGCATTCGTGGATAACAAGGGAAATCAGGGATAGTATCAAAACAAAAGATGAAGCATACAAATTAGCCAGAAAAAGCAGCCTACCAGAGGACTGAGAGAAATTCAGAGTCTAGCAGAGGAGGACAAAGGGCTTCATTAGGAAAGGGAAAATAGATTATGAAAGAAAACTGGCCGGGACCATAAAAACTGACTGCAAAAGTTTTTATAGATATGTGAAGAGAAAAAGTTTAGTTAAAACAAATGTAGGTCCCTTGCAGTCAGAAATGGGTGAATTGATCATGGGGAACAAGGACATGGCAGACCAATTGAATAACTACTTTGGTTCTGTCTTCACTAAGGAAGACATAAATAATCTGCCAGAAATAGCAGGCGACCGGGAGTCAAATGAGATGGAGGAACTGAGTGAAATCCAGGTTAGCCAGGAAGTGGTGTTATGTAAATTGAATGGATTAAAGGCCAATAAACCCCCAGGGCCAGATAGGCTGCATCCTAGAGCACTTAAGGAAGTAGCCCCAGAAATAGTGGATGCATTAGTGATAATTTTTCAAAACTCTTTAGATTCTGGAGTAGTTCCTGAGGATTGGAGGGTAGCTTCTCATACCCTCAAAGTTGTCCTTACCCCAGTTGAGCATTTTAACATGTGGACCCATGCCTATCCATAACTATCTTAAGCCTAATCGAACTATGGTCACTGGTCCCAAAAGGCTTCTCCACAAACACTTCATTAACTTGCCCTTCCCAATTTCCCAATACTAGATCCAGTGTTGCCCTCTCATGTGTGGGGGCCTCTACATGCTGCTTAAGAAAATTCTCCTGTACACTTTTGAGGAATTTATATCCTTCACACTATGATTTTCCCAGTCAATATTGGGAAAGTTAAAATCCCCTACTACAACAACAGTTGACCTGCCGCTGTCTGCAATCTCCTGGCATATTTGTTCTAATTCCCATTGACTTGGAGAAAAGCCTACAATTGGAATTGCATGCAATATTCCTATTATGTGGTGTAGAATGCATCAAAGTGAAGGAGGAGGGCCGGGGTAGGTTTTGTCAGCGGATCCCTGAGTGCAGCTGGGGCCGGGATCCGCTGACAAAACCCCACAAAACCCCTCATCCACAACCCCCTCCCCCACACTCCACTCCTCTTCCCATACGCCCTCCCCCTCCCCCACACCCACACCCCCCTCCCCCTCCCCCACATCCCTCCACACCCCCCTGCCCCCACACCACCCGTGGCCACCAACAACCCCGCTCCCCCACACCTCTCCTCCCCCACATCCCCCTCCCCCCACACACACCCTCCCCCACACCCCCCCTTTCACCCACTCCACCCCCCACCCCCCTCCCACCCCACACCCCCCTCCCACCCCACACCCCCCCACAACTCTGCCACCCCACACACCCCCACCACAACCCGCCCACCTCATACACCCACCCCGCCACACAGCATTAGGCCACGCCAGTGGCAGGGGTAAACAGCGGCAGGGGTAGGCCACATTCACATAAAAGTTATTCACATTTTAAGCTTTAATAAATCCCTTTTCCACTTGCCGTGCCCGTTGGCTGCACCTGCACAGTAATACCTGCATGTTTTATGTCACAATGGGAACCCAATGGGCGGGAATGGCTGCGCCGCCGGAGAACCACTAAGAGTGGATGGGGGGGGGGGTTGAGGGGGGAGTGAGTGCATGGGAGGAGAAGGGCAAGGGGCAGAGTGCGGGGGGTGAGGGAGATGGGGGGATCAGGGATGTTACAACGGGTATCTGTCAGCCGCGCCTGTGCAGTGGGGGCTATGCGTGGTGGTGGAGGAATATTGCGTTGGGGGACCAGGCCAACCGTGAGAGAATGGGACCCAATGGGTCTCACTTAGTCTAGTTAATGTCTAAAACAAATCAATTCAAAGTACCAGGAGTGCGTTATGGGCAGCATCGGCTTATGAGAATTAATACAATGGCCGGTCCATGAAAACGGCATCCAGATCATCCATGATCATAGTTAAGATGAAACAGACTTGCTATTTTGCTCGCCAAGAATCAGTTAATGTGGAAGGCCTCACATTAGCAAAAGCGGCATCCCCTCCCAGCCTCCTGCAGCTCGTGCATGCTTGAGTTTGACAGGTTGTCCTTTCCAGCGAATGCACACTCCATTACACCTACTCTCAAAATTTAGGAAATAATCTGCAGCTACTAATTAGTAGCAACATAAAGAACAGGGTATTGTCATTCATGGGCAATCCTGGCAGTCATACACACTGGCCTGGCACCAGTGGACAGACACCAAGTGAGATGTTAATACAGCAACTTCGTAAACTGCACATTTTCCTGTTTGAATTGTATTGTATTCAATTTATTGTCATTACCTCATTTTAGAGACAACGAAATGGATTTTCCTTACAGTCAGTAACATAAAAATAAATAACAAATAAATATACGTATTTAAAAAAAGCACAAACGCAGAAGTCCACACACAACATAACCCCACAGCGGCACCATAGTCCAGCCAGCCTCCACGCCGATCTTCCCAGATGTTCACCCGTGGTCGGGGCCTTCTGAGCACCCGCAGTCGCCGCCACGGGCGGCCCGATACTTCAGGCCCCCTCACCGGGAACGATGGAACCTCGACGGAGAACATCCTCAGCGGGCCGGACCTCCAGATCAGCCACCTCCCACCGGAGTCCGCGGCTCCCAAAGTCCACAGGCCGAGCCGGGTGAGTCGCAGGACTCCGCGATGTTGGCCAGCGCCGCCCGCGTTGGGAGCTCCGCGAACCACAGCTCTGCGATGTCGGTGCAGCAGGCCCAGCACTCCAGAGCTCCAAATGGCGATCCCTTATAAGGCATCGCCCGCCCCGCGATGTTTCCAACGCTGCGCCGCTGCTGCTGGAGCTCTGGTTGGAAAGGCCGCACCAATCCAGTAGGTAGGCCGCGGGGCCGGGGGGTGAGGACGTGACTCGAATAATAGTCGCATTCTCTCCAGGAAGCGACTGAAGGACGGTATCCCCCTTATCGTACCATCTTCCCCCACATAAAGACATTAAAAAACCCACAAAAAACACTCTTCAACAAAAAGACACCAGACTGAAGGCGGAGGCAGTTAGCAACAGCGCCACTGGATGAACCCTTCCTCTAGTTATGAACCTCTCACTACCATTTTCTCTAGTTCATAATCTTTTTTCTTAGCTCTTTGGAGTTCTTGGAGATCTATACACCAACCTAGCAACAACCATATCCCAGTTTACAATGGGGTGTACATGTTGCTAGTTTGGCATATATTGCCAACCGCTGAGTGTCCAGGAACTGAGTGCCTTTCTGGACCTAGCATTTATTTAACATTTCCCAGGCAGGGGAATCATCTTCCCCAAATCCTTCATGCTGTGCCCTTTGAGAAATGTGTACGTTTTTAATAAGATTTCCTCTGGTTCTATTAAACTGTGCAGAATAGGTTAGTGTATAGATCTCCAAGAACTCCAAGTGTAAAGTACTCAATCCCTCACACAGCAAACCATTTGTCTCTAAAGCCTGTTGTTTAACATCCTGGCATCATCAAACCCTGTATAAATGTAGGACTATAGTGAGACCTGAGGTAAATAATTATAATCAAAACCGTCCGTTACAAAGGCCATAATAAATGTTCCCTCAATATTGCTTCTTGCACGTGTGTCGGTTCACAGTTACATGTGTACAGTCTTTCAGAGCATCAACATGACTCTATCTCCTATCATTTAAAAATATGCTCTACTCTTCTGTTTTTTGCAACAAAATGGATAAATTCACTCATAATATTCCATTTACATTAGTTGATTTCATCATTCAGCTTGTCCATATCCATTACCACCCAAAGGTTGTTGACCAATCTACTTCTGGAACCTTAATTAAAAGCCTTTCAACAATCTACATACACCATATCGACAATCTACATACACCTCATTATCTAATCTATTCGGTTCACCTGTTGTGGTTCAGTATTCTTAAACAAACAAAAACGCAAATAAAATCAGTGATCAAGCAATACAATCTTTATTTCACCAGACAGGGAGTGGTAAAACTCTTTACAGTATGCAGATTCCAAACTATACAGATTTCTCATCCCCACACAAAGTGACAATGACCTCAGTACATGTATATGGACCCCAATAATCGACGATTCAGCGATACCTTATATACAAAGCAAAGTACAGCCTCTTGCTTCTTAAGATTGACAGATCCTTAAAATTGACAGCTGCTTAAGATTGACAGGTTCGTCTGACAAAGGAAGGGTTAGCCATATATGGTTATATGAGAAAGTTATATTTCTGCAGGACAAGCATTTTGTTTTTTTCTACTTATGAAGCACATCATAATCTGATAGAACAAGGGTTAGTCTGAATTATCTCTAATGTTTATATTATAGAGGAGACATTCATGAAGCTTTGCTTGTTATCTAGCTTATATTATTTGAAAGAGGAACAGCAACAGTCTGCTGGCCTTGTTAATGTACTGAAAGCAAGGATTCATGCTTTTTTGCTGGCTTTGCAATTTAATAGAAGAAGGTGAAAGCCTGTCTTAGTTTCAGTGGAATCCATTCTTTATCAGTTTATGATAACATTCACAATCCCCGGTAGGTACATAATGGTCGCAAGCAATTAACAATAACAATTTAGAGCAATGATTACTAAAACAATAGAGCCATAGTGTAATATTGTACCCATTGCATGTCACTGTCAACCTTACGGATGTTCTCAATTTTTGGGAAATGTGGGTAGCAAGGTCATTATATTAGAGGAGTCATCAGGAATCTCGGCATATTACTCTTTTTATTATAGTACAGGTTCCTCTCTGTTGATCTTTATGATCAATACTTATTTCATAGTAAGAACGTTTTTTAACATACAATAGTTGCAAAACAGTTAACATGATTGCTTACAAAGATGATCGAGAATTGAGAATGGAGCGGTCAACTATCTTTATGCAGAGCTTATATAAACAATGAAGAGTAATAATAAAGAGTTCTAAGAATTCATACGTTTCAGTCTGTTAAAGCCCTGTCCCACGGTACGAGTTCATTCCAAGAGCTCTCCCGACTTTGCCCTGATTCAATCGCGGAGATTTACGGTAATGGCCAGTCGGCAGTACTCGGGGCTCTCATGGACATATCCTGTACCTGCCTTCTCTCCATACCCCTTGATCCCTCTAGCCACAAAGGCCACATCTAACTCCCTCGTAAATATAGCCAATGAACTGGCCTCAACTACCTTCTGTGCCAGAGAATTCCAGAGACCCACCACTCTCTGTGTGAAAAATGTTTTTCTCATCCCGGTCCTAAAAGATTTCCCCCTTACCCTTAAACTGTGACCCCTTGTTCTGGACTTCCCCAAAATCGGGAACAATCTTCCTGCATCTAGCCTGTCCAACCCCTTAAGAATTTGTAAGTTTCTATAAGATTCCCCCTCAATCTTCTAAATTCTAGCAAGTGCAAGCCGAGTCTATCCAGTCTTTCTTCATATGAAAGTCCTGACATCCCAGGAATCCTCCAATCCACAAGAATTAACAACATTCTTCCTTGGATCATTAACATATTGGCCAAGAAAACCATCCCAGTACACATTTCATGAATATTTCCTCCACTTTATTACCACTGATGTGATGTCCAATCTATAGATTAATGTTCCCCCATGATTACTGTGTTACACTGCTACATGCGCCCCTATTTTCCTCATTTATGCTATGACAATATTGCAACTACAATTTAATGACCTATAAATAACTTACATCAATCTGTTCTGCCCTAAAGTCCCAATTACGTCAGCTGCATTGGCGTACGGAGGCTGGGAGGAACAGAGCTCCTCCAGCGGTAAGTATTTTAGACTCCAGGCAAGTGGGAAAAACTTAGCTGGAGTTCGGGTTCGTTTTGCTGTGGTGCCGTGTTGTTTAGTTCTCTGTAGGTTGGACCATGGACAAGACGGGCAAGGGGAAGAGGCGAGCCGGAGGAAAATCGATAGACAGCCGCAGGAGTGCGGTCTGTGAACGGCTGCCTCGTACCCCTGCACAGTCGCCAGCTGGGAGCGGGGCGACTGCAGACTTGGTGCTGCAAAGCACGGAGCCAGCGCCAGTCGGGCGTAAGGCAACGCACAAGTCTGTCAGGCCTACGGAATCGGGGGAGTCGGGCCGGGAGGATTCCCCTCTGGGGCTGGATACCGTTTTTGAACGGTTATCCCAAATGGAGCACCTGTTGCACAGGCTGCTCCAGCACGGCACACTCCAGGAGGAGGAGTGGTGTCGGCATCAGGCTGGAGAAGAGGCCGCGCCAGCAACACCTAGTAGAGGGCTGCTCGATAGCACCTTCATTGATGAGGCGCGTGCAATGGGTCAGCTGGATGCTGGTCTCTGTCGCTGTGAGGCAGCAGCTCTATCAGCTGCACCACTCCATTGCAACTTTAATCCAGTGCCCTGATCCAGTTACCCACCAATTAACCAGCCACCGCTGCCTGGAGAGAGACGGCCACCGCTGCCTCACCGTTTTGATACCCCACCTCACGCCTCCGTGGTGCCGACCCGGGCCCCAAACGCGGGCGTCGTCGGCCGCTTCGTCTGACCCGGCTTCTGCCCGCGATAAAGGCTTCTGGCCGCGGTCCCGGTCGACAGGCTCCCGGCGTAGAACAGCACCGCGAGTCAGCACCGCGAACGCAGCAGCCCCCTCCGGTCAAAAACAACGGCGGCGGTAAACTAAAGCCCAATGACGGCATCTTACTTTCACCGACGGCATCTTACTTTCACCGACCACCGGGCCGCTCCGGCCACGCAGGGCCCGCGCTGACTGTCGCTGTCCACCGGGCCGCTCCGGTCTTGGCCGTTACACAGGAACGACGTGACAACTTTTAACAGCATCAAGGGAGGACGTTTATTATTCCCTCCCGTGTCTTATTTAGTTTTATCATTTATCGCGATTTTCCTTCTTTTTTTAAACTAGTAAAGCGGGGTTTTTAATCTTTTAAAATCTTTTATCGCGCAAGGAAATCTCTGTGCTACCAAACAAGACCAATTTTATCGTGACTTTCTTTTGAACTAGTAAAGCAGCGTTTTATCCTGTCGTCGTGCATTTCGTGCTACCAGCCGAGACCAATTTTGTGATCTTCACTGGTAACTTACTGCTTTTAACAGTTTTTAACCTTGAAGATTTTCCTGCCACCCAGCCAATTGCAATATATGGCATAGAATACTGTAACCTCGCACGTGCCATATTGGATTTCTAAAATCGAAGATTGAATTAGTACCATGCTTGGATCTGGAAGCATACAAAACACATCGACACCAGTGTTGTATTTGGTTCTGTTGATTGCCTTCTCCCAACTTGGATTGAGGATTTTCCATGGTCCATCAAAACTAGTGTCCAAAAGACATACGTAAATACTTTTCGTGGAAATGGATCGAAACACTCAGCTACCCCCTTTCTAGGCTACCCTAGATGTCACCTACCATTGTTCATTATTGTCAATTTACTGGCTGGGGACATCAACCTCAACCCTGGCCAAAAAGGTCAGCACCATGGACGTAAACCAACGTACCAGTGTGGTTTGTGCTCATTTGCTGTTAAAGATTCTGGCATTCAGTACTCCATGTGCACAAGTTGGTTTCACCTGAACTGCTCCAATGTGTCAAACAACACTTTTGGTTTTCACTCCAAAAATCCAAATGCCATCTGTTCAAGCCCATTGTGCGATGTCATCAACCTTGCTAGGTCATTTTTTGACTCGTCAAGCGACCTTACAAGTATGCTCTACTTGAGCAATTCATTTGAAAGTCTCACATCTCTGAGTGATGACCCTGATTGTGACGTATGGAATCATGAGAATTTAAGATCATCCAGCCCAATTTGAGCTGGCCACTTACTGAAAATAACACCTAAAAAAAAAACTGCTCCTGGGTGCCCTTGTGGAACGACATTCAAAGCAGAGAAAAACCCTCTGCTGAAATGTGCGAAGACAAATGATGGCTGGACCGTTGTTGGGAAAGATGGTAAAAGCAATACCCCTGACGACGACAATCCTCCATCCTCCCCCTACACCAATTATCACACCCGTCAACATGTTAATGGACAAAGAAATGCGTGTAATGGTGATGCTCAAACAGAGATTCGTGGTACCAACAAAGATATTGGTCGCAATTATGTCAGCAATGAACATGGGATCAAAATCGCTGTTATAAACTGCCGGAGTATAAGAGGAAAGTGTGCTGTGATCAATTCATTTATTGAAACTGAAAACCCTGATATCCTTATCGGGTCTGAATCTTGGCTGGACCCATCAATCAAATCTGCTGAGATTTTCCCCCCTCACCTCCAATTTTTTAGAAAGGACAGAAACTCGCATGGAGGCGGTGTCTTCATTGGAGTTAACAATAAATACCATTCCTTGTTTTGAAAGAACTGATTCAGGTAGCGACTCTGAGCAAATCTAGTGTCAAGCTACACCCCAGGGTCAGTCGTTACAGATCGGAAGCTTTTACCGACCACCTGACATGAAAACGGAGCCTTTTTTAGATCTTGGATCAATCATCTCCAAAATTAATGCCTCGTCACGCTCTCCACTTATCATCCTGTGGGGGCGATTTCAATGTCCCATGTGTAGATTGGTCTGACAGCAGACAAAGCGAACCAAAAGGGGCTCTCCAGGAAGTCCTGGCTGACTTTACTCTGGAAAATCACCTGTCCCAAAAAGTCACTTTCCCTACCAGGCGTGATGAGACAAGTGGCACCGAAAATACTTTAGATTTATTGTTCACTTCACACCCAGATTTAATTTCGGAAGTTTCATCGTGTGCTGGAATCAGCGATCATTATATTATCTGAGCAAAACTGCACACAAAGCTTAAAGTTCATTCAAAACCACCGCGTAAAATTTCCTTCTGGAGAAAAGTGAACAGCGAGAAATTTAAAGTCTTAGCAAAAAAACTGGGAAAAGATTTCTTCAACCTGCAACCAGATAAAAGATCTGTAAAAGACAACTGGGCGTGGCTGAGAGACTCTTTAAATAATATTGTTACTAATCATATTCCTCAAAAACTCATTAAGGGCCGTATGCGTCCTCCTTGGTTTTCGGCAAAACTGAAACGTCTCTGCTGTAAGAAAGAGAAGTTTTATATGCATGCCAAAAAAACGGGTACTGACCTGGACAAGGACAATTTTACTAGCGTGCGAAAGCAAGTTGATCGTATTATTAGGAGTGCTCATAGACAACATGTTTCTTCTATTCTTGGGGGAGAGCAACCTAAGGCTTTTTGGAGATACGTGAAATGCAGACAGACAGACAGACAACACTTGTGTCCAGATGCTTAAAGTGAACAACTGTCTGATCACTGAGGACCAGGCGAAAGCAGAAGCTCTTGCAAACCAATTTCAACATGTTTTCACCCGGGAAGATATGGAGCCTTCATCATTTCCAGATCCACCGCCCAGCCCGTATGCTGATATGCCTGCTATTAAAATTGAGGTTGAAGGTGCCAAGAAGTTATTGTTCAACATCAATACAACAAAAGCAATTGGACCAGATCAGATACAGAATCAAGCCCTCAAGATAGCGGCCGAAGAACTGGCTCCAGTTTTGCAGTTCATTTTCCAACAGTCGCTTGACTGGGGTGATGTTCCGCTGGATTGGAAGAAGGCTAACATTACTCTTCTCTTTAAGACGGGTTCAACCAACAACCCAGCAAATTATCGCCCTGCTTCATTAACAAGTACTTGCTGCAAACTGCTGGAGCATTTAATTGATAGTAATCTGATGCGTCACGTGAGCAAACATAACATTCTTGCTGACAACCAACATGCATTTAGGAGGCATAGATCATGTGAGTCTCAGCTTATCCTGACGACAAATGACCTGACCGTTACCTTGATGGTAACGTCATCACAGATTTAGTAGTGCTGGACTTTTCTAAAGCATTTGATGTCATCCCACACCAGAGACTGCTTCAGAAGCTTGACTTCTATGGTAATCGTTCCAACACAAAACAATGGATTTCCAGTTTCCTGAAATAACGCCTTCAGCGTGTGTGTGTGAATGGAAAGCGCTCCGATTGGCATCCAGTGTTGAGTGGTACACCTCGGGACACAGTACTTGGCCCACATCTGTTTTTGCTTTACATAAATGACATCCATGAAAAAGTCGCAAGCACGACCAGATTATTCGCTGATGATTGTTTGCTGTACCGTCTAATTAAGTCAGCTGATGATGAAGATGCTCTCCAAAAGGATCTCGATACTATGGTTGAGTGGTCACAACAATGGGGCATGCAGTTCAACCCTTCTAAATGAAACCATGCGCGTCACCAGAAAGAGGAATCCAGGCGAAACATCTTACAATATACTTGGTGCCTCCCTTGAAGAATCCAAACAAACTAAGTATCTTGGCATCAAATTGCAGAATGATCTGCGTTGGAATGGTCAGACTCATCATGCAACGGTGAAAGCAACAGGTGTTCTCAATTTTTTTGAGACGCAACTTTCATCATTGTTCAGCTTCTGTCAAGGAGAAGCTATACTTCACCCTCGTTGGACCTCATTTGGACTACGCAGTTGCAGCTTGGGACCCATACACAAATGAAAATATTTATTCCATCGAACGTGTCCAAAGACAGGCAGCTCGATTTGTTACTAACACCTATGAGAGAGAAGCGAGTGTTTCCAAACTTCTGAATTCTCTGGGATGGAACCCTCTCCAAGACAGACATGAAGCACACTGTTTGACATGCGTTTCCAAAATGTTAAATGGCCAGCTCGACATAGATTACAAGACCTACACCAAACCAACTAGGAGCAGACGAGGGCATTTGATCCAATTTGTGATTCCAGCTACCAAGACAGATGTGTACAGCAATTCGTTCTTCCCCCGCACAATTAAAGCATGGAATAATCTCCACCCTACTATAGTTACCCAACCAGATGCAATTAAATTTAAGGTAGCTTTCTCTTCCCAAAAACCCTTTCTGGCTTAAGTCCTCCCTCCACCACCTCCAGTTTAAATTCCATTTGGAATATTTTGGAGGACCAAGAAACCAAGAACAAGCTGAGTTCTGACCCCGACTCTGACTGTGAGGTCGATCCAAGCGAAGAACGGCAGCTGCCAGATGTTCCATCTCTGGCAGCACGATTTACAGTCCCGTCAGAGTCAGGAGAGCTACTGGGAGAAGAGCCGGCCTCCACGATAAATTATTTGGTATCCCATCTATTCCAGGAGCTCACGATGGACGAGACCGCCAAGAAGCACGAGACCCCGAGGAACTGCGTGTTGCTAAAGGTACCAGCAGTGAACCAGGTGATATGGGGTCAGATGGGCGTGGGCATGCATGCCCAGGAAATAAAGCTGCAGAGAATACTGAGGCTGCTTGGTTCAGGAATCACGGCGCTCGCTAGAACAATGGATGGAGGGCATCTGTCGAGACGCATCAAGAGGCACTCGGGTTGCTGTGCAGCGCCCATTTTGACATTAATTGTCTCAGGAAGAGGGCCATTCGGCCCACCATCAACCATAGGTTTGCAGCGCTCTGCAAGGCCAGCAACGTGCAGCCACCCAACTTACTCTTTGGAGAGGACCTCGCGAAACGCGCGAAGGAGTTGGATGACGAAGCAAAAACGGTGGGCTTGATCAAGACACCGATGGTTGGCAAATCTGTGAGGAGAAGGTATCCCTACAGAAGAGGTGCTGATTCCGGGTCTACACCAGACACAAGCCGGCTGTCGACGCAGATACGCAGTTGGCGCTCTGCAGCGGGAACACGGACAAACGTGGGGCTTCCCGCCAGGAACAGCAGGTCACACCATTTACCAAGGAGGTAGGTGGGCCTTGTTCTCATGGGAACATATTAAGTACAACACAGCCAAAATTTGGGGGTAGATTACATCTGTTCTATGAGGAATGGAAGCAAATTACCTCAGATCCATTTATCATGAGTACATTCAAGGGTTTCGAATTGAGTTTGATCCAAATGGTGATTTGCCCCTCCAGCATGTTCCTAGCAGAACACTCAATTTTTCACAAACGGAAGTAATGGAGGTTCAGGCTGAACTTGAAAATGTGTGTAATAAACGAGTAATTGAGAGGTCGGTTCACCAAGTCCATCAATTTGTGTCAAATATTTTTCCCCAATCAAAAAAGGACGGAGGATGTAGAATTATTTTGGATCTGACAAGTCTTAACCCTTTTGTACAGTATAGACACTGCAAAATTGAAACTTTTTTTACTGCCAAGCAACAGATTTCCAGAGGATGTTATATGACAACTATAGATCTGAATGATGCGTATTACTCAGTGTCTGTTCATTTGGAGGATAGAAAGTATTTGAAATTTACCTGGATGAATCAATTATGGCAATTCAAGGCACTGCCTAATGGGTTAACTTCAGCTCCTAGAATATTCACTAAATTGTTAAAGCCAGTACTGGGGATACTTACAGCCCAGGGTCATGTGGTTATGGCTTATCTGGATGATATCTTAATTATAGGACAAACAAGGGAATTAGCTGAAGCATCTGTGGCAGTTGGTAAATTCACTTTTGAAAAATTGGGGTTTATCATTCATCCAGCGAAATCCAAATTAACACCACTTACAACAATTGACTATTTGGGTTTCACAATTGATTCAATTCACATGGTAGTGACTCTGCCAGGGAGAAAAGGATGGAGCTAATTGATGGTTGCATTAAGCTTTTGAAGGAGCAACAACCTTCAGTTAGACAGGTGGCCAGCCTGCTCGGAAAATTAGTGGTAGCTTTTACGGCAGTTCAGTATGGGCCATTGCACTACCAGCAGTTACAGAGGACAAAGGAACAGGCACTCAGGATACATTCGGGCCATTATAATAGGCCCATGCAATTATCAGCAGATGCCGTTACTGACCTGCAGTGATGGATTCAGCATGTCTCCAGTAGTTCCAGCAAAGTAGTGCTTGAACAGCCTTCCATGGTCTTACAGACTGATGTCAGTGCACTAGGATGGGGTGCCACTGATATGAGCTCCAGCTGTGGAGGCAGATGGAATGCGGAAGAGGCATTGCTTCTGCAGACATGGGGAATTAACTACTTAGAGCTTTTGGGAGCTTTTTATGGACTCAAGGCTTATTGTTCTAACACAAGTAACCTGCATGTTCAGCTTCAAATTGACAGCACTACGGCAGTGGCGTATGGTAATCACATGGGTGGAATCAAGTCGGTATCTTGTGACAAACTGGCTAATCAAATCTGGACCTGCTGTATTGACAACAATATTTGGCTTTCAGTTATTTATCTACCAGGTAGATTCAATATAGCAGCAGACACCAGGTCATGAAAATTCTATGACAACACAGAATGGATGTTGAATCAGGACGTATTCAATGATATAGTTGTCAAATATGGAAGGCCAGATATCGACTTGTTCGCATCCAGACTCAACCACCAGCTACCTAAATATGTGTCATGGGAACCAGATCCTGGGGTAGTAGCGACTGACGCTTTCACGCTACATTGGGGTGGTATGTTTTTATATGCATTTCCACCATTTTGTCTCATAAGTCGGTGTCTGCTTAAAACCAAGCAGGATGCCACTTCGGGGGTGCTGGTGATACCCGACTGGCCTACTCAGCCATGGTTCCCTTTGATATTGGAGTTGATGACACAACAAAGGGATTTATTGGTGCACCCGGTAATTGGCGAACCGCATCCGTTATATGACCGTATTGATTTGTTAATTTGCAGGTTTTAAGAAGGCCATATCTGGTGAGGACTGTCTGGGCGAACTGTTGGCATGCTCACTGCAGCCTGGAGGACGAGTACTCAAAAGCAGTATATTTCTTATGTAAAGAAATGGGAAGTTTTCTGTGTACAAAATAACATTGAATATTGTATGGCAGGTATTTCACATGTTCTAGAGTTTCTGTCAACACTCTACTATGATGAGGGGTTGAGTTATAGTGCGATCAATTCAGCTAGAAGTGCATTGTCCTCGTACTTATTGATGGGGTCAGAAGAACATCCTATTGGGTCTCATCCTCTCGTTTCTCGATTGATGAAAGGAAATTTTAACTCCAGACCTCCTAAACCCAGGTATATGGCAATCTGGGATGTAAACGTGGTCCTCAAGCTACTTCGTCAGTGGACCCCTGTCACATCACTGACTTTGGCCAAAGTCACCATGAAGGTGGTCATGCTCATCGCACTGGTATCAGCACAACGAGTGCAGACATTGCAAAAGCTGCAGCTAGACAGGATGGAAGTGGCTGCAGATAATGTTACATTCTATATTTATGACCTACTCAAATAGAGCAGGCCAGGTGTGACCGGGTTCAAGATTGTTTTTTCGGCATGTCCCACGGATCCATGTCTATGTGTAAAGACACAGTTGCTGTAATACATTGAAGCTACGAGGACCTTACGAAATATGGAAACAGTGTTGTTTATCAGTTACAAGAAGCCACACAAGAGAGTGTCAGTACAGACTCCTCATAAAATAAAGATCAAACTTCAAACTAGTAAGTTCTCGTTTAATCTTACTATTAATTACCACTTCACCTCTTTTGCCTGTCCTTTCTAAATGTTGAATATACATGGACATTTCGCTCCCAGCTTTGATCATGTTGCATTAATGTTTCTGTGATGACAATTAGATCAAACCAAGTTACTTCTATTTGTGCCATTCATCTATCATGTTGCAAATGCATCGGGATACAGTACAATTGTTGCATACATTTGTATTTGCTACCACTTTATTTTGGCTACTATTTTTTAAACTTTCAGGATAGGTAATCTGTGGTGTTAATGTGCAGATGTTGAAGCTCTTAACCCTCTCCACCACTGACCCAATAGTGATAACCGGCAAACTGGCATGTAATCTCCAAACTTCTGAAGTCAATAATAATTTCCCATTCCGAAGTCAATAATAATTTCCTTGGTTTTGTTGACGTTGAGTGAGAGGTTGTGTTGCGGCACCACCCAACTAGGTATTCCATCTCGCTCCTGCACGCTAATTCATCACCACCCATAATTCAGCTAACAACAATGGTGTTGTCAGCGAATTTGTAAGTGGCATTGGAGCAGAGGGTGCCAGCAGGTTTAAGGTACGGTCTGGTTTTATGTGTAAATCTTCCTTGGTCTTGGTGCAGTAGATTTGGCAAGTGAGATAATGGAATGCTCCTCCTGCAGGATTTCAGAAGCCCCTGAGGACTACACCTGCATTCCTTTAAGGTCAGCAGAGGAGCGGCAGGAGAGGGAGTGAATGCGGGGATTGACTGAAGAATTTAATTAGCAAATTGGTAAATTAGTTAATTAGCGAATTAGTCAATTTATCAGCTAATACAAGCAAGGTTTGCTCTAGGGGAGCGCCTGTCGAAGTGGCTTGTGAGAAAAGTGCAGGCCTTGTTAGAAAAGTGCGAGTCTTTGGCTAGAGAGTCGGCGAGGAGGCCGAGGGTGGGGACTACACCAAAAGTTGAAGAGGGTGAGATGCAGTGAAGAAATTACAGGTAAGCTGGTTCAGTGTGATGCTTGCAGGATGTGGAAGGTTAGGGACACTGCTGGTGCCTCTGGCTGCTACAACTGTGGAAAGTGTGTCCAGGTTCAGCTCCTGAAGGACCATGTGTTTAAGAAGGAACTGCAGATGCTGGAAAATCGAAGGTACACAAAAATGCTGGAGAAACTCAGCGGGTGCAGCAGCATCTATGGAGCAAAGGCAACGTTTGGAGAAGGGTATCGGCCCGAAATGTTGCCCATTTCCTTCGCTCCATAGATGCTGCTGCACCCGCAGAGTTTCTCCAGCATTTTTGTGTACCTCCTGAAGGACCATGTTGGAGCACTGGAGAGGCAACTGGATGACCTCAGGATGATCCGGGTAAATGAGAGTTTCTTGCACAGGACCTACAGCGAGATTGTTAAACTGAAGATATTGGAAGAGAGAAGGTGGGTGACGATGAGGAAGGGAAGGAAACTTGAAGTACAGGAGACCCCAGCGGATGTACCTCTTGAAAACAGGTTCACCCTCTTGGAAGCTGTTGGGACAGAAGACACTGCCATTATGAATGGGGGACAGGTCTGTGAGTCAAAACATGGTGTTGAAGCAATTCTGAAGAGACAGACGTCAGGCAGAGCCGTGGTAGTCGGGGACTCCATCGTGAGACACACAGACAGGGGTTTCTGCGGCAACAGGCGGGATTCAAGGATGGTGTGTCTCCCTGGTGCCAGAATCCAGGACATCATGGACCGATTGCAGATCATCCTCAAGAGTGAGTATCCTCAAAGCAGCCGGAAGTGGTAGCGCATGTCGGCACAAATGACGTCGGGAAGAAGAGGAAACTGATTCTGCAGCGTGACTAGAGAGCTCAGAAGAAGGCTTAAAAGCAGAACCTCCAGGTTGGTTAATTCCGGTTTGCTTCCAGTCCCTCGTGCTGGTGAGGGCAGGAACAGGGAGATAGGGGGCCCGAATGTGTGGCTGAGGAGCTGGTACAGGGAGCAGAGATTTAGATTCTTAGACCACTGAGATCTGTTTTGGGGTAAGGGTGAATTGTACAAAAGGAACGGGTTGCACCTTCACAGGTGGGGGAACCAGCATTCTAGCAGGCAGATTTGTCACTGCTACACGGGTTGGCTTACACTAAAAGGTGTGGGGGAGAGGAGACAAATTGGAAATACAAGGATGGAGTTAAAGGAAAAGAGAGTATAGGAAAAGTTAATAAAGACACCAAAATTAACAGGGCAGAAAGCTCACAAAGGGATATTAGAGTATGGCCAAGTGAGATAGGAATCGTTGTGAAAGGTGAGGGTAGTAATGGATTAAAAGTATTATATATGAATGCGCAAAGTATAAGAAGTAAAGTGGATGAGCTTGAGGCTCAGTTAGAGATTGGTAGATGTGATATTGTGGGGATTACAGAGACATGGCTGCAGGACGTTCGGGATAGGAACTGAATATTCAGGGTTATATATCCTATAGAAAGGACAGGCAGGTAGGCAGAGGAGGTGGGGTAGCTCTGTTGGTGAGGGATGAAATTCAGTCCCTTGCGAGGGATGACAGGGACTGACGATGTCGAGTCGCTGTGGATAGAATTGAGAAATTGTAAAGGTAAGAAGACACTCATGGAAGTTATCTACAGGCCCCCAAACAGGAGCCTGGATATAGGATGCAAGTTGCAGCAGGAGTTAAAATTGGCATGTAACAAAGGTAATGACATCGTAGTTATGGGAGATTTCAATTTGCGGGTAGACTGGGAAAATCAGTTTGGTTCTGGACCCAAGAAAGGTAGTTTGTAGAGTGCCTCCGAGATGGATTCTTAGGGCAACTTGTTCTGGAGCCCACCAGAGAGAAGGCAATTCTGGATTTAGTGTTGTCTAATGAACCCGATTTAAGAAGGGAAATCAAGATAAAAGAAACCACTAGAAGGTAGTGACCATAATATGATAATTTTAATCTGCAATTTGAGAGGGAGAAGGTTAAATCAGAAGTATCAGTTTTGCACTTGAACAAAGGGGACTATGAAGGCATGAGAGAGGAGCTGGCCAAGGTCAACTGGAAAAGGATCCTAGCAGGAATGACGGTGGAACAGCAATGGCAGGCATTTCTGGGCATAATCCAGAAGATGCACGATCATTTTCTTCCAAACTGGAAGAAAGATTCTAAGGGAAGTAAGAGGCAACCGTGGCTGACAAGGGAAGTTAGGGATGGAATAAAACTAAAAGAAAAGGTGAATAACATAGCAAAGAGTAGTGGGAAGCCAGAGGATTAAGAAACTTTCAAAGACAACAGAAGGTAACAAAAAAAAGGCAATACGGGGTGAACAGATGAAGTACGAGGGTAAGCTGGCCAAGAATATAAAGAAGGAGAGTAAAAGCTTCTTTAGGTATGTTAAGAGAAAGAGATCAGTAAAGACAAATGTGGGTCCCTTGAAGGCAGTAGCAGGTGAATTTATTATGGGGAACATGAAAATGGCAGAAGAGTTCAACAGGTACTTTGGTTCTGTCATCACGAAGGAAGACACAAACAATCTCCCAGATGTACTAGAGGACAGAGGATCTAGGAAGGTGGAGGAACTGAAATAAATTTGCATTAGGCTAGAAATAGTATTCGGTAGACTGATAGGATGGAAGGCTGATAAACCCCCAGGGTCTAATGGTCTGCACCCTAGGGTACTCAAGGAGGTGGCTCTAGACATTGTGGACGCATTGGTGATCATTTTCCAATGTTCTATAGATTCTGGATCGGTTCCTGTGGATTGGGGGGTGGCTAATGTTATCCCACTTTTAAAGAAAGGAGCGAGAGAGAAAACGGGGAATTATAGACCAGTCAGCCTGACATTGGTGGTGGGGAAGATGCTGGAGTAAATTATTAAAGAAGTAATAACGGCGCATTTGAATTCCAGTAAAAGGATTGGTCCAAGTCAGCATGTATTTATGAAGGACAAATCCTGCTTGACTAATCTTCTGGGATTTTTTGAGGATGTGACAAGTAAAATGGATGAAGGAGAGCAAGTGGATGTAGTGTATCTGGACTTTCAGAAAGGCTTTGATAAGGTCCCACACAGGAGATTGGTGGACAAAATTAGAGCACATGGTATTGGGGGTAGGGTATTGAAATGGATAGATAATTGGTTGGCAGAAAGGAAACAAAGAATAGGAATAAACGGGTCCCTCTCAGAATGGCAGGCAGTGGCAAGTGGAGGGCTTGGTGCTGGGGCCGCAACTATTTACAATATATACCAATGTTACAACATTTTGAGATTAAAAAAATCAAGTCTGCAATTTATCCCATCAGATAAAGCATAAAAAGAAGTTTAATTTGACACCTAATTTACTTTCATATCTTCAGTATTAAGAACGTTATGGCCATTTTCATACTCGGAAATTAGCATCTTGCTCCCCATTGCCTTTCAATTGACTTAACTCAAAAGCTGTGATCTGGAAAAGTTAAAAGCCCATAACTTTCTTAAAAATTAAGAGAACTCAATGAAATTTTCAGTTATTATAGATTGAAGCATTCTGAAACAAATATGAAACAATCTTACTTGGATGACCTGAAATTAAAGCATATAATTAGTTAGTTACCTAATTGTAGCTAATTACAAAATTCAATGAGTAGATCTAAACATCCATCAATTTCTTAAGAAAAGATAAACTTTTTTTAAATTGCCTAAGTGTCCAAATAACATTCACACAATAATCCACAATATAACATAATTTTTAAATCTCATTTTCATGAATTTCTGGGCCAAATGGAAGGAATTTAGTGTTTGATTCCTGAAAATTAATGGCCATTTAAATCAACTAGCGAGTGGGTTTTACTGGAATGCGGTGGATTGGAACGTTGCGGTTAGCGGTAAAGTCGGGGGGAAAAATACTGTTTGTTCATACATTTTTTGGGACCCCATTTCGCAACATGAAAATATTATTAAAGCCTCCCGAAAAACCAACTTTTAATATAAAAATAAACTATTTACCTTTTTTTCTCCCCTACGCAAAATCCTTCCGGTTGTCAGTTCTCACGGCTCTTGAAGGTGATTTTTAAATTACTCTAAATTATTTATTAACTAGAGTAATTTAAAAATACCTTCATTCATGAAATGTCGGAGCGATTTTTCTTCCGCAACCAAATCGCCCGACATTCATCGATTTGTCCTGCCTGTTGAAAACGGCACTTTAAGCCCGCCCCCCTCTGAAAGGCGCCAAAGTCACGCACACGTGGAGCGGCAGAAGTGCAGCGCGACTTTGGCGCCTTTCAGAGTTTTGCAACATAGTTTTGCATCAAGTTTTGCAACATACCTACAATATATATCAATGATTTAGATGATTGAATTAAAAGTAACACGAGTAAATCTGCAGATGACACAAAGCTGGATGGCAGTGTGAACTGCGAAGAGGATGCTAAGGGGGTGCAGAGGGATTTGGACAGGTTGAGTGAGTGGGCAGATGCATGGCACATGCAGTATAATGTAGATAAATGTGTGGTTATCCACTTTGGCGGCAAGAACAAGGCAGCAGCTTATAATCTCAATGGTGTCAGATTGGGGAAAAAAGGAAGTGCAACGAGACCTGGGTGTCCTTGTACTCCAATCAAAAATAAACATACAGATACAGCAGGCAGTGAAGAAAGCCAATGGCATGTTGGCCTTCATAACAAGAGGATTTGAGTATTGGAGTAAAGAGGTCCTTCTGCAGCTGTACAGGGCCCTGGTGAGATCACATCTGGAGTATTGTGGGCAGTTTTGGTCTCCTAATTTGAGGAAGGACAGGGTAACTTCTGTGGACTGAGTGAAAATGGTGTGCAAGATGATAGCACAATCTGCAGGTCTCCTCGGGGCCTGCGGCAACAGCACCGGTGCACAGGGCTGCACACTGTCTCCCTCTCTGAGCAGGGGAGCAGTCGCGGTCAGTGTGTAACTGACTCCAAACTCGGAAGTATGTCCGTGGCACATACTGGAGTTCCTGAAAGTGCTGGCAGTGAACAGCTCGATCAGGGGTGACGTTGGAGGGGCATGGTACTCCAGGAAACCAGCCGCCGTATCTGCTATTCAGGTAAAACCTATACAACAGGTGAGATGTGCATAAGGGAGCTAATCGAACTTCAAGTACAGCCTCATCGTTTTGGCGACAATACACCCCACACCTCCATCGGCAGCAAGCGGTTCACTGATGCTGGTGGCAGCCAGCAAGCTGGGCGGAGGGTTTAGGCCAAGGCCCAAGCCGGTCTCAGGAAAAATATGGGATCCATGTACCCTACCAGTCCTCTCCAATCAAGGACGGAAATAGAACCCGCAGGAGGGGCCTTTGGGCTTACCAGAAGACCACCAGTAGCCATGAAGGTAGGTAGGTGGGTCTGGTTCTTTCCGAAACATGGGGTATGTGGACCATTTACAAGTTGGAAACACTTGTAAAAACCTGAAAATAACTTTGTTGTTTTGAAGCAGCCTCTATTCATCAAGAGTATTGGCAATATAGTGGCTGTGTTTTCAGCTGTGCATTTGGACCTTTGCATTTTCAGTGCCATGTAGGTCGTTATTAACAGACCTATTCCTAATACCAGCTGAAGCGATCAAAGTCACAATGGTGTATTCTACATTGCTCCTGTACCTTTGCTCAGTAACTCTTCAGTTATATTACAAACTGATACTAATACTCAAAGATGCAAAATTACGAATTCCATCTCTAGTTACGGAGGCGGATGGGCTTTGCATGCTCAACTCCAAGTTGATACGCTATGGTGGGGCATTTGATGCTGGTGTATCATCACATAAAAAATCTATGACAACACAGTATGGATGTTGTATCACAACGTATTTAATGACATTATGGTTCAATGTGTGGCATTGCGGCAACAGATGTATTCTCACTACACTGAGGAGGAATGTTCTTTATGTCTTTCCTCCATTTTGCCTCATCAGTCGGGTCTTGCACAAAAACCAGCAAGATCTCGCCTAAGGCATTTCGTACTGCCTGACTGGCCTATGCAGCCTTGGTTCCTGCTAAATGTTGGGGATGATTATAGGACCTTATATGGTTGTCCTAAACACAAAAATTTGGTGGTTCACCCCGTGACTGAGGAAACCATCCTCTCCATAATAAAATAAATTTATAGACTTGGAGTCTCTGAGAAGACCATTCGGCGGCACGGAATGTCAGACCGATTCATGTACATGCTCACTGCAGAATGCAGGGATTGCACCGAGAAAGCAGCATATTTTTCCTCATCAGGAGATGGGAGGTGTTTTGGTTTTAATGCCAATGTTCCATATAATACGACACGGGTAACTAATGTCTCAGAGTTCATTTCAGATGGGTCTCTGACAATTAATTAAGTTATAATACCATTAACTGTGCCAACATGCTTTCTCATCATATTTGCTGCAGCGATCAGGACCCACTCTGTCGGGTCACACTCTCTGATATCCAGATTTATAAGGATATCTTTAATAACATTCTCCCAGACACAGGTACTCTGAGATATGGGATGTTAGCATTGTTCTTAAACTGCTTCACCAGTAGGGCCCAGCTACATCTCTATCCCTGGTCAAACTCACTTACAAAGTGTTTATGCTCATGGCACTAGTCTCAATGCAACTGGTCCAGCCACTACTTATATTGCGACTGGACAGGATGGTTACATCTGCTAATAATATAATATTTTATGTTTATGATGTAGTTAAGCAGAGCAGACCAGGGGTGTCACGTCCCAAACTACTACTCATGGCATACCCCATGGACCTTTGGTTGTCTGTAGTCACTCATTGACAACAATACGTCAAGGTCACCAAGAGCCTTAGAGAATCTGCACTAGCAATGGTTGTTAGTTACTAAAAATCTCATAAAAGATATCTATCCAGACCACCTCTAGGTGGTCAAACAGGGTTTTGGCTTATGCAGAAGTAGATACTATATCTTCTATCTCACTCCACTAGGGCTGCTACTACATTAGCAGCAAGGGTCATGTACGTTCCACAGGACCACACCCTAGCAGCTGCAGGATGGTCAAACAAATGAACTTTCCAACATTTTATAATAACCCATTGCCAGAGCGGGGGTATTTGCCAAATTCCATTTTTGATTTGTTTCATAGTTTCCCCCAGGATGGAAGGGGTCACTATTATTCTCCTTTGATGATTAAAGCATCAGCATTGTTAACAAATTATGTCATGGCTGAATGCATTAATCTTTTTCACTCATCCATGGTCAATTGATGCAGTGTGTGACGCGTGGACTCATATCCAGCATGAAATCACAGAGCTTTGAAGTCTTCACGGAATCACTCGCGTGACTCCGAAATGAAATAGTAAGATTAAACGAGAACTTACCAGTTTGAAGTTTGATCTTTATTTTATGAGGAGTTACGATGAGCGATTACGTGCCCACTGCTCCCAACCCTCGTATCATAAAGGTCATCTGGTAGTTCTCAAGTTCTCTCCAATCTTACTATATTCAGGTCAACAACTGTTAGCTGTGATTTCACACCACTGCTTTGAAGATTGACGTGCATGCGGGCTGGCGGCTTCTTCACGTAATCGCCCATCGTAACTCCTAATAAAATAAAGATCAAACTTCAAACTGGTAAGTTCTCGTTTAATATTGCTATTACTTCCTACACATTTTGTACAATAGGTATCTGCTTTCACCCCATCAGAGATATTCCCTTTGTTCTACCCATCCTTCACTCACCTCTTTGGCTGCCTAAGACTGACTCGTTTTCTCTTTTCCCATTCTGATGGTTAAATGGTACAACCCCAGTAACTCCGACCCAGTGTCCCTACAAGGACAACGGGCCTTTATGGCCAAGTTAAGATGAACATACGTTTTAAATTAAGGGGAACAACATGGTGCCTGAAACTTGGAGACTCTTGTGTTTTTACTCTGTGTGGTCTACTGTCTTACAGTTAGTATGATTATGCATAATGTATAGTAGGATTGTCACTGAACTGTAGTGCCTCACGGCAGAGTCCTTCCTGAGGTGCTGCAACCGCTGTGATTGCCCAGGAGGTTCATCAGTCAGCAGGATCTCGCCTGATTGCTCGGTGAACGGCAGAACCTGGAACCTGCCCGAAGGCTCATTTGTCGGTGGGACCGGGAACCCGTCCGAAGGCTTGCTGGTCGGCGGAGCCGGTAACCCACCCGAAGCCTCAGCGGTCAACAGGACCGGGAACCTGCCCTAGGGCTCGGAGGTCAGCAGGACCGAAAGCCACCCGAAGACTAGTTGGACGGCGTAACCAGGAGGGAGCTGGAGTTGTTGGATGTGAGGAGCGTTGGCCAGCACCTTAAAGGAAGGCTGCGGAAAGCGCCCCCAGGACACAAAGATGGTGTGCGAGGAGAGGAGATGTTGGTTCGTAGGAACTGGTACATCGAGCGTGCAGGGCGACCTCATTTTGGACTTTGAATAATGGTGCCATAAATAATGTGCAATATATGCAAAAATAATTTCACTGTGCAGTTGTATACAGTGCATTCAGAAAGTATTCAGACCCCTTCACTTCTTCCACATTTTGTTACGTTACAGCCTTATTCTAAAATGGATTAAATTTTTTTTTTTATCATCAATCTACACACAATACCCCATAATAAAAAGGCAAAAACAGGTGTTTAGAAATGTTGACAATGTAATTAAAATTAATTAATGAAATATCACATTTACATAAATATTCAGACCCTTTACTTGGTACTTTGTTGAGGCACCTTTGGCAGCGATTACTGGGTATGATGTCTTCAAAGTCTTCTTGGGTATGATGCTACAAACTCGGCACCCCTGTATTTGGGTAATTTCTCCCATTCTTCTCTGCAGATCATCTCAAGCTCTGTCAGGTTGGACGGGGAGCGTCGATGCACCGCCACTTTCAGGTCCCTCCAGAGATGTTCGATCGGGTTCAAGTCCAGGCTCTGGCTGGGCCACTCAAGGATATCCACAGGCTTGTCACGAAGCCACTCCTGCATTGTCTTGGCTGTGTGCTTAGGGTCATTGTCCTGTTGGAAAGTGAACCTCCACCCCAGTCTGAGGTCCAGAATGCTCTGGAGCACATTTTTATCAAGGAGCTCTCTGTACTTTGCTCCATTCATCTTTCCCTTGATCCTGACTAGTCTCCCAGTTCCTGCCGCTGAAAAACATCCAAACATCATGATGCTGCCACCACCATGTTTCACCGTAGGTATGGTATTAGCCAGGTGATGAGCGGTGCCTGGTTTCCTACAGATGTGACACTTGGCATTCAGGCCAAACAGTTCAATCTTGGATTCATCATACCAGAGCACCAGAGAAAACAACCCTTTTGGCAAACTCCAAACTGTGGAGTGGCTTCCGTCCGGCCACTCTACCATAAAGGCCTGATTGGTGGAGTGACGCAGATATAGTTGTCCTTCCGGAAGGTTCTCCCATCTCCACAGAGGAACTCTGCAGCTCTCTCAGTGACCATCGGATTCTTGGTCACCTCCCTGACCAAGCCCCTTCTCCCCCGATTGCTCCGTTTGGCTGGGCAGCCAGTTCAATGAAGAGTTCTGGTGGTTCCAAAGTTCTTCCATTTAAAAATGATGGAGGCCACTGTGCTCTTCATGACTTGCAATGCTGCAGAATTTGTTTTGTACTCTTCCCCAGACATGTGTCTTCACAGAATCCTGTCTCGGCGGTCTACGGCCAATTTCTTCGTGGCTTGGTGTTTGCTCTGACATGCACTGTCAACTGTGGGACCTTATATAGACAGGTGTGTGCCTTTCCAAACAATGTCCAATCAATTTAATTTACCACTGGTGGACTCCAATCAAGTTGTATAACCATCTCAAAGATAATCAATGTAAATAGGATGAACCTAAGCTCAATTTTGAGTGTCACAGCAAAGGGTTTGAATACTTATGTAAATTTGATATTTCAGTTATTTCTTTTTAATTACTATGCAAACATTTCTAAACACCTGTTTTTGCCTCTTCATTCTGGGGTATTGTGTGTAGATTGATGATTAAAAAAAAAGAATTTAATCCATTTTAAAATAAGGCTGTAACGTAACAAAATGTGAAAAAGGTGAAGGGGTCTGAATACTTTCTGAATATACTGTATGTATGTCACTATGAAAACCAGGAATTAATACCCATCCTTAATTCTCCAAGTAGGTGGTAGTGAGTTGTCCCATTGAATTGCTACATGGGGTTAATGTCTCTGCAATGTGGATGATAGGTGGTGGCAGTGTTTCCACTTTGAAGGAAATTGCCCGATATTCGGGAAATTCTGGTTTGAATACTTTCTGATGCACTGTATGTGGCAAATAAATCGCTATTCACTATTGACTGTTGGAAAAAAGAATTTCACTGGACTGAGGTACATGTGACAATGAAGTACCATTGAACCATTGTGCTTTACTTGTATGCTTCTACATGCATACTGTAGTGAATGCATCAAACATGTTTTATTGTTGTAAACTGCTGTTTATGATTATTTGAATTAAGGTCCTGGAAAGCCTGGAGCATAAAACCATCCAGAGAGTGAAGCTGCTAGTCATAAAATCCTGTTTTAAAATCAGATGTTACTTTTTCTTCTCTGCCATCAGGAAAAATCCTACTTATAGGTCTGTGAACAACTGCTGAAGGTTACTGATTCTAGTCCGCAAGGGAAGGCAGTATAATCTGTCTGCCTTTGTTCCGTTCATTCTGCCGTGTGTTCTCATTAACCCCCTACTGACAGTCAACTAGGCAGCGGGCTGACACTCTGACCGTGTAACCTCTAACTGTGTAACCTCTTACCAACCCCCATCCCAAACACAAACTCCAGTCTGACAGACCAGAGTAACTACCCTTGCAATCTCATTCTGCTCAGTGTTGATATTTAGAAATTATGGCAGCAAATTTGACTACAGAACTTTGTCTTAAGCGTGGAAAAGCCATTAGAATATCTCTTAACAGTAACATTTAACAAAATAATGATTCACATTTAAAACACCTGATCAATCATTTATCTATTCATGCATACACATGCATGGATGTATCACTACATGTATTAATTGGCAGGTTAACATTGGATTGTTCAGCACAAATTTCCAAACATTTAAGGTTATATTCCGAATACAAATAATATTTATCAAATTATTTCTCTCTAATGAGACCTAAAAACTATAAAGTAGATTTGGAGAAGACTAGAGTTAGTGGATTCAACGTGTCAGGATAAAGGGTCAGTTATTCAGGACTAAGATGATGAAAAGATTTTTCACTGAAAGGAAATTAAATCTTCGGAAGTCTCTCCCCCAGGTTTGGAATTGCAAAAATGTTCAGTGAGTACATTAATCGTGGTTCACTTGAGAGTATATTTGCCTTTGTGTCAGAAGGCAGTGGAGGCCAATTCTCTGGATGCTTTCAAGAGAGAGTTAGATAGAACTCTTAAAGATTCTTGGTTCTTCGTTACTTGGCCCTCCAAAATAGTCCAACTGGAATTTAAACTGGAGGTGGTGAAGGGAGGAGTTTAGTTATTGGGAAGAAAGTGCCACTTTAAATTTAGTTGCATCTGGCTGGGCAACCGTGGCTTGGTGGAGATTATTCCATGCTTTAATAGTGCGTGGAAAGAACGAATTGCTGTACACATCTGTCTTTGAGGCTGGGACCACAAATTGGATCGAATGCCCTCGTCTGCTCCTAATTGGTTTGGGGTTGGTGTAGGATAGCGGAGTCAAGGGATATGGGGAGAAGGCAGGAACGGGGTACTGATTGTGGATGATCAGCCATAATCACTCCTGCACCTATTGTCTATTGTGTCTGAAAGCTCTGGATTTGGATTTCATTCTGTAAAGCTGAACTCCCAGTGCAGTAATGATCTTTTAGGGATTGTCTTTTGGATAAGGCTTTAAAAATCTCTTTGAAAGATCCCATGGCACTACTTTGAAGAAGAGTACAGGGAGTTATCCACTGTGCCCTGGTCAGTATTTACCCTTCATTCGGAACATAGACCATAACATATTACAGCACAGGAACAAGCCCGGCAACCCACAATGTCTGTGCCAAATATGATGCTAAAATAAACTAATCTCATCTGCCTACACATTATATATATATCTCCATTCCCTGATTATCCATCTGCCCATCTAAAAGAGTCTTAAACTGCCACTGTAATATTTGCCTTACCACAACCTTTGGCAGCGCATCAGCACCCAACACTCTCGGTGTAAAAAAACTTGCCCTGCACATCTCCTTTCAACTTTACCTCTCTCACCTCAAACCCATGCCCTCCCGTCTTTGACATTTCCACCCTGGGAACATCGTTGAGGTAGAATATGTGCTGGTCAACATATTGATGTTTGTGGGAGTTATAGTGATGCAACGTGGAACCAGGCCTTCAGCTCATACATCAATAACAACCAATATGCCTGACTATACTAATCCCACATGCCTGCATTAATTCTATTTCACTCTACTGTTCCTGCCTTAAACACCTCCTCTAGCAGCTTATTCCAAATACCAGTTACTGTTTGTGTGAAAAATATATTGTTCAAATATTCTTTAAATCTCCTCCCACTTAGCTTAACCCTATGCCCTCTAGTTTTGGACACACCCACCCAAAAAGTAGGAATAAATGTTATCAATGGAATTCTACAGGGATCATTGCTCAGGACACAGCTGTTCCGTACCAATAATATGAATAAAGGTATCAGGGTAAAATATATGTTTGCTGATCACCAAAGCTAAATCAGAGTATTGATTGTGGAATTAATTAAGTGAAACTTCAGTTGGATATAAACAGACTAAGTGAATGGATGTGGATGTACAGTAGCAAATGGACCACAGCGGGAAACTATGTCATAAGTGATAGAAAAATTATTAATGTGCAGAGGAACTGAGTGTCTTGTACATAAAATTAGCAAAGATATGGTAGACAGTCCGAGCCTTTTATCCCAGAGTGTAAATGTCCAGCATAGCTATAGGTTGAGAGGAGGAAAGTTTAATGGAGATTTTAGGGGTGGGTTTTCACACAAAGAGTAATAGGGGGCCAGGAACACATTGCCAAGGGTAGCGGTGAAGGCAAATACGATAGTGGAGTGTAAGAGACCTTTATATTTGCACATGGAAGTGCAGGGAATAGAGGGATATGGATCATGTACAGGCAGATGAGACCAGTTTAACTTGGCATGATGTTTGGCACAAACATTGTGAGCCAAAGGGCCCATTCCTGTGCTGTACTGTTCTATATTGGAGATGAGAAGAAATATTTTCACCCTGAAGATAATGAATGTTGAATTCTCTACCCAAGCATTATGAATGCTCAATCATTGAATATGTTCAGGACATAGATTGATAGATTTGGAGATATTAAGTGAAATGGAGTTAGTGCAGGATAATGAAATTGAAGTAAGTAAAAATCAGCCATGTTTGTACAGTACTGAATAGTAGAGCAAGTAGGAGGATGCGAATGGCCTTTTCCTTATGTTCTTAAACTGGTGGAGGGTGGATATTGCAAAGGATTATACAGTTGGAGACAATTATAGTAATATAGAGAAGGCAAGAAACTAGAAAATGAAGCTAACAGTTTTATAATTTATGCATTATTAAACTGGCATCAAATGTCAGTCAGCAGGTACAGGGCTGCCTGGTGAATGGGACTTAGTGTGACTAAGGTTACTGATAACTGTTTTGGATGATCTGTTTATTGAGAGTAGAATGAAATTGGCTATCCAAGAGTCATAGAGTAAAATAGCATAACTACCGGCTCTTTGGCTCAACTTATCCATGCTCTATCTACACTAGTCCCACCTGCCTGAATTTGGCCCATATTTCCCAACTCCTTTCCTATCCATGTACCTGTCTTTTCAATGCCTTGAAAAAAAGTAACTGCCTCAACTACCTCTGGCAGCTTATTCCACATACCTACTATCCTCCTAAAAGTTGGGATGCAGAGCCTATCCTCAGGTTCCTATTCAATTTTTCCCTTCTCACTTAAACCTATGTCCTCTGGTTCTTTATTTCCCCCATCCTGGATAAAAGGCTCAGCATTCTTCCCATTTATTCCTCTCATATCTTATACACCTCTATAAGATTAGCCATCTTCCTACGCTCCAAGGAATATAGTCCTAGCCAGACCAAACTCTCTCTATAGCCCCTTAGGTCCCGGTAACATTCTTGCAAATCGTCTCTGCACTCTTTCTAGCTTAAAAACATCCTTCCTATAGCAGGGTGACTCGAGTTTCTCTTGTTAAGGATATGTTCCTGTAATATTTTGACATGTCGCGAAGTGACACCTGTATGATCGTGAGTTGTCGCCCAAAGAGTCGTACCTTTTTCTGGTCGCCGCTGGATTTTCAACATTTGAACTTTTTTTGCGACCTGCTGCGATTATGACGGGTGCCGGCAAGTCACCGAAAAAAATTGTGTGCATGGGACAGGCCCTTCTGTGTGAAGACAAGATTTCATCTTCACAAGGGCAATGTGGTGAACCCTTTTACCAGTGCTATCACAGGCACAAACATTTGCCACAAGTAAAATTAATCCCACTCATTGCTTCACTCACCAAAAATACAGGATTACCAAAATATATTTTGGTGGGTCACATTAATGTCTATCACCAAAAATGATTTGGTAGTATCACCAAGGATTAAAGTTGACTGAGTTCTAAAGCATATAGTTAATACCTGGAATGGTAACTCTTGGTGATAGATAAAATACACTTTGGTTCATTATCATCATAACTAAGACTGTTTGGTGTTTTTTCATTTTTCTCCAAATCACCACTTATTAACTGAATTTAAATTCTGCAGTTCTTGTGGTGGGATTTCAAATTGCCAACAACAGTCAACACCTCCAGGCACTTGATGAGGGTGGTCAAAGATGCAAAACTGTGTAATGCCCTCTGTTACTCTGCAGGCGGAGCACAGCTGCAATTCACCTGTGTCAATTGTGCTAACACCAGACAGACTTGCAGCATTCCTCCTTCTGCAGTTGAGGGGGGGGGGGGGGGGGGGGGGTAGATGTGTGGGAGGAACTCCGAGAGGAGAAGAGCTGGTAAGCCGCACTCTTTGCCTCAGAATCCTCCAAGGTTATCTTCTGATCCAGAGTCCACTTTGTGGCACAGGCATAGACGTGCTCACACCTCTTCCAGAATTTCACAGGGAGAGCACTGGGATCAAAGCCCTGAAGAAGTGGACTGCTCAGTAATATCCTCATATAAGCACCTATTGAGGATCTGCAGATCCTTCTATGCCAGTATGTATGTCAGAAAGGCCAGAGACAGCACAGCCTCACAAAACTTCATATCCTCTAACACAGAGGACAGCAAGTGGGAGAGTCTGGAACACCCACTGATCCAGGAATTGGAGATTCATCTTGCTGCTAAATGTGGACTATAAGACCCTGCCCAAGGCCATCACCAACCGGGTCAAGACTGCTCTGCGACAGGTGATCTGTCAAGACAAAACCCGTGCTGTGCTTGGCAGTGAAATATAAGGCAGCCTGGTGCTGCTCAGGAATACCATCAGAGGGGTGGGAGGTGAAGGCCTTTGGCAGGATATTACGCATGTACATGATGGGCGTGCACTCCAAAATGGGCTTTGGGAAGGGAAACATTGTCACACCTCCTATCCTTTGTGAAAAAGTTATTTGACCACAGGTCCATCAGACAGTGGTCAGAACTGAGCATCCTGCAGGCACTGCAGGACAACAACTCAAAAGTGTTCTGTGGTGTGGTTCCATGAGCAAACTGCCCAGTTTGTCTGATGCAATACCGCATCTGCAGATCTCGCCAACAAGCACCAAGACCTTGCTTGGTTAGCGGCGAGAGGGGGCCTCCCAGTCAGATAATTCCTGTGCCAAGAGAATTTTACTACCAATGCACGCTGCCCTTGGAGTGACTGCTACACAGAGGAGAAGGTTGCCCACCTCTTTACAGAGTGTGGATTTGTGAAGACGTGGTTTGGAGAATGACTCAAGGGTCCTTTTCATGGTTCAAGCCGAACAGCTCAGTAACAGAGGACTCTCTGACTCTGGCCTGTTCCCAGGGATACATTTGGAGATGGATATCTAGTGTTGCTAGAAGATTAGTCATTTGTCTCCCAGCACAGAGGGACATCCGTCATGGGATGTTGCTGACTGGCCCATTCCAGACTACAGTATTATGTGTTAATAAACTCACTGAAGCTTGGTTCAGCCAATGCCAAGGCTCTGTGTGGAGGACCACAGTCTGGGATCCTTCTGCTGCTCAACATTGAGGTGCAGACACCCCTCAAAAAGGTGAATGGATATCTTCCCATGGGGCCACATGAGTGGCAAGGGCCTTTTATTTAATGAAGTGCGAACCGCTATTGAGTATAACACTAATGAATGTATAGATGCAGAGAATGTCAGAAGTGATTTTGCACAATTGGTACAGTATATTTTTTATTTTTGCAAATATATATACATACCTCATCAATCTGTGTCAAAGAATAGTCAATCTTGCTTGAACACTACCGTCACTAGATTCATTCATGGCATGAAAGTTTATACAGTCTGACGCTTAGAATACTGAAAGATGATCTTATTCAAAAATTCTTAAGTGAAAAAAACAGTGCAGGTGCAATATGGTTTTTTTTTTCCAGAGTTGAATTTCTAGAACATGGGGACTTAGTCTCAAGATAAGGGGTGACCATTTTAAGATTGAGAGAGGAATTACTTCTTTCAGACTGCTATGAATCTTTGGAATTTTTACACCAAAGAATTGAGAATTCATTGAATTTCTGGTCAGTTGAGAAATCAATGATCGTTAGGATCAAACAAAAAAAATGAGGTTGAAGATTAGATCAGACATATTCTTATTGAATGGTGGAAGAGCCTCAAAGGGCCGTTTTTCTGCAAATCCATCATCCATTACATAGCAGCAAAGCCGTGACTGAAAACAAGCAGGTGGAATAGTAAGATTGAACGAGAACTTACCAGTTCGAAGGTTGATCTTTATTTCATGAGGAGTCGAAGTGAGGGATTTCGTGAAGAGCCCGCCGGCGCGCATGCTCGACATACTTCAAAGTAGCGGCGTGGAATCACAGAACCAACAATAGAAATGACTTCGCATAGTATGATTGAATTGACTAAGATTACCAGATGAAGGTGATTGAGGGTTGGGCGAGGAGGGCACGAAATCCCTCACTTCGACTCCTCATGAAATAAAGATCAACCTTCGAACTGGTAAGTTCTTGTTCAATCTTACTATTTCATTTCGGAGTCACGTGAGTGACTTCGTGAAGACTTCAAAGCTTCTGTGATTACACGCCCTGGACCACGTCCATGCTGACACACCACTACCAGGGATGGATGGGAGGAACAAAGTTGCTCAATAGTTCATACTGCAAAACAAGAGCAGAGTTATTAACAACAAAACAAAACCCCTCATGCGGGGACATCTCCACGTTCGTGACCTGCATTCAGCACGGCTTCTGCGAACCGTAGAGGAGCAGCAACAGGCTTGTTATAAAAACGCTGGAACACAGCTTCATTAGCCCATCCTGCTGTGGCGAGAATTTGGTCCATGGGCACCTCCATGACCCTCGCCCTTGACGTCGATGCAGCCCTGGTGGAAAGAGACTTGAACACATTAGTGTCGATACCTGACTTACCCAAGACGACTGGAAGCCACATGGATATCGTCTGGACTGTCACTCGATGATGAGGTCTCTTATGAGTGACAAGCAGGTATCTCTCCATTCCTCTGATGCGTGCCGTCACCTTGACATAGTGGCGGATATGTGAGACTAAACATAGCCTAGCATCTGCGGGGTATGCCGGGAACTTCAGCTGCAGCCCTGTGCACCCAGGTCTATGCTGCTTTAGTAGCTCGTCAACGAAAAAGACTACTTCTGTAGGGGTAGCTGTCATTTTGTCGACACGCAGTTTGTGTAGTGTCTGTACCCTCTGAGCTGAAGTCAGCGCTAGTAACATCACCAGCTTCATGGTGAGTTGGTCCAGTTGGAGCCCTTCCATGGGAGACCACGTCCTGAGCAGGGTTAATACGTCCCTGACATCCCAGGTGATATTATAGCGTGGTATAGGCGGATTCATATTGAATATACCCCGCATGAGTCTGGACACTAGCCTGTTGGATCCTACCTCCAACTGAGGTAGAACGATAGCGCACTTCTGGCGCTGTTGATGGCACTGTAACTTAAGTGTTCATCATGGTGCAACCCCGCGAGGAATTCCAGGACGTCGGTTGTTGTCACGTCATCGTACGTGATGCGAGAGCGGCTGCAGTAGGTTTCCCACTCCTTAATATGCAAGCGGTATCTTCGCCTTGTAGACTCTCGACACGACGCCCTGGTGGTATCCATGGTCCGAGCCGAGAGGCCGTATTGGACTAACGGCCTGTTCAGAACCTGCAAGCCAACAAATTTAAATAGCCATGGCAGGGATGCGGCTCCCCTGAGACAGGGTGAGTAACCAATTGTGGGCAACCCTTCAAAAGGACCCAAGGTTCGTTGAGCATGTCAAAGACCACCGGATACCAAGGCTGTGTGGGCCAGTCGGGTATAATAAGGATGCCCTTGGCAGCATCTGCCTGAATCTTTCCCAATACCCGACTGATGAGGCAAAACGGAGGGAAGGCATAGAAAACCCAATTCCCCCAGTCCAGCGAGAATGCATCTAGCGCTATTGCCCCAGGATCTGGTTCCCATGAAACGTAGGCTGGTACCTGATGGTTTAACCGTGACACAAAAAGGTCAATGTCCGGTTTACCAAATTTGGCTGTGACTTTAGAAAAAATCTCAGCATGCAACATCCATTCAATGTTGTCATTAAATTTGCGTGACCTGGTGTCCGCCACAGTATTAAGCTCACCTGGCAAATAGGTAGCTGAAATCCAAATGTCTCTTTGAACACACCAGAGCCAAATTGAGTTAGCCAATTTGTCACACGAAACTGACCTGGTACCACCCATATGGTTTAAATATGCCACAGCTGTGGTGTTGTCTATTTGGAGACGGACGTGTGCTCCAACAAGCTTGGAACAATATGCACGAAGTCCGTGGAATGCTGCCAGCAACTCCAAATAGTTAATCCCTTGAGTCAACAACATCGATGCCTCAAGGGTGTCCCATCTGCCCCCACAACTAGAGCAATTATCAGTAGCTCCCCAGCCATTGGAGCTTGCATCAGTCTGTAAATATACCACCGGATTAGCCTCCCTAACAGGTTTAAATGAGTTGCTAATGTGACACACCCACCATTGCAACTCAGTTATCGCTTCGGACGGCAGCTGCATTGATCGATCGTAATGACCAGCGTTCCGTTTTAACGCAATAATTTTAGCTCTTTGCAAATTCTGATAATGCAAAGGCCCATATCGTGCTGCCGGAAACAAAGCCACTAGCTTGCCAATTACTGTGGCTGTATGCCGAATCGATGGTATATTGGTGCCAATTAAATCTCTGCACACCTGAGTGACTTCCTCAATTTTGTTAATTGGTATAGTTATTCTCATACTCATTGAGTTCACCGTGAACCCTAGGTAATTAATTACCTGGGCAGGGCAGAACTTCGATTTCTCTGGATGGACAATGAATCCTAATTGTTGAAATATATTGACAGCAGCTGCAACACCCTGTTCAGCCAAATGCAGGGTGTGGCCCACAATAAAGACATCATCTAAATAGGCCATAACTATATGATGTCTTTGTCTCAAATAAGCCATGATTGGCTTCACCAATTTAGTGAACAATCTAGGGGCTGTAGTGAGCCCATTAGGCAAAGCCTTATACTGCCAAAGTTGCCCCATCCAGATAAATTTCAAAAACCCTCTAGCATATTTCTGGATGGATACTGAATAATATGCATCCCTTAAATCAATGCATGCCATAAAGCAGCCATGAGAAATCAATGATTTGGCTGTTTCAAACGTATCCATTTTAAAATGAGTATATGTTACAAACGTATTCAAACGGGTTAGATCAATGATGACACAACAGCCTCCATCCTTCTTAGGTCTAGTAAATATGTTCGAAACAAATTCAATTGGCTCATGCACCGTTTTCTCAATCACACCCTTCTGTTCCAGACTTAAAATTTCCTTATAACCTGCTGCCTGTTCTGCAGCAGACAATTTGAACGTACGACCAGGCATGTGCTGGGATGGAGGAATGTCGCCATTAATAAACTCAATTTTATGCCCCTGAATATTCCGCAACACATACTCATCACCAGTAAAATTACCCCATGCATCCAAAAACAACCGTAAACGACCACCAACATGGGAAGTGAAACAGAGAGAAAAGAGAGAACCAGACCCCCTCACCTCCGTGGTTACCGGCGGTCCTTGACACGTGTGGGTGGCCGTGGAGGTGCTGGGTTGGCTTGAGGGCGCGGCGTCTTCGATTTCCAAAAAGGTCTCTGCCGACCCTGTCCTAAAAAAGACCCTTGGTGCTGGTTCTGGTGTTGTTGTCGTTGTGGAGCTAGAGGGTGAGTCCTCGTCGAGGCCCTGGCCGACCCTCGTGAGCGAATGTACGGAGCTTTTGAGCCGGACGGTGTGGGGGCACTCTTAGAGCGCATGATCCCCACCGTTTTGGCTTGTTCGTCAAGCTCTTTGACTCTCTTCGAGAGGTCCTCACCAAAGAGCTGACGGGGCGGCGGCGGCGGCGGTGGTTTGCACAATCCTGCAAACTTCGGGTTGAGTGCTGGGCGGATGCTGTTTTTGCGAAACCCGTTGATTTCGTGCTGGGTCGCGCACAATAAGGCCAGAGCATCTTCCTGGTCCAAATTCAGCTCGTCCTCGTCCACCGACCGCGCAAAGGCGGTAATACCGGCCGTGAGGAGTTTCAGGATCCGCTGCAATTGTAGCTCTTGTTGACGGATAGCCGCACTGATGTTGCCCCATATTGGCGTATTGACCACAGGCACGTTGAGGGAGTTGCAGTTTGATGGAGCCTTGTGACGGCTCATAGCCTGGATGAGGACTTCTTCCTGCAGCACCTGATTATTAAGAAAGTCCACTGTGGCTGCCAGCTTTGAATTGAGAGGAAGACCAGCCGTATGTGGGGCCGCGAATTTGGTCGCCACATCCAAAAGTTCCTCCGCTGGCACCTCCACCGGAGGTGGTACGGGATCCACCAGAACCTCCTCCTCGTGCTGCTCCAGGCTGATAGTAGATGTTGGTGAAGACGCCCTGTGCCTGTTGCTGCCCTGCTGTTGTTGACGCTTTAGTAGCTCGTCATTGAAGCAGGAGCTCCAGCAGCCACTCCATACGGTCAATACGCCCTTCACCCTGAACACTCAGGTGGTCGGAGTCCTCCGGCTCTGAAAAGAAAACCGGGCTCCTGTCATCGGCCCGCACCTCGTCGAGGCCCTGCCGGTGCCGGTAGTTGTCGCTAACAGCCGCCGAGGCGAAACTGCGCGATTCCTGCGCGGGCGTGTTCAATCGCCTCCGTTTAGCGAGAGCTGAAGCCGCTGCCCCTAAGGGCACATGCGGCGAGGTGTCGGCACCAGCCGAAGCATGGCTGCCTGGGGCCCGCGCAGTCTTGCCGGCTGCCCACATCGTGGACGTTGCCGACGCATGGTGCCGCCCACCCATCCATGGGGGGCTCGGCGACCGCGACGAGACCCGACTCAACCGACCCGTCCCGGCGTCGAGAGTCGGGGTGTGCCGGCTGGACCTCACAGCCGCCCCGGGTCTCGCCCTGGAACCTGACCGCTCCTCCGCGACAGGCAATGCCTTAGCCCTAACAGGGTTAGGCTTCTGGGCTCCTCCCCTCCCCCTTCTCGGAGGGCTGAGTGGAACAGGCCGTGCAACGGCACGTGCCCTGCTCGAGGTCGCCAGCGAGCCCGCTGACAACCTGACTGCCATGGCAGGGTCCCCCTGCTCTGGCGGCACACCACACTCCTCCTCACCGAACTCCTCCGAGCTGTGGTGTGCTGGCGGATCTGGACCTGTGAACACAGGGCTTACCCACATCTCCGCCTGAGTCCCGGCCTGCGCTGCAGGTACTGCCGATGGAAAAGGCCCCGGAACTGTTGACCGGCGAACTCGTCCTGACGTCCTCCGGCCCTTCGAACTCCCATCCATGTCCTTGCTGCAAGACATAATCAGGCAACAAGGACCACCAACTAAAGGTGGAATACTCACCTCCGTGGCCCCTTCTGAAGGGCTGGCGAGGAGCGCGCTCCACCGCCAGCCGTCGCAGCAACGCGTTACGACGATATGTCGAGCATGCGCGCCGGCGGGCTCTTCACGAAGTCACTCACGTGACTCCGAAATGAAATGGACATGCTTGCACTGTTGCATTTGTCTCCAAGGTGGGAGTAGAATCATTAAATTGTTACCATGCAGAAAGACGTTTGTGCCACAATTGCAAATTATTTCCTGCTTGAATGTATGTATGGTGGAAAGTGTTGGAAAAATAGTTTCAATATTAATTTTCAATAGAGAAATGTCAGGGCTGCAGGGAAAAATCATAGGAGTAGGAGTAAGTAGATAACTCTTTCACGATGGTGACACAGGAACTGGGCTAACTCACCTCCTTCAGAGCTATATAATGCTATAATTCTACCAATCGCAACATGCATAAGATAAAGGAAAGTCAAATAGTAAAAAAGTTACAAACAGCAGTAATAATGATATGATCAGAAGCTGCCAGATAAAGAGCGGATGAGGTTCACCACAGCTTAGAAGTCTGACACTTTCTGTGACCCAGAAATGGTGTGACCTGAAGTTGTTTTTACCTATGGGTACTATATTCTGATAAGATATCTATATTCTCAAGAACAGACTGGACAGGGTTGGGTGGTGAACCTGGCTTTATGTCCAAAATTCCATATTTTCAGCTATTTTCATTTAGTGTCAGAAAGGCTTGATATGTTTTCAAAGATTAGGTTAATTCCAATTTGAATTTGATTCAAAACAATACGAAATTTAGATAAAACAAGTGAGGAGTATCTGCTTCCCATAGCTGGAAGACAACAAGTCAGAAGATACATAATTAAGGTAAATGGCAAAAGAGCTGAAGGTGAAATTAGTAAATCTTTGTCACCCAGCATGCTACTATGATCGACCTGAAAGATTGTTGAAAGCAGATTGAATTGTGAAAAGGCATTTAGATAGATGAGGGAGAAAAGTTTGCATGACTTTGGGGAAAGAACTAGACATGAATTGATTGGATTACTTCTACAAATATCCGTGCTGTAATGTTCAATGGTGCCTACATTATTTTAAGAACGATGGTTTGCTAAAACAGTGTAACATTATGATCTATCCGAATGCAATCAGATGGAGTGAATGCTGCTATTGGTTGCAATCACATAAACATTTTGGTAGTGAAGGTGTAGTGTGTTGCTCCCTCATTGGCTTTGTGGAAATATTTTAGGAAATTGTGTACTAAGTGGTGATTTCCACGAGATAACATAATCTGAATGTTGCAGCACTAATTGGAAGGTAGAGACAATAAAGATGATTTAGAATAGAAAAGGTGAGGAGGTCAATTGTTGATAAAAGATTAATGCTTGTGAACATTTGGGGCAATCTGGGTCTTAGAATACGTGTGTTTATGTGTGCGTTTATGTGTGTATGCCTACACCAAACTTTATTTCGATGTTCCATCGAAATCTTGGTGTGGGGGATCCACAATTTGAAATGAGCCTCTGTTGATCCTGAAATCAAAGCACTCCATTTGAGATAAAGTCACTTTGAGTAGAGCGTGACAAATATGTGTAACTTTGGTCACCAGTCAATTTTCCTCATAGAGTGTGCAAGGGATGAGCTGATCTACTATTGCAAGTTTTCTTCCCATTGCCCATTGGGAAAATGACTTCCTATTCATCTGTTTCACTCCTGTAGTCTGGATTACAACAGACTCGAGTAAATTAGGGGAACATAAAATCCTTGGATTACAAACACAATAATACCATCACTGGTGTGCCTTTCATTTGAGTTTAGCAACCGTTAACTGTCGCTTCACATTACATTATTAACCAAATTTTTAGGAGTAAGAAACAAGTGAATAAAGTGCAAGGCACAGCCACTGGAGAGCACACTTGGATTAAAGCTCTAACAGCTAGCTACGAAACACCATGGTGCCAAGTGCAAGCTGCGTCTTTGTGCAGCACTAATGAGGTCATTAACCCTTCCTGGGCTAGTTTGACATTTCTGCATCATTTCAAGAATATAATAAGTTTCTAAGATTTCATTTTAATATTCATTGACTGTTGATCAAAAGACGTTTTCCTAGTTTAACTGCAAGACTGAACTCACTGCACTGCTGACTGAAGGGGAGGATAGTCTCACTTTAACCAAATGGCTTTCTAAATGGTCACACTGGTTTTGTCAACTTCAGTCGAATAGAAGTGCATTGAATTCCTGACGTGTGACTCCAGACTCCCATTGCCAGGCTGTTGGTTCCATGGTTCTATTTCCAGTTCCAACAAATATAATTGCTTAAAATGTGAAATATCCATTCACATTCTCAGTTGCCATTAAACATTTACAGAATATTATTTTTATTCCCAACATATAGCATCAATAATCTTACTTTCTAATTGCATTATGAGTTGCACATTGCACTCAGATCTACTCTTACTACAAACAGAAATCATTTGGAATCTGACTTGGCATTCCAACTGAATGACACATACTATGTTTAAAATCAAAGGTGATTGAAAAGCCAGGGTAAAGCTAGTACCCTTCCAAATCCCTACAGAGTCCAATGCTGTCATAAAAGTGGTGAGAAAAACATTTGGAAAATTCAGTGACAGTATGACATTCTCCATGAAAATTTGATGCATGTAATTTTTAAAAGTCTGAATTTTGACAGAAGATTCACAGCAATTCACAAAAAAATGTTGTGAAAGTAATGTTGCTCCTCAACCGCATTGCGCTACTGAATTATTTGCCAAAGTTGCAATGGTTAGAAGAAATAAACCAGGAAGATTAATTCCATTATGTCAAAACTATCAAACATTTTCACTGAGTCCAATCTGAAAGCACTGTCATAAATCAAAATTAAGTGATCTCAATTTATTATCTATATTGGTAATACGAATTAGGCTTGGGGAGGATGAGTAGTCAGGGATGGATTTTGAAATTTGGTAGTGATAGTAAACTGGCCGACATAATGTCTAAAAAATCAACCTCAGCAGTTCAGTGGTTATATCCGTTCAATATTAAAATGTCAAACAATGCTTTTGAGAAGTAATGATAGGGTGAGAAAATACTATTGCAAAGGAAATTCCTGCATCTTGACCATGAAGTAGCAGCAAATATTTGTCCAGATCAAAATGATGTGTCTGATATTCCCATGTGCCTGATACATTTATCCTCGTAGGAAGCAGAGCGAGTAAAAAAATACTTAAATGTAGCAAATAACACACACTGTAATCGTGGTACATTAGAGTGGAGGGGACAAATGTTTAAAGTGTGCCAATTAAGGTTCAGTGAAATTTGCGTTACCATACAGCCATACTAAGTGAAAAGCAACAAAACACACAACCACATAAAAGTTAACATGGAACGCCATAAAATGGACTACTTTGTTCAACCAATGTTCCCTTCGTTTCCTTGTGAGTGATAGAATTATACGACATGAAAACAGGCCTTCAACCCAACGTGTCTATCCTGACCAAGATGCTCCATCAAAGTCCCATTTACCTGCATTTTGCTAATTTCCCTCTGAACCTTTCCTATCCATGTATCTGTCCAAATGTCTTATAAATATTGTACCTACTTCAATCACTACCTCTGGCAGCTTGTTCTATTTACCTACCACCCTGTGTGAAAAGGTTGCCCCTCGGGTTCCCTTTAAATCTTTCCCCTCCCACCTAAAACCTAGGCTCTAGTTCTTGGTTCTGGGAAAAACACCCTGGGCATTCACCCTATTTACTCCCGTCATGATTTTGTACACCTCGATAAGATCGCACCTAACTCGACTGCGCTCCAAGGATTAAAGTCCAAGACTGCCCTACCACTCCCTTTAGCTCATGCCCTCAAGTCCATGCAACATCATCATAAATCTTTTCTGCACCATTTACAACTTAATAGCATCTTGCCTATACTATAGTGACAAAAACGGAACACAATACAAGTGTGGTCTCACCAATGTCTTCTACAGCTATAACATAATGTCCCAACTTCTAAGTCATGAAGATCAGCAGGGGGACACTCAATTTAGAACTGGAGAACATTTGGGACTGTAGTTCAAATTACCATTGTGCTATACCCCCTCCACCCACCCCAATGTTCAAGTCAAGAGAGTTTAGAAGACATTGGTGAGACCACACTTGCATTGTGTTTAGTTTTTGTCACCGTGCTATAGGAAAAATGCTATTACGTTGAAAATGGTGCAGAAAAGATTTATGAGGATGTTGCATGGACTTGAGGGCATGGGCTATTCGGGTATAGCTCAATGAGAAAGAGAAAAATATCCTTGAAACCCAGAGCTAGGAAATGTAAGTGGCCTGTAGATAATGATTAGCGTCAGAATTACTGATATTCGGAGAAGTGATAAAGGACATATCCCATTAAAAATAGCTTAATTATATTTTAAAGGCGGTTACGTTTTAATTACAATTTGGGAACAAACACAAAAAGCAGTATTAGGCCATTGGACACAACTAGTCAATGTTTGCTTTTGAAATGTCTTTTAACCTTACCCACTGTTCTATGAATCCTGCTCCTTCATTCACATATTTCAACTTCTTCTTCTTCTTCTTTCATGTGGCGTGCACAGCCTAAAGTTGTAGGACAACTTGTTCTATTTGATCTTCCGTTTGTGCACGTCGAGTTGATTGCATTAGCCGAAACAGGGCGGAACCACATGAAGGTTGCAATCTTCCACCCCACCTATTTCAACTCATCTGAGTTATACCAGAGGAGATGCACCTGCAAAGTGGAAATTATTCCTATGTAAGTTAGATGCTCCCAGTCCATTATATTTGCCTTATGTCGCTTCTCAGGCCGGGTAAGGATAGTAGATTTACTTTACTAAAGGGTGTTAGTGAACCAGATGAGTTTTTATAATACTATATTTTCATGGTCACCATTACTGGTACTGGATTCCTACTAAATTCTCCATATTTAAAATTAAATGGATTTAAACTCCCCATCTGTGGTGGTGGGATTTGAAATCATGCCTCAGGATTCTTTAGCCAGGTCACTAATCCAACAACATGACACCAAGCCACTGTATATCAGTAGTCAACAGTGTATAGTATCAAATATTATTTGAAACAAAACATTTAAATAGTTTTCTGATATATTAGGCAATGACTGTTCCAAAAATGCATTTAATTACCTATATGGGAAGCAACCAGATTTTGGTTCATTTCAATAAGCCTGCAGCTCTTCTAACATCTCCAGGATTTCCACTGGGCTGCCAGGGAGCAAGAGAGAGTATCCCCACAGCTTAATGATTGCTCCTCAGTCCAACAAGGGATGTTTAACTCTGTATTCACATTTGTGCACACAAAAGATTGAACATGCTGCCTCGGAAAGAGCTTCAAGGACACATGAAGTGACGTAAAATCTTGCCAGTTGCGTTGGCTTTTAGGAGTGATTCTAGACATTGAGGTGCAGCTGCAGCAGCTGTTGTATCCCTGCCACAAACAGGGTAACCTGGCTTACATCCCAGAAACCCATGTCAAGCTGCTGGAGTCGGGATTTTTTTCCAAGGCCTGATAATTTAGCCACATCTGACTGATGTTTATGTAAGATAAAGTGGGCGATTATCAGTCACCAAAAATCCTGGAGCTCTTCTACTGTTAATACAAGATCTGGATTTTTGTAGAATGATTGTTCTTTTTGTTTATGTGTGTATTCAGTTTTCTGGAAACAGCCATTACTGGAAAAGCAAGCACTAATCCCTTGTTGCTCTTGAGTAAATGGTAGTGAGTTCTCATCATGAACCATTACAATCCTGATGAAGATACTCCCACAATGCTTTGGCTTAGTGATTTTCAGAGTAAATTAGTGAGTAGCAATTTTTTGCAGGTCAGGATGTTGAATGTCTTCAAAGAGAACTTGCAGGTGGCAATGTCCCCAAATTAATCGAAGTCATGGGAGGTAGAAACATAGAAAAATAGGTGCAGGAGTAGGCCATTCGGCCCTTCGAGCCTGCACCGCCATTCAATGTGATCATGGCTGATCATCCAACTCAGTATCCCGTACCTGCCTTCTCTCCATACCCCCTGATCCCTTTAGCCACAAGTGCCACATCTAACGCCCTCTTAAATATAGCCAATGAACTGGTCTCAACTACCTTCTGTGGCAGAGAATTCCAGAGATTCACCATTCTCTGTGTAAAGAATGTTTTCCTCATCTCGGTCCTAAAGGAATTCCCCCTTATCCTTAGACTGTGACCCCTTGTTCTGGACTCCCCCAACATCGGGAACAATCTTCCAGCATCTAGCTTGTCCAACCCCCTAAGAATTTTGTAAGTTTCTATAAGATCCCCCCTCAATCTTCTAAATTCCAGCGAGTACAAGCCGAGTCTATCCAATCTTTCCTCATATGAAAGTCCTGACATCCCAGGAATCAGTCTGGTGAATCTTCTCTGTGCCCCCTCTATGGCAAGAATGTCTTTCCTCAGATTTGGAGACCAAAACTATACGCAATACTCCAGGTGTGGCCTCACCAAAACCCTGTACAACTGCAATAGAACCTCCCTGCTCCTATACTCAAATCCTTTCGCTATGAATGCTAACATACCATTTGCTTTCTTCACTGCCTGCTGCACCTGCATGCCTACTTTCAATGACTGGTGTACCATGACACCCAGGTCTCGTTGCATCTCCCTTTTCCTAATCTGCCACCATTCAGATAATAGTCTACCCTCATGTTTTTGCCACCAAAGTGGATAACCTCACATTTATCCATATTATACTGCAATACATTTTATTGCACAGGTGCTGCAATACATTTTATAGATGCCATAATTATTATCACAATTTGCTTTTGGCGGAGAGGATGATTGTTTAGGCTACATAAGGTGCAAATCCAGTGGGATGTTTCCTCCTGTATGCCAACAAGCCACTTGAAAGTTGTTGGCGCTGCAATCATTTGAAAGGTGAAGCTGCATACCTGTACATGGTACCAACACCATCATCAAGTATGCAGATGACACGACGGTGATTGGCCTCATCAGCGACAACGATGAGTCGGCCTACAGGGAGGAGGTTCAGCTCCTAACAGCATGGTGTGCCGACAATAACCTGGCCCTCAACTCCAAGAAGACCAAGGAGCTCATTGTGGACTTTAGGAGATCGAGAGGCTGCACGCAAAACCCCATCCATATCAACGGGACGGAGGTGGAAGGTGTCTCCAGCTTCAGGTTCCTGGGGATCAACATCTCCGATGACCTCCCCTGGACCCACAACACATCCTCGCTGATCAAGAAGGCTCACCAGCATCTCTTCTTCCTGAGGAGACTTAAGAAGGTCCACCTGTCTCCTCATATTCTGGTGAACTTCTACCGCTGCACAATCGAGAGCATACTTACCAACTGCATCACAGTATGGTATGGTAACTGCTCTGTCGCCGACCGGAAAGCTCTGCAGAGAGTGGTGAAGATCGCCCAATGCATTACAGGCTCCTCGCTCCCCTCCATTGAGTCTGTCCATAGTAAACAATGCCTGTGCAGGGCGCACAGCATCGCCAGCGACAGCTCACACCCCAACCATAGACTGTTTACCCTCCTCCCATCCGGGAGACGCTACAGGTCCCTCCGCTGCCGCACCAGCAGGCTCAAGAACAGCTTCTTCCCTGCGGCTGTCACACTTCTCAACGCTGCACCTCAATGACTGCCTGTCTCCACCCCTCCCCCCCCCCGGACATTGTATATGTATAGATGCATATTAACTCATACTACTGTGCAATACTCATACTACTGCGCAATTACTTGTTCATTCGTAAGTTCGCCCTTTGGAGATACCAACTGCATTGCGTTGTCTCTGTATTGTACACTGCACATGACAATTAAAGATTGAATTGAATTGAGTGTTCTATCATGCTTCCTGACAAACCTTGTAGATGGGTTATTTGCTGCAAGATATACAACCACTGGTGTGCACATCTAGGGTATATGTATGGGGTTCAGTTCACTTATTGAGTCAATTATTGAGAAAATTATGATTGCCAAGATATTGATGGTTGAGGATTTGGTACTGGTAATAGCATAGAGTATCAAGATTAGGTGGTTAGATTCTGCCTTGTTGGAGATGATCATTACTTTTCTGTTGTTTGATGTGAGTATTGCTTGCCACTTCGGTCTATTGTCAAGGTTTTCCGTATGTAAGCATGGACTGCATTTTCTGAAAGTGGAATTGAAAATTCTGTAACCATCAGTGAATATCAACTTTGCATCTTAAGATGGAAGAAAGGTCAGTAGTTGAAAATATTTAGGCCGATATTCTCCTGAGGAACATTTGAGATGATTGGGTCGATAGACCTTCAATTGATTGACCTTCAATTGTGGCTGGGTTAATTGATCTTCAAGCACAATCATCTACCATATGTAGAATATGGCAAAACCATTGGAGTGTTTTTTTTCCACCTATTTACTTCAGTTTTATCAGAATGCCTTGTTCAAATGCTGTGTTTTTGTCTGGAGCAGTCACTATCACCTCATATCTGGATTTCAGATATTTAGTTCTTGTTTGAACCAAGTCTTTAATGAGATCTATACCCAAATGGTACTGGCAAAATTCCAACAAGGGCATCTATGAGAATGTTATTGGTGGGTAAGTGACACCCAACAGCATGTTGATGACATTTGCCAGCACTTTGGTGATGATTGAGAGCAAATTGAATTTGTCCTCCTTTCCACGAACAAGGTGTAACTCGGCAAATTTCTACAAGACAGAACTGCATTCGTATGGAACCATCTTAGCTAGAGGTGTAGTTAGTTCTGGGGTGCACATTTTCAGTACAACAGCAAAACATTTATCTGGTTTAATAGCCTATGATATATGCAATGGTCTTTTTGTGTGATAGCTTAGCTCTTTCATTCTTGCTGGCTTTATAGGTTGCCCTTTTGAACCTTTGCTGAACTGGAAATTCATTTTTAGGTATGTGGTGCTAATGACATACACACATTTAAATAAGGTTGATCGCTTGGCTTGATATTAAATTATAGCGTTAGGTACATCCCAGAAGTTGCTGAAAATTTCTGCTGCTGCTACTGCTGTTCCACGGTGCCTCTTGGATGCCCAGTTTTAAGCTGCCAGGTCTGATTTATCTATCCCATTTAGCATAGTCCCACATCATGGAGATTATAAACTAATATAAGATAGAGCTTTGTCTTTTCTAGAACTGTGCACTGATTCCTCCTTTCCATTATGTCATGGACTGACACAATGGGTTTGGGAAGATGAATTAAAATAGATTTCTTCCTTACGTCGGTTCATTGACTACCAACTGCAGACCCAGTCTGCTGACGTTGATGACATGCCTTTATCTGGATTAATATGTCGTAGCAATTTGGTGAAATGCTACTGGGTGGTGTGAATGCAGTGTTCTCTCATAATGGCGGTAGTTGAGTAATGATGACCTATATATTCTATGGCTTTGATGCAATTACTTATCTGTTAGTAGTTTAGTTTGTTAATTACATGAAGGTTTTAGTAATTGTGTTATCTTGACAAAACATTTAGGCCAATAAACCTTAGTTTGAACTCCCACAAATTGACTTTAATCTGGTCTGGTAAATGTAGTTAAGAGCAAATTAATTCTTCTTCTCCTATCTGACCTCCTAAACTATAGACCATTCTATTGACAGGCACAATGCAAAACATGAGAGTTTGGTTTGTCAAAACCCTAACTATGTGTGGTTCAATTTTATGCTGTGGGCAGATTGAAAAGGTCCTGCATCTCACCACAAATTAAGGTCTCAGGTATTATAGGCACCAAATTAATTGAAGTTGCAAATAGGATCATCATATGCAAAAGCTCTGATTCTGTCATTTGAAAGTGAATAGAGTTTCCTTCCATGTCATCTCAGCATCAGTCAAACTATGTATTTCTGTCACTCTGTTTGCATTTTATGACTGCCGCCTGCCACATTGTCAATGGGGAGTTGCTGTCCTGATGTCTCTATCACTGGATCCTGGCCACTGGCCATGCAGACCAAGGGTCTGTCTAATGCTGGCCCCTTCCCAAATCCACTCCACATCTAATTTTAGGAGCAATCTCTCTCAGCCGCTTGAATATGGGCTCATCTGTTTGGAAACAGAGAGTTGTTTTCTAGTTTAATTAGAAATTTTAATTGGAGTAGACTTGAGTCACTTGCCTAAAGCTTACTGGAATAAACAGACGCTGCTCTTCTATTCGGTTTACCTTCCACTCAGAGGAGCAGGCCTTCCTAGTCTCTGCATCTGCTCCCCTGGCATTGTATAATTCAACAAACACACATATCTCAAAGCCAAATGTGATGCCACCAAAGTTTTGAATGATTCCATACTCTGTTTATTCATTTGCCAGATGTCAACCATTTTGTTACCCCACAATACATGTCCTCAAACTCTAGAACTCACTAATAGAAACATTAAGGCACAGATGGAGACCATTCACTGTTCCCTACATTTTACTTCCTTTCACTTCACTTTGTTGTCAAGTATTATTATTTAATTTTCTGTTTTTGTTTCTAAAGTGAATCTTTTTTAAAATTCCTCATTAGAATACTTTTAGGAATGTGGGATTTCAACTATAAGATGACATTGAAAAACCTAGGCTTATTCACTTGGAGTAAAGAAGCTTACTGTAGTTCTGTAGGTCACGGCTTATTAATAGAGATTAAGTAAAGGGCCTGTCCCACTTACAAGATTTTTTTCGGCAACCACAGGCGACTAGGCTGTCACTACTAGGTGGGGTAACACCCGTATGGTCGTGAGTAGTCTCCTCAAGTCGCCTAAAGAGCCGTAAAGTTTTTCTGGTTGCCACTGGATTTTGAAATGTTCAAAACTTTTCGGAGACTATGGGCATGACGTAGCTTGTCTTCTCCTGTCATAGGTGCTGTCGTAGGTTGTCGCCAGGATGACGCAGGTTGTCAGTCCCACTCCCTACTTCCGCCTCTGACTGACACCTCTCTCCTCCAATCATTGCGCTGAATCATCATGGTCCTCCCCCACCCCCCGCCCCCCCCACTGCCCGCTGACCGACGTCTCTCTCGTCCAATCGGCGCCCTCGATCATCAGTCCCACCCCCACTGTCTCACTGCAAGCGGAGATTTTAATAGCTTTTCTTATCACTGAGTTTTAAAATCCGAATTACAAAACATGGGGGGGGATTGTACCCCACCTCTCAAAACATGGGGAGACCAGAACCAGGGGCCGCAGTTTAATAATAAGGGGTAAGTCATTTAGAACGGAGATGAGGTTGATCAAAGAGCAAGTTGAACAGAATTAAAATTTTGACCATAGGACACAAGGGGACATCTGAGGAAAAACATACTTTATGCAAAGTCATTGGAACTTACTGTCTGTGGGAAATTCAAAAGAGAATTGGCTAAACCAGAGTGAATGGTTTACAAGAATATGGGGAAAGAGTACAGAACTTGGACTGACCAAACCGCTCTACTGAAAGCTGCCTGAGATTCCTTCTGGATCATTCCATAATGAAGTGAACAAATACATAGCCCTGAGATCAAACCCTGAACCAAGTATCTCCAGCTTTTTTGTCTACCTTTGATTTTTTTCAAGCATCTGCAGTTCTTTCTTAAACAAACCATCTGTGATGCTCACAAGTTCAGGTTATGTCATCATGAACAAAATTAGAAAGATTTGTTCAAATTAAACATTGATTTGGGCATATGAAAGGGGACAAGAAAAGACAATTTAGTGCAACCAACATGATGTTGTTTCTACAGATAATCTCCAACCTGTCAAAGGTTGAATACCATGCACAGGTCCATTTGAATGACCGCTATATTTTGGTTGATTTTCCAGGATGTCTGATTAACCCAGATGGGTTAAGAAAATTAATTCTTTAATGCCCTAGCCTGAAGGATGGCCTGTTGAGTGAAAGAACAGAAGGCAAACAGTGCGAGTCGGCCTGAGCCATGGCAAGAAGTGATTTTTGGTCAAAGAAAACCTGAAGATTGGGAGTGTCAGATTTGATCGTAGACCAACCATATGGGGTTGAGAGCAAGACCAACCATTAGGAGCAAGTTAAAACACCGCAAGAAGAATCATCAGTTACTTTGCAAATGTCTATATTAGGCATTATGCACGATAAGTAACATTACATATGAGCTGGTACATTTTGGCAGGAAGAGTATGTAGGCCATGCATTAATTGAGTAGTAAGTCAGAGCATGAAGCCTCATTTGTACATTCACAGGATATGTGTTTCTGCCAAGTCCAGCAAATGCCAGTCCCTAATTGCTCCAGACAATGTGGCTTGCTAGGCCATTTCGGAGGACAGTTAAGAGTCAATCACATTATTGGAGATCAAAGGTCACATATAAACCAGAGCAAGGATGACTGATTTCATTACTGAACAATATTAGTAAACCAGATGGGACTTAAGTCAATCACAATCACCTAACGTATACTAGCTTTTTGGCCCAGATCCTTAAATTAATTGAATTGAAATACAGAATTATTGAAGTGAGATTTAAACTTGGCCTCTTGCTAAACACATGTTACAAACGAACTGGTACAAATCAAAACAGAAAATATTATAAGTACTCAGCAGGTTGGGTAACTGAGAGAAAAACACATTCATGTTTTAGGTCAAGGACTTTTCATGAACTTTTCATAGGTTCTGATGGAAGGTCAAAAAATCTGAAACTTTTTTTTTTGTTTACAGGTGCTGCTTGTAATATTAATGGAGCTTGGCAGGGTAGATGTTGAAGGTAGACAAAAAATGCTGGAGAAACTCAGTGGGTGAGGCAGCATCTATGGCGAGACGTTTTCACCAGTAGGAGGGTGATGAATGATCAAGCGAATATCTCCTCCGCCTCAATGAAAGCAAACAATAGACAATAGACAATAGACAATGGGTGCAGGAGTAGGCCATTCGGCCCTTTGAGCCAGCACTGCCATTCAATATGATCATGACTGATCATCCCCAATCAGTATCCCGTTCCTGCCTTCTCCCCATATCCCCTGACTCCGCTATCTTTAAGAGCCCTATCCAGCTCTCTCTTGAAAGTATCCAGAGACCCGGCCTCTACCACCCTCTGACGCAAAGAATTCCACAGAATTACACCTCTCTGTGAGAAAAAGTGTATCCTCATCTCAGTTCTAAATGGTTTACCCCTTATTCTTAAACTGTGGCCCCTGGTTCTGGTCTCCCCCAACATCGGGAACATGTTTCCTGCTCTAGCATGTCCAAACCCTTAATAATCTTATATTTTTCAATAAGATCCCCTCTCATCCTTCTAAACTACAGAGTATACAAGCCCAGCCGCTCCATTTTCTCAGCATTTGACAGTCCTGCCATCCCGGGAATTAACCTTGTAAACCTATGCTGCATTCCTCAATAACAAGAATGTCCTTCCTCAAATTAGGGGACCAAAACTGCACACAATACGCCAGGTGTGGTCTCACTAGGACCCTATACAACAGAAGAAAGACCTCTGTGCTCCTATAATCAACTCCACTTGTTATAAAGGCCAACATGCCATTCGCTTTCTTCACTGCCTGCTGTACCTGCATGCTTACTTTCTTTGACTGATGAACAAGGACCCCAGATCCCGTGTACTTCCCCTTTTCCAACTTGACACCATTTATCTAGTAATCTGCCTTCCTGCTTTTGCTACCAAAGTGGATAACCACACATTTATCCACATAAAACTGCATCTGACATGCATCTGCCCATGCTTCTGCCCACTCACCCAACCTGTCCAAGTTACCCACATATTCATAGCATCCTCCTCACAGTCCATATTGCCGCCTAGCTTTGTGTCATCTGCAAATTTGCTAATGTTACTTTGAATCCCTTCATCTAAATCATTGATGTGGTGACTAAAATTAGAGCACATGGTATGGTGACTAAAATTAGAGCACATGGTATTGGGGGTAGGGAGTTGACATGGATAGAAAATTGGTTGGCAGACCGGAAGCAAAGAGTAGGAGTGAACGGGTCCTTTTCAGAATGGTAGGCAGTGGCGAGTAGAGCGCCGCAAGGCTCGGTGTTGGGGCCGCAACTGTTTACCATATATATTAATGATTTGGAAGAGGGAATTAGGAGCAACACTAGCAAGTTTGCAGATGACACAAAGCTGGGTGGCAGTGTGAACTGTGAAGAGGATGTTAGGAGATTGCAGGGTGACCTGGACAGGTTGAGTGAGTGGGCAGATGCGTGGCAGATGCAGTATAATATAGATAAATGTGAGGTTATCCACTTAAAAACAAGGGGGCGGATTATTATCTCAATGGGGTTAGGTTAGGTAAGGGGGAGGTACAGCGAGACCTGGGCGTCCTGGTTGACTTACAGGTACAGCAGGCAGTGAAGAAAGCTAATGGAATGGAAAGTGAACCGGAAGTGGAAGCGCTGCCAGGCAGCTGCGGCTCACCTGCAGTCCGTCTGTTTTTTCTTTTTGTCGTTGTTTTGCTTATGTCTGTTTTAGTTTAGTTTAGTTAGTTTATTAGATTGTGTAAGTGTGGGGGCGGTGGGAGAAACAGAGTTTAATCTCTTCCTTCGGGGGGGATTCAACCTTTTCTTGTCGTGTCCCCTGTCTCCGTCTGCGCTGAGGCCTAATGGCGGAGCTGACGGCCTCGGGGCATCGGACTGACGGCCTCGGGCGGCGTTCGCGGCAGTTCCGGCAGCGGCAGTGGCCCGACTGGCCCGACCTGGCAGCAGCAGCAGCCCGACTTGGAGCTGTGGCGGTACTCCGGCGTTCCGGTAGCGGCAGCGGCCCGACCTGGAGCTGTGGCCTGACTTTGGAGCTGTGGCTGGCGTTTCGGCGGCGGTGGCGGCGCGGCCTCCGAGGCCCGACCGCGGGCCCAGTGGACGACATTGTCGGGAGCTCGCAGGTCACAGGTTGGTGACCTGTTTTCTGGAGCTCCCGCAACAACAGCTGCGTCCGCTGGACTGGAGGGCGGCAGCTTTGGCGGCTTTGACCGCCCCAGGCCGCGGAGTTTGAACCGGCCCGTTCGCAGAGCTGGATTCAGCCGCGGGACTGACTCACTTACCAACACCCGGCGAGGTCACAACATCGGAGGCCTGGATCGCCTCAGCGCAGAGGGAGAACAAGGAGGGAAGAGACAAAGACTAAGACTTTTCCCTTCCATCACAGTGAGGAGGTGTTTGGTGAACTCACTGTGGTGGATGTTAAATTTGTGTTTATTGTGTGTTTTTGTTATTTTTAATGTATGTATGACTGCAGGCACTAAATTTCGTTCAGACCGAAAGGTCTGAATGACAATAAAGGTAATCTGAGATCATAACACGAGGATTTCAGTATAGGAGTAGAGAGGTTCTTCTGCAGTTGTATAGGGCTCTGGTGAGACCACATCTGGAGTATTGTGTACAGTTTTGGTCTCCTAATTTGAGGAAGGACATCCTTGTGATTGAGGCAGTGCAGCGTAGGTTCACAAGATTGATCCCTGGGATGGCGGGACTGCCATATGAGGAAAGATTGAAAATATTAGGCTTGTATTCACTGGAGTTTAGAAAGATGAGGGGGGATCTTATAGAAACATATAAAATTATAAAAGGACTGGACAAGCTAGATGCAGGAAAAATGTTCCCAATGTTGAGCGAGTCCAGGGGCCAGTCTTAGAATAAAGGGGAGGTCATTTAAGACTGAGGTGAGAAAAAACTTTTTCACCCAGAGTGTTGTGAATTTATGGAATTCCCTGGGCAGTGGAGGCCAAGTCACTGGATGGATTTAAAAGAGAGTTAGATAGAGCTTTAGGGGCTAGTGGAGTCAAGAGATATGGGGAGAAGGCAAGGCACGGGTTATTGATAGGGGACGATCAGCCATGATCACAATGAATGGCGGTGCTGGCTTGAAGGGCCGAATGGCCTCCTCCTGCACCTATTTTCTATGTTTCTATGTTTCTATATGTATATTGTAAATAGCTGCGGTCCCAGGACTGAACCTTGTGGTACCCCACTAGTCACTGCCTGCCATTCTGAAAGGGACCCGTTAATCCCTACTCTTTGTTTCCTGTCTGCCAACTAATTTTCTATCCTTGTCAGCACTCTACCCCCAATACCATGTGCCCTAATTTTGCTCACTAATCTCTTATGTGGGACCTTATCAAATGCTTTCTGAAAGTCCAGGTACACTATATCCACTGGGTCATCCTCAGAAAATTCTAGAAGATTAGGCAAGCATGATTCCCCTTCGTAAATTCGTGCTGACTCGGACCGATCCTGTTACTGCTATCCAAATGTGCCGCTATTTCATCTTTTATAATTGACTCCAGCATCTTCCTCACCACCGATGTCAGGCTAACTGTATCGGAATCCATAATGCCCTGTCTTCTCTCTCCCGCTTTTCTTAAAAAGTCGGATAACATTATCCATCCTCCAACTGATCCCGAATCTATAGAACAATGGAAAATTATCACTAATGCATCCACAATTTCTAGAGCCACTTCCTTAAGTACCCTGGGATGCAGACCATCAGGCCCTGGGGATTTATCAGCCTTCAGTCCCATCAGTCTATCCAACACCATTTCCTCTGTCACCGCAGATCCTCTGGCTACCAGTATATCAGGAAGATTGTTTGCCTCCTCCTTACTGAAGACTGATTCAAAGTACCTGTTCAACTCATCTGCCATTTCCTTGTTCCCCATAATAAATACACCTTTTTCAGTCTTCGAGGGTCCAACTTTGGTCTTAACTAATATTTTCCTCTTCACATACTGAAAGAAGCTTTTATATTCTTGGCTAGCTTACCTTCGTACCTCATCTTTTCTCCCCGTATTGCCTTTTTAGTTATCTTCTGTTGCTCTTTAAACATTACCCAATCCTCTTGCTTCCCGCTCATCTTTGCTATGTTGTACTTCTTCTCTTTTATTTTTATACTGTCCCTGATGTCCCTTGTCAGCCACGGCCGCCCCTTACACCCCTTGGAATCTTTCTTCCTCTTTGGAATGAACTGATCCTGCACCTTCTGTATTATTCACAGAAATACCTGCCATTTCTGTTCCACTGTCATTCCTGCGAGTGTACCTTTCCAGCCAACTTTGGCCAGCTCCACCCTCAACTGTAACACTGACACCTACGATTTACCCTCCTCCTCTCCAATTGTAGATTAAACATGACCATATTATAGTCACTACCTCCTAATAGCTCCTTAACCTCAAGTTCCTTTATCAAATCCGGTTAATTACATAACACTAAATCCAGAATTCCCTTCTCCCTAGTAGGCTCCAATACAAGCTGCTCTAAGAATCCATCACAGAGGCACTCCACAAACTCCCTTTCTTCGGGTCCAGTACCAACAAGATTTTCCCAGTCTACCTGCATGTTGAAATCTCCCATAACAACCATAGCATTACCTTTACTACATACCAATTTTAACTCCTGATTCAACTTGCACCCTATGTCCAGGCTACTGTTTGGGGGCCTGTAGATAAGTCCCATTAGGGCCTTTTTACCCTTACAATTCCTTAGTTCTATCTATACCGACTCCGCATCTCCTGTTTCAATGTCACCCTTGCCTCTCCAATCTCTCCTCATAATTGAAATGCTCCATCCCATGCAAAATCCTAGTGATTCTCTTCTGCACCAGCACTGCCATATCTTTCCCAAAGTGCGCTGACCTGGATTGCATGTATTACCCGTGCTGAGGTCTGACCAATGTTTTATCGAGTTGGAGCACTACGTTCTCGTTACTGAATTCATTGCCCCAACTATGGTGTCAAGACAGTACCCTCTCCCTCAATGTAAGCAAGATGCAAGAGTGAGTTATTGATTTTAGAAAGCGAGGTACTGTACACACAATAATCTCCCATGTGGGACCCGAAGTCCATTTAAACCACATCTAGTTAATTCGATTATTATTACTTTCACATGTATTAAGATACAGTGGAAAAATGTGTTTTACTTGCTATCCACTCATATCACACAATACATATCACACAATACTGTACATGATTACAACCAAGCCATACACGGGTAAAAGAGTACAATGATTATAATGGATGAGGGTAGATTATCTTCTGGACGAAGCACGCAAAGATTTGCCACGTTCTGGCACCATCTTACATCGGATAAGTCTCTGCAAACATCAAGTCTGATTTTGTCCTTTTGAATATGCATTTATTATGTTCTCACTTTAGTATTGCCCATCTGATTACATGCATCGAGGTCTCCATTTCTGCTTAAGGAACAGTATAAATCTTCCCAAACGCTGCTATTCATGAGCATTACCCTCATGAATACACTGTTACCTCTTCACACATTTCAATCAGATTGGTCAGCCGAGATCTGCCCTTGACAAAGCTTTGCAGGCTTTCTCTGACCAGCCATTTGCTTTCCAAGTGATCAGTAATCCTATCCCTCAGAATGTTATCCAATAACATTCCTACTATTGTTCTTTGGCTCACAAATCAGTAATTACGAGGTTTTTCTCTGCTGTCTTCCTGAAAAAGGAATTTTACCCATTTACCTTCAACCAGTCATCTGGTACCTCATTTGGGATCAGTAATAATTAAAAAATCTCAGAGCCTGGCAGCAATCCCGTCTTTTGCTTGTCATAGCAATATGGAATTAATTTCATCCAGTTCTGCTGGTTTATCCACATTGAAGCCCTTGGAGGCATTGAGTACCTCTTTATGAACAGTTCGATTAGAGTTTCACCTCCCCTTCTTTGAATCCTACAGCTACAAAATCAATTTCCTTTATGAACACCAATGAAAAATATTCAGTTAGGATCTCACCGATACATTATGGCTCATTCCACATCTTGCCCCTCTTTCCCCAAATGGGCTCTATTCTTTTCCTTTAAGATACTTATAAAACACTCTTAGACTGATCTTAATCCTACCCCCATTGTCATCCTTCTTTGCTTTCCTAATTTCCTTTTTAAGTGCCTACACTTTTTATACTCTTGACAAACCTCCTCTATTTTTTGTTCTCTTGTTCTACATTATTTTTAATCTTTATTCAACCCATGATATCCCTCGATATCCAGACTTCCTACTATTTGTTGCTTTTGGCTTGCACCATCACAAGACCCGTAGTCTTTAACTCTCACTATTTCTCCAATAACGGCTTCCCACTTTGCCGATGTGCACTTAGCTGTAGGTAGATACTCCCAGATTACATTTGCCAAATCCTGTCTTATTTCAGCAAAATATGCCTTTCCTCAATTTAAGGCCTTTTTCATTGTCTATCGTTCCTTTCTTCCATAACCGCTTGGAAATAAATGGAATTATGGTCACTATTTTCAAAATACTCCCTCTACTTTATATAACTACATTCCCCAAGATAAGGTCCAGTGATGCTCCTTCCCTCGTTAGTCTATTTGCATACTGTGTACTAGATTTACCTCAAGAGTAGCTAGGTTCTCTAACTATAGTATGAAGTGTTGACCCAACTCACCAAGATTCAGAATCTCTAAGAAACATTATTGATTATTCAAATGGCTCTTCTCGAATGATTCTGGAAGTTTTTATAAGCAATATTACAACAGAGAGCTGACAATTGTTCTAGCATACCAAGAGAGAAGACATCATCAAACTATAATTTCCTTCTAACAACCAATGTTACCCATTCAACATTTGCTGTCCTTTAATATTAAAAAAAGAAGACATGTATTTACATACATGCATTTATAAATTTGCAGGTTCAGCCACACAACTAGTCTTCCCATTCTCTGAGACTTTTTCCATGGATGGCAGAGAGATACATCTGATCTCTAGCAGCCGTGCTGAATGTAGATTGACTATTCACTTCAGGATTCATTCTGATATCTCTCGGGCTCCCAGTGACTTTTTCATTATCAGCTTCATCATGTTATCTCTTTTGAGATACCTACAAGTCATGGTTTCATTTGCCACAAATTCTTGAATATTGGGAATAATGGAAATAGGAAATGATCCACATGAACCTTCCAGAAATGTTTGTTGACGTTCATCATGTAATTCTTGTTCCATCATGTTGATGACTTCTCCGGATCTCATTCTTATCTTCCAGAGAGCTTCCTGACTCCAGCACTCTGTGTTCTATGCAGTTCCTTGAGTCTCCCAGATCTTATCAGTCACTGCCAAGTGAATGATACATCTCAACTTCCCCCTGAGGATCTGCCACATCAGCCAAAGCATCTCACTTAATTGGCACCCCTTCCACCACCCTGAACTATTCTTTACCACTGAGGCTGCAAAATATGCCATGATCACTTGGCTTGGTCTCTCTAACTGCAACTCCAAACATAAGACCTATTTTACCAAGAAGGGTACCAGAAGTACATGGAACTCCTTCACTTCTAGGTTACCCTCATTGTTGCTGGATTTAAATCCTAGTGCTCCCCATGTAACAGCATTGTGAGAGAACTTTAACAATTGGGGCTGTATTGGTTGACAAAGGATTCTCACTGTCATTCTTAGAAGCAATTAAGGATTAGCAATAAATCCTAGTCTTGGCACCATTGCCCTTATCCTGCAACTAAATATAGAAAAAAACAATTCCATACATACCTCAAACTAATTATTAATAAAAAACAAATCATAAGAATTGCATTTGCCACAAGATTGGTGAGAATGTGGAATCATTCTGGAATGGTTGATGCAATGACCATGGATTTAAGGAAATCTAAGGAGAAAAGATTAATATTGTCCATTTTTATTGACACCACAATAATATTATTGTGGAATGTACAGATAGTTAATATTGGTGGAACAGTGGTCATAGTTATGCATTAATAATGCAGAGATATGGACCCAAGATCTAGGCATCATTGTGTGCAGCTAATAGATCTGCGAGTCTGTAACAGTCTGTAGCGAGTCTGCGACAATGTAGCGAGTCTAGACATTCCCCTAGTGACTCTGGATGCTTGGGTTTTCTCTCACATCCCAAAGAATCCCAAACTCAAATTGGCCACTATATATTGTCTATTGTATGTGGGTGAATGGGGGGGGGGGGGGGGGGGGGGGGGGGGATGGGGAGTACGATGATGCTAGTGATGGGAAGGTGGGGAGTATAAAATGCGATTTGTGTGAAATTCACGTGGGTACTAATTGTTAGAATCTACAACAAGAGCAAAGCAAGCAAGTCCTGAGTGCAGAGACAACTGAAACATGTTCAATGTTTACAGACTGTCGGAAATGACAGCCCCATGATTTGGTTAAAGGGAACCTTCCACTTTATAAGATCTCTTTTGAGAAATCTGCCTTCCCTGAGAAAAAAAACATCAGGTGTGGTGGCCTAAAAGAGCTAAAAACAAACTGGCCTAGAAGACCATAATTAAATTGGGAATATTTTTGTCTTTATGATAGGTGTGGTGCCAGGAGGAACTGGACCTGTAACTAGCGGTGTGCCTCAGGGTTCGGTGCTGGGCCTTTTACTGTTTGTCATCTACATCGATGATTTGGAAGAGAACATACAGGGAAAGATTAGCAAGTTTGCTGATGATATAAAAGTGAGTAGTTTATGCAGATAGTGAAGATGGTTGTGAAAGATTGCAGCAGGATCTGGATCGATTGGCCAGGTGGGCAGAGGAATAGTTGATGGAAATTAATACAGAGAGGTGTGAGGTGTTGCATTTTGGGATGTCGAACAAGGGTAGGACCTACACCGTAAATGGTAGGCCTCTGGGTAGTGTTGTAGAGCAGAGCGATCTAGGAGTACAGGTTAATGGTTCCTTGAACGTCGAGTTGCAGGTAGATAAGATGGTCAAAAAGGCTTTAGGCACTTTGGCCTTCATCAGTCAGAGTATTGAGTATAGAAGTTGTGAGGTCATGTTGCAGTTGTATAAAACATTGATGAGACCGCATTTAGAATATTGTGTTCAGTTCTGGGCACCACATTATAGGAAAGATATTGTCAAGCTTGAAAGGGTTCAGAAAAGATTTATGAGGATGTTGCCAGGACTAGAGGGTGTGAGCTATAGGAAGAGGTTGAGTAGGCTGGGACTCTATTCCTTGGAGCGCAGGAGGATGAGGGGTGATCTTATAGAGGTGTACAAAATCATGAGAAGAATAGATCGGGTAGATGCACAGTCTCTTGCCCAGAGTAGGGGAAGTGAGGACCAGAGGACATAGGTTCAAGGTGAAGGGGAGAAGATTTAATAGGAATCCAAGGGGTAAATTTTTCACACAAAGGGTAGTGGGTATATGGAACAACCTGCCAGAGGAGGTAGTGTCGCTCGATGACTTTATGAAGCATTTAAAAGAGAGCACCTTTGACAATGTAGCACACATTCAATTCTGCCTTGGAGCATCAATATATATTTTCCATTTACATCTCAGGGATAAGACTTGAACTCAGAGCCTAATACAACTGAGGCAAGATTGCAACCCACTGAACCATGGTTGGAAAAGTAGTTGATAATGTATCCACGATTGACAGGGCTGCACTGAATCTGTGTCAGTATTCCAAGCACATTTCACAGCATAAAGAGAAACATTAGATGTATGTCTGCTGTCTAGCCGCAGGTACAATGAAAGTAAAGTTATCTTTCTTTTCCAGGACAGGCCATTTCTCATTCTTATACCAGAAATTAACATCCTCAAAAAACAGTAGTAGGAAGACCCAGATTTAGAATAAATGTTAAAAACAATGGGTGTAAAGAATGCAGGCTTGACTGCAATGGATGGTGCTTGTTTGAGATAACAGAGGGGATTTATGCCAAGGACAGTCAGGGTGGCATAGATAGAGACATACCTCGAGGAAGCATTAGCACATTCATTTGCAATTGAAATCTTGCACAGACGATGTCATTACCATTCCAATGAGCTTGGCTTTATGTCTTTGAACCTTGTGTGACACATTACCTGATCTCGCACCACTTTCCCATCTGCCATGGAGCAATAAGCAACATGTTTGCAGTAAGCCAAGTGGAGGGTTTAATATATCTCATCAATCAGACACTGGCACTTGCTGCGGTCTGGCATGTCGTTCCCACACCCGAGCCTTACCCCAACATGTGCTCACTGTGAAGTTAAAACCACTTGAAGGCTAAATGTCTTTGTCTATGTGGTTTTACCTTGCTCAAACATCAGTGTGGACGCATTGTAATACTCTTAACATGGCAAGTGGACATCACATTTGCACAGCACTGTCATGCACTGAGCACAATTTTCTTATTTATTCTACTTTTTTATTTCTTCCTTAGCTTCCTGGGAAAGATGTACACAAAAGGCAATGTAAGTGAGGGGATTGTGTGGGCTGGGGATGAAGTGGGTGGGTATAATTAACCACTGTCTCTGGGCTCCTTGCTGAATACCATAGCAATAGATGGGGGCCAAAGGAGCAGTAGGGAAATTCTTCTCCCCCTTCTTCCTCTGAGAAAAATATCATTAATCTAAAGCATGTTTAAGAAGGAACTGCTGATGCTGGAAAATCGACGGTAGACAAAAATGCTGGAGAAACTCAGCGGGTGAGGCAGCATCTATGGAGCGGAAGAAATAGGCAATGTTTCGGGATGAGACCCTTCTTCAGACTGAAGAAGGGTCTCGACCCGAAACGTTGCCTATTTCCTTCGCTCCATAGATGCTGCCTCACCAGGTGCGTTTCTCCAGCATTTTTGTCTACCTTTAATCTAAAGCAACTTATTTTTTAAATGCCAGAAGAAAATCAGGGTTGTGTGCTTTAGGTGGTACCCATTTTTTCACTATGAGTTCCAATATTAAATATTCCACAGGATGCTTCTCAGTCCAGAACAACAAATATCCCACCAAAGCTTAAACTGTTCTGCCACAGCACATTATTTATTGCTAATGTAGGAAGTCTCTACCTCAACTATCAGCTTTAAATATAGATTGCGTTCTAACCCGTCACCTCCAAAATACTAAACATTTTGTATATTATTGAATCATTGTGCCACAAAGAGGCCACATGACCAATTCTTACTGTGTTTCTGCAGAGCAATGCAATTCTTCGCTCTTCCTAAAACCCTGCAAATTATGTTTCCTCAAGCACCTATCCAATTCCCTATCCAAATTCCCTACTATTCCTATTGGCAACGGGTTCCAGTTTTTCCTCATATCTCCATTATTCACCTCCCCATTAGTGATCATTGGTCTATGAGCCATCTGCTAAGGAATTATTTCTCCATATTCATTTAAATCAGTCAATCCTCTCAATCTGATTTACTTTAAAGAGTAACCCTGATGAAATCCTCACACTTAGAACCATTCTAGAAAAATCTCTCCTGCACCCTCTCTTGTTTTTTTGCATCTTTTCGAAAGTATTGTGACCAGACTTGGATACAGCACTCCTGTTGTGGCTGAACCATTGTTTGATACCAATTTAGTGTACCCTCTCATTTGTATGCTATGCCTTTATTTATGAAGCCCAGGATCTGAAGAAGGGTCTCGACCCGAAACGTCGCCTATCTCCTTCGCTCCTTAGATGCTGCTGCACCCGCTGAGTTTCTCCAGCTTTTTGTGTAACTCTCAAATACTTTACTTGCTTCACTTAATGCATTGTCAAGCATGTAGTTAATGTTGGACAGATTTTTGCTGTGAAAATGAACTTAAGATCAGCTTAGCCAATTGTGAAAGAAAGCATAGTTAGAGCAGGATAATGGAAATCATAGTCATACAGCATGGAAACAGGTCATTCACCACAACTTGTCCATACAAACCAAGTTGCTGATCTATGCAAGTCCCATTTGCCTGCTTTTGATCCATATACCTCTAAACCTTTACTATTCATGTACCTGTCCAAATATCCCTGAAATGTTTTTATTTATACCGACCTTACCCAATTTCTCTGGCACCCCATTCCATATAAATACCATCCTCATGCTACAGTCATAGTGCTTAGTGCACACCAGCTTGCTGCATTGGGTCTCAATTAATCTTCAATGAATGAAAGCAATTCCTTGGCCTGTAATCTCCAGAATGTTTTAATCGATAAAAATCAATATCTTCATTCAGAGGTTGCAGATCCTCATATGTTGAGATTCATAGAGATTTACAGTTCACTAGATCGAGGGATATGATGGTCAGGAAGGAAAGGTAGAACATCGGCCATGATCTTGTTGAGTAGCAGAGGATCAATGTGGCCTATTCCAGTTCCCATTTCCCGTGCTGCAGGTTGCACCAAATCAGCATCAGTCAGCTTCCATTTTCTACGTGAAACAAATTTATGAAAATGTCAAAACAGAAAGAATGGGTTAGAATGGTTACAGATGTAGACTGTTCATCTGTAACCTAACCGTTGTAGATATTGTGACTACACATCACTGCACCAAGAGCTAATAGAATTGTGGTAAACACATAGAATGTACGTAGCTGGTACGTCGGAGCTCGGGACGTCTCTTAGCGGCTCGTAATGCTAACGGCAGGTACTCGGGAAACGGGGTAAGCTCGGGAAGACTCGTGAAGATTTTTCAACAAGAGCCCCAAGTACCTACGAGCGGCTATTACCATAATTCTCCGAGTTCGAATCAGGGGAAACTCGGGAGAACTCTTGAATTAGATCGTACAGTGGGACAGCCCCTTAAGGGAACTTGCCCCTGGATCATGAATGAGTTCCTTGCATGGTGCAGTGTTTTCGGTCCATATTTTATTCCATTCATCATCAGTGTTAAACTTGATGAAGTGAAACAAAAAAGTGTACCTTGAAGTTTTGTAGTGGTCAGCAATTCAGGGATATTTCATGGATAGATAGCTCTAGGTTTCCGATGATTTTGTCTTTATTGTGACTTAGAAACATAGAAGCATAGCAAAATAGGTACAGGAGTAGGCCATTCGGCCCTTCGAGCCTGCACCGCCATTCAATGTGATCATGGCTGATCATCCAACTCAGTATCCCGTACCTGCCTTCTCTCCATACCCCCTGATCCCTTTAACCAGTGCCACATCTAACGCCCTCTTAAATATAGCCAATGAACTGGCCTCAACTACCTTCTGTGGCAGAGAATTCCAGAGACTCAGCACTCTCTGTGTAAAGAATGTTTTCCTCATCTCAGTCCTAAAGGAATTCCCCCTTATCCTTAGACTGTGACCCCTTGTTCTGGACTCCCCCAACATTGGGAACAATCTTCCAGCATCTAGCTTGTCCAACTCCTTAAGAATTTTGTAAGTTTCTATAAGATCCCCCCTCAATCTTCTAAATTCCAGCGAGTACAAGCCGAGTCTATCCAATCTTTCCTCATATGAAAGTCCTGACATCCCAGGAATCAGTCTGACTTGATGGATCTGAGGAAGAGGATATTCAAAAGTTCTGGGAATCATGGAGTTTGAGGGTTCTTCTAATGATTGTTGGTGAAGCCAGTCAGTATCTGGATCAAATGGGTTTGACCAGGACTGTCCATGCTTCCCTATCGCCATTTACAATTTGTATATGAAATAACCCATCAGATATTTGCCTGTCTCCTGCTATTCAGCAGTAATAATTTTCATTTATATACGCCCTTAATGCTACAATATATCCCATGGGTTTCCAATAGGGCATTAAGAGCATGTAGGTTGGGGATTCCAGCTAAGATTCTAGATAAGAATATGTTGGAATGACTAAATTATAAAAACAGAGAGAGTTGGGTTAAAGGAATGTCATTTCTGATTCACAGTCCGTAATTAGTGGGGTGCCAGAGGCATCATTGCTGGGAGTTCAACTGTTCAATATATTATTGACTCCAATAAAGGAAAAGTAGCTAAGGGGACAAAAATAAGTGCCTTATCAAGTTGTGAAGAAGATATGGTGAAGTGGTGATATGGAGGCCAACATTGGATTAGCCATAATATTACTGAAAAACAAAGCAAGCTCAAGAGTCCGATTCGCATCCCTTTCATTTGAGGATGTGAACTTCATTGATTGGCCTTTGCTTGAAGTCTGATATCATTTAATTTCAGATTCAGCCAACATGGTTATGGGTCCAGATTATATATAGATGAAAGCAGTGAAAAACAGCAGGTTAAATATGTAGGAACTGCAGATCCCAAAGTCAAGTCAAAAGAGTTTATTGTCATGTGTTCCTGACAGGACAATGAAATTCTTTCTTTGCTTAGCACAACAGAACATAGTAGGCATTGACTACAAAACAGATCAGTGTGTCCATATACCATTATATATGTAAATACACACATGAATAAATACATTTATAAAGTGCAAATAACAGATAAAGGGGTATTAATGTTCAGAGTTTTGACCGATCCAAGTTTAATAGCCTGATGACTGTGGGGAAGTAGCTATTCCTGAACCTGGTCGTTGCAGTCCTCAGGCTCCTGTACCTCCTACCTGAAGGTAGCAGGGAGATGAGTGTATGGCCAGGATGGTGTGGGTCCTTGATGATGCTGCCAGCCTTTTTGAGGCAGCGACTGGGATAGATCCCCTCGATGGAAGGGAGGTCAGAGCCGATGATGGACTGGGCAGTGTTTACTACTTTCTGTAGTCTTTTCCTCTCCAGGGCGCTCAAGTTGCCGAACCAAGCCACGATGCAACTGGTCAGCAAGCTCTCTACTGTGCACCTGTAGAAGTTAGAGAGAGTCCTCCTTGACAGACAGATGCTGGTTTACATTGAAGATAGATGCAAAATGCTGGAGTAACTGGTTAACTTTGGACAGGCAGCATCTCTGGATTGACGGAAGCCTCCAACCTTATAGTCCCCCAGCCCCGCACGGCCCAGTTTTAACTTCTCCCCAAAATCCATGAACAAAACTGTCCTGGCTGACCCATTATTTCTGCCTGCTCCTGTCCCACTAAATTTGGAGTCATTGTCTCAAAATAAAGGACCACCCAATTAAGACAGAGATGTGAAAAAAAAATCTTTAGTGAGGAGATAATGAATCTTTTGAATTCTTAACAGAAGAGCTACAGCAGTTTGGTCACTGAGCATATTGAAGATAGAGATCAAGAGATGTTAAGGAAAGAGAGATATACGGTTAGAGCAGGAATGCAATCTAAAGGTAAAAGATCAGTCATTATCTTATTGAAATGTGTGCGCACACACAAGGGAAAGAATGGCCTATTAATTCTTCTGTTTCAGATGCTGCCATGTTCCTACTTCTCCCAGTCTTCAGATCATTAGCCTTGTAATGTAAGTACTATGCTACCCTATCCATATAAAGCTGGATAGTGCCATGGAGACATTTGTTTAAAAATTGACAATTTTACAGAAACAATAAGAGAAAATGCTGCAAGCAGTCAGCAAGTCAGGCATAATCTGTAGAAACGGAAACAGAGGTAACCCATCAGGTCAGGCCAAAAATGTTCATTACGTTTCTTCTTCCACAGTTGCTGTCTCATCTGCTATAGCAGCATTTTTTCTTTTTGTTTCAGATTTCTAGCAGTTTTCTTTGATTTACAAGTTTATTAACATGGTAGTTAAATTGCAATTGAAAGTCCCCTCATTGGATCTACTAATGTTTTAGGTTTCTTTCACTAATCTGTAGTATTTAGTTACATTATTTGGATGCGATGTCACACTGATCTCAAACAATAAAAAGACAGAGTAGTGGATTGAGGTAGAGAGCTAAGAAGCATGATACCAAGACAACAACCTCTCCCTCGGTGTCAGCAAAATGAAAGAGTTGCTCATAGACTTCATTATCAAGGTGGAACATTCCTCAGTCTATGAATGGTGCTCAAGTGGAGGAGGTCAAGAGCTTCAAGTTCTTTAATGTAAGTATCACCACCAGATTGTCCTAGTCCAACCACATTGACACAATGGGCAAGCAAGCACACCAATGCCTCTAGTTCCTCAGAAGGCTGAGGAAATCCGGCACATCTCCAAAGATTCTTACCAATTTCTACAGATGCACCAAAGAAAGCATCCCACACATTGCAGTTTGATATGGCAACTGCTCTGCCCAAGACCACAAGAGATTATTGTTAACGTAACACAATATGCGATATTGTGGCACAATGATAGAGTTGATGCCTTACAGCGCTTGCAGCACCAGAGCCCCTTGATTCGTTCATGGCTACGGGTCTGTACGGAGTTTGTACGTTTCTCCCCGTGACCGCGTGGGTTTCCTCCCACGCTCTAAAGGCGTACAGGTTTGTAGGTTAATTGGCTTGGTATAAGTGTAAATTGTCCCTAGTGTGTGTAGGATAGTGTTAATATGTGGGATCGCTAGTCGGTGCAGACTCAGTGGACCGAACGGCCTGTTTCCGCGCTATATCTCTAAACTAAACTAAACTAAAAGCAACCAGTGTATCTCGCATACCATCTTCTCCCTTTCAACCCCATCTGTACTTTCTGCTGCCTTTGGAAAGCAGCCAACATAATCAAGGACCAGCCACACCAGTCATTCTCTCTTCCCCCTCCCTTCTCAGGTAGCAGATACAAACACTTGATAGGACATACCACCAGATTCAAGAACAGTTTCTTTCCCGCTGTTGTCAGTCTGTTGAACGGAATTCTCATATCTTGAGGATGAATTCTAAATCTTTCAATCTACCTCGGTGCGGCCCTGGTATCATCCACACTTTCCCTGTAGCTGTAACACTATATTCTGCACTCTGTTTATATTGAACAACTTGATGTACTCAGATTTGCCCAGATAGCACGCCACGCCATACCTGTAATTCAGGAGGGTGTTAAACGATCCTCACCACTTTCTTCATAGCATTTCTTCCACCAACCTGGGGCTACATACCCAACTCGGTTAAATGCATCTACTGTAGTTACAGTGCTCTCCATAATGTTTGGGACAAAGACCCATCATTTATTTATTTGCCTCTGTACTCCATAATTTAAGATTTGTAATAGAAAAAAAATCACATGTGGTTAAAGTGCGCATTGTCAGATTTTAATAAAGGCCGTTTTTATACATTTTGGTTTCACCATGTAGAAATTACAGCAGTGTTTATATATAGTCTCCCATTTCAGGGTACCATGGCATGCTTAGTTCATGTGAGGCGATTGATTTGGCCACTCAAGAATTGACCATTTTTTAGCTTTGAAAAACTCCTTTGTTGCTTTAGCTGTATGTTTGGGATCATTGTCTTGCTGTAGAATGAACTGCCGGCCAATGGGTTGTGAGGCACTTGTTTGAACATTTGTTTCACCATGCAACTACCATCAGCAGTTGTATCATCAATGAAGATAAGTGAGCCAGTACTTTCAGCAGCCATACATGCCCAGGCCATAACACCCCCTCCACCGCGTTTCACAGATGAGGTGGTATGCTTTAGTGGTATGCTCCATGCTTAGCTCTTGCCATCACTCTGATATGTTAATCTTAGTCTCATCTGTCCCCAAGACCTTTTTTCCAGAACTGTGGTTGCTCTTTTAAGTACTTCTTGGCAAACTGCAACATGGCCATCCTATTTTTGCAGCTAACCAGGTTTGCATCTTGCAGTGTTGCCTCTGTATTTCTGTTCATGAAGTCTTCAGCAGACAGTGGTCATTAACAAATCCACACCTGACTCCTGAAGAGTGTTTCTGATCTGTTGGACTGGTGTTTGGGTTTTTCTTCTTTAATATAGAGACAATTCTGTCATCAGCTGTGGAGGTCTTCCTTGGCCTGCCAGTCCCTTTGCGATTTTGGTAAGCCTAAGGTTTGGCTGATGTCTCTAACAGTTTTATTCTTGTTTCTCAGTATCATAATGGCTTCTTTGACTTTCATTGGCACATCAGTGGTCCTCATATTGATAAACAGCAATAAAAGCTTTCAAAGGTGATGGAAAGAGTGGCGGAAAGACTAGGTGCTGATAGCTCCCTTCTACCTGCATTAAGGAGGCAATTAAACACACCTGAGCAATTACAAACGCATGCAAAGCCATGTTTCCCAAACATTATGGTGCCCTGAAATGGGGGGGGGGGGGGGGGGGGCTATGTATAAGCAGAGCTGTAATTTCTACATGGTGAAACCAAAATGTATCAAGTGGCATTTAATAAAATGTAACAATGTGCACTTTAACCACGTGATTATTTCAATTACATATTACAGAGGCAAATAAATAAATGATGGGTCTTTGTCCCAAACATTCTGTAGGGCACGGTATATTGCTAAATGACCAAACCTGTACATTACAAAGCTTGCTCATGAACAACAGTCACTTTACTGTATTATGAATCAGGTTTTGTGACATTTCAACGTGGGTAGTTCATAGATTTGCGCATTATTATTGACTTGGAAACGGCAACAATATTTTATAAAGGAAACAGAAAAGAAGAAAATGCTGAAAAATTTGAAATGGTTCTGTGCCATTTTTGAAAATTAATTGCCTCAGAGATTCAAAACCTTAGCAATGCAGCCACGGAATGAACACATAACTGACCCTGATCTGATCAAATCCTGGAGACATCACCATCTGCCACCCTTAACTCTCTATTGCTGTGCTTGTCCCCCACATCGCCCCCACCATCCTCTATACATGCCATAATTATGCTCTCTCAGTGCTGTGTATGAATGATGTGCTCGGGTCTGACTGGCCGATCACTGGCCAGGAAGCATCTGTTGCCGGCAGGACATGAAAGCATCTGCTGCTATTGCTCCCCTAACCAGTGTACCACGAGAAATGGCTTAGTCCAAAGGTGCCTTTGTATCTGCAAATGTGGGCTGCAGGCTGTTCTCTAATACACAATAATGTTAGTAATATACTTTGATGAATTGGTTATGAATTGAATACATTGGTTTTGCAAGTTTTTGAAAGTAATGCAGATCTTGTTTCTATAATTCTTGGTAATGACTTACATTCCAATAATCTGGCAGTCATGTAATTTGAAAAAAATATATGACAAACACAATCGTGATCATTATATACAAATAAAGCTCTTCTAAACTGAAGTCAATTTAAACTCTCCACCATACCAGCTTCTGAAAATGCAAAAGAATCCAAGGATTAGTATTGTTAAATTTGGTTTCTCTAAGTGATTAGTTGGGCTGGGGATAGGGTTGGGGGAGGTGTAGTTAACCATTGCAAACCATGATTTATTTGACTGATTTTTAAATACCTTCACCACAGGCCCCTGATGGACATGGGCGTCTTCAGCTGTCACCCTGCCTTGTCCTTATGTCAATGTTGTGAGTTCGTACAGAGCTTCTCCTGGGAACTTTCAGCGTAGGAGTTTCCAAACAGAAAGCACTGGGTCTCAAGAGAGTTACATTTAAATCATGGCAATATCCTCAGCCTCAGCAGAGAATAGCCCACCCCATGGGGTAGGGTAGGGAATACATAGCAGATGTTAGTGGTAAACCCTGTTTACATTCTAACACGTTGCTGCATCATGCACCTTTATGGGGCAGTCATGGAATGGTTAGTCAAGTGAAGTGATGCGGTGATATTACCTAGCACAATTACTGCTCAAAACATCTCCCCAATTATGATTTCGAATCAACTGAGTTTCAGTTTTGTAAAATCTAAGGTAAGGAACACTGCAATTAAAAGTGAGCCCATATATTTTTGAAACTGATTTATTAATTAGGAAAATCTAAACTATGTTTGAAATAAAAGAGACTGGTACCTAGTTTCTCGACTCGCGTCACAACCAGAGGATTTCCTCTGGAAAGGAATACTCTTCATAGTGTATGCATTTTGGCAGCTTTGTTTGCCTGTGTTTATTGTTGAGGCTGCACCACGCAGGCTTCTCACGATGAGGCCGAAGCTTCCCTGCTATCAGCTGTCTTTGTCCAAAAACCGGTGCATTTTACTTGCGCTGAATTTTAATTGTTTTTCCCAGTCCTCCCCCAGCAACAACCTTAACCAGATTCCCTCGCCCAATCATGAGGGACTGAGGGGTCAGGCTGGAGTAGCACAAGGAGGGGTGGGTTCGGGCATTGTACATTCTGACAGGTGACCAGTATCCCAGCACAAAGAGTGGGTCAGAGCCAGAGCCAGATCTCTTTTCTCAGCTTCATGTTCTCCACTCCTCACAATCTGTCCAAATTTAACTCGCCATTGAGGATCTTAGCTGCAGAAACAGCTTTATATTCACTAATCCAGGCAGAAGTAAGAGTACACACAGAGACAGGTTCGAAGGCGGGACACGACCATTCTCTTTCTCCCCTGCCTCCAGTGAAAAGTCTTCAGAAAATCAGTGACAAGATTAATCAGCCTGTGGAGCTGAAACACATGCTTGACTTAAACAAGCCTTTGCAGTGCTAACAACTGCTCCAAGAGTTCCCTTGTCATGCTAATGCAGATTAGTGCAAAACTCATTGGTTCTTCACTGAACAGGCCAATTAATTCAAAACAATCTACATATGCTCGGCATTACCTCAGAGACAGTCAGAGTACTGCATACATTGCATCGGGAAATTGTATTACAGTACCCTTTCTAACGCTCCGACACATTTCAATGGTGGTTGGCACACAAACCACAGGGTGAAGGGAAAAGTCTGCAGTGAACACACAGTGACAACAATATGTTCTCTTTTCTCATCTATTTTTGGTGCCTGTTTGATTTTGTGCTGGGAAAACAATAACCACACAGTGAGGATTGGGATGTCCTCCTCTCTAGATGTCCATCATAATGTTGTTTGGTCAGTGCTCTCTGCTCAATAGCTCCATTAGTGCAGTTCCCTTTTACAGCAGGGCAGTGTGCTGCTATCTGCAAGGTCACTTTATTCTTTAGGGGGAGCCTGGCTTTCATCTTGATACCACTCCAAGTTTATATTTGTTTGGCTTCTTTGACAGGCGTTACTGTTTTATTGAAATTCAACAATACAATTTGCTCTGCTCTGATGGCCCTGAGGATGTTTTTACTGTGTTCATGGCATGACATAAACTTCAAGCCAGTTGTAATGGTATACTACCAGTACTGCGTGGAAACAAAACATCTATTTATCTCTCTATTGGTTCTACAAAATAAAGTAAGGATAAATTGGTATAATTTCTTGACCCCTGAGGCACCAAATTTGTCAATGGACAAACTTAACCTGAACCTGGATGAGAAGCTGTGTGAATTTTCCACAGTTAGTTTAGCAAATCATTGCTCCACAGCTAAATAAATCATGTATTCAACAAGTCAGTCTAAATAAAAATAGACAAATAATAGGGGATATCATTACAAATGTAAGACAAGTGACCAGGTTGCTTTAAACCAGCCTTCGTTAGATGAAAGTTGGCAGTGGGTTGACTATAGTTAATATGCTGAACATTAAAAAAAAGACTAATTGGTGACCATTTTCTGCTTGGTTAAGGATTTTGTGTCAGAACATTATGCTTGGATCAGCAATTTCATACAATGGTAAATAATGAGATGGCACTTGCAATACGGGCTCGGCAGATTTATGCTCGGATCAGAAGTTAACCGTACAGTGGTCAATAAGATAAAAGAACAAAAGACTGATTTTTGTGGCCTGGCTTCTAATATTCTATAACTCATACAACACACCAGTAATTTGGGTAACATATGTTCGACTCAGGGCTTCATTGAGGTCTACGGTTTGCCCAGCAAGGCAATGGAGCATGCAGATGTTTGATCCCTGATCAGTGCTTTGCAAACTCTCAGCTGAGGTGGAAATAGGAGTATTACCAGTGACCTTAGTACTGCTGCAATAAAGAAAAGCCAGCCTGGATTCCCGTAGCTGGAAACTCATTGGGAGGCATTGGGCGAGGTTGGCATCGGGCTTTGTGGTCGTGTTTGTCAAGCCTCCTTGTCACAGGGAATGGTCACTTATGGGATTATTAGAGGAAGAAACAATGAAAATATAATGCAGGAAAGGAAAGAGAAAAGAAAGAGTAGAGAAAAAGGAAGGAGCGAGAGAAAGAAGGTCTCACAACCAAAGCAGTTCCAGCAAGTGAAATACTTTTGTAGTAGAATTATTGTCATATAGGAAAAAAGCAGCCAATATGTGCAAAGATAACTGCCAAAACCAAAGATGTGAAATGATCAGTTGATCAATTTTAAGTGCTCGTTGAGGTATAAATATTGTCAAGGTTGTCAAAGAAATCTTCTCTACAAAATCGTTACACTCACCTGTGAATGTTTAATGACTCATTCAAAAGAGGCATCTTCAATAGTACTCTCAGTCTAGATTGTGTGTTCAGTTATCGCAATTGGGACTTGATTAAAGTATCCGTTAGTAACTCCAGGAGAAGTGGTTATGTTAAGATTATTTGGAAATACAGCAAAACTCCAATAATCTGGCATATTCAGGATTTCAATGGTGCCAATGGTACCAATGGAATCAATTTGATAAGGTCCTACATAGGAGATTAGTGGGCAAAATTAGGGCACATGGTATTGGGGGTAGAGTGCGGACATGTATTGAAAATGGCAGACAGGAAACAAGGAGTAGGGTTTAATGGGTCAATTTCAGAATGGCAGGCAGTGACGTGGGGTACTACAAGGCTTGGTGCTGGGACTGCAGCTATTTACAATATACATCAATGATTTAGATGAAGGGATTCTAAGTAACATTAGCAAATTTGCAGATGACACAAAGCTGGGTGGCAGTGTGAGCTATGAGGAGGATGCTATGAGAATGCAGAGTGACTTGGACAGGTTGGGTGAGTGGGCAGATGCATGGCAGATGCAGTTTAATGTGGATAAATGTGAGGTTATCCACTTTGGAAGCAAAAACAGGAAGGCAGATTATTATTTCAATATAATTATGGAGAAGGACAGAACTGGGCCTAGGGTTGAGATTTTTGATTGGAGAAAGGCTAACTTTAACGAGATGCGAGATGATTTAAAAGGAGTGAACTGGGACATTTTGTTTTATGGGAAAGATGTAGAGGAGAAATGGAGGACATTTAAAGGGGAAATTTTAAGAGTACAAAATCTTTATGTTCCTGTTCGGTTGAAAGGAACCAGTAAAAATTGGAAAGAGCCCTGGTTTTCAAGGGAAATTGGACATCTTGTTCGGAAAAAGAGGGAGATCTACAATAATTATAAGCAGCATGAAGTAAATGAGGTGCTTGAGGAGTATAAGGAATGTAAAAAGAATCTTAAGAAAGAAATTAGAAAAGCTAAAAGAAGATATGAGGTTGCTTTGGCAAGTAAGGTGAAAGTAAATCCAAAGGGTTTCTACAGCTATGTTAATAGCAAAAGGATAACAAGGGATAAAATTGGTCCATTGGAGAGACCGAGTGGACAGCTATCTGCAGAGCCAAAAGAGATGGGGGAGATATTGAACAATTTCTTTTCTTCGGTATTCACCAAGGAGAAGGATATTGAATTATGTGAGGTAAGGGAAACTAGTAGAGTACCTATGGATACTATGAGTTTCAAAGTAAAACAAGTACTGGCAATTTTGAAAAATATAAAAGTGGATAAGTCTCCAGGTCCTGACAGGATATTCCCTAGGACATTGAGGGAAGTTAGTGTAGAAATAGCCGGGGCTATGACAGAAATATTTCAAATGTCATTAGAAACTGGAATAGTCCCCGAGGATTGGCATACTGCGCATGTTGTTCCATTGTTTAAAAAGGGTTCTAAAAGTAAACCTAGCAATTATAGACCGGTTAGTTTGACTTCAGTGGTGGGCAAATTAATGGAAAAGCTACTTAGAGATAATATATATAAGTATCTGGATAAAGAGGGTCTAATTAGGAACAGTCAACATGGATTTATGCCTGGAAGGTCATGTTTGACTAATCTTCTTGAATTTTTTGAAGAGGTTACTAGGGAAATTGACGAGGGTAAAGCAGTGGATGTTGTCTATATGGACTTCAGTAAGGCCTTTGACAAGGTTCCTCATGGAAGGTTGGTTAAGAAGGTTCAACTGTTGTGTATAAATGCAGGAATAGCAAGATGGATTCAACAGTGGCTGAATGGGAGAAGCCAGAGGGTAATGGTGGATGGCTGTTTGTCGGGTTGGAGGCAGGTGACTAGTGGGGTGCCTCAGGGATCTGTGTTGGGTCCTTTGTTGTTTGTCATGTACGTCAATGATCTGGATGAAGGGGTGGTAAATTGGATTAGTAAGTATGCAGATGATACCAAGATAGGGGGTGTTGTGGATAATGAAGAGGATTTCCAAAGTTTACAGAGTGATTTAGGCCAGTTGGAAAAATGGGCTGAAAGATGGCAGATGGAGTTTAATGCTGATAAATGTGAGGTGCTACACCTTGGCAGGACAAATCAAAATAGGACGTACATGATAAACGGTAGGGAATTGAAGAATACAGTTGAACAGAGGGATCTGGGAATAACCGTGCATAGTTCCTTGAAGGTAGAATCTCATATAGATAGGGTGGTAAAGAAAGCTTTTGGTATGCTAGCCTTTATAAATCAGAGCATTGAGTATAGAAGCTGGGATGTAATGTTAAAATTGTACAAGGCGTTGGTGAGACCAAATCTGGAGTATGGTGTACAATTTTGGTCGCCCAATTATAGGAAGGATGTCAACAAAATAGAGAGGGTACAGAGGAGATTTACTAGAATGTTGCCTGGGTTTCAACAGCTAAGTTACAGAGATAGGTTGAATAAGTTAGGTCTTTATTCTCTGGAGCGCAGAAGGTTAAGGGGGGACTTGATAGAGGTCTTTAAAATGATGAGAGGGATAGACAGAGTTAATGTGGACAAGCTTTTCCCTTTGAGAATAGGGAAGATTCAAACAAGAGGACATGACTTTAGAATTAAGGGACAGAGGTTTAGGGGTAACATGAGGGGGAACTTCTTTACTCAGAGAGTGGTAGCGGTGTGGAATGAGCTTCCAGTGGAAGTGGTGGCGGCAGGTTCGTTGGTATCATTTAAAAATAAATTGGATAGGCATATGGATGAGAAGGGTATGGAGGGTTATGGTATGAGTGCAGGCAGGTGGGACTAAGGGAAAAAAGTTGTTCGGCACGGACTTGAAGGGCCGAGATGGCCTGTTTCCGTGCTGTAATTGTTATATGATTATATGGTTATATGGTTATATTTAAATTGTGCCAAGTTCGGGAAAGGGGAAGGACAACGGGATCTGGGGGTTCTTGTTCATCAGTCAATGAATGTAAGCATGCAGGTACAACAGGCAGTGAAGAAAGCAAATGGCTGTTGGCCTTTCTAACAAGAGGGGTTGAGTAAAGGAGCAAAGAGGTTCTTCTGCAGATGTACAGGGCCCTAGTGAGACCACACCTGGCGTATTGTGTGCAGTTAGAGTTAGATAGGACTCTTAAAGATAGCGGAGTCAGGGGATACGGGGAGAAGGCAGGAACGGGGTACTGATTGTGGATGATCAGCCATGATCACATTGAATGGCAGTACTTGCTCGAAGGGTCGAATGGCCTACTCCTGCACCTATTGTCCATTATCTATTGTCTGTTGTGCCAGATTAGCACATTTTCTAGATATTGGGTAGTTTTTTCAGTAAATCCTCAACAATGTTTTAATCACTCTTTTAGATGATAAGTAGCATTATAATACATTTTCCAGTAGAACAGGGAAGTTTAAAGGGAGCACAGGAGCCAGTATCCTGGTGAGTGGGAATGGAGTTTGGGAACCGACCACCAGTGAAAGAGAGAGTGGGAACCTAGGCCCTGGTGACCAGGAGGTCAGCGTGGAAACTAGTGTGCCAGTGAATGAACACATAGCATGGAAATCAGAGCCCTGGTGAGTGAAAGAGAATGCAGGAATTGGGGCCCCAGTGAGTGGGAAGGAAGCTCGACAAGTATTGCCTGATGAGCCAGCTGCTGAACCACTGGAACTCCCAAATATATGAATATTGGGATTTTTACAGAATATCATAATTATTATGTTAATACTTTCTTGAACCAGCATTTTAGAGTTCATAATTCCACCCGTGTAAATTGGAAATTCAAATTAAATTTAACGGGTCAGGAAATATAATTTCCTGTGGTCAAGCTGCTGTGCACCAGGTCTAATATTTGTTTATGTGGCTCAGTGCTAATTGTTGACATCATTCCTTAAAGCATTCCTTAAGTTTTACAACATAAAGGCTGCAAAAGGAAGCTAAGAAGACCTAACTCCAGCCAAAAAAGGGTGGGCTGTTGGACCGCAGCAGGTTAAGTAGCAACTGTGGAGGGAAATTGATATTTGCCGTTTCAAGATGAGACCCTTCATCTGGACTGAAAGAGTAGAGGGGTATGAAGAGGTCGGGGCGAGGCTGAGCCAACAGCTTTGAAGCAATAGATGGATATAGATGAGGATATGCTCAGGTGGGGAAGGGAAGAATAAAGAGAGAGAAAGGCTGTAAAGAGATATTCAAAGAATAAGAGGCTGCATATTCTGGAATCTGAAAGGAAAGGAAGGTGAAGAATGGAACCACCTGTCTAAATGTCATTTTAGATTCTGCTGTCTATTTACTAGACAAGGTTAATAGAATTATAGAGTGATACAGCGTGGAAACAGGCCCTTCTGCCCAACGTGCCCACACTGGCCAACATGTCCCAGCTACTCTAGTCCTACCTCCCCGTGTTTCTTCCATATCTTTCCAAACCTGCCCTATCCATGTACCTGTCTAACTGTTTCTCAAACGTTGGGATAATCCCAGCCTCAACTACCTCCTCTGGCAGCTTGTTCCATACACCCAGCACCCTTTGTGTGAAAAATTCACCTCTCAGATACCTATTAAATCTTTTTTTCTTCACCTAAAGCCTATGTCCTCTGGTCCTTGATTCACCAACTCCAGGCAAGCGACTCTGTGTATCGGGCATGTGCCGTGAGTAATTACTCGGGGCAGGCACTCAGTCGGATTTTTAAAAATATATAAACCGCGCATGCGCAAATTGTTCTCTCCGTAAAAATAAAAAATAGAAATAAAGACAGTGACAATTCAATTTGCCCAAGGCTTCCTAGTCTCCTTTATTCTGAATTACTGAATGGGTTGGGGGGGGGGGGGTGGTGAAGGGTGATGGCAGGTGGAGAGATGGTGGGAAAAACGGGAGTACAGGGAAAAGTTGAATCAGTTGTCATCTTATTGAATGACATCACTTGTTCAAGGGACCAATTGGGGGGAGAGTTCCTTTCACAGCGTGTGGAGTGTCAGTGCCAGGGGAAAAGTTGTGGGGAGCGCAGGACTGTTGGGAATTAGGAGGTTGGGGGTAATGCCGGTAACTCACTCACTTACCGCTGCTACGGCGCTCACATTTTAGTCGGGGATAGAAGCAGCTCGGGTTGCTGCGAGCGGCCGCCGGGACCCGACAATCAAACTGTCCGCCACTTCAGCGCCTTCTGCCGGCCCGATCACTTCAGGCAGTGCTCTCCGTCTGAACAACTCTCACCTGCCACTCGCTCATGTCGGCGGCTTCCTGCAAATCCTTAAATTCCCACAGCCGAGTAACCTCAATCGCGCTGTCAGAATTTAAGGATTTGTGGGACATGAGTGAGGCCAGCGAGCGGCAGGAGGGAGGTTTTGCACGCAAGGAGCATCGCAAGTGGCATGCTCCCGACCCCTCCTTCACAACATTCGTGCCCTCCCCGCAACTTTACCCCGGGCCAGACTCCCCAAATGCTTTGAAAGGAGCTCTTCCCTCACCCCCACACCCCAGGAAGTACGGTATTTAAAAACATAAACACAAAATGTACTTACCACATTATCGGTACACGAGCTCCATTCTTCTCTCCCTGTTTCCTAAGATACACTTAAAATAATGCCAATCCATATTTGAAAACCCTGCCTACAAACTAGCGCTGCGCATGCGCAGTAGGCTGCTCCCCACTGTCTCGGGGAAAGCGTAGATTTGTAATCAAATTCTTTTTCACCAAATTTCAAAATCCGGATTACAAAACATGGGGGGGATTGTCTCCCACCTCTCAAAACATGGAGGGGACGTGTGCCCCCCCCGGGAATTCTACCTATGAATAGATGAGGCCTATTTTGAAACTACATCCATAGCTCTTGGCTACCCAATGTCCTTTCAACATCTAGTTTTTCAAGTCCCTCAAAACCATATATTTTCAGATTTATATTCAGATTAGTTTATTGTCATATACACCAGGGTGCAATGAAATTCCTTGTTAACATGAAGCTCAAAGTTAGCATGATAATGATAGATGCAGCAATAAATACAAGTGCAAAATACCAGAAATGTGCAAAGATTGTAGTGCAATCTGAAGTAGTGCAAAGAAGAAATATAGGGCACTAATTGAATAACCAAATGAGTTAGAGTTAGAGTTCATGTCAGCACCTCCGGGAAGGGGATGTGTAAGAGGTGCTTGGTTCAGGAGTCAGATAACAGTGGAGAAGAACCTGGTCTTAAATCTGGTTGTCTGGGCTTTCAAGCTGATATTTCTGCATGATCCCCTCTCATTCTTCTAACTCCAATGTAGTTGGCACAACTTGTTAAATCTTTCTATATAAGACTGTCCTATAAGACAGATAATATTATCTGCCTGGTCCTTCCTTCAATAAAGAGAACATTTTTTTTTTGTATTATTCAATAAAGCATTTGAGCTACATAGCATGAAAGGCCCTATTTGCTCAACTCGTCCAAGCCAACCAGGAGGATGATGGGTAATCTTATATAAGTGTACAAAATCGTCAGAGGAATAGATCATGTTAATGCGCAGTCTCGTGTTCAGTTTAGGGGAATTGTGAACCAGAGGACATGGGCTTAAGGTGGAAAGATTTAATAGGAACCTGAACAATAACTTTTGAACACAAAGAGTGGTGGGTATATGGAACAAGCTGCCGAAGGAGGTAGTTGAGGCAGGTTCTATCGCACGTTTAAGAAACATTTAGACAGGTACATGGATAGGATAGGTTTTGAGGGACATGGGCCAACGCAGGCAGGTGGAACTAGTGTAGATGGGACATTGTGTTCGGTGTGGGCAAGTTGGGCCGATGAGCCTGTTTCTACATTTTATGACTTTGACTCTAACCAAGTTGCTCCACTGAGCTAGTCCCACTTATCTACGCGTGGCGCATATCCCTCCAAACCTTTCTCATATATATACCTGTCTAAATCTGTTTTAGTGTCATGGTTGTACTCAGTCCCACCACTTCCTCTGGCAGTTCGCTCTATGTACGTACCACCCTCCATATGAAATGTTTTCCCCTCAGGTCTTTTTTAAATCTTTCCCCTCCCACATTAAGCCAATGCCCTCTAGTTTTTGATTCCCCTACTCTTGGATATAGAGTATGCCTAGTCACGATAACTATTCCACTCATGATTTTGTATGCCACTCAGTTTCCTACACTCCAAGGAAAAAAGGCCAAGCCTATCCAGCCTCTCATAGATCAAACCGTTAAAATCTGATCACATTCTCATAAATATTTTTTGCACCTTTCTGTGACAACTTTCCATTTAAACAGGATTCTGCTTTTCTGTTCTGCTTACCAATGTGAATTAATGTGAACAGTTCCCACATGATACTTAATTGCAAAAGCTATGCCCCCTCAACCCTTTGCAGACTCTTTGTCCTCCTCATATGATTTTTTCAGCTATCTTTATATCATCAGAAAATATAGCTATAATACATTTGTCATTTGCACTGATCCCTCCATGCACCATTTTTGATGTGATGGTTTTATATTTGTGGTTTTTCCATTGTGCTGGGACCTTGCCACAAACTTGCCACAAGAATTTTGAAAGATCTCAACTGGTACATCAAATATCGCAGTAAATATTTCCTTTAAGACCTTCTTCTTTTCCGCCTGGCAGGAAAATCAGAACGCTTCTATCAGACATGGTCTGCATTTATAGAATTGCTACAAAGATAGGGTGCAGGAGTACCTCGGGCCTTGGTAGAGGGGGATGAAAAACTATCGAGTTGGTGGATTCCTTTTGCGTGATATATATAATATAGTAACTGGCTTTTTTTTCTTTTCTCTCTCTTTGTCTCTCTTTCTTTCTATTCTTTTTCTTTAAAAGCCATAAAATTATGGGGTACAATGATTGTAACAATATATATGTGATGTACACTGATGTATTTACCTCTAATAAAAAAAAATATAAAAAATAAAATAAAAAAAGACCTTCTTCTTCTTGCGTATGTATGGCGTGCACAGCCTAAAGTTATAGGATAACTTGTTCTGTTTGATCTTATTTGATTGTGCACGCCAGGTTGATTGCATTCGTCGTAACGGCAGACCGCGTGAATGTTGCAATCTCCCACCTCCTTTAAGACCTTAGGATGCAGGTCACCATGTCCAGGGATTTGTCCGGCTTTGGTACTACTAACTTGCCTCAAGTAAGGTCATTGTTTTAAATTCTTCGCGCATTGTTCCCTAATTTTTTACAATGAAGGAAGATGAAAAAATTAGTTCACTTTCCTTCTTATTTTCAATATTAATTTGCCAGTCTAAGGGATCAACATTTACTTTAGCTGCTCCCTTAATATAAAAGCTCTATCCGTTTTAATACCTCTTGCTTATTTTCTATCTATGTAATCTACTTTCTCCCTCTTTATAATAATTTAGTCATCTTTCCTAGTTTCTAAGTTTTCTCACATTTCAAAGCATTTCATATTGATACGAACAGATTATCATTCTCCTAGAATCTTTTTTTCTTAGTGGAACATATCTTTGATGGGTCTTATGAATTACTTGGCTGCCACAAGTTATTTATTTATGAATTTTCCTTTATCTTGTTGATTCTCTTTAACCAAAGCTACCATCATGTCTTTCTATTCACCCCTATTCAATGTTAAGAATATATTTGCAGACTTGGTTTTCTCACTGTCAGTCAGAAAGTAAATTTTCTATTTAGTCATTTTTAGGTTCTGAGCATTGCTAGCAAGGCCAGTATGTATTACCCATCCATAAGGCAGTGGTGTGCAACATTCTTGAACCACTACAGTCATTCTGGTGAAGATACTCATATATTGCTGCTGAGTAGGTAATTTCAGAATTTAAATCCAGCAACAATGAAGGATGGTGTGTGACTTTAAGGAGAACCTGTAGGTGGTGGTGTTCCCATGCACTTGCTGCCCTTGTTTTTCTTGATGGTAGAGGCTGCAGGTATAGTAGGTATTCTCCTAAATAGGTGGCTATAGAACTCTGTAGGTTATGAAATGTCGATACTCTGCAGCTCAGATGAAATAGGAATTGGTTGGATAGTATATATATATATCAACATGTTCTGATGGAGACAAATCCAGCTAGTGTCATTCCAGAGCTAAATCATGCACTCAAATTGATAGATAATTTATTATCAGTTGATGTGTTAGGCTAAAGGTTGTGCTAATTTGTGCAAAACGTGACCAATAATTAATTCATTTGCCCCATTAAACTTTTCGCCTTCAAGTCCTTGAAATATCATTAAATTTCTGTCTTTCTGAGGTCACTTTGTTATATCAGGCATTTTTGAGTAGATCTTCTGTGGATAATGATCCAAAATTTTATGTGAAACTTTCTACACTGACCATTGGTGAGTCCAGGGTTTGGAAAAGTTGACTGTTAATTGTTTCATAGCCAGGTTGTCTGCTATTAACTAGTATACTCTTTTGAGAAGCCTGTTCCATTTGTCATTGCTCCCTTTGTTAATATGTAATATTTTTTAATTTTTCACTGACCATCTCTTTACTACTTATTATTTTGGAAGCTAGTCATTGTCATTCTCACCACAAGAACTGGTTGTTTCAGTTGTCTTATCGTGACCAAAGTAGTGACACGTTGCATCCCTGAGATTTGGGAGATACTTTGGCTGGAATTTTGTCTTGCCATTTTAGATTTCTATAATAATATTTTTCTTTCATGCAGTGACTACATGTTGTCCAGGCCTCACATGGAGACCGCAGTGATAGGATGTTGCAGTTGAGTGTAGATTCAGTTATTTTTAACTGATAGATTTTTAATCCCAGTTATCCCTGCATTTTACAAAGGCTGTACTTGCTTTGGTAATCCTATTTGAAATGTTCTTGTTAATAGTAGTTTCATTAGACAGTGTCTTTCCCAGATGAATAAATTTGCTAGTGTGAATCGTTACTAACGGGTTTAGCAAGCAGGGCAATCCCGGGGCTAGTTGGTATATACATAATTTATAGTTTTTCTAAATAGATGGTAAATTCATAGAGAGAACATGCTGCACAATGAAATCCAGAATCAATAGCCAAACTCCCTGAGTTTGCAGCGTCACTCCATAAGGACCTTTAGCCTTGTCCTGAATCTTCTAAGATCGGAGAGCATTGTCCTGAGTCTTCTGAGATTGGAATCTTGGAAAGCATTGTAGAGGATTGTAGAGATGAGTGTAACAAGGATGAATGGATACAAAATTGTTTGACTCCATTTGACACAGGAAAGGCCTGGGATGTTTTGCTATCATCATACCATCATAAAACTGTCTATATTGATAATCATCTTCAATCAATTGAAATTCTCAAAGGCTGTTTCAGGGGGGACTAATCTTCCTTTCTCTTTTGCAGATAGTGGTTTTGCAGATAGTGAAGATAGTTATGAAAGATTGCAGCAGGATCTGGATCGATTGACCAGGTGGACAGAGGAATGGTTGATGGAATTTAATACAGAGAAGTGTGAGGTGTTGCATTTTGGGACGTCTACCAAAGGCAGGACCTACACAGTAAATGGTAGGCCTCTGGGGAGTGTTGTAGAGCAGAAGGAACTAGGAATGCAGGTGCAGATAGATAAGGTGATCAAAAAGGCTTTTGGCACAATGGCCTGTATCAGCCTTCATTGAGTATAGAAGTTGGGAGATCATGTTGCAGTTGTACAAGACGTTGGTAAGAGCATATTTAGAAGATAGTGTTCAGTTCTGGGCACCATGTTTTAGGAAAGATATTGTCAAGTTTGAAAGGGTTCAGAAAAGATTTATAAAGGATGTCGCCAGGACTAGAGGGTGTGAGCTGGAGGACGAGCTTGAGTAGGCTGGGTCTCTATTCCCTGGAGCACAGGAGGATGAAGGGTGATCTTAGAGGTGTACAAAATCATGAGAGGAATAGATCTGGTAGGTACACAGAGTCCCTTGCCCAGAGTAGGGGAATCGAGGACCAGAGGTACAAGGTGAAGGGGAAAAGATTTAATAGGAATCGGAGGGATACCTTTTTCACACAAAGGGTGGTGGGTGTAAGGAACAACCTGCCAGAGGAGATAGTTGAGGCTGGGACTGTCCCATTGTTTAAGAAACAGTAATGGGCCTGTCCCACTTAGATGACTTTTTAGGCGACTGCAGGAGACCACATGTTCGTGGGTCGTTGCCTTCAAGGTCGTGAGGAGTTCCCACATTCTGGGAACAAGTCATGGCCTCATTATGGTCTCAACATGGTGAAAAATTAGCTGTGACTAGAATGAAGCCGCCATGGAGAGTAGCGAGAATTCCCATGCCGTAGGTGGGTTGCCATGAGATCTTAGTAGGTTGCCAGGAGGTCGAAGGTTCTCTCAGGTTCTGATAGGTTGTAGCCGGTGCTGACCGGTGAATTTCATTGGCTCATTGAGGCAAAAAAAGACGTAAGCAGTAGTTTTCAGAACCAAGGATAACCGACCGGTAAAGTTAATGTCCGCCGAGCTTCACAGCCGTGTATCTCTAGCTCCTTCTCCTCCCTCTCCCCCCTTCTTTGAAAGGACTTTTCATACACTGTGCTTTTTGGCTTTTTAATTACAGCGCCAACCTTCCTGTTCATCGCGGCGTGTGCCTGTATCACATTGGCTTTGCACCATGTGAATTTCACTCAGACAGCGCTCCCCCTGCCAACCCTGCCCCCTCCTGCATAATGAGCTGGTGCAGGAAACGATGTGTTTGTGTGTGCGTGCTCCACTCTGACAGTCGCCGTTCCAGTTGCTGGTTTTTCAGGCGACTGCCAGCAACTTGACAGTCACCGGCAGTCACCTGAAAAATTGCTTAAGTGGGACAGGCCCATTAGACCGATACATGGATAGGACAAGTTTGGAGGGATATGGACCAAGCGCAGGCAAGTGGGACTAGTGTAGCTGGGACATCGTTGGCCGGTGTGGGAAAGTTGGGCCAAAGGGCCAGTTTCCACACTGTATGACTCTATGACTCTTTTGCAGCCAGTCACTGGATACATATTGCCATTTTTGGCAGATTTCTTTCTTCCTTCTATATGTTTTAGAACATGTCTGTCAGACATTGTAAGAGGTGGTCATCCATAACTTCATACATTAAACTGCTGATACGATTATAGCACCAAATATGATTTCATTGAGGTTAAGCTGAAGTACAGGCTCAAGACAGAGCCAGGGAGTCTTTTGAGACTTCAAAGAGATAGGAAAAAAGCTATAGATTTATTTAGTTTCCGAATATTTTTTATAGATTATAGCTGGAAGAAAAGGTACAAAGTAGATGATTTATAACAGGGTCCATTAACAGCATCTTCACATTTGAGGTGAAAACATAGAAAGCAGAAGCAGACAAAAGAGTCAATATACAGTTGAGCAGATGTCCATCCTATGTATCAATCCACGATCAGCAGATTGGTTTAGATGGTGATGCCAGTCATTTATTAGTGTATTTAGGATTTTTATTTTAAACAGAGCTTCAATAGTTACCTTTCCGGACAGTTGCAGCACTCAATAGTTACTTTTCCCATGGAAATGATTTATGCTGCCAATGAAGAAACATCTGAACAGATTAATTCAGAACTTTGAAAACACAGGGACACATTATGTTATTGTAATTTGTAAGGTCAAGGACAGGATAAAAATATAACCCATTGGGTTTTTATTGTATAGTGCAGTTAATGCCAGCACAAATCTTTATTTAAATAAACCAATTGTTAAAATTAGCTAAATGAATCCACAATGCAACGAGGCCATACAAACGTATACATTCTTATAGCAGTTACATGCCCATTTCATTTATGAAATATTATACAGTCCAAATTTCATATAAAAGGCATATTGTTAATGATTTGATAATACCCGACAAGAATACTAAATTCTGAATGCTTGATTGCTGTTCTGCCAGAAAGAGTTACTTTCATTTGAGTCTCACGTTGTGATCTTATAGAAGCTGCATAAAAATGCTCGACAGCATTAGTCAAAATGAAGCTTAAAATCTGGACTATAAATCTGAACAGCATTGAGATCTATCTGAATAGTTAATAGCGAGCAACTTGGGAGCACAATAGGTTGCAATTAAGAATAGACAGCTGGATGAAAGGAATTAGTCTATAGTCACAACCCTCAATTAGGAGTGTGCTACTTCTCAATTACTGCTTAAATCTAAAAAAAGACCTAGTGAGCTATTCTGTAATGAGCATGAAGCAGCTGCATAACTATACTTAAAACTATGTATAATGAACAGGTGCTCAGAGCTGAAAATGAGGTAGTCATCTTTACTGTAAAAATGCTTTGAGAAATGTACTTGCACATAAGCTGAAGTAGTACAAAGGCAAGATGTTGGTAACTCTTCCTTCTATGCTGATTATTTACTATTGTATGGAATTATACTTTAAGTTCAGCAACGATGCAGGACATTCAGCCGAACAGATTGATTCTCTTATGTAGGAAGGAACTGCAGATGCTGGTTTAAACCAAAGATAGTCACAAAAAGCTGGAGTAACTCAACGGGACAGGCAGCATCTCTGGAGAGAAGGAATGGGTGATGTTTCGGGTCGAGACCCTTCTTCAAACTGATTAGTGATAAAGGAAACGGAAGATATAGACAATAGACAATAAGTGCAGGAGTAGGCCATTCGGCCCTTCGTGCCAGCACCGCCATTCAATGTGATCATGGCTGATCATCCCCAATCAGTACCCCGTTCCTGCTTTTTCCCCATATGCCCTGACTCCGCTATCTTTAAGAGCCCTATCCAGCTCTCTCTTGAAAGCATCCTGAGAACCTGCCTCCACCGCCCTCTGAGGCAGAGAATTCCACAGACTCACAACTCACTGTGAGAAAAAGTTTCCTCGGCTCCGTTCTAAATGGCTTACCCCTTATTCTTAAACTGTGGCCCCTGGTTCTGGACTCCCCCAACATTGGGAACATGTTTCCTGCCTCCAGCGTGTCCAAATCCTTAACAATCTTATATGTTTCAATGAGATTCTCTCTAATCCTTCTAAACTCCAGAGTGTACAAGCCCAGCTGCTTCATTCTATCAGCATATGACAGTCCCGCCATCCCGGGAATTAACCTAGTAAACCTACGCTGCACTTGCTCAATAGTAAGAATGTCCTTACTCAAAACTGCACACAATATTCCAGGTGTGGTCTCACTAGGGCTCTGTACAACTGCAGAAGGACCTCTTTGCTCAACGATGATGTAGAGAGATAAAGAACATTGAATAAAAGATAAAAAAGTGTGGATGATAAAGGAAACAGGCCATTGGTAGCTGTTTGTTGGGTGGAAATGAGAAGCAAGTGCAACTTGGGTGGGGGAGGGATAGAGAGAGAGGGAATGCCGAGGCTACCTGAGGTGAGAGAAATCAATATTCATACCACTGGGCTGTAAGCTGCCCTTATGAAATATTAGATGCTGTTCCTCCAATTTCCATTTAGCCTCACTCAGACAATGGAAGAGACCTAGGACAGAAAGATCTATGTGGCAATGGGAAGGAGAATTAAAGTGCTTAGCAACCGGGAGATCAGGTAGGTTCTGGCAGGCTGAGCGAAGGTGTTCAGAGACACGTCTGTACCTCCACCAAACTCATCTATTGTATCCGTCGTTCAAGATGTGGACTCTTACATATTGGCGAGACCAAACGTAGACTGGGCGTTCCTTTCGCAAAACATCTTCGCTTAGCTCACCTGAACCTACCTGACAGGCAAAAAAATTACTTAAATGGTCCACTTTACTGGAATTATGATGATGCGGTCTGGCACACCCGCCCCCATTTCCCCCACCCCCCTCCCTCTCGGACAGAACGGGGATGCAGGAGAAGCAACACCTATCCTGCACCATCTCCACCAACTCCATGTAGGGATCCAAACTGCCCTTCCAGATAAAACTGAGGTTTACATGAACCTCCTCTACTTCACCTATTTCTACCAAACCTCCCATTGTGGACTGCTCAACATCCATGAAACCAAGAGTAGACCAGGTCACAACTGCAAGGGCCTGCTCGAGCTTCCGGTTACTGGCCATTTCAATTCCACTTTCCACTGACCTTACTGTTCTTGGCCTCCTCCATAACCAGGGTGAGGCCACACGCAAACTAGAAAACTACCTGATATTCCACATTGGTGGCCTGCAACTCAACTATATGAACATTAAATTCTCCAATTTCATGTAACCAGCCCGCTCTCCCTTGACCACGCTGCGTATGCGCTTTGCTTTCCACTTCCATTGCCCCCATCCCTCACCTCCACCTCCTCCAAGCACTCATCACTAGCCCTCACTTCTCTGGGTCATTAATGTTTTTTTCTTTTCTTCCCCCCCCTCCCCACCCACATATTTCCCTTCCCCCCCCCATCCCTCAGGTTCCACATTTCACTCCCCACCTTCCTTTCCAGATTCCATCGTTTGCACCTTTTTGCCTCCTCCACGTCACCTATGGCCTTACTATCTCCACCCTTCTCTCCCCACCCGATCCATTTGGCAATCTACCCCCTTCTTACCTTTATCCATCTCTAACTTGCCAGCTCTTGCCCCACCCCTTCCGTCCAACTCTTTCTACTATCAATCTGCCCTCTACATCATCTGAAGTCGTACCCCAACCTGAAACATCCTTTGTTCATTTCTCCCCACTGACCCAGTCTGACCCAGTGAGTTTCTCCAGCAGTTTGTCTTTTGCTCAAGATTCCAGCATCTGCGAACCCTTGCGTCTCGACAATGTCAGTGTAGCTTTAAATTATAATCAAAGCATTGAGTTCAAACTGGCTCCATCCCAACTGTTAAATTAATCTGAAAGTGAAACCAATAATCTACAAATTTAGTTGATGTTCCTGGAGTTTGCAACTACTGATTAAAATTTCATCGTAGTTATGCTGAAGACTTTATACAGTATTTTTCCCAGTTAGCTTGGTAACACTATAAATCCTTTGTATTTTTAAGACCAGATGGGTGAGGTTCAAGCCTCGGTCAAACAATTGCACATAAACTTCCCATGAGGAATATGTTTGTTGGTTTTGCCTTAGCAGAGTTTGCAGAGCTCATGTGATAGGGTGGGATGGAGAGGAAGGAATCAAAAGACTGGCAGAACCTCTACATTTTCCTGTTTAACCTAGTAGCATTCAGCAATATTTATGGAATTATCTGTAAACTCTCGCATAGCTCCTGCCAAAGAATAGCAAAGAAAAAGGGACATGATCCCAAAGTGGAAGTAACGGGGATGGGTTAAGAAAGTGATGGCTAGAGCAGAAGAGGGAACATCACAAAAATGAGCGTGTTCACATTTCACCTTCCAGCCAAGTGGCAAATCCTGTTTACTCTAGAAAGTAAAAGTACAGCGCGTATACAAACAACCTTTTACAAATTGCGATTAGCGGCTTGACTCGTAATGTAAGCACACAGTATATTTCAATAGGAAAACATATGCAGTGAAATAAAACAAGCTAGTAGGAGTTTGGAGATCGAATATCTCCAGCATCAAAAAAGTGAAAGAAAAGTTGCCCATCCATAATATATCAAGGTCACATAATTAAACCAGCAAACAATTAATTATCTCCATTTGAGTTGTTCATGTTTAATGTCTTTGCTGGTTATGCTGCAAATGAAGGAGTGATGCCTGGCTACTCTTCCTATTCTCACTTCTTTATCTCTAAAGATCACAACCCCATCACGACTAATACACTCAGAACTATAATGAAATAAATAGGACAATCTGCTGCAAAAAACAAAAATGCTGGAAACATTCAACAGATCATGCAGCATCTGTGGAAGAGAAATAGAGCTAACAAAGGAGCTTTGACATGAAGTGTTTTTCTTTCCATAGATACTCCCAGACTTGCTGCATGTTTCCAGTGTTTACTTTTTTCCCCCCCACACTCCCAATGTGTGCATTTCTTAGTTTTGAAGACAATTTAATACCATGCACAGAAATCAAAATAGGTAAATTGGGAAGAACTTAAAAAATTGCTGTGTAAAGCATCTAGCTTCACTTTCTCAAGAAAAGAGAGGGTTCAGACCGAATTATCTTGCAGATGAGAATGTATCAATTCAGCCACATTACTCTACCTCTCTCCTTTCTTGGATCTTCATACCACCATGGCATGCTGACCATTTTGCTCATCTACACTAATCCCAATTGCCAGTGTTAGATCTGTATCTCACTATGTTTTGTCAATTTAAATGTCTAATACATGTTTCGATTTATGGAAGAGAATTGGGCAAGAAATGCAAAGTGGTTTCTGAATGAATTGCACCCCAAGGATATGGGAATTTGGAAAAACACTAACCACTGCCAAATCAAGTAGCTTAAATCTGTCTAGGTTGATTTGTTAACAAACTACACAGAGGAAACTCAGTAAAAAGTAAACAGGAAATCTTGTATGCTGTGAAATAATACATTATACTAGCACAAAATCCAATTGTTCCATTTGAAGAGATACTTTAAATAGCTTTAAATTAAATATGTATAAATGTTACTCTTTCAAAAATGTAAGATATAATTGGGATAGACAGAAACCCTTGAGAAGCTTTTGTTTTAGTATAATGGGGAAAATAGGTTTGAATATAAAATCAGAGAATATGCTGCAGAATGGATAAAATAGAACTAGGAGAACATCAGAAAATTATAATCAATTTCATTTATTTAGAAAAAATATTTATAAAACACTTTTCTTCAGTAACAAAAAACCAATACAAACAAGTCCAATAATTTTTTGCACCTGTTTCTATAAATACGAATATGTACAAAATATAGACATATAGAACCGAAGTGCCTTTTCCTTTTTACATATATAGCAGAATTTTAAATTATGTGAAATGAACTTCAAGAACCTTGAAATGTACAAGCAAGTTCTAAAAATATTTCGGCCCTTGAAAGAATACTTGTGTTTACTTTTCCTCCTCCACTCGCACATTAGAAAATAGTTCCATGTCTAAAGAAAGGCATTGGAGGCAGCATTTGCATCTCCAGTATGAGAACATTTCTCATACTTCTCCTGAATTTACACTCAAAGGCAGTGCAGGCTTTCTGTTCAGACATTAAGCCCATTTAGAAAATACAGGAAGCAACTGTTGGTCCATAGTGCAATGGATTTTCTTCTTTAAATGCCATTTAAAGGCAGTGCAACAGGCGAGTACAGGTCCTGGCTTGCTGTCTGTCCTTCGAGTCTTCTTGCCAGTTTCGGCAGAGAACCAGTTCAATCTAAGCAGCAGTTTATTGGAGAAAAATCTCTTCTTGGCAAGGCAATTATTGTCCTTCCATTTTACACCTGTGGAGAAAGCAAATAGATTCACTGTCAGCTGCTGGTTTTGGCCACCAGAACATCATAATTAGTTGTAAGCAAAATCTGTGTGGAATGGCAAAGCATTGTTTAAACTGGTTATACTACAAACATTTAGTTAATGTCTTCACTTGTTAGGATGTGAATTAAGGAAGGTAAAGAAAAGTATTAACCTCAGTTGCAATTATACATTCGTCCTTCTCTTCTGATATGACGTATACCGACTGGTACTTGATGTCTTTTGAGGCAGAATGTGTGGACTCTGGCTGCTTTCTTTCTGATGGTTCACTGTTAGTTTGAGACAAAAGCAAGAGTTAGGTTGCTAGGCAATTGACTGGGTTTCCCAACAATTGACTGGATATCCCAGATAACACCCACATTCACTGTATCAAATAAAGAGCAAACTGATTTTTTTTATTTTATTTACCCATTGTGCTGTGGAGCATTTTTGTGCTCTGACTCCGGAGTATTGACATCTCCCCGTTCATTTTCCTCCTTAAGGAAGTCTTCATTCTTTAACTCGTGCACCAGATTATAATCCACTGAAGGGTATTTGACCTTGTAGCCATTTCTCTCCGCAGAGCTCTCACTTTGCAAGTCCACTTTTTTGTTGGTGTTTTTGATCTGTGTGGCGGCAATGATGCTAATGGAAATGTCTTTCTCACGATGGCAATCGGTAAGGTTGTTCATTGTCTCAATCTCGCTCTTGGAGATGTCAGGCTGGTGCTGGCCCTTCTGAACCTTTACCCGTATGCAGACAACAACTGCCGCACATCCCAAGAGTAGCATCAGGACCAAAATAATCCCAGCACCCACGGCAACCCACGGGAACTGGCCATTGTTCTCAGCATCCGTGTATTTATCCTTAATGTCAATGATAACTGTTGGATCCCGAGGCTGCTCTGGCAACAGGAATTGGCAGTTCAGGCCACCATACCCGTGTGCACACTGACAGATGTAATGATCATTTCTTTCATGGCAAGTCGCCCCGTTGTGGCAAGGGTTGTTGAGGCATTTACTGAGAGAGATGTTGCAGTTCTTCCCATTAAATCCAGACAGACAGGTGCAGGTGTAGTCATTAACTCCATCCTGACATGTTCCGCCATTAAGACAAGGCAGACTCGCACAGTTGTCAGCATCGATATTACAGTTTCTGCCCATGAAGCCATCGCGACACTGGCATATGTAGGAATTCCCAATGTCAACACACTGAGCATCTAAACAGGAAAAAGAGATCTTCAGTTATAGGATTCAATTCTTACAATGAAAACTTGCATTTATATAACAAGGTTTTAACAAAGTAATATGTCCCAAGGTGCTTCAGATAAGGGTGGTCAGGCAACATCTGATGCCAGGTCACAGAAGGTGGTAATACAAAAGTAACCAAAAGTTGTTCAGGATATAAGGAACATCTTAAAGGAGGAACGACAATGTAAAGGTTGTGAGGGAGAATTCATGAACTTTGGAATTAGACCATATATTATCAGGTGAAGAAAAGAGATGTTCAAAAGGCCTAAAGAATACAGATATCTCGGCAGTAGATTACAGAGACTGGCAGGAGTCTGCAAGTTACAGGTCTTATTGTTTATTCATAGGATGTGACCATTACTGGCAAGGCTACATTTATTGTCCATCTCCAATCGACCATTTCAGATGGCAGTTAAATATAACCTATTGTAGGTGTAGCTGTAGGGCCTGTACTATACTGTGTTCTATGTTTTAATTTATTTAACATTTTAATATTATTTAAAATTAAGTATCCTAAACTTAAAAATACAACACCATATAGCTTTCTTTACATGCATGGTATTGTCCAATCTACATCTCAGTGTCAAATCATTAGATCAAATTGATACAGTCTTAGACAACGCACTAGAGCTACTCCAGCACTCTTTTGAATATATACTCTTTTGGGGGCGGGGGGGGAAGAGGGGGGGGGGGGGTTGCTTAGGACCCAGCCTCTAAAACCAGTTACAGCAGGACTTCAGATTGCAGTCCTTCACCACAAAGCCATTGCACGTCAGCCTGGAATGTGCCAACTGGCTGCATTCACTTACACACATCTTGTTGTACTGGGAGACCAACATGTTTCAGGCAGACCAAAGTGCATCGTACGCCAAGTTGATGATCTTCCAGCAACACCTGATGTTTGTCTCAGTATGCACCCCCAGAGATCAGAGAGTCCTTTATTACACAGCTCAATAAGTCCCATTGCATCCTCTTTACAAAGACGCAGTCCACAAATTGGAAGTGAGAATTCAACCATGTGCTGAAGTTCTGACTTGCAAGGCCCCGCTCACTGCCAACCAAGCAAGGTCTTGGTACTTGTTAGTAGTGGTCTGGCAATGAGACATTCTGCCAAATGATTTTGGCAGTCGGCTTCGGAACCCACCTCAGGACCATCCTATCTTTCTCCATTCTGTGCTGACAACCACCAGAAGGATGTAGAGTCAAAAGCGTTTTCCTGCTGAAATGGAACATTGCCACGCAAAGAAGCCAAGCACATCCATTACAAGACCAGGGACAGGTAGAACCTTAGCATGTAGTGCCTATGCCCAAGTCCTTCCTGATGGATTTGGCAAAGTGTTCTATAGAACATACGAACAAAACAGGGGAGTGGTCAACCTGTCCAACTCCAGATTTGACTGGGAAGTTTATGTTTCCAACCAATTAATTTGGACTGCACTACTGATGTCTATGTAGAGCAATTGGAGTTAATTTCCATTTTTCTCCCCAAAGCTCACTTCAGAGAGGGTATCTACCCTGTACAAGCAAGGAACTACAAATCAACCAGAAGGGCCCCGACCTGAAATATCACGCATCCATGTTCTCCAGAAATGCTTCCTGACTGACTGTGTTACTACAGGACTGTGTGTGTAAACCATACACCTGTGCAATATCAAAGCCCTTTCCTTGGTCCAAGCTAGGAAGATAAATGACCACCCTCCTGTCCCACATGTACACGATGGTAGCCCCAAACAGCACCAGGCTGTCAGAGATTTTGTTACTGGGTACAGCACAGAATTGGTCCTGTGCATACCTGAAGTCACATACTGGTTAGGATTTCTTCCCTAAAGAGTATTAGTGAACCAAATAACCTTTACAACAATCTGATAATTTCATGGTCACTATTACTGTGGGGGGGGGGTTTAATTCCATGTTTACCTAACTACTTGATTTTAAATTCCCTAATTGTTGAAGCAGGAGTCCAAATCCTTCTCCCAATCAACATCCCATGACGTTGGATACTAATCCAGTAATTTAACCAGTATTTTAACCATTATGACCCAAATTTACATTCCTGCTCACCATTGGTGCAAGGGCTGGAACTGCAGTGATCAATTTTCTTTTCACAGTTGAACCCAGAATAACTGGCTGGGCATTGACAGCTGTATCCACCAGTAGGTCTGTCCGAGCATCTCCCTCCATTAAAGCAGGGCCTGTCCTCACATTTCATAGCACTCAGTTCACAATTTTTCCCATGGAATCCAGGTGGGCAGGTACAAGAGTATTGGTTCTCCAGATCCTAGAATTAGATTTCAATGCAATGGTTAGTTATCCATGTTAGAAAGATGTACTACATTTTTTTTAAAGAAAGATGTTTTTAACGGAACACGCTCACTTACTGTGCAGCTTCCACCATTTTTGCAGGGATTAGCATCACATTCATTGATCTCTATTTCACAGTTGGACCCAGTGAAGCCAGGGCGGCAAGAACAAGTGTAACTCCCCTGACCAGTGTTTGTGCATGTCGCTCCGTTCTTGCAAGGTTTGTGATGAGTACAATAATTCAGGTCTGGAAGAAGGAAAGAAAAAGAATCGATCATTCACAGACTAAACTAAAACTAAAATATCAAATAAAAGATGGGAGTTTTGTGAAAGATGGATCTTACCTTGGTTGCAAAACAGACCGCCCCACCCTTCCTGACAGTTACATTGCCAAGGCTGCTGACATGTTCCATGAAGGCACCCTGGATAATGGATGCATTCATCACAGTAACGTCCTTGCCATCCCACCCCGCATCTAGAAATAAAAGAAAAATAAATATGTTTAAGAATGTGAATAAATCGACAAGAAATGCAAGTAAAACATGGAACATACAGTGTTCCTTTACTAAAATTGTTATGTATTTGATTATGTGATATGTGCATCAGAGGCAAGGCCATCATTTATTTCCTTCCCTTAACTGCCATAGATAAGGTAACAGTAATATTGCTAGTTGCAGCATCACAATAACACTGCCAGCTCACTATAGTAATGATAAATTAATGTGAGAAGGAAATAGGATGCACCATTTAAAGCCTTGGGTAACATTACATTTTTCAAAATGTACAGTTTTAGAACAAGCTGCTCAATCGTTTGGAAGTGAAGAACTGAAAAACAGACACGGACACCAAAATGCAAGACTGAGAAATCTGATGTGACTGTAAAAACTTTGATACTTTGGACTGAAAACATTAGTTGAAGAGGAAATAAAACTAATGTTTGCATCACCAATTCACAGTGTGCGGGATTGGATATAGTGGGGATGCACTGGTCTGCAGTAATTAAATCTCTACATTAGCGAGCCAGAGGCCTGAACTAACACCAGCACAAATTGTTAATAATTTGACCACAAGCCACAATGAAAGATGGCTTATACCCTCTCAAGGACAATTATAGGTGGGCAATAAATTCTGGCTTTGCCAGCAAAGCCCACATCCTGAAAAAAAAAAAGATATGCCCATTTGAAAGAGATTTAAGATGAGCTTATTTTGGCCAGTGGAGGTGGGGTAGGAACAATACAAATATATTGAATTAATTTTGTGAAATGATCAATCTCTACGGAATGGTCAATACTGTTGAGGTTGCATGAAAAATGGTCCCATAGTACAGTTCTGCAGACCACATTGGCCAATAGAGGGCGCGCTGAGCAGCTGTTCAGTTGCAGAATAACGAGAACTGAAATGGGTCTCCCTACACTCGTTTAGCTTGGTAATAACAGTAAATTTACTTCCCGGTAGGGTAGTGTAAATTCGAGTTAACAGCAATGTTTTCCTTTTGTTACTTGATCCCCAAAGACTTGAAGTTTCCCAGGCTTCCAAGATGTACCTAACAGCCACCAGAAGATGAACCTCTTTGAACTTTGGAAGATGCCTTCTATTCCCACGCACCTTCCGATACAGATCATTTACCACCTCTTTTATCTACCGGTCAACCAACAGGGGGAACAAGCAGCTCTCATTACTCACTTGCATTCCCCAGGTTTCTCGCACAATCCGTGTTGTTTGTCGCAGCCAGGAAGGCAGATAGCTGTGGGAGAGAAATTTCAATTTTAATTCCTTTTTAGCAAAAATAACATATCAAGTTTGACAACTCTTTAAACAACTTTAGTTTAAAACAAAAAAGGGAACACAGGTTGAGATGGCGACAGAAAGGATTTTTGCAAGGATGTGATTGGGCATCTATTTCTGGATGGGAAGTTTCTGATAACTGAACTCAAAGTTGTTATTTTTTAATTTGCTTTTATTGCCTGTCCCGTTCTCCCCAACTTCAATGTCTGTCTGAAATCATTTCTCTCTTTCTTTTTTTTCTCTCTCTCCTCACCCCTCCCTCCCAAAAACTCCACCCCTTCATATCTCGTGTGTGTGTGTGCGCACACACAGATAAGAGTGGACAGCTGGTTTGCAGGCTGGCTGCGGCAAGACAGCTGCCTCATTGTTCGCCGCCTCTCAGCCCCACAGCGCAGCTGCCCTCGTGGACTTGTGTGCTCTCGACAACAATACACGCCACCGCCAGCCAGCCTGCCGGCCGCCCGCCCATCCGCGCCCCGGCACACCGCCCGCCCGCTCAATTGTCACCACACGAGTGAGATGGCCCAATTAGAACGAACGGAAGGCTCAGAGTTGTCGCTGTTGCATGGGCTGAAGCATTAAGTCAATACAGCCTGTATGTGTCGGTAAATATAATGGCTGTTTAATATATGGTATTAGCAGGAAACCGAACACATGCTCCCCAAACCCAACTTAAACTTTATCCCAAAATAAATGCTAAAACAAAAAAGGTTTTATTTCAAGAAGAGGAGCGTTGTCGCGTTGAAATTGGACTGTTTGTATTTGCAGTTAAAAGGGCTGTTGATTGAGTGCACGGCTTGCCCTGTTAAACACAGTGGCGGCGTGCAATGGGAAATGCGCACTCACATTCATCGCAGTAGGTCCCCTTCCAGCCCGGGTTACACATCTTTTCACCCTTTTCGCCGCAGCTGAAGTGGCCGAAGGTATCGTCTCTGGGGCGGCAGAAGACGGAGCAGCCCTCCCCGTAGTAATGCTCGTCGCAGACGAAGCGGTAAGAATATTTGAGTTCTGTCCTGGTGCTAATGTGGACATCCTGCGACCAATCGTCCCCCACGGCGAGGTGTCTCTGGGTAGCCAGGCGGCTGATAAGACGATCCGGATTATCTGGAAGCCACGAAGAATGGAGAAACCGGACACACAATTAAAAAATTATACATATCTCAGTGGAATTTAATGAAAGGGGGGGATTTGAGATTATGAGAAGTGTGTGTGTGGTGGGGGGGGGGCGGTTGGAGCAAGTTACCTGTGCTGAGGTCATCGGTGGGGTCTGCGTGTAAGGCTTCGATTATCAGAGAGAAAGTCCCCTGTTTAGAAGAAAATAGAGTCATCTAAAGCTTCAAAATTGCTCCTTTTTTTAAAAAACGAAATCAGATCAATGCCGCCCTTCACACTCGCCTAGATAAACATAATCTCTGCTGCCTCTGTGTGTGAAACATTAGGAGCGGATCCTTAATCAGAAGTGTGTTTATAATCTCGGCACAGGATACTGGCAGAGGCCGCGATTGTTAACCATCTTCACGCTTAATTTCACCACCTTCACACATAACATTGTAAAATGAAGCCGTTTGGAATCCCACGCTGGGCTGAAAATTGCCAGTTAGGGTCTGTGAAGTTTCCCACATCATTAACTATTTTTACTCCAGAGGAGACGCATGTTCAGCTGCACAGCCCGGCTCCCCATAATACCAACTTCAGCGTCACATTCACTTCTCCCACCGCTCTCTCGCACACATTAATTCTTCAACGATGCAACTTACCGGCCAGGTGAATGCGAAGGGGAATCGAATGGGGTTGTTGAACGCTTCCGCGTTTGGGATGGAGAAGGAGTTGGAGCCGAGCACAGGGGTGAGGGCACTGCCGTAGGTGCACGGGGGTTCGGGGGAGATGTTCGCCTGGTAGTGTTTCAGACACACGCGGAAGAAGGTCTTGCATTCACAAGGCAGCCCGTAGTTGGAAGCCGAGCCGCCTTTGCAGCAGTTCGCGTTGCCAATCAAATCTTTGCGATTGTTAAACTCCTGTAGTTTTAGCTCAAACACCCCAGAAGGGGAGGCCTGCAAAATAAAGAAGGGGTGTAAGAGGGAGGGGGGGAAAGCCGCGGCAGGATTGCTGAAGATGTGAGCGACTGTTTGGATGTATGTAGCGGGGTAAATCAGGAGCAGCTGTGCTTACCTGATGAAGCGTGGCAAAGACAGTGATGAAGAGGCAGAGGTTGTGACGGGCCATGGCTGAGAGCACCGTTTCACTTCGCCTTTATGGAAGGGAGAGCCCGGACTAAGCCTCGCCGCTCCCAGCTCCACTGAGAATGCTTCTGTTTTTCCTCTCCCAAATCCTCTGCCTGCTGCAATTCTGGTTCCACAGAACCGCCCTTGCGTCAATGACTGACAGCTCCTCTCAACGAGGCTCCGTGGCTGGAGGGCAGCGGGCTAAAGATCGATGCGCACACTGGCCGAACTCCCTTGCGCCGAACGAACGAACACCTTCCTTTCTCCCTCTCCGTCTGGCTCTCGTGGGCTGTCTTTCTGAGCCTCTTTTACCCCAGACGTTCGGGTTTTAATTCCAGAAGGGAACACCCTGTGCAACGAGACGATCCCGGGAAATTTAGGAACAGCTTGAAAATTCTTAGTTCAGTCAATAATTCCAGTGGAAGCTTTTATTTTAAGATGGTAGCTTCTAAATAGAGAATAAAATAGAGCACTGTTGTTCTCGGATAAGGTCGGATCCAGGAGGTTAGAGCATTTGTTGTCCTCTTACTTTTATGCTTTGCCTCTCGGTCTGTCTTTCCGTGCCTCCCTGTGCTTTACGCAAAGCACACGCGTTACCTAAATCACTCCTACTCCAATCCGCAACACTCGAAGACTGATGCACCAGGCGCCTTGTCCTGCCTTTATATACAACAAGGGATCTGCATTCCTAATGACACACAGATTGTTCGACCAACTCCCCCCCACCCCCCACCACCCCCCCCCCCCCCCCCCCCCCCAATCTGGCGAGATGTTACAAAAGGGGCCGGTCTTGCCCTCCTCAATGGATCCAAATGGCCAGTGAGCTGTAAAATGGGCAATTCTCCTAGCACACACAAAAACTCATTTAAATGCTAACAAATACATATATGCTGTATATAAACATCCGCACAAGTTTCCATCGTTTTTTTAACAATTTATTAGTTAACAGAATAGCGACACTGGGAGGCGTGTTATGAATGTAACTCCCTCTCCCCACTTTCCGCGCGAGCTATTTACTTTCTGCAAGGAATTTGAAGGGCGGGAGAATGGTAGGGGCAGAAGTTTGAGATATCCGATGAAAGTTAGAGCATTTATGGATTTTGACTCTGTATGTGTGTGTTTCTGTAAAGCTGTGTCAGTGAGGGGAGAAAAGTTGGTGGGTGTGTGTCGTTCGCGTGGCTGTCATTACGGCAGTTGTTATTGTTGAGCTCAAGGCGACTCATTGTGCTCTCAGCTGTATGGTAATGCCGGCAAGCACCTGCTCCCTACAATAGAGCAGCTCCCCTTGGCGCACGCTGCCTTCCCTCTGGTCCTGCGCTCAATCCGGCCAACAAACAAACACATCCACACCAACTGACCAACCGTCACACACACAGTATATGTATAAAAGTGCACAACGACACCAAAAGTTCATAAAAACCCAACTCACCAAAAGGTTTATTTCTTTGTATTTTTCAAAAATCTATCGTAACCCAAATCTAAGGCGAAAAATCTTTTATTTTAGTAGACCGCGCTCACCACTATCAGTGTAAGCAAAGATTTATGAACAGCTGTGGAAGCGGATCTTTAGACTTCACTGAAAAAAAAACTTATCGGTCAAGTTTGTTGTAAGCTGTTTTCTTTATGGTGCGTTTCAGTCGCGGGGAATATCTACCATGGCTCCTCGCTATATATTAATAAAAACACCCGCGGAGAGTTCATATGGAAGTGCCTTTTATTGTTATAGTTTTAAAAGGCATCCTTGTGTTATACGGTTTCCTGCCGCATTAATGGCTCATCTGGCCGGATTACTTTTACATGAGGCGTGCAATGACTTGGAGAAACTCAATTTATCTAGAGCCAATCGCAGAAACATTGACTTTGCAAAGAGAGAGACTGCTGATGCCGCGGCTGTAAAGTGTACTGTTATGAAAGGAATCAACAAGTGATTCAAAAGATTTTGCTTTTCTAAACAATGTCCTCCAAAGAGATTTTTTTTTAAATACACAGACGCCAGATAATGGCTTGCATGTTAATGCATTACAAAAACTTAATGCATCGCAATTTTATTAATATTCAAGTGTAAATAGGTTCCACGCGCAAGGGTTTAAAGCGACAAAAAAAAATGTGCCTTTCTCAACCGCCCAGCATGCGTTTGTTGAATTGACGGGGTACAGATTTCTCGATTGCAGCGGCAAACCGTGACTGAAAGGCATACTAAAACATGGCAATCCGTGCCAGTGCAGTTATTCTTTTCGGACTTAATTTATGCCACGCGATTCTGTTTTCGTGAAATCAGGCAGAAAGCTCCCTTTTCTCTCTTCTCCTCCTCCTCCTCCTGGATGGCTAAGCCTGAGTTTGAGAAGGGGAGGGAGATGGGGGAATGAGACAGAGAGACTGTTTAACTTAAGTGGTTCTGCTGGAGCCTGTTGGAGTTTAACTCCTGTCCACCAGTAACTAAGGGAACAAAGAGAGGGCAGCGCTGGGGATTCGAGGTCCAACTATTCAGCTTTTTTTCTTCCCAGTTTAATTTTCATTATCAAGACAAGAGGAACCCTTGGGGGATTCGATCTCAAGGGGTACGACACGCCTCAGACGCGGTCAGCAGATAGCCAGCCATCTGCTCCAAACAAATGGCGTTATTCCACTGAAAGTGGCATGTCTCTGTATGACTTTACTTGCAAATGCGATCCTCCGATCAGTGCTGCACAAAAGCATGCTCAAAATAACCTGTAACGGTATGACAAATGACATATGGCTTAGATAGTCCATTACTAAGGGATTTACTCTCTGTCTCCCCATTGATAAATCAGATAAAACCCCAAAGTGCACATATTGGTTACATCACGTGGTTTTACTAGAAATGTACCTCAGATCATTCATTTATTGGAGAAATCGTGCTAATATCCCCGCGATGAACCTTTTGATGTCATGCATTTGTCAATTGGTTAACTTGTTTATTTAATAGCCCACCATTAAATCTGATTTCAACGATCCCATCCTTGCAATGCATAAGATGTAATCTGCCTTGAGCAGGTGCTGTGATTTGCGTGTTTGCGTCTGTGTGTGAAACTGTAACAGAACTAAACGCATTCGTTTTATCAAGAAGGCGAGGTAGAAAAAATGGACATGTCCTATTAACACATCAAAAACAGCCACACGTCCTAAAACGCCAGGTACAATATCCATCACTGGAACACTTGTTCTCAACCGGCTCTAAGTGTGGAAGATGGTTACATTTGACGGATTTATCTCTTGGTTGAATCAAATATTCCACACGGTCATAACATTAAGGTATGAAATGTAACTAAACCTTTTAAAATGTGGTGTGAAATTGGGAGATCAGTAATTTAATGTTATATTTCTGAGGAAATATCTTATAAAAGAGAACGGAGCGTAAAACGAAGATGGGGTGGTGGCATTAGAATCGGAAGTTTAATATTATATTGAAATGAATCCGAAATTTTAATAAAGAGAGCATGTCCTGGCATTGGCACTAATGGAATTCATTACAAGTGAGTCGTTGTATTGTTGTCTTACGCTGTCCTGAAAAACATTGTGTACATGTTGTAATATGGTTTTGCGCGAGTTATTTGTAAACAACTTGAAATGGAGGTCCGCCTGCGGGTAAGTTAGATCGGAGAATAATTCTGAAAATTACCATCTCCACCCCCATTCATTTTTTTCTAACTTTGAGGAATTGAGCAGAAAGTCTCCGAGCTGGTGCCTGGCATGTGCTGATTAGAATATGAATGCGCTAGTCGCGTGGCTCATCCAGTTCTGGGGAAAGCAGATGAGAGATACAAAGCTCTCTTGTCTACCTTTTCAAACACTGCCATCCATCGAAAATCATCTGCTGCGGCGAGTCCCAGGACTCATTTTCATAACAAAACTGGTATGTTTACCTGTGATCTTAGAACCGAGGGGGCATTCCTTTTTGTCCCCAGATCAGATTACCAGACCAGCTGCTTAGTACGTGTCTTTATACACCAGACTGCCCAATCTCAGAGTGCTCCAGATCTCCCCCACTCTCTCTTTCTCTCTCTCTCTGTCTCTCACACTCACCAACACACACTCTCTCTTTCTCCACCCCCCAAAATCACCCCTCTCCCTCCCTTTCCCGCTCGTTGTTGCTGTGCTTAAGGGGCAGATTATGCCAGAAAGTGGGGAGGACAAGTTTTTTGTGCACTTTCCCGTACAATGCAATAAAATGAATCTTTCCCTGGAAGATTATTTGCTGAGTTTTCTTGTGGAGCCGAGGACGGTCGCGTGCCGATGTCTGCTCCGAACATCTGCCGGCACTAATTATCAACCTGATTGGAAGAGCCCCTTCGGCTTGTGACAGAGGATTGCACACAACTTCACTACAATGATCATAGTGCAGCTCCCAGCTAACAGATTGGGAGCCACAGAGAAGGCTATTGCATTTGAGAAGTATGCATATTACATCTGATTTATTCTCATAACATGGGCCCTTTTCCTGCTCTAATAGCTAAATATGGCCATTCGTTGATGGGGGGGGGGGGGGGGGGAGGGTTGTGATTAAATAGAGCGCTCCTTTATGAATAAAAAAACAAGCGTTTCATCATTCCTTTTTCAGGGCGCCCAAAACACTTGAAACTTAGCAATGAAATGCTGTTGTTTTAACGAATAGTCACGGCTGAGATGTCGTGAAATTCAAATTTACTGCTATTTTGATGCGATTTCGCAGATCGGCGCTTAAACAGCCACGCGGGAGGCATTCTGTAATGTTCTCAAAATCCTCGATTTATACATTTTAATTTTCGCTAAACACCCGGGCTAACATTAGGCGAAGCTCTCGCCAGATGAAGGGGGGGGGGGGGGGGGGGGTAAAACCGAGATCGATATATCAATACACTTTAAATTCAACATTTCCTCTGCCAAACCATTGCCTGGTTGTGTTATTGAAAGTCGCCCACTAATTATGCAATGTTTAGTTTCACTAAAGGGAAAGTAGTTTGTTTAATCCCTAAATCTGGCTGCGTTCAGGTTTGCATGTATAATGCGCCAGGTTGCAGGTGTTTGTGTAATTGTTGCGTGTGTTTAATGTTTTTTTTCATCGTACTAATCAACCTTCTTGAAAAGTGCTTGGACCACGCAAAATAGTCTCTCTGGCACTGTACGCCCCGCTTGCAAGTCACAATTATACAACAACCAAAATATTGGCAACCTCGACACGTTTTTAATATCCACAGTGAATTCCGATAGTTTACAAAATCTTTGCACCGTTGACTTAACATTGCTGTGCAATGCGATCTGATTTATTACACTAAGTATTGAGCAATGGGTTCTGAATGGGACGGACCGGGGTCGGAGAGACTCTATCGCTTTCTATAAGCATCTGCCTCGAGTTGAACAGATGTCGGCACCTGCGGTGACAGGCTGCATATGTTCCATCCCATTCACTATTCTCTCATACATCACCACAATAGCGAGGCTTTGTGCACACAATTCCACAATATATTAATCTCTCAGATAGCTACACTCCCCAGAGCTCTGCACTGTTTAATTTTATACCAGCAATAACATCTGACTAATCCCTAAATCTGCTCTTAAAAGGTCCTTTAACCCAACCTGTAAAGTTATTTAATTTCCACCTGTTACCCTTTACAGAGCTAACCTTCTGAGCCGTAATTCGGTTGTTCGTCTCTTTACATTCTCTTTAGGGGATAGTATTGGCTTGTTCTGCCTAATTAAAAATACAGGTATGTTGTAAATTAAATAAGCGAGGTACGCGAAGAGATGGGAGTACCACACAGGCTGTGCCAGTGTATGCCACGCGGCCCTATGTTTCCCTGAAACAGATATAAGCTGCATCAGCCAAATCTCCCGGTGGCAGGGGAGAGAGAGATTGGACAGAGAACGGCTCTTCACTTTGTTTTGGAACTACAGAAGAGGGTGAGGGAACGATATTTGCAGATTGGGAAATGCCATGCAGATGTACGTGTGGAGAAATACCAGCACATATGTACATTCACACAAACAGATACCTATGAAAACAGATATGCAGTATACACACACACACAGCACGAACCACATTCGTGTGCATCTCTGCGGCAGACCCTCGGGGCTGAGAATGATTGGTTCTGTGGGGACTGGAGTGGCTGATTATGGGACATAATACAAATGAAATCACACACATGCAAACATTGATATCGTCAGATGTGAACACGCACGAGTAAGATCACACGTGTAATATATGCACACAATATATCACCCAGAGAGTTGTGAATTTGTGGAATTCCCTGCCTCAAAGGCCAATTCACTGGATTAATTTAAAAGATAATTAGATAGAGTTCTAGGGGCTAGCGGAATCAAGGGATATGTGGAGAAGGCAGGCACAGGTTACTGATTGTGATCAGCCATTATCACAATGAATGGCGGTGCTGGCTCGAAGGGCCAAATGGCCTCCTCCTGCACCAATGTTCTATGTTTCTACATATAAGCATCAACAAAATGAGGTTACATATATATTTAAACTTATGCCCCTGACCCACTCAGGAAACCTAAACGGAAACCTCTGGAGACTTTGCGCCCCACCCAAGGTTTCCGTGCGGTTCCCGGAGGTTTTTGTCAGGTTCAATTTTTTGAAATAATCGCCGGAACATAGAAGAAGCGGAAACCACTTTCGACCATTAGGGAGACTGACAAAAACCTCCGGGAACCGCACGGAAACCTTGGGTGGGGCGCAAAGTCTCCAGAGGTTTCCGTTCAGGTTTCCCAAGTGGGACAGGGGCATTCGGCACACACGTATAAGCCCTGTTGGAGGCATTTTATTTGTTAAGAAATCATCCTGCCATTTTACCTGCACCAACAAGTACTTATCAGTGTTATAACTGTGAGGGTACATTACAAATAATATCGGAGAGGTTTTATTAATATTATATATTTTTTTAATTTTCCGTTTTACTCGCTCTAATCACGTGCCCTGATCTTTGGTGCGGTGTTTTTGTATCATTGCATCCCTACACACCGCGTCTATTTTAGCGGTTGCATGCAGACATTCAATTCCGCTCCAGGGAAATGCTGGCGTCCAGTGTGGGTAATCAACAGAAGGCGCTACTGGTGTAAAGGTGAAACAAATACTCGGACTGAGGTTTCCGAGCACCCTGTCGTACGTTCATGGAGGTAAATAATGATTGTTGTGCTGTCGGGCTCCCCTTTGCATGTTCTCCGAGTCCCTACGCAGCACTGCCACCTGTTTGAATTCTTTCGAATTAATTTGAGATACAACTAAGATCTAGGTTCTTTCAAAGCTGAATCCGTTCCTGAGTAACTCTTCCTCTATAAGTAGGTCACATGATATCAATGCCAATGTAGTATTTTAAAGTGTCATTACCACTGACGCTGCAGTTTACAATTTTCTTTGATGAAAGGAATGGCCCCATTCATCATTTTCACTTTTAGGTGTGGGAGACTTGTGGGGTAGAGGAGCGGGTGAACATTCCATCGAGGATAGCCCATCTGGGACAATTCAGAGGAAAACCTGTTTTGAATGTGGCTCCTATGGTTGATTAAGTTCAGAAATGAGAATTGCCCCATTATTTGAAACACCGAGTGTGGCTGCTGCCAATACATGGCACATTCGCCAAGCAACAATGGTCAGAAATCTGAAGGGAAAGATCCATTCATTCCCTTGGGTATTGGAAAAAAAAGGGACCATCTGATTAAGGTGTTTTAATATGTCATAAGGAATCAATGAGGTATGAGAAATATCAAACACAGAGGAGGGCCTTCCTTCCCAATCTGCCCACTTAATTATTTGACTTAGTTATTATCTCAATGGGGTTAGGTTAGGCAACGGGGGGTACAGCAAGACCTGGGCGTCCTTGTACACCGGTCCTTGAAAGTTAGCGTGCAGGTACAGCTGGCAGTGAAGAAAGCTCATGCACTGTTGGTCTTCATAACAAGAGGATTTCAATATAGGAGCAAAGAGGTTCTTCTGCAGTTGTATAGGGGTCTGGTGAGACCACATCTGAAGTATTGTGTACAGTTTTAGTCTCTTAATTTGAGGAAGGACATCCTTGTGATTGAGGCAGTGCAGCGTAGGTTCACGAGATTGATCCCTGGGATGGCGGGACTCTCATAGGAGGAAAGATTGAAAAGACTAGGCTTGTATTCACTGGAGTTTAGAAGGATGAGGGGGTATCTTAGAGAAACATATAAAATAATAAAAGGACTGGACAAGCTAGATGCAGGAAAAATGGTCCAAATGTTGGGCGAGTCCAGAACCAGGGGCCACAGTCTTAGAATAAAGGGGAGGTAATTTAAGACATAGAAACATAGAAATTAGGTGCAGGAGTAGGCCATTCGGCCCTTCGAGCCTGCACCGCCATTCAATATGACCATGGCTGATCATCCAACTCAGTATCCCGTACCTGCCTTCTCTCCATACCCTCTGATCCCCTTAGCCACAAGGGCCATAGAAACAGAGAAACATAGAAATTAGGTGCAGGAGTAGGCCATTCGGCCCTTCGAGCCTGCACCGCCATTCAATATGATCATGGCTGATCATCCAACTCAGTATCCCGTACCTGCCTTCTCTCCATACCCTCTGATCCCCTTAGCCAAAAGGGCCACATCTAACTCCCTCTTAAATATAGCCAATGAACTGGCCTCAACTACCCTCTGTGGCAGAGAGTTCCAGAGACCCACCACTCTCTGTGTGAAAAAATTCCTTCTCATCTCGGTCCTAAAGGATTTCCCCCTTATCCTTAAGCTGTGACCCCTTGTCCTGGACCTCCCCAACATCGGGAACAATCTTCCTGCATCTAGCCTGTCCAACCCCTTAAGAATCTTGTAAGTTTCTATAAGATCCCCTCTCAATCTCCTAAATTCTAGAGAGTATAAACCAAATCTATGCAGTCTTTGTTCATAAGACAGTCCTGATATCCCAGGAATCAGTCTGGTGAACCTTCGCTGCCTTCTATGGCAATAATGTCCTTCCTCAGATTTGGAGACCAGAACTGTACGCAATACTCCAGGTGTGGCCTCACCAAGACCCTATACAACTGAAGTAGAACCTCCCTGCTCCTATACTCAAATCCTTTTGCTATGAAAGCTAACATACCATTGGCTTTCTTCACTGCCTGCTGTACCTGCATGTCTACTTTCAATGACTGGTGTACCATGACACCCAGGTCGCGCTGCATCTCCCCTTTTCCTAATCGGCCACCATTTAGATAGTAGTCGGTTTTCCTATTTTTGCCACCAAAGTGGATAACCTCACATTTATCCACATTATACTGCATCTGCCAAACATTTGCCCACTCACCCAGCCTATCCAAGTCACCTTGCATTCTCCTAGCACCCTCCTCACAGCTAACATTGCCCCCCAGCTTAGTGTCATCCGCAAGACTGAGGTGAGACAAAACGTTTTCACCCAGAGAGTTGTGAATTTATGGAATTCCCTGCCACAGACGTTAGTGGAGGCCAAATCGCTGGATGGATGTAAGAGAGAGTTAGATAGAGCTCTAAGGGCTAGTGGAGTCAAGGGGTATGGGGAGAAGGCAGGTATGGGTTATTGATAGGGGACGATCAGCCATGATCACAATGAAAGGTGGTGCTGGCTCGAAGGGCCGAATGGCCTCCTCCTGCACCTACTTTCTATGTTTCTATGACACAACAATCCATTCAGCTGCATTCCACTGTTCTATTCTCCTAACCCAACAATTTGTATTTTCCTCATGTGATTATCGAATTCCCCTTTGAGAGCCACAGTTGAAATTGCTTCCATTATCTTTTCAAGGAGTGTATTCCTGATCATAAAAAGTAATTGCAAGCATCTTCCTCCTATCATCCCTGGTTTCTTTAGCCAATAACTAGGATTCTCTATCTTCTGGTTCCTGACTCTTCTGATAATGTAAATGGGTTCTAATAATTCTTCATTAAATCCTTCTTAAATACTTCATGTATTGATCATGAAAATTATTACTTTAAGTGGAGGTTGGAATGACAATGGGTGTGCCATTGTAGTCTGGTAAGCTGACATCTACAATTCTGAAGTCAGGCATCAGCTATCGGACACCTCCTCATACCTACCCTATGACCATGACCTTACTGACAAACACCTGGCAATCATCTCCCTTGATCATGACAAAATCCACAAACAATGTACAAGGAGCCGTCTGTTCCTGCCCCACAGAATGCTTCTCTAAATGCTTTGACACCACCTTATCCTGCTCCCTTTCTCCCCAGAAGGAACAAAGATGGTCTCCTTGGTCCTCATCTTTTAACCCACCAGTATCCGTTTCCAACACATCACTCCAATATTTTCATGGAGAATTATGAATTTTCATCATCTTCAACGTGATCCTGCCACCAGTAATATCTACCCATCCGTACCCCTTTCTGCTTTTCGAAGAGACCGTTTCCTCTGCAATTCATTGGTTCACTCATCCCTTCCCACCCAAATCATCCCCTCCACAGGTATAAAACCTGTCCCTATAACTCTGCCCTCACATTCATCATGGATTCAAGTCAATCCTTCTGGGTGAGACTGAGGTTCACGTTCATTTCCTCCAACCTCATCTATCTGCATTCAGTGCTCCTGATGTCTCCTTTACAGTGCCAAGACCAAGCATAGACAATGCAACCGTTCCGCTTAACAATTGCGCTCATTCTGCCATATGTCCCCCCTCTTAACCAGGATGTGTATCCATTTCTCCCTTTCCACATCCCCACCCCCTCCCCTTCCACTTATGTTCCTTCCTCAGGCTTCACTTTTTGCGCCTCTTCTATCCTTATCTCACACATTTTGTCTTTTCATCTCTGACCTTTGTTCAACCATCTGCCAATCAAAAATCCCTGTCACCATTCACTTGTCAAACATTGTCCCAATCCCACCTCTCTTCCAGCTTGACCCAACTCAAAACGTCACCTATCCATGTTCTCCAGATGCTGCCTGACCCACTGAGTTGGAGCTTGATAATTCAGGACTGAAATTCCTGGACAGGATTGTGGACTTTATCACTTTGTTCATTTCTAATCCAACCGGGAGAACTCTTTAGCCAACTTCAGATTAAAAACAATGTTGAATAAAGCACAATACTTGTACTAGACTCATACTGCTGCCTTGCTCAAAAATACATTTGCAGGAACTATTTTTAAAAATGTGTTGGGACAGATTTTAAACAGAGACTAGACTAAGCAGGACCCTTTGGGTCCCAGTCACACGGGAGGAGCAGTGTGGGAGAGGGGGGGGGGGTGGGAGAGGGGCGGGGAGAGGGTGTGTGGGGGAGAGGGTGTGTGGGGGAGAGGGTGTGTGGGGGAGGGGGTGTGTGGGGGAGGGGGTGGTGTGGGGAAGGGGGTGGTGTGGGGAAGGGGGAAGGAATAGGGGAGGGGTAAAGAGGTGGTTTTGGGGGTGTGTGGGGGTGAGGGGGGTGTTTGGAGGGAGGAGGAAGGGGAGGGGGTGGCGAGTGGGAAGGGGAGGGGTTGTGGGGGGGGGAGGGTAGGTGTATGTGGGGGAGGGACTCCACTCAGTGGCCACTGGCCATGGCACTACACAGTACCTCCTGACCACACAGTGGCTTTCCTGACTCCACACAGCGGCTTTCCTGATTCCACATAGCAACATTCCCGACTCCACACAGCGGCTTTCCCGACTCCACTATAGCGGACTGAATTAGCATGGCTTGTTTACCTAGCCCCGCCTTCGGGGCTATATTCTCCAGCGGGTGCCGGAAGGGGCATTACCTTCATGGTGACTGACAGGCGAGAAGACCAATCTGCTGATGTCACGATTTTTTAAACCTTCCTATATTTCACCAATCGGAACAAAACTTGGTGCCTTGGAGTAGGGGAGAACGGTGAGTAAGGTGGTGAAAAGATTCTAGTGATATAGGGTAGCATTTTTGCCCAAATGTAATTACAACGCAGACTGGAAGTGGTCAAGATGAGAGTTTTAGTAATGGTATAGATAGATTGTTTGCAATAGAAACTTTTCCACAGAGTTTTCTTTGCTCACTTCCCGCATTTCCTCTCAGTGGGCGGATCCTAACCATCTGAAAAAGGTTTTATTATCTTTCCTATCTTCTAAACAATTTCAATGTTACTGAGTTATTTGGACTTTGGCATATAAATCACATTATGGCATAATAGTATATCAATCAAATCATGACATTAATTCTAGTTCAGGTTTTGTAAATTAGCATTTTTAGGGTGGGACATTCAAGACTGGTCCAGATTCAAGATTTCTCCAAGTGAGTATCTATTACTTTTAATTTATTGACAAACTGACAAGCTATTTAGAAATTTAATTATGTTCCTGAATAAGTAGGTCAGTGGTCAACTTTGTGCTTTACTATTCAGAGATAGTATTCCTCATTAAATAACACACCTGCAAGCAAAGGTATTCCTCATTGTGAGGAAAAGGCACTCAGTCTTGACATAGTGGATGTTCGGAGGTCCCTAAAAGGAGTGAACGCGCGAAAGGTGGCAGGCCCTGATAACATACCAGGGCGGGTGCTCAGGGAATGTGCTGATCAGCTGGCACATGTCCTTACGGACATATTTAACACCTCGCTGAACCAGGCGGTCGTCCCATTATGTTTCAAGACTGCCACCATCATACCTGTGCCAAAAAAATCCAACATACAATGTCTCAATGACTACCGCCCTGTAGCACTCACCCCCATAATGATGAAGTGCTTCGAGAGGCTGGTCAGGGACCACATCACCTCCAGACTCCCCTCCACACTCGACCCATACCAGTTTGCTTACAGGCCAAACCGCTCCACAGAGGACGCTATATCCTCCGTGCTCCATCTGAGCCTGGAACATTTAGAGAAAAACACCTATGTGCGAATGCTGTTCGTGGATTTCAGTTCAGCATTCAACACCATTATCCCCCAGCACCTGATAAGCAAACTGGTTCCATTGGGCCTCGGCACCCCCATGTGTAACTGGCTACTGGACTTCCTCACTGACAGACCTCAGTCTGTGAGGGTTGGAAATAACACCTCCAATACCATCTCTCTAAGCACTGGCTCCCCTCAGGGCTGTGTCCTGAGTCCACTGCTGTTCACCCTGATGACTCACGACTGTTGTGCCAGGTTTAGTACAAACCACATCATGAAGTACGCAGATGACACAACAGTGGTGGGCCTCATCAGGGACGACAATGAGCTGGCTTACAGGGAGGAGGTGAAACAACTGGTGGACTGGTGCAATACGAACAACCTGATCCTGAATGTCGAGAAAACAAAGGAGATTATCGTCGACTTCAGGAAAACCCGGCACAGTCCCACACCACTTCACATCAATGACAGCGATGTGGAGGTGGTCAGTAGCACAAAGTTCCTGGGGGTGCAGGTCACTAACAGTCTGACCTGGTCGACTAACATCTCATCAACTGTTAAGAGAGCGCAGCAGCGGTTGCACTTTCTGCGCCGGATGAGAAGAGCTCATCTCCCCCATCCCATCCTCACTACTTTCTACAGGGGCACCATAGAGAGTATTCTGACCAGCTGTATCTCTGTCTGGTTTGGGGACTGTAGAGCCTCCGACTGGAAGTCTGTGCAGAGAGTGGTGAGGACAGCGGAAAAAATCATCGGGACCTATCTCCCCTCAATCGGGGATATTGCGACCAAACGCTGTGTGTCTAAGGCCAGCAGTATCATAAAGGACCCCACACATCTCCATCACGGACTGTTCACTCTGCTGCCCTCGGGAAAAAGATACCGCAGCATGAGGAGCAGAACATCAAGGTTCCGCAACAGCTTCTTCCCACGAGCCATCAGACTCCTGAATGCCATGTAAATGGGCTGCCACTATTGTCTATTTATCCTTTTCATACATACCTATCCTTCGGTTAATTTATTGTGTTGCACAGGGAGCCAAATGCAACGTAATTTCGTTTGGAACTGCATATATCAATGTATTTCTAAATGACAATAAAGTTTGTTTGACTGTTTGACTTGACTTTGACTTGACTCATTACTCTCCATTTACAACAATTTGTGAACTGACCTACAGTGGAGCCTCATTGTCTGTTTAATTGTGCCCTCCGTAATTTAGCCTGCGACTGAACATTCATCCCAGGAGCACATAATCACTGGGTGCTGTTGTTCTTTTGGGAGAGTTTGGCACAAACACCACTTTTGTGCCAAATACCACTTTTATTTCACCAGGTGTTATATTTTAATTCAATTATCAAATATTTGTTTGAATTGGAATTGTAGGTACAATGTCCACAGATGAACTTTCCTGGAGGCTCCTCAAGGTTTATGTCTGTTTAATTATTTCAAACTTTTTTCATGATTCACCACTAACATGAGGAAATAAGAATTAGGAGCAGGAGTAGGCCATCTGGTCCTTCAAGCCTGAGCTACTATTCATCAATATCATAACTGATCATCTACCTCAGCACCATTTTCTTCATATCGCTTGATTCCCTTGGTATGCCAAAATAATCAATCTTTGCTTTGCATGAACTCAGTGCATGAGCCTCCACACTCCGGGGTTACTCCAAAGATTCATCATGTTCTGAATGAAATAAGATTTTCTTATCTCAGTCGTAAATGTCTTCCTTTGATTCAGAGCGTGTGACCCTTGGTTCTAGACCCCACGGCCAGGTGAATATCCACTATGTGAAGCTTTGTTTGTTTTCAATGGAATCATCTCTCATTCTGTCAAACTAGGGAATACAGATCTCATATTTGTGTTCACTTTTATGTGGAAAACCCATCACTCCAGCAACAAGTCCACTCAGTCACTGATGCATTCCAACTATGGCAGGTATATTTATTTTCAGTAAGGAGTACAAAACTGTGTACAATATTCCAGTGGTGGTCTAACCAAGACCCTTTACAACAGCAGTGAGACATTTTTATTCTTGTACTGAAATACCCTGGTTATAAATGCCAACATACCATTTGCCTACCCAATGGCTTGCTACAGTTGCATAATAATTATCAATTACTTGGGTGCGAGGACAACTTGATCCCTATGAACATCAAATTCTCATTCATACTTTTTTTGTTTCATATTCCTAGGTTTTTTTAACATTACCTTCCATCTACCACGTTCTCACCCATTCAGATAATCTCTTTACCTTTAAAAGCCATGTACATTCTCCTCTTTGGTCACATTACTACCACGTTTTGTATCATCCGCCAACCATGACATTTGTTCTGCTTCGCCAAATCATTGATATCGAGAGATAAAATATGTGAAAATCAAGCATCCTTCACTTGTCATAGCCTGCCAGTAGAGTTATAGATATATCACGGAAACAAACCATTCGGCCCACCGTCCACATCGACCATCAAGCACTAGATCACAGGAACACAAGAAAATAGAATAGACACAAAATGTTGCAGTAACTCAGCGGGACAGGCAGCATCTCTGAGTGTGGAAACAGGCCCTTCGGCCCAACTTGCCCACAACGGCCAACATGTCCCAGCTACATTAGTCCCACCTGCCAGCATTTCCTCATACCTTCATCCATATCCCTCCAAACCTGTCCTATTCATGTACTTGTCTAACTGCATCTTAAGAAGGAATGGCTGTCATTTTGGGTCAAGACCCTTCTTCAGATGTCCCCGTCCCACTGAGTTACCCCAGCATTTTGTGTCTATCTTCTGTGTAACCCAGCATCTGCAGTTCCTTCCTTCACAAGAAAATAAGGACAGGGTTAGTCCACTTAGCCCCTCAAGCTTTTCCTGCCATTTAACATGATCATGGCTGATCTACGCTGGCCTGAACCTGTCTTCTGTGCTAGTTCCCCCTAACTATCAATTCCTTATTATGTTAAATATTTATCTATCTCTACCTTAAATATATCTAATGATCTAGCCGCTATCCAATGTGGCAGAGAATTACAGGGATTCACTACCCTCTGAGAGGATAAATTTCTGTGCACCTCAGTATGAAATGATCAGCCCCTTATTTTGCAGCTAAAATGCCTTTGTTTGTGACTCCCTCCCACTAGTGGTAACATGTCAACATCTACCCGGGCAGGCTCACCTGCAGTGCTCAGAGACACAGTGATCTGCTGATATCAGGCAGTACCGAGCCAGTAGCAGAACATTCACGTGTTTGTCTGCATGGGGTCTGGGTTTCCAGATTAGATGACAGGCTAGAAATTGTGAAGCACCTGGGACAGGGTGTGCAATAGGACAATTATCAAACAGAGGAGATGTTGTGAAAGCTCTGGAGGAGATGAGCAGTGAATAGATGACCCTGTTGGGGAAAGCATGAGGTGAGGAAAACTGGGTCACAAGTAGATAGCAGATGAATGGGGGAATCGAGATGGAAAGGTAGACCGGTGGATAAGTGAGAAGGAGGAGAGGCTGATAGGGAAGGGCGTGAGGACTGAGGGAGTGAGGAGACGAAAAGAGGCAGTAAGAGGAAGGGAGGCGTAGACACGAGAATGATGGCAGTGTGTGGGAGGGAGGTTGGGGAAATGGAAGCGAGCATGCTTGTGTGTCTCTGTGGTCAGCGTATGCTGGTATGTACCTAGAGTGCGTGCACTGTTGATCAGCAGAACCTGTCTCCAAGAACCTGATCTTCTTGCTAGTGGACCAAGGCCTTGCACTACCGAGACTATGTGGCAGCTGTCATGCGACAGGATCCCCGTGTTGAAAGAATTCATGCACACGTGGTCCACACAGAACAGCAGTGGAAGCAAGTTCATCCTTGATCCTGAGGGGCTGCCTGAGAAATGGGAGTTAGTTCATCAACTCAGAGGCAAATAGTAGAAACAATCCTTTTGTGATTTGTCACAGCTTAGTTTGGCAACCGCTTCACCCAAATCGGTATTTGGCCCAGTCCATCACCCTAAACCTGTCTCCTCCTTAGCTCCTCCATCTGAAGATGGGTTCCGACCCAAAACATCACCTATTCTTTTTCTCCAGAGAGGTTGCCTGAGCCACTGAGTTGCTCCAGCATTTTGTCTATCTCGCAACATTATTGACACTTCACATTGCCTTGGGAAAGCAACCAACATAATCAGGGACCATTTACATCGCAGTCATTCTCTCTTCTCTCTTATCCCATCGGGCCAAAGATATAAAAGCTTGAAAGCATGTATCACCGGATTCTAGAACAGCTCTTTCTCCGCTGTTAGCAAATCATTGAGTGTTTCGCCCATGAACTGGGGTATAGTCCCAATCTCCTAACCTTGCATTTATTAAAATATTTTTCTATAACTGTAATGCTATGATGCAAAACTCATGGACTTTATCAACTTCACCACCAATTTTCATCCTACACTGAAATTTACCTGGACTATCTCCAACACCTTCCTCCCCTTTCTTGATCTCACAGTCTCCATCACAGGAAATAGACTATTGACTGACGTCTTACATTACATTACAGAATATTACAAACCCACTGACTCCCACAACTATCCCGACTTCACTTCTTCCCACCCTGCCTCCTGCAAAGACTCTATCCCCTACTCCCAATTCCTCCGTCTGCACTGCAACTGCGCGCAAGATGAGGTGTTCCATACCAGGACATCCGAGATGTCCTCATACTTTAGGGAACAGGGGTTCCCCTCTCCCATCATAGATGACGCTTTCACTCATGTCTCCTCAGTACCCCACACCTCTGCCCTTGCTCCCCCTAGCCGTAACAGAGTCCCCCTAGTCCTTACCGTTCACCCCATCAGCCATCGCATACAACACATAATCCTCCGAAATTTCCACCACCTCCACCACCTACAACGGTATCTCACATTATCCACATTTTCCCATCACCACCCCTTTCCGCCTTCTGTAAAGACTGTTCCATCTGCAACTCTCTGGTTAACTCTTCCCTTCCCACCCAAACCACTCCCTCCCCAGGTACTGCAGAAGAAGCAACACCTGTCCCTATACCTCCTACCTTGACTCTGTCCAGGGACCCCGCCAGTCCTTTCAGATTAGGCAGAGGTTCACTTGCACCTCCTCCAACCTCATCTACTGTATCCATTGTTCAAGATGTAGAGCATAGTACATCGGTAAGACCAAACGTAGACTGGTTGATCGTTTCATGGAACACCTTTGCTCAGCCTGCATGAACCTATCCGATCTCCTGGCTGCCGGATACTTTAATTATCCTTCCCATTCCTACACATGGGAAGGTCTCCTCCATCTCCTTCTGTCCTAGGTCTCCTCCATTGTCAGAATGAGGCTAAATGCATATTGGAGATACAGCATCTCATATTTTGCTTGAGCAACTTACAGCCCAGTGGTATGAAAATTAATTTCTCGCACTTGTGGTAGCCCCGGCATTCTCTCTCTCTCTCTCTCTCTATCCCTCCCCCACCCTGTTAGTGTGTTGTTGATGTAGCTCGTGCCCATTATTATGAGTTGTTAATGTAGCTCATGCCGTTGGGCTACATCCACAACTCTCTGCAATTTCTTGCAATCTTGGATGGAGCAGCTCCCAAACCATGCTGCGATGCATCCTGATGAAATGCTTCCTAGAATTTTAATCCTGCAACAGTGAAGGCACTGTGGTATATTTCCAAGTAAAGATAATATTTGGCTTGGATAAAATGTTTGGATGATCTGTTCTTTGCTCATGCAAGGCTGAATGATTGTTGTTTTGATATGGACATTTATTCCTAGAACAGCAATGAGCTGAGTTGCACAATGCAATGTTAAATGTTCACTCAAACAGGCAGGCAAGACCTTGATGTAAAATTCGATCTGCTTAATCATTTACACTGCAGTTCATTCACTCCTTCAACTGCACCTTCCAAACCCACAACCTCTATCAGCTAGACAAGACAGAAACACAAAGCTGAAGTAACTCAGCGGGACAGGCAGCATCTCTGGAGAGAAGGAATGTGTGACGTTTTAGGTCGAGACCCGAGGAAGCGTCTCGACCCGAAGCGCCACCCATTCCTTCTCTCCACAGATGCTGCCTGTCCCACTGAGTTACCACAGCTTTTTGTGTCTATATTCGGTTTAAACCACCATCTGCAGTTCCTTCTTGCACAAGGACAGCAAGAGCCCTGGGACATCTCCACCTGGAAGTTTCTCTCCAAACCAAACAGCCTTCACTGTTACTGGGTGAAAATCCTAGCACTCCTTCCCTAACAGGATTGTGGATATATCCATATACCAAGGACAGCATCAGTTCTAGAGGCAGCTCACCATCCCGTCAATCAACATTGAAAAATCATCAACATGCAATATGGTTGAGGTCTGCAATGCCGGTGGTCATTGCTTCAAGACCAGCATTTATTGACTAACGCCAATTACCCTCGAGAAAGGTAGTGGCGAGCCCAATTTGTGCAAGTGAAGATAATCCTACAGTGACGTTGAAAGAAAGACAGTGACATTGAAGGAAATACCATATATTTCCAAATCAAGAGCTGATGCTGGAATCAGCCTGCAGGTCTGGCAGCTTCAGTGGAAAGGGAATCAATTAACGTTGTTCGTGACTTTTTCTTACTAATCTACTGAATTTTTTTTAAAGGTTATTAACGTCTACGGACTTTTAAAAATATTTTTTTCCATTTCCACATCATTTAGCCCGAGGGAGGGAGGGAAGGGAAGACCAAACTGGGATGTGCTGGACTGAACACCACCAGCGGGCGCTGTCTGTCGTGCACGCGCGTCGGGAGCTCGCTTTCCGTGGGCGCGCACGGCGGTCGGCGGCGGCGGCGGCGGCGGCGGCGACGGCGACGGCGACGGCGACGGCGACAGGGACAGGTAGGTAGGCAGGCAGGTGCGAGGGGAGGGGGAGGTGGCGATGGCGATGGCGATGGCGCTACTCTGCATTGAAGCGGGCCCTGGGGCTCAACGTCCTCGGGGCCAGCCTGCCGACCAGTGCCGCTCCTGAGGTGGGAGTGTCTGTCGCCGGGGCCCGGGACAGGGAAGTAGGCCGCATGGGCTGCTCGCACCCATCCCCGGCCTGAAGTTCATCTGCAGGCTGCCTGCGAGCACGCTTTCCTGGGGTGGTGATGGAGGGGTGTGGGTGGGGAGCTGTGCCACTGCTAGACTTGCTGGCACGCATCTGTCGCGAAATTAGGAGCCAATGCAAAATTAATACTAGAGGGCATAGCTTTAAGGTGAGAGGGGCAAAGTTTCAAGGAGATGGGCGGGGTAAGGTGTTTACACAGGATGGTAAAGGGGCTGTCCCACTTGGGCGTCCTTAGCGTGTAATGTACGCGACATCATTTACGCAGCACGACGCGCGCACATAGTGCGCATTAGGCAGCATGGTACGTGGTGACGTAGGCATGATTTTGTGATGTACAAAATCATCGCGCGCCATCGGCATGACGCCCAAGTGGGACAGGCCCTTAAGTGCCTGCAACACACTGCTGGGGGTGGTGCTTGAAGCAGATATGTTAGCGGCATTTAAAAGACATTTGGATAGGCACATGGATATGCAAGGAATAGAGGGATATATGTTAAGTGCATGTAGATAAGTGTTGGTCTTGGTTTATGTTCGGCACAGATATTGTGGGCCGAAGGACCTGATTTTGTGCCGTAATGTTCTGAATACCAACAGTCGAATAAGGAAAACACATGGGACTGTAGATCCTGGAATATTACTTCTAGTCTTATTGTCAAACACACAAGTACTGTGAGGTACAGGTATAAGAAAAACGTGCTTGCAACAGCATCACACAAAGGACAAACAAAGGACAAAGGACATTTATTGTCACATACACCAATTGGTGTAGTGAAATTTGACCTGCCATAAAAGACTCAAGACACGCATAAAAGACTCCAGATAACACACAAAACATTAGTCATACATTAATTACACAAATTCTGCAATTAAAATAAAAGGTCTGCAATAAATAAAACATAAGTGTAAAATTAGAGAAAAATAAGTCCATGGTAGTGCAAGGGGTGGTCCATAGTATTGTCCTGTTGAGGTAAAATGTGATAAAGAAGGAACTGCAGATGCTGGAGAATCGAGGGTTACACAAAAAGCTGGAGAAACTCAGCGGGTGCAGCAGCATCTAAGGGGCGAAGGAGATAGGCGACGTTTCGGGTCGAGACCCTTCTTCAGACTGTAAAATGTCCGAGGTAAAATGTGAGTTGTATAGCTTGGTTCAAGAACCCTACAGTTTTAGGAAAGTAGCTATTCCTGAAGCTAGTGTTATGGACCTTCAAACCTCTGTCCTTTCTAAGGCAATAGCAAGAAGAGGGCGTAGGCCAGATTGTGGGGATCTTTGATAATAGGTGCCATCGTCTTAATGCACCGCCTAATGTAGATGCTTTTGATAGTGGGACCAGAAAATTATGGAAGATCAACCAGTGACGCAACCTCTGTGGAAAGAGAATAAATTAACAGTTTGCGTGAGGGAGCCTTTCTTAAAGCCTGTTCAGTGGAAAGGCTCTTGAGCCAAAACTTTAGCAAGCTTCTCTTTCTGCAGATGAAGCTTGACTGGCTGAGTTCTTCCAGCATTTTCTGATTTAAAATCAAATAAAGAATTTAGAAACTTGGAGTATTGAAGCCTCTCATAATGCTGGGCAAGCTCCTCGAGTCTGACCATGTGCTGACAGGAGAGCTTTAAAGCTGCAGAACTACATTTTGTTTCAAATGACATGGAACAACTGGTAACCAGTCAAGCCATTCATTCCATATTGTAAATCCATGCTCCATCTATGGAAGCAGCTGGATGTTTTGCCACACCTCTCGGGTTTCAATGATTGATATTTGGTATTGGTGTATTATTGTCATGTGTACTGAGATTCATTTTTTAAAATGTTTTATCTGCTTGTTTGTTTTTATATATCAAACTTATTTTTGTTGTTTATTATGGTGTCTACTGAGTGTATGTCACCCTGGCCACAAACTCTTTGAATCACTTCCCTCTGGAAGGCGACTCCGGACTGTCAAAGCTGCCACAGCCATACATAAAAACAGCTTTTTTCCCCACGAGTAGTAGCTCTACTCAATAACCAAAAATCTGTAGCCTCATTTTGCTCTGGTATTTTATTTAATTCAGATCTTTAATCGATAATGTACAAGGTCAAATAGGATAAAGTCAACATGATTTTGTGATGGGGAGATCTTGTCTGACAAATCTGTTGGAATTCGTTGAAGAAGTAAATAGCAGGATAGTCAAAGGCTAGTCAGTGGATGTTGTTTACCTAGATTTTCAGAAGTCCTTTGTTAAGGTGCCACACGTGAGGCTGCTAAACAAATGAGGGCCCATGGTATCAGAGGGAAGACACCAGCATCGATAGAAGATTGGGTGAATGTCAGAAGGGAAAGAGTGGGAATAAAGGGGACTATTTCTGGTTGTCTGCCAGTCACTAGTGTTGTTCCACAAGGATCAGTGCTGGGTCTCTACTCTTCACCTTGTATAACAATGATTTGGATGATGGAATTGATTGCTTTGCAGCCAAATGTTCAGATGATGTGAAGATCCATGGAGGGACAGATGGTGTAGCGGAAGCAGGGAGTCTGCAGAAGGACCTGGACTGGTTGGGAGAGTGGGGAAAGAAATAGCAGATGGAATACCCAAAAAAGTTAATTTGCAAGTCGATTCGGCAGTAAGGAAGGTGAATGCAATGTTAGCATTCATTTCGAGAGGGCTAGAATATAAGGCTGGATATAATGCTGAGGCTTTATAAGGCACTGGTCAGACTGCACTTAGAGTATTGTGAGCAGTTATGAGCCCCATATCTGAGGGGGGGATATGCTGGCATTAGAAAATGATCCCGGGGATGATTGAGTTAACGTATGAAGAGCGTTTGACGGCTCTGGGCCTATACTCACTGGACTTTAGAAGAATGTGGGTGGACCTCATTGAAACTTATCGAATAATGAAAGGCCTGGATAGAGTGAATGTGGAGAGGATATCGAGGACCAGAGGACACAACCTCAGAATAAAAGATGTACCTTTAGAAAGGAGATGAGAAGACATTTCTTTAGTCAAAGGGTGGTGAGTCTGGAATTCATTGCCACAGATGGCTGTGGAGGCCAAGTTATTGGGTATTTTTAAAGCAGAGATTGACAGATTCTTGATTAGTAAGGGTGTAAAAGGTTATGGGGAGAAGGCAGGAGGATGGGGTTAAGAGGCAAAGATAGATCAGCCATGAGATGTGAATTGGCCAAGATAGACTGGCAGGTGATTCTTAAAGGGTTGACAGTGGATGTGCAATGGAAGGTATTTAAAGACTGCATGGATGAAGTACAAAAGTTGTTCATACCAGTTTGGCAAAAGAATAAATCGGGGAAGGTGGTGCATCCATGGATAACAAGGGAAATCAGGGATAGTATAAAAACAAAAGATGAGGCATACAAATTTGCCAGAAAAAGCAGCCTACCGGAGGACTGGGAGAAATTCAGAATCCAGCAGAGGAGGACAAAGGGCTTAATTAGGAAAGGGAAAATAGATTATGAAAGGAAACTGGCAGGGAACATAAAAACTGACTGCAAAAGTTTTTATAGATATGTAAAGAGAAAGAGACTAGTTAAAACAAATGTTGGTCCCTTGCAGTCAGAAACAGGTGAATTGATCATGGGGAACAAGGACATGGCAGACCAATTGAATAACTACTTTGGTTCTGTCTTCACTAAGGAAGACATAAATAATCTGCCGGAAATAGCAGTGGAACGGGGGTCAAATAAGATGGAGGAACTGAGTGAAATCCAGGTTAGCCGGGAGGTGGTGTTGGGTAAATTGAACGGATTGAAGGCCGATAAATCCCCAGGGCCAGATAGTCTGCATCCCAGAGTACTCAAGGAGGTAGCCACAGAAATAGTGGATGCATTAGTGATAATTTTTCAAAATTCCTTAGATTCTGGAGTAGTTCCTGAGGATTGGAGGGTAGCTAATGTAACCCCACTTTTTAAAAAAGGAGGGAGAGAGAAAGCGGGGAATTACAGACCAGTTAGTCTAACATCGGTAGTGGGGAAACTGCTAGAGTCAGTTATTAAAGATGGGATAGCAGCGCATTTGGAAAGTGGTGAAATCATTGGACAAAGTCAGCATGGATTTACGAAAGGTAAATCATGTCTGACAAATCTGATAGAATTTTTCGAGGATGTAACTAGTAGAGTGGATAAGGGAGAACCAGTGGATGTGTTATATCTAGACTTTCAGAAGGCTTTCGACAAGGTCCCGCATAAGAGATTAGCATACAAACTTAAAGCACACGGTATTGGGGGTTCAGTATTGATGTGGATAGAGAACTGGCTAGCAGACAGGAGGCAAAGGGTAGGAGTAAACGGGTCCTTTTCAGAATGGCAGGCAGTGACTAGTGGGGTGCCGCAAGGCTCAGTGCTGGGACCCCAGCTATTTACAATATATATTAATGATTTGGACGAGGGAATTCAATGCAACATCTCCAAATTTGCAGATGATACCAAGCTGGGGGGTATAGTTAGGTGTGAGGAGGATGCTTGGAGGCTGCAGGGTGATTTGGATAGGCTGAGTGAATGGGCAGATGCATGGCAGATGCAGTACAATGTGGATAAATGTGAGGTTATCCACTTTGGTGGCAAAAACATGAGGGTAGACTATTATCTGAATGGTGGCAGATTAGGTAAGGGGGAGATGCAACGAGACCTGGGTGTCATGGTACACCAGTCATTGAAAGTAGGCATGCAGGTGCAGCAGGCAGTGAAGAAAGCAAATGGTATGTTAGCATTCATAGCGAAAGGATTTGAGTATAGGAGCAGGGAGGTTCTACTGCAGTTGTACAGGGTTTTGGTGAGGCCACACCTGGAGTACTGCATACAGTTTTGGTCTCCAAATCTGAGGAAAGACATCCTTGCCATAGAGGGGGCACAGAGAAGATTCACCAGACTGATTCCTGGGATGTCAGGACTTTCATATGAGGAAAGATTGGATAGACTCGGTTTGTACTCGATGGAATTTAGAAGATTGAGGGGGGATCTTATAGAAACCTACAAAATTCTTAAGGGGTTGGACAAGCTAGATGCTGGAAGATTGTTCCCGATGTTGGGGGAGTCCAGAACAAGGGGTCACAGTCTAAGGATAAGGGGGAATTCCTTTAGGACCGAAATGAGGAAAACATTCTTTACACAGAGAGTGGTGAGTCTCTGGAATTCTCTGCCACAGAAGGTAGTTGAGGCCAGTTCATTGGCTATATTTAAGAGGGCGTTAGATGTGGCACTTGTGGCTAAAGGGATCAGGGGGTATGGAGAGAAGGCAGGTACGGGATACTGAGTTGGATGATCAGCCATGATCACATTGAATGGCGGTGCAGGCTCGAAGGGCCGAATGGCCTACTCCTGCACCTATTTTCTATGTTTCTATGTTTCTATGATTGAATGGCAGAGTAGATTCAATGGGCCAAATGGCCTTATTCTGCTTCAATGACTCATAAACGTATGAGTATGATACAAAGCCGGTACAATTCCACACTTAGCACGTGAGCCTTCTCCAATCTTTATGCCATCGTGTAATCATCACACCTTTTCCCCAAGATGCTCATTCTGCTTTTTCTTAAAATTGATCTATTATTCTCGGCCAACTGTGTGGTATGGAAAGTTTCATATCCCGATCCAATGGGTAAAATGTTCAAGACCCTTATTTGATTATTTTTGAATGCATTTCTATGTGGTCTCTCGTTTTACTTTTTCAATTTCTGACCTACAGGAAGGTTATTGAGCTCATTCTAAACAGTAATTGATGTTTCTTTATATGAAATGAATCAAAGGGGAAGTGCTGAGGTAGGAGATCAGCCATAATCTTGATGAATGGGATCAGCCATAATCAAGCTAAAAGGTCCTTCCCAGACTCATTCTCCTAATTCCTATATTCTAATATGAAAATATTCTGGTGTAGAAATTTGCTTGTGCTAAATGTGGATACTGTGGTCACAGCTGGATATTGTATCACACCTCTGGGATTTCATTGATTCTATATCAATCAAATTTTGCAATTGGAGTATGACATCCAGGCAGTACATAACACAAGGGTGATCTTCCTTCTCTTTGTGTGCATCAAAACCTTTCATAATTTTGAAAAGTGGCCCAATCTGTACAGCTTTTTCTAATGGACAAAACCTTGGATTTATGAATCAATTCATAAATTTATTCTTGCCATCACCCCTGATTCTAAATTCCTTTCATAAGATAATGAACAGAATATATTCACTGTTCCGTGTGGTTTAACCAAGATTTCTGTTCTGTTTTTCTGTTCTGACTCTCTTGTTTGATCTGTTCTTCTGGTTCCATTAAACATAATTATTACTTGTAGTGCTTTCCATATTTGTAATCCAATATCTTTATCCTTTACCTGATTTGGATAATTATTTTTCATATAATATACAGCTTAATTGGTTTATCCAGTATTTTACTTATTATTTAACACAATTATATATTTTTTGATGTCATGAGTCCTTGGCTCTTTGACAAAGTAATTGTTTAATATTTCAGTCATGTGAGCTATCTCCTTGAACCCCTGCATGTTATACTCTGAACAGATGGCAAAGAAGGCAGTTCTGGATTTTGACCCTGTGAGGACCCATGTTTCCCAGCCAGGATCATAGATGATTTGGAGAGGGACTTGCAAGTGGTGGTGCTTTCAAGTACTTGTTGTCTTTCACTCTTTAGATCAAAGATTATAGAGGAGCAAGATGCGCCACTCAGCGGGAATCCAATGGCTGGTGTGTAGTACGTAGCGGAACGTCACGGCCGCCATTTTGGCGGACTGCCTCCCCATGTGTAATCCGCTCCAAAGCTACAGAGCAGTTGTAAGCAAAGATTATAGAGGAGCCAGATGCATTAGAAAGTTATTAGATTTATTTGTAATAGATCTTTACTTACCTCTCGATCTCTCTCTATCCCTCTCTCGATCTTTCTCTCCCTCTCTTTCGATCTCCCCTCGATCCCTCTCTCCCCCATCTTCTCTCGATCTCCCTCCCTCCCCTCTCCCCCTCCTTCCCTCTCTCTCTCTCTCCCCCTCCCTTTCCCCCCTGCTCCCCCCTGTTCCCCCATTTCCCTCGCATCTTTCCTCCCCAGCCCCTCCTTTGCGTAGTTTACCTTGCATTGCATTGTACAGCTTCCCTTGTATTGCTTTAACACACACTGCACAAAATTACAGACACACACAAACACACATTCATATAAATATATGGTGGGACAGATAGAAGCAAATCTTTGGATAGAAGAGCTTATTAAAATCTTCCTACAAAGACCATTATGTAATTTATTTCTATTCTCTTTTGGGCCGAAGGCATAGCAGGGCTAGAGAGGGAAATCGAGAAGAGAGGGGAGAGAGATAGATCGAGAGGGGAGAGAAAGTGTTCAAGAGGGGAGAGAAAGAGATTGACAGGGGAGAGAGAGTTCGACAGGGGAGAGAAAGAGATCGAGAGGGGAGAGAAAGTGATCGAGAGGGGAGAGAGAGAGTTCGAGAGGGGAGAAAAAGAGTTCGACAGGGAGAGAAAGAGTTCGAGAGGGGAGAGAAAGAGATCGAGAGGGGAGAGAAAGAGATCGAGAGGGGAGAGAAAGAGATCGAGAGGGGAGAGAAAGAGATCGAGAGGGGAGAGAAAGAGATCGAGAGGGGAGAGAAAGAGATCGACAGGGGAGAGCGATTAAAGATAGCGACAGAGAGCGATAGAAAGAAGAGAGGGTGATCGAGAGAAGAGAGGGGATAGAGAGCGATCGAGGGGTAAGTAAAGATCTATTACAAATAAATCTAATAACTTTCTAATGCATCTTGCTCCTCTATAATCTTTGCTTGCAACTGCTCTGTAGCTTTGGAGCGGATTACACAGCGGCAGATCGAGAGACAAAGATCATAGAGAAGCTCAGTTTCCCAGTAGACGCCATAGTCGACGCCATCTCTGGTCCGCTAATATGGCGTCGACAATCACACGTGATACTACGCCTTTTCCACGGAGTGGCGCATCTTGCTCCTCTATAATCTTTGCTTTAGATGGCCAGGGTCCTGCAGGTTTTATGGTTAGGGTTGTGGGAGGAGATCCTTATGAAATAGGTTTTATTGAATTGTTGAAGTGACCATCTGGCAGGTACGCTAGTGGTGGTGAGCGTGAATGCCTAGAGTACTGGAAGGGTTGCTTTGCCTTAGGGGATGTTGAACCTTTGACTATTGTTGGAACTGTACTCATCAGATTGAAGAACATTTCTTTATGTGAATAGACTTTGGAGAATCAGGAAGTGAGTTATTTGTTGCAGCCACTCAAACTCTAACCTGTTCTAGCACCCATAATGCACAAGTAAGTTATTGGCTATCCCCAAGATATTGATGGTGGGGGGGTTTGGTGTTACTACTGTTCTTGAATAACACGTGGAAGGAGGTAATACGGTATAAGGTAGACAAAAGAGCTGGAGAAACTCAGCGGGTGCAGCAGCATCTATGGAGCGAAGGAAATAGGCAACGTTTTGGGCCGAAACCCTTCTTGAGACCTTTCTCTCTGTCTGTTATGCATATCACATTAATGTATCCTAAAGTAAAATGAACAAAATAACAGAAATTGAAAGACTGCTTTGAGCTCCTGAAATGCAGTCGTGGGCTGAAAGCTTTTAGTAGGCATCATGTAGCTGCAATAAACTCAAAAGCAGAGTGTCTGCCTAGTGATCCCGTGCAACCTTTGATACGGCTAAACATAAAAGAGGAAATATAAATAGTGGCATTTGAAATGATGAGTGTTTACTTCTGATAATTTATTAGAAATTCTGCATAACATGTTGATATTATGGTCATTTATTCATGGGAACATGTCCAACTTGTAAGTTAGAAGTTACAGTTTTGGGATAGCTGGTGAAAATTAAGCTAATCAAAGTAGAGCAAAATGGAATACCACTATAAATGTCGTGGAGTTAATTTTGAAAAATCAATGCGATAACTTCAAATGATTTTTCTGCAGTCACCGATACAGTGTCGATTTATATCCCAAATCTTCAAAACTGCTTGATTTCAAATACAGTATCCATTTTTTGTTTGGTTCCTGAGATTGAAATTGTCAGTTTGAAAGAAAGGTAACTTCACAGAAGATAATACACTCTGTCACAGTTTTCACATTCGGTTAATAATTTTACACATTTTAATTTTAAATTAATTGTGAGAAATCATTTTCTAGTGAGCTAACAATGGAATCAATCATTTCCACCTGCAGCACTGTAAGCGAGGAGAAAAGGGTGTGGACTTGAACAAATTGCTGGAAAATCATCGGTGAGACCAAGAGTAGACTTGGCGACTACTTTGCTGAACACTGGCACTGTGTCTGGCAGGGCCACCTGGAGCTCCAAGTTGCTAGCCACTTCAGTTAACATTCCCGTCACATATTTACCAAACTAGCCTTGGCTTCTTTCGTTCAGACTGAATCCGCAGATAGATGGAAGAATAGCACCTCATATCCCGCTTGGAGAGCCTACAATCCAATGAGATGAACATTGAATTCTCCAATTTCAGGTAAACCCCTTTTTTGGGCTCCCTGCCGCTTAATTCCTCCCCCCCCCTCCTCTACCTTCTCCATTTACTCACTACCCATCCTCTCCCCTACTCCAGGTTCCCCATTTTTCTTCACCCCCCCCCCCCCTTATCTACCCATCATCTGCTTCTACATTTCACTCCCACCGTCCTTTTTTACCAGATTCCACCTGTAAAGTATTCATACGTATTCATGTATATGTTAATGAGATGGTGTTCAATATATGATGCGAATGTTGGATACTAAATCTCTCTCTTGTGATCCAGGCAGCCTGCGTGTAAGTTATTCATTCTGCCGTCCGGAATATAATAAATTTGGCGATGAAGATGGGATAGTGTTTGTGAACTCATCCTTTAAATACAGTGCAGGATTGTTTTGCAACATGCAGTATTGTTTAACATTTTAAACAGTAAATACGAAGTTGTGTCGCAGTTGTTTGCGAGCTGGACACGAATGGCCGCAGATCCTTCTATGCAGAAGACTGTAGTTTAAAACAGCAGCTGTACAAATGGGCAAGAGTTTGTCAGGCTATCTCTACATTGTGTCCACGTGGCGCGATGTCATCCTCAATCAATCAAACAAATACTTTATTGTCATTCAAAAATACACCAACAAATGCTAATCTGAACAAATTTTGTTGCATCTGGCTCACCGTGCAACATAAAATATCAAAAGGATAAAATAGCTAAAAAGATAAAATAGATAAAAAGATAAAATAGCTAATAGTGGTGGCACATGATGTGGAATTCAAGAGTCTGATGGCTCGGGGGAAGAAGCTGTTGCAAAACCTGGCCGTTCTGCTCCTTATACTATGATACCTTTTGTCCGAGGGCAGCAGAGAGAACAGTCCATGATGGAGATGTGTGAGGTCATTTATAATGTTGTTGGCCTTGGACAAGCAACGTTTGCACTCAATGTCCCGGATTGAAGGAAGAGAAGTCCTGATGGTTTTTCAACCGTCCTCACCACTCTCTGCATGATTTCCAGTCGGAGGCTTTGCAGTCCCCAAACCAGACAGAGATGCAGCTGGTCAAAATGCTCTCTATGGTGCCCCTGTAGAAAGTGGTAAGGACGAGATGGGGGAGGTGAGCTCTTCTCATCCGGCGCAGAAAGTGCAAACGCTGCTGCGCTCTCTTAACTAGTGATGCGATGTTTTGTGACCAGGTCAGACTGTCCGTGATTTGCACCCCCAGGAACTTAGTGCTACTGACCAATTCCACATCGATTTCATTAATGTGTAGTGGTGTGTGACTGTGCCGGTTTCTCCTGAAGTCAACGATTACCTCCTTTGTTTTGTCAACATTCAGGATCAGATTGTTCGTGTTGCACCAGTCCACCAGTTGTTTCACCTCCTCCCTGTAAGCCAGTTCATTGTCGTCCCAGATAAGGCCCACCACTGTTGTGTCATCTGCGTACTTCATGATGTGGTTTATACTAAACCTGGCACGACAGTCGTGGGTCATCAGGGTAAACAGCAGTGGACTCAGGACGCAGCCCTGAGGGGAACCGGTGCTCAGAGAGATGATGTTGGAGGTGTTGTTTCCAACCCGCACTGTCAGTGAGGAAGTCCAGCAGCCAGTTACATAAGGGTGTGCTGAGGCCCAATGAACCCAATTTGCTTACCAAGTGCTGAGGGATGATTGTATTGAATGCTGAACTAAAGTCCGTGAACAGCATACGCACATAGGTGTTCTTCTCCTCTAGATGTTCCAGGCTCAGGTGTAGTACGGAGGATATGGCGTCCTCTGTACATTTGCGCAGTCAGAGGTGGTCAAAGAAACAGATTCCTCTGGTCAAAGTCAGGGTACTAAAACAGAGCCAAACAAGCCAACAGTTGAGTCAACACCTAAACCTGTTACACCTGTTACTGTTAGAAGATCAGGCAGGATCCGTAAACCAGTAGTCAGATTAAGTTTGTAAGTCAAGTAACTCACTGTATAAGTAAAACGAAAATGTGTAAGTATGTAAAATAAATATATAATGTTAATATTTAGAATTTCATGAATACTGGTTTAAATCAAGTATCACAACAACAAAATTGGAACTTAGATTTAATACTTAAAAAAAGGAGAGCAATGTAATGTATTCATACATATTCATGTATATGTTAATGAGTTGGTGTTCAATATAAGATGGGAATGTTGGGTAATAAACCTCTCTCTCGTGATCCAGACAACCTGCGTGTAAGTTGTTATTCATTCTGCCGTCCGGAATATAACACCACCATTCACAAGCCTTTATCTCTCCATCTCCACATTTCACTCCTCCACCTGATTCATCTGTCAATCAACCCCTCCCATACCTTAGTTTTGTTTAGTTTGGCGATGGATCCACCTACCAATTGCCAGCTCTCAACCCACCCTTTCCTCTCACTTCGTTCTGCCAGTGATCTCCCCTCTATTCCATCAGTCTGAAGAAGGTTCCCAAACCCAAATATTATCTTCCCTGTGCCAGTGTGGGAAGCATGCTAAATAGAAATGTCGGGAAATTGGCTATTCCTCAATTTTCCTATCCAGAATTTCCTAATGGTAATAAAACAAATCGTATGAAGTTTGCACATTGTCCGTGTGAGTTTCCTCTGGGTGCTTCAGCTTCCTCCCCCATCCCAAGATGTATGGGTTTGTCGGTTAATTGGCTGGAAGCAAGGAAAGACCAGGACAAATTAGGGCCGGCAACAGATGACTTCAGGCAGGGTGGTTCCCTGATAGGCCAATTGTTAGCTCGGAATGAAGTGATCCCAAAAGGATTACATTTAGGCCGTGGGCTGAGCATTGAAAAAGCGTCTAGAATTTAACTTTCGTGACGCATGTCTAGTGTCTACCTGAAATGTGGCACAGACTTAGATAAAATATCATTAAGAAGGAATTCGTAACTCGTCAGTGCCAAAAGTTGCACACTAATTAAGATAATTAGAAAATGTATTAGAAAAAGTAACAGCACCCTCATGTTCAATAATAGGTAGCTTAATATTACTCTATGGGGAGCTGGATTCCGTGATGCGGGCTATTTACTTCCTGGCTCAGGGAGATCATAACGGATAGAGAGAGAGAGCCCGGGATGGCGCAGTCAGCCTTCTGCCCAGTAGCTATCCAGCAACAACCACCTCCACTGGTTGCGCCTGTGCCAAAGGGTCCGTGGCTGGCTGACGGGCCGGCTGAAGGCGCTGAGGTGGCGGCAGTTTCCGCTGTCCGGTCCAGGCAGCCGCTCGCAGCCACCCGAGCTACTTCCCTCCCCGGCCACAATGCTGTGGCTCTGCGCCAGAGCGCCGCGGCAGCGGTGAGTGAGTTGCTGGCATGATCCCTAATCCCCTTCTTCTCAACGCTCCTGTCCTCCTGGCAACTTTACCCCTGGTGGCACAGCCAAGGTTGCTACTGTGTGCAGCCCAGGCCGTGCTGACCCGGGCCAGATTCCCCCCACACTGTGGAAAGGAACTCCACCAACTCGTTGGATGATGTTGAAGTAAGATCAAATGTGATTTGTGATCTTGTTTATGAGTCATCATGGAACTAGAATTTGTTATAATAGTATGACAGTAAAATAGGTTAGTTTTAAAGTGATCATAGTAATGTAAATGCACCATTTAGCTTGACTTAAATTTTCATGATGGAAATTGAAGTCGAACTAAATATATTCACATCACTATTCCATGTTGAAATTGATGTGATATGAAGTTGTCAGGAAGACCATTAAAGGTGCACTGCACACACCAACACAGTCTAACAGTAATAGGCAATCAAATAAACACACAAAACATTGTCTATAAAAAAATTCTTTACTGCAAAAATGTACAGTTTTATTTGCAGTTTTTGCATGCTCCTTTATAACATTTTACATAACATTTTACAACAGTACAACTTGATTATTAAAACAAAGACAACTTCAGTTCTTGATTTAAAAAAATGTATACAACAATGACCCGAACCATCCCATTCCACCCACTCATTACTCTTCTCAACCAAAATTATTTCTGAAGTATTGGTCATAAATTTGGTGCAGAAATGTACCAAAATAAGACTCAGAATGCACCAGAGAGCATCTAAAACCCCAGAGGTTCCAGGGCCCTTAAGCGAGCCCTGGACCCTGGCCGCGAGGGACTTCACACTTCGAGCTCGTGATGTGTGCTGCATGCATATTATTTCACATAAAATTTGGGTGATCCTGTTATGCCACCACCCTTTTTGAAAAGCTTAGAACGGGCCTGGGAGTTGACACCAGGAACAGTAGATGAGGTTGGAGGAGGTGCAAGCGACCTCTGCCTCACCTGAAAAGACCGTTGGGGTCCTTGAATGCAGTAGAGGGGGAAGGTAAAGGGACAGGTGTTGCATCTTCTGCAGTTGCTGGGGAAAGTACCTGGGGAGGGGGTGGATTGGGTGGAAAGGGATGAGTTGACCAGGGAGGTGCAGAGGGAACTGTCTGCGGAAAGCAGAAAGGGGTGGAGATGGGAAGATGTGCCAGTAAGTGGGATCCTGTTGGAGGTGGCGAAAATGTTGGAGGATTATATGTTGTATGCGACGGTTGATGGGGTGGAAGGTGAGGACAAGGGGGACTCTGTCCTAGCAACCGGGAGATCCAGTAGGCCTTGATGGTCCAAGTGTAAGTGCTCGGCGAAACAGTCGCTGAGTCCACGCTTGGTCTCGCCGATGTTCAGGAGACCACATCAGGGACACCGGATGCAGTAGATGAACAAGCATATTGTAAGCCTGAGTGACCCATTCATGCAATGTAGTTGGCTCTTAAAAACTCAACCCACTAACTTTGCCTTGGATAGGTTCAATTTCTTCTTCAAAAAAACAGTTTTATGTTTATGATGTTTTGTTTTGGATGGGAGTTGTTAGCCTCTGTAGGAAAGTCTCAATTTCTTCAACAGACAAACTGTACTCTGAGGAATAATAAATGGAATAGAATTTAATAAACCTTGGATTTATTTTCACCAGATCACCACAGATGTGACATCAGTGCTATTTTTAATTATGGGAGTTACTGCATTCATCTCACTCCTGCAGTTCAACTATCAGCTCATCTCACTCTGTGGACGTAATTTGATCATTGCACACTCATTGATATTTGTTGTGAGAGCGCTGTATGGATACTTTAAGGGATTCCGACAGTTTGAGAGGCTCAGTGCAGGAAACTACATGCTAACATCACAAATCATTGTTATTAGCTTCGTGCTTCGATTTGGATTGATGTTTATTTAGAGGCAGGTGTGTTTACTGTTCTTGATAAATTGTTAATGGACGTCTCATGACAAGAAATTGCTGGAGACACAGTCTAGGTGATTGGCACGGGAGTTAATGGCATAAAAAAACTTGGACTCGAGCCACGGTTTAACTTACATTTAGGCTTTGGTTTATTTCTTTCTTTCAGATAAGACAAATTCCAGGACTGCCACTTAATGATTTGAAAGTAGATTAGTAGCTAAGGAAATACTTTAAATTGATTGTACTGTTCTTCCAGTGGCTTGCCTGGTAAACACAGTGTGTGACTGGCTTTAACTCTTGGTCTCTATGGGATGTCTGTTATCTGCAGCACAAGAAAATGGAACCACAATTAGCTTCAGCATCTCTATATCAGAATGGGAAATTACAAAGAATTTACACAGTAATAGGTCATTTGGCATAATGTTCAATGCAAGTGTTTACTCTTTGCACTATTCTCTTTCCACCCCTCCTCATCTCATCCATTCTACATATTAAAGCATGTTTACTGCCGCATGTGGTGTCTATGGAGTGTGGAACAATGAGTAAAAGGGGAAGGATCTCAGAGTCAGAGATAAACATGCAAATAATTCACCAAATCCGTGCAGACCATCAACCACTCATTTAGATTAATTCTACATTAATCCTTTTTTGTAATCTCCTCACTTTCTTAATAGCCTCCTCCTCCTCTCAGATTGTACCACACTTGGGATAATTTACAGTGACCAGTTAATTTACCAGTGTATGTCTTTAGTATGTGGAAGGAAACTGGAGGAAACCTATACTATTGCAGGGTGAACGTGCAAACTCCCCACAGACAGAATCCGAGGTTAGGATTCAACCTGGCTCTCTGGTGCAGCAGTACTAGCAGAGGTACAAGTGAAACCTGGCAATATACATTTTAATTTCTGTCATGTCACTGATCAAAGTGCCTGCAGAATGTGGACTTTGGTGAGGTTCAGGCTACCTAATTAATGCAGGCAGGACAGGTAATGTGTTGCAGCAGTAGTACATGGGAGCTGATAGAAACCTTTGTAATTCATGGTGACCACGTCTGCAATAAGAATCTGCAGCTCAGGCTTAGGATCTGAGATTTGGACAAAATACCACAGAAATAGTCCATCAAAATAGGTGGGGGAGGGGGGTCTTGAGGGTACGACTAAGCTTGACAGGGATCAACCAGGTAGCATTGGACGAGCCTAAGTCCACAGAAACAAGGTTATTGCAGCCTGTGTGGATGAAAGCAGATAATACCAGGGGATGAGCAAACTGACCACAGTGCGGTGTAACAGAAAGCTGTTCAAGCTGGAGAGGACAAAGGAGTGTACTTATGAAAGGGGAAAGTGCAGTTGCTGGATGCTTACTCTTCCCTGTAACTGTGAGCGAGAGTCTTGAAGGCAGCATTCCAATGGTGCGGATACCTTCTCAGGCCCGGAAAGGAACTTAATATGGGAGGCAAAAAGATTGAACCTTTGTGGTCCACTTGGGAACCAATGACATTCATAGGATGAGGGAAGAGATTCTGTTAAAAGAGTTCGAGCAACTAAATCCAAATTAAAAAAAAACAAAACAGAATTACAGAAATTATTAATCTCTGTGCTTTAATAACCATGTGGTACTGGAAAGCAGATTTCCCAGACTATTGAATGCTACTCCTATAAATTTGCAACACACTTTTAATTTTTTTTGTCAGATGTTACAAAATAGTTTGATACATTTTCCAATAAACTGGTGAGCCTAAAGGGAATACAGGGAACAAAGTCTTAGTGTGCTTAAAGCTTTGGAAAAGGACCCACACACCTCAAGAGAGCACAAGAAAGGGGTCTTCTACGTTGAAAGGGAGCATCGGAGAAGTGCCCTCAATGAGTTTAAAGAGAGTATAGCTAATGGGACCACAATTTGTTAAGCGGGAGTGTCAGAAACAGTGTCCTAATAAGTTTAAAGGGAATGTATGGAATAGAATTGTGGTTATTTAAAGGGAGTGTGGGAACAGGGCCCTAGCGTGTTTAAAGTGAGTGTAGAAATGGGGCCATAGTGTGCTTAAAGTGAGTACCAGAAAAAGGCCCTCATTGAGTTTAAAGAGTGAGGAACCGGGGCCCCAGTGTGTTTGAAATAAATGTAGGAAACTGGACCCCAATATATTTAAAGTTAGTACCGGTATTTAAAGAAACAGGACCCCAGTGTGTTTAAATGGAACAGGGAAAACAAAGCCCCAATGTGTTTGTAGGGAGCACAGAAAACTAGACCCCAAATAGCTAGATGCTGAACAATCGGGGTTTCCACTCATTTAAAAGCTGTATTATTGGAGTTTTACCGAATTACAACTTGACCCATGTACCAATTGGCCTCTGTAAATTTCCGCTTGTGCATAGGTGAGTAATAAAGTTGATAAGAACGGAGGGAAAATAAGAGAAGGAGGTGGCTGAGAGAGCAGCTGATTGAAAGGGGAGCGGGCTAGAGGTTCTACGGATATCTGGAGGGAGTTAAAGGAATCTGAACTAGGCTGTAGACCTTGTGTCAAGCAGCTGCCGGATCCTAGGGAAGTGATCAGTAAATTGGGAATGGCCACGGGGGGGGGGGGGGGGGGGGGGGGGGAGGGGTGGACTCGGAACAATAGACACAAAATGCTGCAGTGACTAAGTGGGACAGGCAGAATCTCTGGAGGTTACACAAAAAGCTGGAGAAACTCAGCGGGTGCAGCAGCATCTAAGGAGCGAAGGAGATAGGCGACGTTTCGGGTCGAGACCCTTCTTCAGACTGGGCTATGGAGAGTGGGAATAGGTGACCTTTCGGGTTGAGGCCCTTCTTCAGACTGAGGACAACCCTACCTAGGGAGAGGGCAAATGATAGGTAACTGGAATGAACTACCAGGGAAGGAGAGAGTGAAGCGAGGCGGCTGAGATAAAGGAGCAGAGTGTTGAGAGGAATATGAGGCAAGGGATGTGAAGGAATTGGCAGCTGAGATAGAAGGTCGTGTTAAGGGGAAGTATCTGAGAAGAAGATGAGTTGCGTGAATATGCTAATGGTGGGGTGGGTAGTTGAAAAAGATAAAGCTGAAGATGGGATGTAATTGAAGTAGATGGAACTAAAATAATTTGTGTTTGTGAATGAGGCCCTCACTCTTGTTTCCTCGGTACCCCGCAGCTCCGCCCTTGGTCCCCATAGTCGCAGAGAGACAGAGTCCCCCAGTCCTTACCTTCTACTCCATCAGCCGTCGTACACAACACATAATCCTCCAAAATTTCCGCCACCTCCAACGGGATGCCACCACTAGCCACATTTTTCCATCTCTACCCCTTTCCGCCTTCTGCAGAGACCGTTCCCTCCACAGCTCCCTGGTTAACATCCCTTCCCACTCAAACCACCCCCTCCCAAGGTACCTCCCCCTGCAACCGCAGAAGATGCAACACCTGTCGCTATTCCTCCTCCCTCGACTCTGTCCAGGGACCCTGACAGTCCTTTCAGGTTAGGCAGAGGTTCACTTGCACCTCCTCCAACCTCATCTACTGTATCCGTTGTTCAAGATGTGGACTCTAGTACATCGGCGAGACCAAACTCAGACTGGGCGATTGTTTCGCGGAACACCTTCTCTCAGCCCGCATGAATCAACTTGATCTCCCAGTTGCTGGCCACTTTAATTCTCCTTCACATTCCTACACAGACCTTTTTGTCCTCGATCTCCTCCATTGTCAGTGAGGCTAAACGCAAATTGAGGGAACAGCATCTCATATTTCGCTTTCGCTTGGGCAGTTTTCAGCCCAGTGGTATGAATATTGATTTATCTCACTTCAAGTAGCTCCGCCATTCTCCCTCTATCCCTTACTCACCCAAGTCACACTAACTTCTCATTTTCACCCAACAGCTTACAATGGCCTGTTTCCTTTATCATCGTTACTTTTTTTCATATTTTTCATTCATTGTTCTTTATCTCTCCACATCTATATCTCTCGTTTCCCTTATCTAGTCTGAAGAAGGGTCTCAACCCGAAACGTCACCCATTCCTTCTCTCCAGAGATGCTGCCTGTCCCGCTAAGTTACTCCAGCATTTTGTGTCTATCTTAACTTTGCCGAGTTTGTCCAGCAAAGGCTGGTCTCCAAATCATCTTAGATCCCATTGCCATGGAACGAGATCTCACTTAGTTCACTGGCACTCAAGTGGGACTGGCTTGGTTGTGCAACTTGGTTGGCATATACAACTTGAGCCAAAGAGCCTGTTTCCGCGGTATATAATTCAATGACTCCATAAATAAATTGGTAGCTCGTGTGCCATGAGCAGTACACATCAAATTATTATTTGCATATTCTTGCATTGCTCTGGACCAGAATGTAAATCATTCTCGATCCTGAGAAATTGCCTCGAAGAAGCACACAGCAATGTGACTAATTTGTCAAAAATTAAGAACTTCTCACGAAAAACATTGTGTGATTTTCCCCATTACTTATTAACACCAATGTGGCACCAAAGATTGCTGGCCGCACTGTCCACTATATCTCTCAGAACTCAAGTAATTGCTGTCTTAGGCATCCCTGCTATTATTCCACCTGGGACAGGAAAAATAATAAAATTATAATGACTGGGCCTGGGGATTGCATTAGTGCTAAACGAGGAGTCATTCCAGGTCCGCAGGGAAAGTGGGATGGACATGATCTCAAAACAGCAACCCTGTTGCAGAAAAGAATACATCTCTGCAGACAAGACCTTTGATCCACAAGAAGGGTTTTAAAATTACCCAGCAAACATTAGAAAATAAATTATGTAAATTCCATAATATATATGCATCCAGAGTAGAATGCCCTTCGGGGTGTTTTTTTAAATAAAATCCATTTCATGGCAAATGTCCAGTGACTGTTGTTTTAACCAGGTTCAGACTTACATTTTATTTCCCAAAATTGGACTCCAGCACCATGAGTCCACCAACAACCCTAGACAGGACTGAGGGGCCTTGATATGCATCAGTAGAGGTGGCAGCACAAGTGGATATTAGTAGTGAAGAAGATGTATGGGTTGCTGGTCTTCAGTAGCTGAGCTTGAAATATAAGAGCATGGTTTAAACGTCACCAAACTATAGAAAATATATGGTTGTACTGAAGAGGGAACAGAGAAGATTTACCAGAATGTTGCCAAGGACAAAACAAATCAGTTACGAGGAGATATACATAAGGGGCTGCAGATGCTAGAATAAAAAAAAGACACAATATGTTGGAGTAACTCAGTGGGTCAGGCAGCATCGCTGGAGGACATGGATGGTCATTGTTTCGGGTTGGGACCCTTCTTCAAACTGATTGTAGTGGAGGGGGAATGCTGGAAGGGAGGCAGGAGAGGCAAGTGATAGGGGTGGATACAGGTGAGAGGGGTTTGATTGGCAAATGCGTGGACAAAGGCCACAGATGAAAAGGAGACAAAAAGTTGTGAGAGAAGGAGAGAAAATGCATGAGATATGAGGGCAGAGGAAGGGATATAGAAACATAGAAAATAGGTGCAGGAGTAGGCCATTTGGCCCTTCGAGCCTGCACCACCATTCAAAATGATAATGGCTGATCATCCAACTCAGTATCCCGTACCTGCCTTCTCTCCATACCCCCTGATCCCCTTAGCCACAATGGTCACATCTAACTCCTTCTTAAATATAGCCAATGAAATGGCCTCAACTACCTTCTGTGGCAGGGAATTCCAGAGATTCACCACTCTCTGTGTGAAAAATGTCTTTCTCATCTCGGTCATACAAGACTTCCCCCTTATCCCTAAACTGTGATCCTTTGTTCTGGACTTCCCCAACATTCCCAATCTTTCTGCATCTAGCCTGTCCAACCCCTTAAGAATTTTGTAAGTTTCAATAAGATCCCCCCTCAATCTTCTAAATTCTAGCGAGTACAAGCCGAGTCTAATAGTAATATAGTAATAGTTTCTTTATTGTCATTGTAACATGAACCATGTACAACTAAATTTAAAAATGTCAACCAGCCAGTGCACCATTCAAACCATAAAAGCTAACGATACATACAAGGTAAAATATTAAAAAAGATAAACAACTAAAATAAATATGAAATATGAAAATAGCACGCATAAACACCCAACCCTACATCCTTCTGTCGATTTCACAGTGTACCACCCACAGTCCCTTAGTCCCCGCGTTCCTTGGCGGCTACGTTTAGTGCCTTTATAGCAGTGGGGTAAAAACTGTTTTTAAGTCTGTTTGGCCTTGTCCTTGTAGATCTGTACCGTCTGCCTGACGGCAACAGTTCGGACAGCGAGTGTCCGGGGTGTGAAATGTCCTTTATAATATTCTGGGATTTTTTGATGCAGCGGGAACTGTGTAAGTCCTCCAAGGTAAGGAGAGGGCAGCCGACAATCCTCTGGGCGTTGTCAATGGCCCTCTGGAGCGCTTTCCTCTGAGCCGCTGTGCAGCTGGTGTACCAAACGCATACACAGTATGTTAGGATGCTCTCAATGGAGCTCCGATAAAAGGACAGCAGCAGTCTCTGTGTGATGTTATTCTTCCTGAGCACCCTCAGGAAGTGCAGTCTCTGCTGGACCTTTTTCAGCAGCGCAGAGGTGTTCACGCTCCACGTCAGGTCCTCCTCAATATGGATTCCCAGGAAGCGGAAATCCGCCACCCTCTCCACACAGTCCCCTCTGATGATTAGTGGTACCATTTCTGTTTTGTTCTTCCTGAAGTCTATTATTATCTCCTTGGTCTTTAAGGTGTTCAGGAGCAGGTTATTTTCTCCACACCACACCGATAGGCGTACTCGTCCCCCCCGGAGATGAGCCCCACCACCGTAGTGTCATCCGCAAATTTGACAATGGTGTTGCTGTGGTGGGCGGAGGTGCAGTCATGTGTGTAGAGCAGGGGGCTCAGCACGCAGCCCTGTGGAGAGCCGGTACTGAGGCTGAGGGCCGTGGATGTGTGATGGCCCATTCTGACTCTCTGGCTGCGGCCCGACAGGAAGCTATTTATCCACATGCAGGTGGAGTGTGGAAGTCCCAAGTCCCCCAGTTTGTCCACCAGTTTGTGGGGAAGGATAGTATTAAAAGCAGAGCTGTAGTCCACAAAGAGCATTCGCACATAGCTTCCCCACTGCACCAGTCTATCCAGTCTTTCTTCATATGAAAGTCCTGACATCCCAGGAATCAGTCTGGTGAACCATCTCTGTACTCCCTCTATGGCAAGAATGTCTTTTCTCAGATTAGGAGAACAAAACTGTATGCAATACTCCAGGTGTGGTCTCACCAAAACCCTGTACAACTGCAGTAGAATCTTCCTGCTCCTTTACTCAAATCCTTTTGCTATGAATGCTAGCATACCATTCGCTTTCTTCACTGCCTGCTCCACCTGCATGCCTACTTTCAATGACTGGTGTACCATGACACCCAGGTCTCGTTGCATCTCCCCTTTTCCTAATCGGCCACCATTCAAATAATAACCTACTTTCTTGTTTTTGCCACCAAAGTGGATAACCTCACATTTATCCACATTATACTGCATCTGCCATGCATTTGCCCACTCACCCAACCTATCCAAGTCACCTTGCAGCCTCCTAGCATCCTCATCACAGCTAACACTGCCCCCCCAACTTTGTGTCATCCGCCAACTTGGAGATGTTGAATTCAATTCCCTCGTCCAAATCATTAATATATATTGTAAATAGCTGGGGTCCCAGCACTGAGCCTTGCGGTACCCCACTAGTCACTGCCTGCGCTTCCTGTCTGCCAGCCAGTTCTCTATCCACATCAATACTGAACCCCCAATACCGTGTGCTTTAAGTTTGTATACTAATCTCTTATGTGGGACCTTGTCGAAAGCCTTCTGAAAGTCCAGATATAACACATCCACTGGTTCTCCCTTATCCACTCTGCTAGTTACATCCTCAAAAAATTCTGTAAGATTTGTCAGACATGATTTACCTTTCATAAATCCATGCTGACTTTGTCCAATGATTTCACCACTTTCCAAATGTGCTGCTATTCCATCTTTAATAACTGACTCGAGCAGTTTCCCCACTACCGATGTTAGACTAACTGGTCTGTAATTCCCCGTTTTCTCCCTCCCTCCCTTAAATATATAGGTGAAAAGATGATGGGGGAATGGAAACGAGTGGGTGTGATAGTGGGAGGGTGCACATCCAGGCGGAGTGCAATGAATAAAGGGGGGGGAAGCGGGGGGGGGGTGTGGGGGGTGGAGATAAAAGGGGTGGTCTGTTGGTAAGTTGGCTAAAAGTCAGTTATGAGGAGAGACTGAATAGGCTGGGTTTACTTACTTTAAAGCGGAGGAAACCAAGGGGTTGGTGGACCTGGTAGAGATATACAAAAATATGAGGGGAACGAATAGAGGGGATAGAAACATTTCTCTATAAAGGAGATTCCTAAAGGTTTACAGTACCTGCATTTTAGCATTCATGATTTATGCACAATGACATTCAGGTCTCTCTGCATATCAAAATCTTTCAACCTCTCATTTAAGAAATATTCTGCTTTTCTATTTTTTCCATCAGAAGGTGCCCTCACAATTGCTATGTCTTCGACCATTCACTTTATCAATCTATATCCTCCAGAGGCTTTCTTCATCCTCCTCATAGCCCATATTGTTTAGACTCATCAGTGAACTTGGATATATTACACTTGATCCCTTCGTCCAAAATCATTATTATAGATTTGAATAGCTGGGGCTCCAGCACTGATCCCTGTGACACTCCACTGTTCTCCACAATTTCTAGGAAACTTTCTGCATCTACTTGCATGAAGATGGGCACAAAATGATTAGTTTACTCACTTTACAGTTATCATATTCTCGTGCGTAATTTCTCTTGCCTTTAGATTGCTAGTTAAGTCTTCATTGCATAACGCTAGATCTTAAATAAAATATTCCTCTTAGGCTCTTTAGGGAAATAAGACGCATGGAAAATTATAGGGGAATGGCATTGCTGTCTGAGCCGCCAAAAACTCAACGTGCCCACATGTCCGTCACATCATAAGGAAACGGGAGAAAGTCCTAAAAATATTTAATTTGCATAATATTGCTTTAAATTGTTCCTATATCAAACAGGATTTAGTGTGTTGATATCTTTGCCAGACTTGATAATTAGTTTGGGGATTAAGTTAGTGACAGTGCAAATTGGAATTCCTGATCAGAGCAATTTTGGTGAACAGCAGGTGATTTACAGCAAGTGCTTTCATGGAAATTTCTGTACTCTTGAGTATTTGACTGAATGCATGAAACATAATACAATAATTGTCCCTGTGCAACTCAAAGTGGATGTCTCATCTCCTCCCCCACCACCACTAATTCATGACCGTTATATTAGAGAGAGTAACCTCTGAGTGTCGAGCAATCAGCAATGTTGGTCTACAGAAAACGTACTGAAAATTCCCTTGTTGCTGTCTTCCAATGCAATACATCAGACACAGTGTAGAGTGATGTGGGCAACACAATTAAAGCTTGAGACCTTATGCTGGAAGCAGATTCCAAGGTATATCACACCCAATTGATTAAGCAAATGTGAATATTCAGGAATTGTAGTATTCTCAATGTATATCACACCCAATTGATGATGCAAATTTGAATATTCAGGAATTGTAATGTCTCAGTCTCCAGTCCTCTAAGTTTTTAATCGTAACTAGACCAAGTGGGAATCGTTGGGTCCCTATCACATGGGAGGCCTGGTCCCCCAACGCAACCCGTTCCCCAATGCAATATTCCACCACTCACCCATAGCCCCCACAGGAGGCTTGGTCACCCAACGCAACCCGTTCCCCAATGCAATATTCCACCACTCACCCATAGCCCCCACAGGAGGCTTGGTCACCCAATGCAACCCGTTCCCCAACGCAATATTCCACCACTCACCCATAGCCGACAACTGCGCAGGGGCTTCTCATTTCGCCTTATGCACCCTCCGTCATTTTTAGACTTAAAGAAAATGCAATTGCACTTGCTAGCTAGCAGAACTCGGTGTACTGTGACTTTAAACAAAATGCATTTTCACTTGCTAGTGCTAGCAAAACTCAGTGTACTTGGATAGTAACAATGTTGCAAGCAGGGCTACAATCCCATTGTGACGTCACATCTGTAAGCACGGGTAATACGCTTTTTTTCCCAAGTTTCTTCAGATATGTGATCAATCTGATTAATAACAAGAAATAATGCATTAATTTTTCAGATAATGCAATTTTTGATTTCATGGGATAAAACTCTACAGGAATATGTAAAATTTGTACCGTTAGAGCATTGTTTTTTCGAGCAGTATGATCACACACGCACACACACACACACACACACACACACACACACACACACACACACACACACACACACACACACACACTCTTTACTAAAACCCATGTGGTCACAGGGAGAACGTATAAATATCATGTGGAATATTACCTCTCAGACACTACACTCCAGAGAAAACCATATCAGATTATACAGCTTCCCCTTATAAATCAAACCCTCTAGTTCCAATAACATCTTTGTGAATCTTTTCTTTCACCTTTCCAACTTTATGATATCCTTCCGACAGCTTGGCAACCTGAATTGCATACAATACTCTCATTGTGGTCTCATCAATGACGTGTATAGTTGTATATCTAATTCCTGTACTCAGTACCCTGACAGATGAAGTCAGCAAGCCAAATACCTTCTTTGCCATCTTTTCTACCTGTATCACCAGTTTTGAGGAACCATATACAAGTATCTATAGGTCCCTCTGTTCTACATAATTCTCCAGAACCTACCATTTATTACATATGTCCCATCCTGTATTAACTTACCAAAATGCTGCACTTGCTATCCAAGTTCTTGTCCATATGCTTTCTAAACTTTGTAATTGTACCCACCTTTACCACCTTCTCTGCCACTTATACCATATAATCACAATCCTCTATGTGAAAAACCTGCCCCTCAATCTAATTTACATTTCTCCTGTCTCACCTTAAACCTTTAGCTTTAGCCTTCCCTCCCCTGGGGAAAGGACTTTGCCTCTCATAATCCTATCAATCTCTGTAAGGTCTTCCCTCAGCCTTGTGTGCTCCAGTGAGAAGAAACCATTGTTCTCATCTTGTAACTAGAGCACTACATTCCAGCCATCATCCTAGCAAATCTCCTGCATTCTGTCTAATGCTGCCATTCGTTCCCATAATGTGGCAACCAGAACAGGCCACAATTCCCCAATACAGCTCAACCAATGTTTTATACAGCTGTATGTGATAGAAATGAAATTTGACGCCTAATATTGGTCTACATTTTAGCCAGACATGTTAAAACAATTTCTGGCCTAGTTTGGTCTGCTTTCCATTTGAACTATTCTCTAGAAACATAGAAACATAGAAAATAGGTGCAGGAGGAGGCCATTCGGCCCTTTGAGCCAGCACCGCCATTCATTGTGATCATGGCTGATCGTGCGCTATCAATAACGCGTGCCTGCCTTCTCCCCATATCCCTTGACTCCACTAGCCCCTAGAGCTCTATCCAACTCTCTCTTGAATCCATCCAGTGATTTGGCCTCCACTGCCCTCTGTGGCAGGGAATTCCATAAATTCACAACTCTCTGGGTAAAAAAGTTTTTTCTCACCTCAGTCTTAAATGACCTCCCCTTTATTCTAAAGACTGTGGCCCCTGGTTCTGGACTCACCTAACATTGGGAAAAAATTTCCTGCATCTAGCTTGTCCAGTCCTTTTATAATTTTATATGTTTCTATAAGATAGCCCCTCATCCTTCTAAACTCCAGTGAATACAAGCCTAGTCTTTTCAATCTTTCCTCATATGACAGTCCCGCCATCCCAGGGATCAATCTTGTGAACCTATGCTGCACTGCCTCAATCACAAGGATGTCCTTCCTCAAATTAGGAGCCCAAAACTGTACACAATACTCCAGATGTGGTCTCATAGACTGGTTCATTTCTAAGGATACTGAATGCTTCTTTGTGTCGTTTTCTTTGGCTTAGTGCAGTGGCTGCTCTCATTGAGTCAAGGTGCAGACACAAGAAACCACAGGAGCTGGAATCTTGAACAAAAAATAAAGTGCTGGAGGAACTCAGCCAGCCATGCAAGAAGGGTGCTGACCTAATATGTCACCTATCCATTTTCCTCCATAGATGTCCTCCACAGCTGAGTTCCTCCAGCATGTTGTTTTTGTCCTGAATCAAGTTTGTTGGTTCTAATCTGACTTCAGGTTTGACCACTTATTGTGCATGCCATGCCTCTACAGTACTATCTTGGCATCACATTAGCAGCATTGTTTTACTTTGGAGGAACTATTCAATAATGACCTCCAACACCCACCAACTTCCCTACATGTTCAGGTATGCACAGAATGTACATACTTTGGTTATCATATTTGCTCACATATGAACAAATTAATGTTTTCTTCCTGACATGAGTGGTGAAGGTATTGTTTCCTTGTAATTAATTATCAATATTTTCTTTATTTATTTCTCTCCAGACTTTGAATGCATTTCATTGGGATTATTAGCTTACTCTGTGATGGGTGTAAAGGGTCTCCAGCAGTTTGTGGATCACACCTGTCCAGCTGTGAAGGAATGGGTGGACTTGAGGGAGATGGCAGAGCAGCATCAACGCTCCCATCCTGAATGTTCTCCAGTTGTGGCTGTGGACACCATGGCATGTCTACGATATTGGTACACCCCTGAGGCCTGGGTTCACGGTGGACAGTGGCGTGAGTATTTAGACAGTCTGAAACGTTTTGTGAATGCTTTCTCAACAGCCGGCATAGGGCTGGTGTTTTTCATTGATGGGGTAATAGAACAGAAAAAAAGAGATGAATGGATCAAACGACGACTGAGGTGCAACCTAGAGATCGCAAAAATCTTTCAATACATAAAGGCAAATGCCTGTCAACCAGGTATGGAGATGTTCTTTATTCCATCAGGATTGGCCACGTTCACTAGATTTGCCTTGAAATCCATGGGCATAACCACCAAGTGTTCCTTGCTGGAGGCCGATTATGAAGTAGCAAGCTACGCGAGGTTAAATGAGTGTATGGCAATTCTAAGCCAGGACACGGACTTCCTAATTTTTGACACTGTGCCATACCTCTCGATAAACAAGTTGTCGCTAGAAAAGCTATCTACTGTCATGTACTCCCGTGGAAAACTCTGCCACTCCCTCAACCTACGGATGGCAGACTTACCACTTTTAGCCTGTCTTCTTGGTAACGACATAGTGCCAGAAAACACGGTGGACAGATTGAAGTACCGATGCCTGGATAAATACTTGCCAAAGGGCCGAACCACAGGGCAGAGGAAGCAGATAGTTGCGGCAGTAGCGCATTACATTTGCAGTGTGGACCATTCTCACAGTGGATTGAGAGAAGTGGAGAGAAACCTGCCATGCCATTCAGATGAAAGCTTGTTGGAAAAGGGAGTGGAATCTTACATACTGCCTGGACAGAGTTCACCATGGCTTCCCCGCAACAAAATATCTCCAGTGACACAGCAGTGTGAGATGCCTACATGCCTAAATCATAGGATTTTGCAGGTGAGTAATTGACTCGCTGTCCTAATTTTTGTTCTCAAGACAATACATGTTTGATAGAAAACATTAATGGACACAAATTGCTGGAGTAACTTAGCAGTTCAGACAGCATCTCCGGTGAATATAGGTAGGTGATATTACGGATCCGTACCTTTCTTCAGCCCCGTAGTGGAGCAATCAAAATGTAGTAATAAAGTCCCGACATAAAACGTTACCTATCCACATTCTCTTGAGATGCTGCAAGATCCGCTGACTTACTCCAGCTTTTTGTGTCCCTTTTTGTAAACCAACATCGGCAGTTCCTTGTTTCTACGTTAATAGAATCTATGCTTTTCAATCAGCTGTTAGTATCAAAGGTAACATGGAACCGATTGCATAAATAGATCAGTACAATAACATACAAATCAATTTTGTAATATTGTTGATGAACTGCAAAAATCCTTTGCACTGAGTAATTTACTTACCAGTGTCTTTGATTTAAAAAGCTTACGTGGAAGTGGCGTTGCATAATGAACAAAAATTGTTTTTTATCTTTCATACCTCTGAGAATACATTTTGAATCAAAGTCAAGTATCCCTTCAAGCTTAAACTGCCCTGTCTGCAATGACAGTTTGTTGTTACTGCCTGAAAATCCACATTATAAGTTAGCCGAAAACAGCCATTGGAGGAACTTAGTGGGTCAGGCAGCAGCTGTAGAGAGAAATGGACGGTTGACTTTTCATGTCAAGACCCTTTTTCAAAACTGGCCAGCATATTGCACAATGTCTTAATATCTATTCTTATGTCCCCTTATAGATATTCCAAATCTAGATATTGTAGGATATTCCCAACTGTTTACAGTAAAAGAAGTAGTTTTGAAAAATCATAATTGTTGTTTTGTATGAAAGAACACAGCTGCAAATTTGCACGCTGCAAGCTTGCACAAACAACAATGTAGTTATGACAAGATAATCCATTTTCTTAAGGGGAAAATATTGATCATTTCATGACGAATTGCGTCAGCTGTTCTTTGTCATCATGCCATGGGCTCCCTTACATCTGCCTGAAAAATCAAATGGGGCCACAGTTAAACATTACATCCAAAGAAAAGCATTTCAGACAGTGCAAAGCCAAGGGGTTCCACTACCACAGTTCACCTACGTCGCAGCAGTTCACAGTTCCACGTCCTTTACCATTAAAAAATATCAAGTGAGCGTCCTTGATCAATATGCTTGAGACCAACAAGAAAGGAGGCATTGTTAAATCTGGTTCCGGGAATGAAGTGGGCCAAATAGATGATGGGTCACTAGGAGAACTATTAAAGAGCATATGTTTCAGTTGCAGGCGAGCTACATTCCCACAAGGGAAAAGCGAGGGAACAAAACCCAGAACTCCTTGGATGACAAAGGAAACAAAGCGTAAGATAAAGAGAAAGGGAAGTTTGATAAACGTCTGATGAATAACTCCAGCGAGAGCCAGGCTGAATGCCTGAAAATAAACAAACTGAATATGAGCATAGAAAGTAATGTAAAAGTAATTCCTAATGTATTGCATCTGCTGGGGTTTGGAAGGGTGAGATGTAACTTGATTTAAAAATAGGGATCCTGAGGGGTCTTGAAAGGATGGATGTAGTGAAGATGTTTCATCCAGTGAATGAATCTAGAACTTAATATCACTTTTAAAAGTAGGTGGTGGCTAATTTAAGACTTTTTTTGTTCTCTCTCAGAGGGCATTGAGCCTATAGAGCTCTCAACCTCAAAGGGGCCTTGAAGCAAAGTAATTTAATATTCTTGATAAGCAGGTAGACAGGAACACCAAATTGAGGTTACAATAGATTTTATTAAACGGTAGACTACACTTAAGGGGCTTGGTGGCCTGCCCTTGCTCCTAATTTGTATTAATTTATGTCTTCTATAAGCATGTTAGTAGTAATTGAGCAGCAAAAAGCAGGGTAGATCCAATAAGATGTAAAGAAGTTGATCTATGCATTGAAATGGAATACATTACGGGAATGTCTTTGCATTAATATCTCGTCTAATCGTAATAATGGATGTTGTGACCATTGGTAAAGAGAAAGTACCAGAATGGCTGCCTATGTTAAAAGTAAACAAGTGAACAAGTATGAATGGGATGTATTCAACATTACGAGGGGAGGAGATATGTAGATTACAGAAGGGATTTCCATCATCTTCCACAGTCACAGGGAAAATGCTGGAAGGCTAGAAAATGGCATATGTAACACGCTTGTTCAAGAAGGGGTGAAGGGTGGGTACCCCGCATCAGCGTTCCTGCTCCCCCTCCCCCTTGTTGCAACAGGGAGTCAGTCCTCACATTTCACCCCATTATCCAATGCAGACAACACATAATTTTACTGACATTTTCGCCACCTCCAACGGGACCCCACCACTAGTCCATCTTCCCATCTCTTCTGCTTTCCGTAAAGACCGTTCACTCCGCAACTCCCAGGTTAACATGCCTTTTCACTCAAATCACCCCTTCCCCAGGTACCTTCCCCTGCAATCGCAGGAGATGCAACACTGTCCCTATACCTCCTCCCTCAACTATCCAGGGACTCTGACAGTCTTTTCAATTTAGACAGAGATTCACTTGCATCTCCTCCAACCTCATCTACTGTATCCGCAGTTCCAGGTGTGGACTACTATATATCGGCCAGACCAAACGCAGCCCGGGAGATTGTTTCGCTGAACACCTTCACTCGGTCTTCCTTGGCCTACCTGATCTCCTGGTTGCCAAACATTTTAACTCCCCTTCCCATTCCCATACTGACCTTTCTGTCCTGGGCCATTTCCATTTTCCGAGTGAGGCCAAACGCAAATTGGAGGAACAGCATCTCATATTTTGCTTGGGCAGCTAACAACCCAACGATATGTATATTGATTTCTTTAACTTCAAGTAACCCTTGCATCCCCTCTCTCTCTGTCCCTCCCCAACCTTCGTTGTCCTACTAGTTTCACTGTCTCTATAACTTGTTATCACCTACCCTACAGCCAACAATGGACCATTGCGAGCTCCACCTATCCTTGATCATCGTTACTTTTTGCATATCTTTCATTCATTTGTTCTGTATTTCACTATAACCATCTATATCTCTTGGTTCCCTTTCCCTGACTCTCAGTCTGCAGAAGGGTCTCGGCCCGAAACGTTACCTATTCCTTTTCTCTGCTGCTGACCTGCTGAGTTATTCCAGCTTCTTATGTCTATCTTCACAACGCACTGATTAGTCCACAACATAAATATATCGGCCAATTTTGGCTGTTGCATTTGTGGAAGGATGTGAAGATCCTGGAGAGCATGAGATGAGACTTACAAAAAAATAGTTCCAGGGATCAGGATTTCAGCTTTAATATTAGAAATGGGGGAACCGGGGTTCTCCTTAAAGCAAAAACCTGGAAGAAAACTGTTCTTATTAATTGATGGCCCAAGGATCAGGGGGATACAGATTTAAACTCCTGTACAAAAGATACAAGCAGGTGTGACAAAAATCAGGATCACTTTTTGAGGCAAGATATTTTTGGGAATTCTCGTGTTAAATTTTATCTTCTAAAAAATTAAGGAAGTGAAAATAAAAGAGCATCATCCATTTTGGACATAACTGCTAGGATTAAATACTCCCAAACAGGCGTAACAGAGAATTTTCCTCAGCAAAGGGTCTCAGCACTACCCAAATACATGGCAACCCACACCTCCTGAGTGAGCCTGCCAAATTAGCAGAACTATAACCCACCGGGATTAATTCTAACTCACTTGACAGAAGACAGACTTAAGAAACTGGTCCTTAATCATATTCACTGTTAATTACCTCTGAGCATTGGGGATAAAACTTTGACAGAGCTGTCTGAGGTAAGATCTTTTCAATGGAATTAAACAGAGCACGATGATTTAAAATGAATGATTCATTCAAATGGACCACAAGTAACCACTTTCTCTTAAAGGCAGCAATGATATTGGTTAGCCAACTTGTTTACGTCAATTGATTTGTAATTTTACAAGAACTCAGTTTGGAAGCAGAAAATGCATTTGTGATTTGAGATATTATTATATCAGTGTTAATAACAAAGTATGGCCATATTGATGATGTTTCCTCGTTGATGCCTTTTGTTAGAAATGCACGTAAACTATGAGGTCAGGGATTCGTGGGTTAATATCTAAAAGGTGAGAGTATAATCAATCTACGCTGAATCTTCGTGAGAATGTTTTATTTGATGACAAAGTACAAGGCATGTACTGCAGATATAGCGAGGTGTTGCAATTTGAGGTCAATCCAAGGCATGACCTTCACAGTGAATGGTAGGGCCTTGGAGAGTGTTTTAGGACAGAGGGAATGAGGAGTACAGGAGTACCAAAAGCCTTCCTTACCACCCTATTTGCCTGTGACACCACTTTCCCTGAGAGTGGTGTCACAGATATATGAGGGAGTAAAGAGTTTTTTGGTACATTGGTCTTCATCTGTCAGGGTATTGAACAAAGAAGTTAAGAAGTTATATTATGGTTGTACAAGGGGTTGGTGAAGTGACATTTGGTGTATTGTGTAAGAAGGAATTGCAGATGCTGGTTTAAACCGAACCTAGACACAAAATGCTGGAGTAACTCAGCTGGACAGGCAGGATCTGTGGAGAGAGGAATGGGTGACGTTTTGGGTCGAGACCCTTCTTCAGACTAGTCAGGGGAAGGGGAAACTAGAGATATAGACAGTGATGTAGAGAGATATAGTGGGCTATATCTAAACTAGACTAAGTGGGACCCGTTGGGTCCCATGTTCACACGGGAGCACTGGTCCCCCAACGCAATATTCCACCTCTCCACCAATCCAATATTGGTGGCCAGTGGGCGGGGGGAGGGGGGGGGGGGGGGGGGCTTTTTGGAGCACTGGTATGGGTGTTGTGGGCTGAAGTCACTGGTCTCCAGAGGGCTAGTATGGACATTGTGGGCCAAATGGATTCTTGGGGGTGGCAGCTCAGTCCCTCAAGCCTGATGTGCTGGCAGCTCACTCACGGCTGGTGGGCTAGCAGTTGACTCACAGCTATTCCTTGAAATTTCATTTCAAGCAGGGTGCAAGGCCACCAAATTCAAGTGCAGTTTCATACCACTTCAAGCAGGGTGCAAGGCCACCAAATTCAAATGCAGTTTCATACCATTTCATGCAGGGTGCAAGGCCGTGAGTAATTACTCAGGGTAGGCACTCATTCCGCTTAAAAAAATTTAAACTGCGCATGCGCAGATTGTTCTCTCTGTTAAATAAATTAAAAAAATAAAAACAGTGACAATTCAATTTGCCCAAGGCTTCCTAGTCTCCTTTATTCTGAATTACTGAATGGGGGGGGTAAAAGGGTGTTGGCAGATGGAGAGATGGTGGGAAAAACGGGAGTACAGGGAATAGTTGAATCAGTTGTCATCGTATTGAATGACAACACTTGTTCGAGGGACCAATTGGGGGAACAGTTCCTTTCACAGCGTGTGGAGAGTCTGTGCCAGGGGTAAAGTTGTGGGGAGGGCACGAGTGTTGTGAAGGAGGGTGTCGGGTAACTGTCAGTAACTCACTCACACACAACTACCGCGGCTCTCCGGGCGCGAAGCCACGCACTGTAGCTGGGGATAGAAGCAGCTCGGGGAGCGGCCACCGGGACCCGACAGCAGAACTGGCCGCCACTTCAGCGCCTTCTGCCGGCCCGCTCACCTCTGGCAGTGCTCTCCGTCGGAACACCTGTCACCTGCCGTTCGCCAACTTAGCTCATGTCAGCAGCTTCCTGCAAATCCTTAAATTCCCACAGCCGAGTAATTTGCTGTCGGAATTTAAAGACATGAGTGAGGCCAGCGAGCGGCGGGAGAGAGGTTTTTAGATGGAGAGCTGCCAGAGGTGAGCGGGAACCGGCAGAAGGAGCTAAGGTGGCGGCTGGTTCCGCTGTCCGGCCCGACGGACGCTCAGCCACCCGAGCTACTTCTCTCCCTCCCCCCCCCCCCCCCCCGGCCTCAATGCGGTGGCATTCCACGCCTCCGTGCAAGGAGCGCCGCAAGTGGCATTATCCCAGTCCCCTCATTCATAACATTCGTGCCCTCCCCGCAACTTTACCCCAGGCCAGACACCCCAAACGCTGTGAAAGGAGCTCTCCCCCCCACCCCCACACCCCGGGAAATACGGTATTTAAAAACATCACCAAGAAATGTACTTACCACATCATTGGTACACGAGCTCCATTCTTTTCTCTTTGTTACCTAACATACACTTAAAATATTGACAAACCATATTTGAAAACCCTGCCAAGAAACTTGCGCTGCACATGTGCAGTAGGCTGCTGCGCATGCGCAGTGCTGCTAAGGCAGAATTTCTGCTGCCTTCAGCCCCGCTTGAAAGTGACGGCTTCAGGCAGCGCTGACGGCACGTGGGCTGCACAGACCTTCCCGTGTTACAAGCGCTGCGGATGAAAGGCACGGAGAATAATGCCTACCTAGGAGATCGGTCTCTTACATAGGCATAATTCTCCCATGCCTTTACTATTTATATTTAGTAATGACTATGTTATAATTTTAGTCAGGGTAGGCAGTACCTTGCCTACCCTGATGACACGTGCCTGGTGCAGGGCCACCATATTAAAATGCAGTTTCATACCATTTCAAGCAGGGTGAAACCAGCATAAAACCACACAAAACATCACACTCACAGTTCAGTAGACATTCAATGCGTTCAGTTGATTCACAGCTCAAACAGAGTCGTGACCTCTCCCTCTCCCATCATGCAGAGACTGAGCCACACCCACACTTCTAGGTTCTATAATTCCTCCCCCCTCCCACCAGAAAAGGTGTGGCCTTCATGGCATGATTGACAGGAGAGAGACTCTCAACATTTTTTAACACTAATAACACTTTTATTTTTCATTGATGGGAAAAATCCTCTGCACCTGAGTAAGATGGCCAAAAACCACAGCCGTACGTGGTAGCGTTTTATCTAAAATCAATATACAGTGCAAGCAGGAAGTTGTCAAGTTTAGACAACCAACCATTTGCAGTGCTTTTACTTCAACCCAAACCCCCACCAACCATTTGCAGTGCTTTTACTTCAACCCAAACCCCACCAACCATTTGCAGTGCTTTTACTTCAACCCAAACCCTCACCAACCATTTGCAGTGTTTTTACTTCAACCCAACCCCCCACCAACCATTTGCAGTGCTTTTACTTCAAACCAACCACATTTTCATTTTCAAACCACATTAAGGGCACTCAAGGTAACTCACAGTTTAGTAGACATGTGTTCAGTGTTATTCATAGCTCAGACTGAGAGATGTGACCCTCTCACTTCCCCCATCTTGCAGAGACTGACTGAGGCACAACACTTCTGGTTTTATAGTCCCTCCCCCCTCCCACCAGCAGGGGCAGCAGAGAGAATCTCAACATTTTTTAAACATTAATAACTCTTTTATTTTTAATCGATGGGAAAAATCCTCTCGTCCTGACCAGCGGAGGAGACTCCGAGTAAGATGGCCAAAAATCACAGCCGTAAGTGGCAGCGTTTTTTTCTACAGGAAGTGGTCGATCAGACTTTTGGTAATATAGATGAATGAAAGATATGCAGATAAGTAGATGATGGATAGACATGGTTCAGAGGGCTTTGGACAAAATGTGGGCAAATGTGACTAGCTTAGATGGGTGCATTTTGGTTGGCATGGATGAGTTGGGCTGATAGCCCTGTTTCCGGGTTCCCTTGGCTACAATCTGTGAAAGCAGATTATACAATAGTATATTGTGCTACCTTTCTCAAAGTTACATTGTTGCTACATTTAATGAATACATATTTAGACATAAAGCACTTTGTATAGAGCACTTTGGAGCATGTCGGAGGTATTGAACAGGTTTACAAGTGTATTTTTATCTTAAAGATTAAAGCAACCAAACAAAAAGATTGGATTCAAATCATAAGATGCTATAAATACTCAGCTGGTCGCCCAATAACCTGGGAAAGAGGAACTGTTAACTTTTCAGGTTAGAATCGAACATCAGGGTTCAGTAAAAGGGGAACGAGAGAGGCAGAGATAGAACGCAAGTAAGATTTGAGGTAGAATTGGAAGCAGAATAGATTAAATTATATTAGAGATAACATTGGAAGATGGTGGTGATGAGACAAATAATAGAACATAGGTCAGTCAAGAAGAGATGGGAACAGTCAAAGCAAAAAGATTTTTCTGCAACTCGAGAAGGAACAACTGTATGTGCTTGATATCCGGAATAAAAATACAGGAACTGTTCATCACATGAACATTGTTGAATTCAGTTTTGAGTCCAGAAAATATTTGATTGTGACATTTTCCTTACAAATGAGTTTTTCCAGTGAAATTTGTGATAGATTTCATAAGATTTTTGGGAAATATCAGGCACTGAAAGTCTCTGAATAAATTTAACACATCAGTGACCAAAGGATTTATTTATTTATAAATGTGTAGAGTTGAGAAAGGGGGCCATTAAACATAGGAGTAGAATTAGTCCATTCAGCCCATTGAGTCTGCTCTACAATTCGATCAGGGCTGATCTATTTTTCCCTCTCAACCTCCATTCTCTTGCCTTTTTGTAACCTTTGAAGCTATTACTAATCAAAAACCTATCAATCTCTGCTTTAAAACCCCCCAATGAGTTGGGTACACCATCTGTGGCAATGCATTCCACATATTCATCACCCTCTGGCTAAATAAATTCCTTCTCATTTCCATTCGTGAAGAATCTATAGATGTAATGCGTTTGGACTTCGCAGAAGGTATTTTGATAAAGTGCTGCTTGAAAAGCTCATGGTATTGCTAGAAGTGTGTTGACATGAATTGATGATTGGTTATCACATTGAAGAAAGAGACCAAATAAATGTGCCTGTTTGAGGCTGGAAGGATACGAGTAGAAGAGTTCTGGTCTTCAATCTATGTTACTAAAAGTTTGTTCTTGACCACTTCCTGTTGTTCTGTATATTGATTTTAGAAAAGACGCTGTCACTTACAGCTGTGATTTTTGGCCATTTTACTCAGAGCCCCCCTCCCCTCCCCAGGACAAGAGGATTTTTCCCACTGATTAAAAATAAAAGAGTTATTAGTGTTTAAAAAATATTGAGATTCGCTCTCCTAAAGGCCACGCCCCTTCCGGAGGAACTATAAAACCCGGAAGTGTTGAGTGCCTCAGTCTCTGCAAGATGGGAGAGTGAGAGGGTCACGTCTCGCAGTCTGAGCTGTGAATAACACTGAACACATGTCTACTAAACTGTAAGTGGTTTTACTGACCTGTCAGTGCCCTTAATGTGGTTTGAAAATATACTTTGGAAATGCTAAAGCTGTGTTGCCTTTGGTTTGGAAATGCTAAAGCTGTGTTGCCTTTGGTTTGGAAATGCTAAAGCTGTGTTGCCTTTGGTTTGGAATTGCTAAAGCTGTGTTGCCTTTGGTTTGGAAATGATAAAGCTGTGTTGCCTAATTAAAGTTGCCTTGCCTAATTAAAGTTGCCTTGCGTTCTATAAAATTGAAAGTCTAATTTTGACCACTTCCTGTTTGCGCATTATATTGATTTTAGAAAAAAAACGGTACCGCGTACAGCTGTGATTTTTGGCCATCTTACTCAGAGTCCCCCTCGGCTCATCAGGTGCCGAGGATTTTTCCCATCGATGAAAAATAAGAGTTATTAGTGTTTTAAAAATGTTGAGATTCTCTCTCCTGTCAATCACGCCTTGAAGGCCACCCTGCTTGAAATGGTATGAAACTGCACTTGAATTTGGTGGCCTTGCACCCTGCTTGAAATGGAATTTCAAGGAATAGCCGTGAGTCAACTGCCAGCCCACCAGCTGTGAATGAGCTGCCAGCACAACAGGCTTGAGTGACTGAGCGCCAGCGCAAGAATCCATTCGGCCCACAATGTCCATACTAGCCCTCTGGAAACCAGTCCCTACAGTCCACAACACTCATATTAGCGCTCCAGAAAGCGCCCCCCCCCCCCCCCCCCCCCCCAATATTGGAATATTGCGTTGCGTTACAGCTCCCGTGTGATGCTGAGACCCAACGTGTCCCACTTAGTCTAGTTGTTTACTAAAAATAGGGAAGTGCTGTTCTAGTTGTATCCACTGCTGGAGTATGTGCCTATTTTTGGTCCCATTATTTAAGAAAAGTTATACTAGATGAAAAGGCAGTCCAGAGAAGATTCACTGGGCTGATTCCTGGGATGAAATCATTGTCCTAACACAAACCATAAAAAATGTTAGATTTGTATTCCGTAGAGTTTCTGGGTGACTTTTGAAACAAGATCCCAAAATGTTGTGATAGAGTAGATTTTCCAGTTGTGGAAGTTTCTTGAATGAGGGGGGGGGATGGTTACAAGATAAGGAACCCATCATGAAATGCGTAGCAATTACTTTTTGCTGAGGATGGTTATCTCTGGAATTCTCCAGGTATTATTGGAGAGTAGATCACCAGAGATATTAAAGCTCCTGTCCCACTTAGGAGATTTTTTCAGCGACTGCATGCGACTAGGCTGACACCACACTGGAAATAATTACATGTTGTTCAAGTTAGCTCACCACACTGAATGTGTAAATTCACAAGACTGAATGTTTAAAGGAAAGTATGCTCATTACATTTACTTCCCTTTTTAATTTTAAAAGTTTGCAAGAGAAAAGCACATCAAAGCTGAGAGCTCTATGGTCTACAAAGTCTTGAGTAAAGGAGAAGTTGATTGTAGCAACACTCTGGAAGATGCGTTGGATGCAGATCTTCCTGGACAAGCAATTGTTTACCGACCCGCTCGACAGTCTATTTATGGCATTCTTCTCTCAGCTGAACCAAGTAGGTAATCTGTAAATATTTAAACCATTCAAATGACACGGTTTCAGGTGTTATCAGGTTCCTTACTGATTTCACTTGCCAGTCACAGCTTTAGTGGACCTGGTGCTGTGAATTTCCTATACCAGACACATGAGGCTGTTGAATTATCACACACAAAAGCATCAACTTGAACCCTTTGGTTAATAACATGCAGTGCACCTTACATTTGATGGTCTTAGGGGAATTCGGTAATTAAATGAGGTCAACTAACATTCAAACAATGGGAGAGCTAAGATTACTTTTATTTCCTCGTAGAATCACAACATGCCAATTTGTGTCAGAAGGACTTTCTCATTTAAAGAGATCACTTACAAGATCTAACTAAAACACAAGATCTAATAAAAACAAAGCTCAGGATCAAAATAACTGCTCAATAAAAAAATCTAAGAATAAACTTTTATGAAATGTATCTTTCCGGATGAGAGCTGTGCGATCAGCAAGTGCTGTGTTACATTATAATAGTCAACTTTTTTTGTTTCCTCCATTTCATATCTCCTCAACCTCTCATTAGTGTCTTGCACTACTTAGTGCCCTCCATAATGTTTGGGACAAAGACCAATCATTTATTTATTTGCCTCTGTACTCCACAATTTGAGATGCGTAATAGAAAAAAAATCACACGTGGTTAAAGTGCATATTGTCAGATTTTATTAAAGCTTATTTTTATACATTTTGGTTTCACCATGCAGAAATTACAGCTGTGTTTATCCATAGTCCACCCATTTCAGGGCACCATACTGTTTGGGACACATGGCTTCACAGGTGTTTGTAATTGTTCAGGTGTGTTTAAATGCCTCCTTAATGCAGGTATAAGAGAGCTCTCAGCACCTAGTCTTTCCATCACCTTTGGAAACTTTTATTGCTGTTTATCAACATGAAGACCAAAGTTGTGCCAATGAAAGTCAAATAAGTCATTATGAGACTGAGAAACAAGAATAAAACTGAGAGACAACAGCCAAACCTTAGGCTTACCAAAATGAACTGTTTAGAACATAATTAAGAAGAAAGAGAACACTGGTGAACTTGCTAATCGCAAAGGGCCAAAGAAGACTTCCACAGCTGATGACAGAATAATTCTCTCCGTAATAAAGGAAAAAAACCCAAACACCTGTCCGACAGATCAGAAACACTCTTCAGGAGTCAGGATTTGTCAATGACCAATGTCCGCAGAAGACTTCACAAACAGAAATACAGAGGCTATGCTGCAAGATGCTAACCACTGATTAACCGCAAAAATAGGATGGCCAGGTTACAGTTTGCCAAGAAGTACTTAAAAGAGCAATCACAGTTCTGGAAAAAGGTGTTGTGGACATATGAGACGAAGATTAACTTATATCAGAGTGATGGCAAGAGCAAAGTATGGAGGAGAGAAGGAACTGCCCAAGATCCATAGGATACCACCTCATCTGTGAAACATGGTGGTGGGGGTGTTATAGCCTGGGAATGTAAGGCTCCTGAAGGTACTGGTTCACTTATCTTCATTGATGGCACAACTGCTGATGGTAATAGCATAATTAATTCCGAAATGTATATCTGCTCAAGTTCAAACAAATGCCTTTAAACTCATTGGTCAGAAGGATCTTGACCCAAAACGTCACCCATTCCTTCTTTCCATCCTTCTGCCTCACCCGCTGAGTTACTCCAGCATTTTGTGTCTACCAATGATCCCAAACATACTGCTAAAGCTACATTGGAGTTTTCCAAAGCTAAAAAATGGTCAATTCTTGAGTGGCCAAGTCAATCACCCGATCTGAACACAATTGAGCATGCCTTTTATATGCTGAAGAGAAAACTAAAGGGAACTAGCCCACAAAACAAACCCAGCAACTAGTGATGTTCATGAATCACAGACTTCAATGGACAATAGGTGCAGGAGTGAGCCATTTGGCCCTTCGAGCCAGCACCGCCGTTCCATTTGATCATGGCTGATCATCCATAATCAGTATCCCGTTCCTGACTTCTTGCCATATCCCCTGACCTCATTCTTTAAGAGATCTATCTAACTCTCTATTGAAAGCATCCAGAGAACCGGCCTCCACCGCCCTCTGAGGCAGAGAATTCCACAGACTCACAACTCTCTATGAGAAAAAGTGTTTCCTCGTCTTCGTTCTAAATGGCTTACCCCTTATTCTTAAACTGTGGTGCCTGGTTCTGGACTCCCCCAACATTGGGAACATGTTTCCTGCCTCTAGCGTGTCCAAACCCTTAATAATCTTATATGTTGCAATAAGATCCCCTCTCATCTTTCTAAACTCCAGATTATACAAGCCCAGCCGCTCCATTCTCTCAGAATATAACTGTCCCGCCATCCCAGGAATTAGCCTTGTAAACGTACGCTGCACTCCCTCAATAGTAAGAATGTCCTTACTCAAATGAGGGGACCAAAACTGCACACAATACTCCAGGTGCGGTCTCACTAGGGCGCTATACAACTGCAGAAGGACCTCTTTCCTCCTATACTCAACTCCTCTTGTTATAAAGGCCAACATGCCGTTCACTTTCTTCGCCGCCTGCTGTACCTGCACGCTTACTTTAGTTGACTGATGAACAAGGACCACCAGATCATGTTGTACTTCCCCTTTTGCCAACTTGACACCATTTAGATAGTAATCTGCCTTCCTGTTTTTGCTACGAAAGTGGGTAACCTCACATTTATCCACATTAAACTGCATCTGCCATGCTCTGCCCACTCACCCAACCTGTCCAAGTCACCCTGCATTCTCATAGCATCCTTCTCACAGTTCACGCTGCCACCCAGCTTTGTGTCATCTGCAAATTTGCTAATGTTTCTTTGAATCCCTTCATCTAAATTATTGATGTATATTGTAAATAACTGCGGTCTCAGCACCGAGCCTTGTGGTACCCCACTAGTTACTGCCTGCCATTCTGAAAGGGACATGTTTATCCCTACTCTTTGTTTCCTGTCTGCCAACCAATTTTCTATCCATGTCAGCACTATACCCCCAATACCATGTGCCCTAATATTGCCCACTAATCTCCTATGTGGAACCTTATCAAATGCTTTCTGAAAGTCCAGGTACACTACATCCATTGGTCTCCCTTGTCCATTTTCCTAGTTACATCCTCAAAAAATTCCAGATTAGTCAAGCATGATGTCCCCTTCGTAAATCCATGCAGACTCGGACAGATCCTGGTGCTGCTATCCAAATGTGCGGCTATTTCATCTTTTATAATTGACTGCAGCATCTTCCCCACCACCGATGTCAGGCTAACTGGTCTATAATTCCTTGTTTTCTCTCTCCTGCCTTTCTGCATTGGAAAATTGTCACCAATGCATCCACGATTTCTAGAGCCACTTCCTTAAGTACCCTGGGATGCAGACCATCAGGCCCTTGGGTATTTATTAGCCTTTAGTCCCATCAGTCTACCCAGCACCATTTCCTGCCTAATGTGGATTTCCTTCAGTTCCTCCGTCACTCCAGATCCTCTGTCACTGGTACATCCGGCAGATTGTTTGTGTCCTCCTTTGTGAAGACGGATCCAAAGTACCTGTTCAACTCATCTGCCATTTCCTTGTTCCCCATAATACATTCACCTTTTTCTGTCTTCAAGGGTCCAACTTTGGTCTTAACTAATTTTTTCTTCTTCACATACTTAAAGAAGCTTTTACTATCCTCCTTTATATTCTTGGCTAGCTGACCTTCGTACCTCATCTTTTCTCCCTGTATTGCTTTTTTAAGTTACCTTCGGTTGCTCTTTAAACATTACCCAATCCTCTTGCTTCCCGCTCATCTTTGCTACATTGTACTTCTCTTTTATTTTTATACTGTCCCTGACGTCCCTTGTCAGCAACAGTCACCCCTTACTCCCCTTGGAATCTTTCTTCCTCTTTGGAATGATCTGATCCTGCACCTTCTGTATTATTCCAAGAAATACCTGTCATTGTTGTTCCACTGCCATCCCTGCTAAGGTATCTTTGCAGTCAACTTTGGCCAGCTCTTCCCTCGTGGCTCCATAGTCCCCTTTATTCAACTGTAACACTGACACCTCCGATTTACCCTTCTCCCTCACCAATTGTAGATTAACCTTGACCATATTATGGTCACTATCTCCTAATGACTCCTTAACCTCAAGTTCCTTTATCAAATTTGGTTCATTACTTAACACTAAATCCAGAATTGCCTTCTCCCTGGTAGGCTCCAATACAAGCTGCTCTAAGAATCCATCACGGAGGCACTCCACAAACTCCCTTTCATGGAGTCCAGTACCAGCCTGGTTGAAATCTCCCATAACAACCATAGCATTATCTACGGAGTTCAGAGATATATCATAGATTTATAAAAGAAAAGTTTTCAGAGATAGAGAGGGTTGGGACCAAAGAGACATTTAAAAACAAGATGAAAATGTTCTAGCCAGCAATACCGTTTTTTTTCAGTCAAGGTTGGTTAGGCAGAATATTTAATGGGAAAAATAAGCTGTGTAAATCAGGCCTACAGACACCTGAATAGTTTATGCTCTTGGAGGATAGAAGTTGAGAGTCAGACAAAGAGTGCATCAGAATAATGAAGGCAAGAGAACATAAAATATAGAAGTGGCAGTACGAACGTGGCCCCTCAACATTGCCTGTCCATCTATCCATAAGATCATAGGCAATCCTATTTCTTAATCCTAGTACATTTCCTGCCTGAACTCTATTCTACCTTGATATTCAAAATTCAATCCATTTTAGTCTTGACGGCACTCAATACTTGAGCAATCTCAGCCCATTTGATTAGAGATTTTTAAACCTGCGTAGACATTTCTCCGCCTCTCATATCTAAATAGTCTCCCATAATCCTGAGACAATGTTTGTTAAATTTAAATTTTGCACCGAATTGAGGCAATCTCTTTCATTTACTTTCAATCTCTTTCATGCCTCTCAGAATCTAGGTCAGTCTTTTATTCTTCAAAGCTATTACATCTAGCTACCTAGTGTAGCGGCAGATTTTTATATCGTTCAAGAGATTACTCCCTCTAGCCACTCAAGAGACAACATGGCTTTAGGAGAATGTCACAATAAGCATGTGAGCTTTCCGTGAGACTTTCAAAGCTTCACATAAGATAAATCTTCATAACAGTCTTTTGATTAATAGTTTCTTTATTGTTGAAGAAAAACAGTAAGATATTCATCCGACCTGTACACTTTAATCTTCGTAAAACTCCAGCATATCGCTTTTAAATGGTAGAAAACTCCTCGTGTCTCAGCAAAACTCCACTTGGTCGAAGGGTGTTCCTTCTGCCATGTAGCTCTAAAAACTAAACTAAAACTAAGCTTCTGCGCAAGAAACCCAGCAGCAAACACGCCCCTGAGCACGTAATAAATCCCACTCACATAATTACGGGTAGACTGAAATTTAAAGACAAATGCCATAATTAATGACACACAAAATAAGCCAAATGGCCACTACGCCTAGAATAACTGATAATTTATTGTATTAATCACTGTATATTTACTGTGTTGTTTCATTAAAGTGCCTCTAAAGCTACAGCAAGTAAGAATTTAATTGTTCCATTGCTGATGCGTATGATCATTTAGAATCCTTGACCCTTGTCTCCAGTGAATATTGGGGAAAATTCCTCAGCCACTTTTCATGGGACAGCCATCTCATCCCGAGAAAATATATCCTACACAAGGCATATACAGTCTTTATTCTCCAGCATCATTCTAGTAAATCTCTTCACCCACACAGCCTTTGTGAGCCAAGGCACTGTGGATTAGAAGTCTCTTTGGCTGCTGGTAACATCATAACTAATCTGAGCCTGGCTTGAAGTGATAGCTGCTGAAGCATTTTCAGCAGCTCGGTAGTTAATAAATTAATCCCCCTCTCCCCAAAAAACTCACCCACTTTGTCGCTGGATCCAGTGTTCCAACTAATTGTTGCATCATTATCACATCAGTCATAGAGAAGGATAGGGAAGGGTTTCAGTAGGGTTAAGAACTTCAAATTCAGTGATTTTAAATTAATGACATGAATTTAATTTGAGTATAAGATATAGGAGTAGTACGCCATTTTGCCGCATAGAACTGTTTTGCCATTCAATACGCTGCATGGTATTTGACCACAGCTCCATGCTCCCGTTCAAACCCCATTATCCTCAAGTGCCGATATCTATATTAAATTTGAATATACTTAATGACTCAGCATCCACTGTAATCTGGGATGGAAAATTCCAAATATTCATTGTCTTTTGACTCGGAAAATTCTTCATCATTTCAGCCTTACGTGATTGACTCACAAACTGTGTCACAAGTTCTAGATTTCTCACCTAGGCAAACATTCCCCCAATGTCTAGCCTGTTAATGGTGTTTGTAACCTTGAATATTTCCATGAGATCATCTCTTATTCTCCCAAAGTCATGTCAGTCTATTCTGCCCAATCTTTCCTCGTAGGACATTCCATCTTCTCAGGACTTAATCTAGGGGACATTTGCCGCATTACTCCAAAGCTCTAAAGCGTCAAAGCAAAACATCTTTATTCATTGTTCACTTTTCATAAAATAGGTTGCCTTTCTAACTTCTCTTGGATCTGCATAGCCATCTAACATTTAAATAATACTAGACCAAGGGGTACCTGTTGGGTCCTGTCCCCTCAATGCGCGGTTGCGGCCTGCGGCAACGCAACACGGCGCAGCACAGCACAACGCCACGCACTCCCCCCCCCCCCCCAGCGATATTATATTAATATTATTAATTCGCTCCTTTTACCCCATCCCCCGCCCTAGCCACGCACGCATAGCCCCCAACTGCGCAGGCGCAGCTGGGGGGGGGGGGGGGTAGAGAGGGTGAAGGGGGTAAAGGGGGAGGGGGGTAGAGAGGGAGGGGGTAGAGTTTGAAGGGTAGGGTGGGGGCGTGCGGCATCACAGGGGAGGGCTGCTTCCCAAACGCAATACTCCATCACTCACCCATAGGTCCCAATACTCACCACTCCGTAGAGAGGGAGGGGGGAGGGGGGGGCAGAGAGGGGGGGGGGGCACAGAGAGGGAGGGAGGGGGGTACAGAGAGGGAGGGGGGAACAGTGGGGGGGGGGATCAGATTGGGAGGGGGGGAGCAGAGTGGGAGGGGGGGGAGCAGAGTGGGAGGGGGGGAGCAGAGTGGGAGGGGGGGAGCAGAGTGGGAGGGGGTAGAGTCACCGGGCGGCGACCCCAGGACCAAGGACTGCGAGTTCGGCGACTCCAGTACAGGGCCCAACTTCATCTCCGGGCTCGTTCTTTCTGCATCTTTTGAATAACCGGGGGGAAGAGGTTGGGGGGGGTGACATCACACGAAGCACGTGGATGGTTCTCTGCCTGAGGCGGCGCCCAGCCGACCTATTGTGACGTCATCAGCGAGAGCTGCTCGTTTAAATTCAAAGTCTTTTGATATTTTTCAACATTTTCAGTAATGTCGAGAAATAAAGCATGCCATTTTCAGGTAAGGTGATTTTGGACTCGACGGGAAAAATGTCGACCGGAATATGTAAACACATCTACACACGTACAAGATCAGACTTAATAAGTATGTGATATGATATGATTTCCCATCCTATAAGAATGGATAACCTCTCATTTCTCCTCATCTAAGTCCAAGTATTATATTTTTGCCCAGTGACCCAATATATCTTTGCAGATATATGTCTTCACACGCTATCTTTGCCTCTTCGGCAGACATGGGAATTTTTGAAGAAGGTTCCCAACCTGATATGTCACTCTGTCCATTTCCCTCCACAGATGCTCCCTGCCCCCCTGAGTTTGTCCAGCAGTTTATTTTTTATTATGCTCAAATGTTATACTCAACCGCTTCATCAAATTCATCAATACAGATTGTAAATAGCTAAGGCCCTAGCACTAATGCCCGAGACATCTAACTTTTTCCCCTACAAAGATGATCCAATTATCCTTACTCTCAGTTCTAATTGTCGATCCATGCTAAAGTATTACCATCAAACCCATGAGCCCACATCTTAATAACCTTTTATGAGACACCTTTCTCGATGAAAGTAGTCATATTTAGTGTTTTGTTGCATATCCTTTGCATGCAATGACTGCTTGAAGTCTGAGATTCATGGGCATCACCAGTTGCTGGGTGTCTTCTCTGGTGATGCTCTGCCAGGCCTGTATTGCAGCCATCTTTAGTTTATGCTTGTTTTGGGGGCTAGTCCCCTTCAGGTTTCTCTTCAGCACATAAAAGGCATGCTCAATTGAGTTCAGATCACTTGATTGACTTGGCCACTCAAGAATTTACTATTTTTATCTTTGAACATCTCCTTTGTTGCTTTAGGAGTAAGTTTGGGATCATTCTCATTGGGACCACCGGGCAGTCACGGTGGCGCAACGGTCGAGTTGCTGCCTTACAGCGAATGCAGCGCTGGAGATCCGGGTTCGATCCCGATTACGGGTGCTGTCTGTACAGAATTTGTACGTTCTCCCCGTGACCTGCATGGGTTTTTTCAGAGCTCTTCGGTTTCCTCCCACATTCCAAAGACGTACAGATTTGAGGGTTAATTAGCTTGGTAAATGTAAAAATTGTCCCTAGTGGGTGTGGGATAGTGTTAATGAGCCGGGATCACTGGTCGGCGCGGTCCTGGTGGGCCGAAGGGCCTGTTTCCGTGCTGTATCTCTAAATTGTCTTGCTGTAGAATGAACTGTAGGCCAATGAATTTTGAGGCATTTGTTTGAACTTGAGCAGATAGGATGTGTCTATGCACTTCAGAATTCATTATGCTAGTACCATCAGTAGTTGTATCATCAATGAAAATAAGTGAGCCAGTACCTTCAGCAGCCATACATGCCCAGGCCATAATACCCCCACCATCGTGTTTCACAGATGAGGTGGTATGCTATGGATCTTGAGCAGTTCCTTCTCTCCTCCATACTTTGCTCTTGCCATCACTCTGATATAAGTTAATCTTCGTCTCATCTGTCCACAAGACCTTATTTCAAGAACTGTGGTTGCTCTTTTAAGTACTTCTTGGCAAACAGTAACCTTCCCATCCTATTTTTGCGGCTAAGTGCGGTTTGCTTCTTGCAGTGTAGCCTCTGTATTTCTGTTCATGAAGTCTTCTGCGGACAGTGGCCATTGACAAATCCACACCTGACTCCTGAAGAGTTCTTTCCTATCTCTCTGACGGGTGTTTGGGGATTTTTCTTTATTATAGAGAGAATTCTTCTGTCATCAGCTGTGGAGGTCTTTCTTGGCCTGCCAGTCCCTTTGCGATTAGTAAGCTCACCAGTGCTCTCTTTCTTCTTAATGATGTTTCAAACAGTTGATTTTGGTAAATCTAAGTTTTGGCTGATGTCTCTAACAGTTTTATTCTTGTTTCTCAGTCTCATAATGGTTTAATTGACTTTCATTGGCACAACTTTGGTCCTAATGTTGATAAACAGCAATAAAAGTTTCCAAATGTGATGGAAACACTGGAGGAAAGACTAGGTGCTTAGAGCTCTCTTATACCTACATTAAGGAGGCAATTAAACACAGCTGAGCAATTACAAACACCTGTGAAGCCATATGTCCCAAACACTATGGTGCCCTGAAATGGGGGGGACTATGTATAAACACTGATGTAATTTCTGCATGGTGAAACCAAAATGTATAAAAAATGGCCTTTATTAAAATCTGACAATGTGCACTTTAACCACGTGATTTTTTTTCTATTACAAATCTCAAATTGTGGAGTACAGAGGCAAATAAATAATGATGGGTCTTTGTCCCAGACATTATGGAGGGCATTGTATCTAAACTACACTTTAGGAAACAGGGGTCCCCCTCTTCCATTATAGATGAGGGTCTCACTGGGGTCTCCTTGATATCACGCAGCTCCTCTCTTGCTCCCCATCCCTACATTCGTAACAAGGACAGAGTCCCCCTTGTCCTCGCCTTCCACCCCATCATCCGTCGCATACAGCATATAATCCTCCAACATTTTCGCCACCTCCTACGGGATCCCACTACTGGCCACATCTTCCCATCGCCACCCCTTTCTGTTTTCCGCAGAGACCGTTCCCTCTGCAACTCCCTGGTCAAATCGTCCCTTCCCTCCCCAGGTACTTTCGCCTGCAACCGCAGGAGATGCAACACCTGTCCCTTTACCTCCACCCTCGACTCCACCCAAGGACCCCGACTGTCTTTTCAGGTGAGGCAGAGTTTCACTTGCACCTCCTTTAACCTCATCTACTGTATCAATTCAATTCAATTCAAGTTTAATGTCATTGCACAAATACAAGTATAGGTACAACGAAATGCAGTTTAGCGTCATTCGTAGTGATAGCGATATAGAAAAACAAATGCAGTGGTAGCAGTATGGAAAATAAATAAATACAGGGTACAGACAAATCTATCAGCTGGGCTCCGAGTTCAGCAGTCGGATGGTGTAGTTGAAGAAGCTGTTCTTCGTCCTACTGGTGCGGGACCTGAGGCTCCTGTACCGCCTCCCTGATGGGAGGAGGGCAAACAGTCCATGATTAGGGTGTGAGGGGTCCTTGATGATCTTCCCGGCCCGCTTCAGGCACCGTTTTCGGTGGAGGGCATCCAAGGCAGGGAGCGGGGCACCGATGATGTACTGGGCGGTTTTCACCACCCGTTGTAGTGCCTTCCTGTCTGCCACGGTGCAACTGCTGTACCATACCGTAAAGCAGGTGGTCAGGATGCTTTCGATGGTGCAGCGGTAGAAGTTCGTCAGGATCTGGGGGGACAGGTGGGCTTTTTTGAGCCTCCTCAGAAAGTAAAGGCGCTGCTGTGCCTTTTTGATTAGCTTTGAGGTGTTGAGGGACCAGGACAGATCCTCCGAGATGTGTACCCCGAGGAATTTGTAGTTGGAGACCCGCTCCACCTCAGTCCCGTTTATATGGATGGGGGTGTGTCTGCCCCCTCTGTTCTTCCGAAAGTCAACAATTATTTCCTTCGTCTTCTGGGAGTTGAGGACGAGGTTATTGTTGGCACACCAGGTAGTCAGGTGCTGGACCTCCTCCCTGTAGGCTGATTCGTCATTATCACTGATCAGTCCTACCACCGTGGTGTCATCGGCAAATTTTATGATGGCGTTGGAGCCATACTTGGGGATGCAGTCATGCGTGAAGAGGGAGTAGAGGAGAGGGCTGAGCACACAGCCCTGTGGCACGCCGGTGTTCAGTGTTATAGCGGAGGAGGTGAGGTTGTTGACCCTAACAGACTGTGGTCTGTTAGTGAGGAAATCCAGTGTCCATTTGCAGAGGGAGGTGGAGATGCCAAGACCGCTGAGTTTGGTGATCAAGCTAGCGGGTATGACAGTGTTAAAGGCAGAGCTGAAGTCAATAAACAGCAGCCTGATGTAGGTGTTGTTGCTGTCCAGGTGGGTCAGGGCAGAGTGTAGGGCCGTCGATATGGCGTCCTCTGTAGACCTGTTTGTCCGGTAGGCAAATTGGTGGGAGTCCAGTGTGGGGGGGAGGTTGGCTTTGAGGTGAGCCAGGATCAGCCGCTCAAAGCACTTAGCGATGACAGGGGTGAGTGCCACTGGCCGTTGAGACTCCCTGTCGCTGATTGTTTGGGCACTGGCACAATGGTAGATGTCTTGAGGCAAGTGGGGACGACACCCTGGGCCAGTGACAGATTGAAAATGTCAGTGAGGACCAGGGATAGTTGTCCAGCACATGCCCTGAGCACCCGCCCGGGGATGCCATCGGGGCCGGCACTGTTCCAGGTGTCAACTGTACATCGACGAGACCAAGCACAAGCTCGGTGATCGTTTAGCTTAACATCTCCGCTCCATCCGCCTTAACCTATCTGATCTCCCTGTTGCTCAGCACTAACTCCCCCTCCCATTCCCAATCTGACCTTTTTGTCCTGGGCCTTCTCCATTGTCAGAGTGAGGCCCAGCGCAAATTGGAGAAACAGCACCTCATATTTCACTTGGGTAGCTTACACCTCAGCGGTATGAACATTGACTTCTCTAACTTTAAATAGCCCTTGCTTTCCCTCTCTCTCCATCCCCTCCCCCTTCCGAGTTCTCCCACCAGCCTTACTGTCACCAACTACACTCTGTCCCACCCACTCCCCTGACATCAGTCTGAAGAAGGGTCTCGACACGAAAAGTCACCCATTCCTTCTCTCCAGAGAGGCTGCTTGTCCTGCTGAGTTACTCCAGCATTTAGTGTCTACCTTCGATTTAAACCGGCATCTGCAGTTCTTTCCAACACACTTCATCTTCTCTGCTAACTGCTAAATTAATTGAACATAATTTCCCTTTCATTAAACCATACATCATCTTACTATGGTTTTCTAAGTGCTCTTACCACTCACTGCCTTGATAATGGATTCCTGCATTTCCCAACACTCGATAATAAAATAACAACCCTGCAGCTCACTTATTTGTTTCCTCCTTCATTCTCAATGAATTATTATAAAACAATGATTAGCTGTGCTTCTCCATGTTGAGGTCATGGACTTTGTTAAAGGTATGGATCACTGTCCATTGGGCACCTTAAAGACATTGTAGGTTTTGGGCATATCACAGGTGCAACAAACCCACACGTATTTTCAATCCAGTTTAGGCTGCATAATAGTGATTTGCCTAAACTAACTACTAAATAGTGTTTAAGAAGGAACTGCGGATGTTGGAAAAATGAAGGTAGATACAAATGCTGGAGAAACTCAGCGGGTGAGGCAGCATCCATGGAGAGAAGGAATAGGTGACCTTTCGGGTCGAGACGTCTGAAGAAAGGTCTTGACCCGAAACGTCACCTATTCCTTCACTCCATGGCTGCTGCCTCACCCGCTGAGTTTCTCCTGTATTTTTATCTACTAAATAGTGGTTAGTGTTTCCTAACTTAGCTTCATCTCTTATCAACTCACTGCCTTAACCAGAGCCACCCAGGAACCTCCAAAGGATTGTCATTCTAATACAGTTTCATGTTAATGACACAAGACAGAAAGATATTGCTGGCCTAATTTTAAATAGCACCAGAGTGGCACTGCATGAACACCACAAAGAGCTGGCAAAGGGAAGATGACTAAATGGAAACCTTTTGTCTTGTATACTTCAATGATGAATAGATAGGTACTGTTATTTTTATTTAATGTGCAGTGCTTTTGATATACACTGATGGAAGAAGTGGATGCTATGGATTGATCAGAGAATGAGAAATCCTGGTGGATTTAAATGACTTATCAGTCTGAAAAATTTTATTCGCTGTGTAGGTCGGCTGAAAGAGGGCATTCTGCTCAGTTGATAATCTTGTTTGAAATTCTTTATGTCTAGATGCCCGGCCGGATTCAGCCAGATTGTATCCTACGGTGAAGGAGTGGTTTGTGTATCCAGGGAACTCACTCCAGCAGCCAGATCTTATACGAGCTTTGCCACCAGAACTACCAGGTACTCCTAGCCTATGACTGTGTGTTTTGACCAATTTAGCAAACAAATAAAAACAGCCCAGATTAGTTACAACACCTTAAGTGTCTCCAGGATGACATTGCTGCATTGTACAACTAACAAAGTACCTTTGAACTGGAATCACTATTGTATGAAAATGTGGCAGCCAGATTACAAGATCCCACAAAGACCTCTGAGACACATGATCAGTTATTTCCTTTTTGCTATGGTATTGATTGAATCCATCAATGAGAACTAGATCTGTTATATTGACGGTTACACAAAAAGCTGGAGAAACTCAGCGGGTGCAGCATCATCTAAGGAGTGAAGGAGATAGGCGACGTTTCGGGTCGAGACCCTTCTTCAGACATTGCCTGCAGAATTTGGAGCAGTGCTCCTCAATGGAAGCAAGCCACTTGAGTAGGAAAATGTTCACTGAAGACGTTAGTATCAATAATAAACCAAATCCTTATTTGCAGGAGGAATTCCAGATTTACAAACCTTATGGCTAACAGAAGGACCCGCAGTTGAGAAGTTACGTTACCGGATGTTTCTCGCATGTTTTGGCTTACAAGATTTTGTTCAGGAGTTTATTCATCTGGAGCTTCCCTCGACTGCAGTAGTTTGCTGCCTGCTGCTCTATATGACGCTGCAGGTAAGGAGAAGAATCGCTTGTTTCAGTCATGGCAATAATGCCATGAAAACCTTGTGTTTATGAGATTGCGTGTTTACCACTCATAAAAGTGAAGTATTTTAGTCACTGAAAGTAAATGTTAATATAATTATAAATGATTTGAATATGATTTCAAAATAGAAGTGAACATTCCAGAATTCCACTTCTAGAATGAATTATTTCAATGTGTAAATTAGGTCCTGATCCTAACCCAGAAGTGTAAAGGAAATATTTTGACTATGTCCTTAAAGTGACCAACAGCTTTTTTCTGTGTTCTTTTTCTGATTGCTACTGCCCATACATCCTATACACATCAAATCATATACTGCTTAATATTTTTGTAGATAGGAAAATGATTGTATTGAATTCAGAAGGACCGGAGAAGGCAATTTATCCTCATGAGCCTACTCCACCATTCAATATGACCCTCTGCTTTGATCTAACTTTTTGATCCAAGACTTTTTGCTGTTTATGTATTTAGAAATTAATTGCCATACATCTTAAGAATATTTAGTGACTTTGTCTTCACTGCGTGCTGTGAATTCTACAGGATCCAGATATACAAATCTTGTGGCTGTAAAAGGGTCAACAGTTGAGGAATTGCATTCCATTTGAATGAAGAAATTTCACCTGATCCAAATGTCTAACCTGGTATTCGGAGGCTGTGACCCCTGGTTCCACTCACCCCACCTTGTAAACACACTCCCGTGATCTTACTAGTAAGACCCTGCTAGAAGAATGTATATTTTAATGAGATCTCCTCATATTCATCCAGGTAGAGAATACAGGCCGAGTCAACCTAATTGATCCTCATGCAATAGTTAGCAATGTTACAAAATTTTGAGATTTAAAAAATCAAGTCTGCAATTTATCCCATCAGATAAAGCATAAAAAGAAGTTTAATTTGACACCTAATTTACTTTCATACCTTCAGTATTAAGAAAGTTATGGCCATTTTCATACTCGGAAATTAGCATCTTGCTCCCCATTGCCTTTCAATTGACTTAATCAAAAGCTGTGATCTGGAAAAGTTAAAAGCCCATAACTTTCTTAAAAATTAAGAGAACTCAATGAAATTTTCAGTTATTATAGATTGAAGCATTCTGAAACAAATATGAAACAATCTTACTTGGATGACCTGAAATTAAAGCATATAATTAGTTAGTTAGCTAATTGTAGCTAATTACAAAATTCAATGAGTAGATCTAAACATCTATCCATTTCTTAAGAAAAGATAAACTTTTTTTAAATTGCCTAAGTGTCCAAATAACATTCACACAATAAAACATAATTTTTAAATCTCAGTTTCATGAATTTCTGGGCCAAATGGAAGGAATTTAGTATTTGATTCCTGTAAATTAATGGCCATTTAAATCAACTAGCGAGTGGGTTTTAGTAGAATGCGGTGGATTAGAACGTTGCGGTTAGCGGTGAAGTCGGGAGGAAAAATGTTGTTTGTTCATACATTTTTTGGGACCCCTTTTCGCAACATAAAAATATTATTAAAGCCTCCCGAAAAACCAACTTTTAATATAAAAATAAACTACCTTTTTTTCTCCCCTACGCAAAATCCTTCCGGTTGTCGGTGCTCACGGCTTTTGAAGGTAATTTTTAAATTACTCTAGTTAATAAATTATTTAGAGTAATTTAAAAATACCTTCATTCATGAAATGTCGGAGCGATTTTTCTTCCGCATCGAAATCGCCCGACTTTCATCGATTTTCCAGGTCTGTTGAAAAACGGCTCTTTAAGCCCGCCCCCCTCTGAAAGGCGCCAAAGTAGCACACACGGGGAGCGGCAGAACTGCAGCGCTGCTCAAGGTAAGTTTTGCAACATACCTACAATAGTACTGCTATCTTGGGAATCAGTCTGGTAAACATTTGTTACACTCCGCAATGGCAGATATACAGTGCATTCAGAAAGTATTCAGACCCCTTCACTTTTCCCCACAGTTTGTTACGTTACAGCCTTATTCTACAAATGGATTAAATTCTCTTTTTTGTAAATCAATCTACACACATTACCCCATAATAAAAAAGCAAAGGTGTACCACCGCCCCAGTCTGAGGTCCTGAACGCTGTGGAGCAGGTTTTCATCAAGGATCTCCCTGAACTTGCTCCGTTCATCTTTCCCTTGATCCTGACTAATCTCCCAGTTCCTGCCGCTGAAAAACATCCCCACAGCATGATGCCGCCACCACCATGCTTCACCGTAGATAAGGTATTGGCCAGGTGTTGAGCGGTGCCTGGTTTTCTCCAGACGTGACACTTGGCAATCAGGCCAAAGAGTTCAATCTTGGTTTCATCAGACCAGAGAATCTTGTTTAGGTGCCTTTTAGCAAAGTCCACATGGGCTATCATGTGCCTTTTATTGAGGAGTGGCTTCTGTCGGGCCACTCTACCATAAACGCCCGATTGGCGGGGTGTTGCAGATATTGTTGTTCTTCTGGAAGGTTCTCCCATTTCCACAGAGGAACTCTGGAGCTCTGTCAGAGTGACCATCAGGTTCTTGGTCACCTACCTGACCAAGGCCCTTCACCCCCGTTTGCTCAGTTTGGCTGGGCGGCCAGCTCTATGAAGAGTCCTGGTGGTTCCAAACTTCTTCCATTTAAGAATGACGGAAGCCACTGTGCTCTTCGTGACCTGCAATGCTGCAGACATTGTTTTATACCCTTCCCCAGATCTGTGTCTCGACAAAATCCAGTCTCGGAGGTCTACGGACAATTCCTTTGTTTTCATGGCTTGTTTTTTGCTCTGACATGCACGGTCAACTGTGGGACCTTATGTAGACAGGTGTGTGTCTTTTCAAATCATGTCCAATCAATTTAATTTACCACTGGTGGACTCCAATCAAGTTGTAGAAACATCTCCAGGATAATCAATGGAAACAGGATGAACCTAAGCTCAATTTTGAGTGTCCTAGGAAAGGGTCTGAATACTTATGTAAATGTGATATTTCAGTTATTTCTTTTTAATTACTTTGCAAAAATTTCTAAACACCTGTTTTTGCTTTTTTATTATGGGGTATTGTGTGTAGATTGATGATTTAAAAAAAAAAAAATTAATCCATTTTAGAATTAGGCTGTAACGTAATAAAATGTGGAAAAAATGAAGGGGTCTGAATATTTTCTGAATGCACTGTATATATTTTCGTAAGTAAGGACTGACAGTATGTATTGTGTTGCATACAATCCTCTAAATGTGGTCTCGTTAAGGACCTGTAGAATAGTTGTAAGACATTCTCGGTCCTGTACTCAAATCCTTTTGAGTGCAGTCCAATATACCATTCCGGCTGCATTATCTGCTTGCTGCACTTGCCTGTTTACTGTCACTAACTGCTGTACTTTTGTATAGATCCACTTTTGTATACTTTTTAAAATCATTTAAATAGTACTCTAAATTACCGTTTTGCTAAAACCAAAGTGGATAATATATTCACAGCTTGAACCAGCCAGTCCAGTCACTCAATTTTCGTCCAGTCACTCAACATATCTAAATTACCTTGAGTCTGCTCAGGCACGCAGACACACCGTGAAAATGAGCAGGCAATTTTAATGAGATTTTAGTAATTTAAATAAAAGGAGGAAATCCCCAAATGACTTGGGGACAGAGTTGTAAATGCAATAGATAACTATATCAAGACTAAATTTGTTCGGGGAAGCCACAGGAAGTAGTGTAGATCTTGATGTTATGTGCACTAGTTAGTCTGCAGTAAATGAAGTCCATGGCACCTTTTGGGAAGTATAACATAGAATGCTTGAGATCAAAATAATCCTGTGGCAGATTGGAGAAGGGCGCCAGTGCTTTAAATGTATTCCATTGTTTGTTTCAGGTCACCACGTTATGTGTGGAAGACCTAGATGCATTTTTGGCTCAAGTTGTATGTATCCGTGATAAACCAGCTGACCATCTCGCTCAAATACAGGTATGTATTGCATACAGTCTCCAGCTCGACCCTGATTCTTTATATTTTGCCTTTCCTAGTTTTTAGAGCACAAAATCGATGTTATCATCCATTGAATAATTCTATCTCTATACTTACTTTGGAATCGAGAGCCAGAGTATATAGGTTTAAGGTGAGTGGGCAAGGAGTTAATAGGAACCTGAGGGGTAACTTTTATACAAAGGGTGGTGGGTATATGAGACGAACTGCCGGAGGACGTAGTTGAGGCAGGTACTTTCGCAATTAGTATTATGGGTAAAACAGATGAACTTGGAGCTTTGATTAGTTGCTAGAAGTATGATGTTATTGTCATTACCGGATGTGATTGCAAGAGGGACAGGACTGGCAGATCAACATTCTAGAGTTTCGCTTTTTCGGACATGATAGAGAAGGAGGTAAAAGTGGTGGAGGAGTTGCATTACTATTCAGGGAGAATGTCACAGTTGGACTTGCAAGGTGGCCCACCATTCTCTCTCAGCATGATAACCAGGGGTGGACCATAGTTGGCTTTCATACATCAAAGGAAGAAAATAATGGTTAATCATAATTTATTTTTATCATAATTTATTTTGCAGTGAGATCGCAATCTCTGTTGCTTTAGGCCTATCTGGAGGCTACATTTGCAGGGCTATTGGAACGGAGCAGGCATTGCGACCAATTGAGTTGCTCTTTTCATGAAATGGCAAGAGGCTGGAGGGACAGAAACACCACCTCCTCTGTGTGCTTTTATGATGTGACATAAGTATATGGAAACGATGTAGTCTCCACCACCATTATGAAGGATTCGCTGGAAGTATATATGGTGTAATAGACCGTACAAGAGTGTGGCAGAATGCGTGGATACTTTGTGAATCAGTCATTTGGTGACAAACATTCGTTCAGCACACTTTCTAAATGCCTTTGTGGTTAGTTGTGTTTGAGTCAATAAGCCATGCTTCAGCTGTCATTGCTAATCATTAAGTAAAGTGCTGTTACTGGAATTTTGAAAATGCAGGAGCTGCTTCTTGTGGGTTTGCTAACCTGTATGAGGCTGGGGAGAGTAAGATATCTTCTTCCATGATATGGGGGATCCAAAATAATCTTACTGGCTTCAAACTAGATGTCACAACCATCTGAGAACCTCCCCCCTCCCCGTCCCACTCCCACTCCTACTCCCACTCACCAAATATCCTAATCCTCTGAAGAGAGCTTGATCAAAATCATTAGATTTTGTGATTATGTATATTTTTGTATTAAATAATGTAAGGATCTCTTTTCCTTGGTGAAAAGGTTACCCCACAGTATATAGGTTTAAGAATGCTTTGTCACCCAAAAATTGTGCAAAAAAATCTGAATCCATTTGAAAAGTGTATGGATGAACCTGCATGGTTTCAGACCAAGAGTTAAGAAATAGGACTAGGCATGAAGATTAGGTCTTTAGAAGTGTTTCGATCTGAAACGTCACCTATTCCTTTTTTCCAGAGGTACTGCCAGACCTGCTGAGTTACTCCAGCATTTTGTTCCCATCTTATTGGGCAAGATAGCTCTGTCAGCCAGCATCAAATGACTTCCTGTATGGATAGGTTCTGATGATGATAAAGGGAAATTAGATGTAACTACTGGCAGAATGTTGCAAGCAAATGGCTACATTATGGCTCCATCCTACAGTTTAAAAGCTTCTGTCTACTTATATGAGAGACCGTTAACATGGAGAAAAGTTGTTTTGTAAACGGGGTGTTTTAAGGTGTAACTACAAAAATTGGTTAATTATCCAGAACTTCCAAGGCACACGCCAGCTTTTTTGAAGCCTGCAATAATGAGTGAAGTTTCTGTTGTAAGGCAGCTGAGCTTTGACTCCTGCCTTTTTTTGCATAGTGTGTTACGGGCAATCACTGCAGCACGCACGACTCAATATGACACGTGGAAAGTTTGCCTCCAGAGGATTCTCGTTGCTGGAGTGAGGACGGATGAACAGTGAATGCTGTACATCTATCACCCATACCAAATACGGCAGTGAAATAATAAAGTAAAGTGTGAAACCTGCCAGTGAAATATGCTATAAGGACTTAGCACTTAATTTGTGTAATGTTAATGCCATTTAGTTTTATTCCCCAACCTTTACGGTGAGTTAACTGGCTCATTTTAGAATTGGAAATGTAAATTTTACTCCCCCACCCCCACTTCAGTTCAAGCAAAAGCAAACCCTTTCATTAACAACATTTGCCCCATGCAATCCTTCATTTGAACTGCACACATTCCATCGTGCTAGAGTGGGTAATTTATAATGAGGACATCATGCTGTTTGGGGGAAGTGGTTCTCATTAAAATCTGACAGTGGCTCAACAGATCTGGATACACCAGAGCTTGTTATTGTTAGTATCTGGAAAACTTAACCCCTCCCCCCAATCATTTTAAAACAAATAATCTGCAAACCAGTCGGACAGTATTACCAGTTAAATGTCCGGTGAATGTTTAAGGAGGCTTGTGCAGCACGGGGTAAGGCTGACAGTTAGTCAATTGGACGGTATCAGATTGCTCTTTGGAACTGGCCTGTGTCAGCAGCGGCAGGTGCTGCCTGAGGGAGGGCCTGGCCTGCAGCAAATCGGGAGCGGTCCGTGCACCTGCCTGTCATCTGCCGCGGTTCCTGCGCACCTGTTGGGTCCTGGGGAGGAGGTGGGGGTCCTATTGTTGCACGTGGTCTGGAATGCAGCAACACAAAAATGTCTTGCATCTGCCGCCAGTGTGCATCTGTCGGTCATCATTGCATGTGATGAAGATGGACCAATGTTTCCAACATGTGCGTTTGCTCAGAGTTAACTTGCGTACATTGTGAGCTATGGGCAGAGAGAATGATAAGGACTGATGTGTACAGTTGTACGTGAATAAAGAGACTGATACAGGAGTGGCAGTAGACAGACATAGAGGAAGAGACATGAACATACAGATGCGTGTGTTTGTGGAGAGGGTGATACATGGGCATGGACATGCAGTTATAAGAGGGAGCTAAACAGGTATGTTGCTTGCAACAATAACAGCAATAAATGTACATTATTTTAAGTAAAATATCTTTAATCGCATGTTACTGGACTGAACGTCACTCCCTTGATCATGTATCTGTGCACTGTGGATGGCTCGATTGTGATTATGTATTGTCTTTACACTGACTGGTTAGTACACAACTAAAGCTTTTCACTGTACCTCGGCGCACGTGACAATAAACAAAACTTCAAATTAAATTGGACCATGATAGTGCAAAAGGCAAAGGATATAGCGCAACTGTAGGAGCGCAAAGAACAAAGTGACACAGTAGGGTTGAGGTGAGGCATGCAGGCACAATCTAACAATGGGTACAGATGTCGATGTAGAGAAATTCTGTGACTAGAAACGCAAACAATGTGTATTAGCCATTTGGTTTGTTTTGTGTGTTATTAATTATGGCATGTGCCTTTAAATTTTAGACTGCCCGTTATTATGGGGATACATGACGTATTCTAGGGCCTGTTTGGACGTAAGTTTCTTGCGCAGAAACTTAGTTTTTGGTTTAGTTTTCTAACCTTTAAAGGAGTTTTCTAACCTTTAAAGCGATATGCTGGAGTTTGATGAAGATTAAAGTGTATGAGTCGGAGTGTAAGGTTGGATGTACATTACTGTTTTTCATCAACAATAAAGAATCTATTAATCTAAAGACTGTGTTATGAAGATGTATCTGTGAAGAAGCTCTGAAGGTCGCTGACGGAGAGTTCACATGCGTATTACGACATTCTCCAGAATCATGTAGTCCACTTAGTGACTAGAGGGAGTAATCTCTTGAACAATATAAAAATCTGCCGCTACACAATGCAGAGAGAGGGAGAGATACTGATATAGGAACTGTTAAACAGAAGACCCATGGAGAACTTACAGGGTTCGGACACCCCAGCGGTATGAACATATACTTTTCTAACTTCTGGTAACCCTTACTTGTGATCTTTCAGAAGAACTGAGCTTCTTTGGTTGGCACAGTAGTGCAGTAAATAGTGCTGCTGCTTTGCAACACATTTGATTTTGAACTCCAGTTCTGTCTGTGTGGAGTTTGCATGTTCTCATGACTAACTACGTGTGATTTATTTCTATTAAAAATTTTAAATTGTGGAGTACAGAGGCAAATAAATAAATGATGGGTCTTTGTCCCAAACATTATGGAGGGCACTGTATGTTCCTAATCCCACTCAAGTAATTTGAGCACCTATTTTTAGTGATAACAATTCTGGTTAAAAAATTGTCCGAAGGACATGATAATATAGAATTTCTGTCTATCTTGTCTGCACACCTCTTTGAAAGAGCTGCATAATTAGTCTGACTCTTTCTCTTGCCTTCCCTGTTCCTGCAAAAGTTTATCCTTTTGTTTATCCAATTCCCTCTTGAAGGATGCTATTGAATGGCTGTCCACCACCCTAAGTCTTTTTTTGTAAGGACTCAAAAAAAAGAATCCTCATCTTCCCTTTGATTCTTTTGTTTAAAACTGGTTACACACCCACAGTCAGTGGAAACTTTTATTCCTGTTTCTCTTCATAACTTCAGACCTTCAGAACTATTAAATCTCTTCGATGTGCCAGTAGAGTTTGTTATCTGTTTTTGAAAAGCCATAGACTGCAGATGCTGTTACCTGTATTGTTTACTCTAAACATTGGCAACAGCAGGGTCCTGCCAGGCCATCTGATAAGCTCTAAACCTAGGAATGCAGGTTATTCGGATATCACTGTACCTTAATTGGTACAGGTGACAATAAAAGACCTTTGAAACCTTTGAAGCCTTTGATTACAAAATGAACTTCTTTTGGTTAGATTCTGATTCCATTTGCCAGACCAATTTAACAACTGAAAATACGTAGTATAAATATGAATGGGGATTATTTACCATGAAGCTTTTAATCAAGTGGGCTGTAACTGGTTTCTCCACCTCTTATTATGCCCATGTAGATGATTTTAAATCCAGAATTGAGGATGTACTTGAGTCAGGTACTAGGTATAGGTTTATTATTGTCATGTGTGCCAAGGTGCAGTGAATCACTTAGTTTTGAATGCTATCCAAACATCAGATATACCATACATAAATACAATAGTCAAACTCAAATCTAATAGGCAGCGCAAGGGGGAAAGATATGGAGTGCAGAATATAGTTTTCAACATTGTGGTGCATGAGTTCCATAGACAAAGACCATTGTCCGCAATGAGGTAGCGGTGCATTGGGCAACTTTTGGAAGTTTGCACCACCAGCTCTTCCTCAGTCTGGTCATTCACATTTTTAAGCTTCTGTACTTTCTGCTGGATGGGGTCAAGGAGAAGAAGGAATGACCGGGCAGGACAAGTCTTTGATTATGTTGGCTACTTTTCTGAGGTAGCACGAAATGTAGATGGAGTCAATGGTGGAAAGTCTGATCTGTGTTTTAAAAGGGGCCACATCCACAAATCTCTTCAATTTCTTGAGGTCATTGGCAGAGCTTTTCCCAAACTGAGCTGTGATGCAGCCCAACAGTATGCTTTCTATAGTGCATATGTACATGTTTGTAAGACTCATTGGAGACATGCCAAAGTTCCTCAATCTCCTCAGGAAGTAGAGGCAAGTTGTTTGTCATATCATGTTGTTAAAGAAGGAACTGCAGATGCTGGAGATATCATATCAATCTGGTTGGTCCACAACATATCATTGGTAATATTAATGCCATGGAACTTAAAGCTCTCAACCATTTCCACTTTGTAACCACTGATACTGATTGGGGCATGTGCTCCACCATGCTTTCTGTCAATAATTATTGTTCGTGGTTCTGCCCACCACAGAGGTGGCATCTGCCAACTTGCAAGATGGAATTACAGCTGAATTAGGCCATACAGTCGTGAGTGTATATAGAGTATAGGTGACTGAGAATACACCGCCTCCATCGGGATCGTCGCCTCCAACACTACTCATATTTTCCCATCTCCACCCCTTTCCGCCTTCTGCAGAGACCATTCCCTCTGCAACTCACTGGTTAACTCATCCCTTCCCACCCACACCATCTTCTCCCCAGCAACTGTAGAAGATGCAACACCTGTCCTTATACCTCCTCCCTCGACTCTGTCCAGGGACCTCAACAGTCATTTCAGGTTAGGAAGAGGTTGACTTGCACCTCCCCCAACCTCGTCCACTGTATCCGTTGTTCAAGATGTGGAGCCTTATACATCGGCGAGACCAAACGAAGACTGGGTGACTGTTTCGTTGAACACTTTTGCTCAGTCCGCCTGAACCTACCTGATCCGCTGGTTGGTAAACACTTTAATTCCCCTTCACATTCCCACACTGACCTTTCTGTCCTAGGTCTCCTCCATTGTCAGAGTGAGGCTAAACGCAAATTAGAGGAACAGCATCTCATATTTTGCTTGGGCAGCTTACAGCATACCCAGTGGTATGAGTGTTGATTTTTCTAACTTCAAGTAACCCCTGCATTCCCTCACTCTCTATCCTCCCCCACCCAAGTTGCATCAGCTCCTCATTTTCACCCAACAAACATCTAACAATGGCCTGTTCCCTTTATCATCATTACTTTTTTGCATATCTTTCATTAATTGTTCTTTATCTTGCTAAGTCATGTTCTATATTTCTCGTTTCCCTTTCCCTTGACTTCAGTCTGAAGAAGGGCCTTGACCCAAAACGTAACCAATTCCTTCTCTCCAGAGATGCTGCCTGTCCCACTGAGTTACCCCAGCTTTTTGTGTCTATCTTCAGTTTAAACCAGCATCTGCTGTTCCTTTCTACACATCTTTGCGAGGCATTGGTATTGAGAATTATTGAGAAGAGGTGTTGTCACGCCCTCACTGATTGAGGTCTGTGGGTCAGAAAATGAAGGATTCAGTGGCAAAGGATGAAGCTGACTCCTAGTTTCAGAAGTTTGGAGATGAGTTTGGGTGGGATTATGGTATTGAAGGCAGAGCTATGGTCGATAGATAGGAGTCTAATGTAGGGGTCCTTGTTGGCTAGGTGTTCCAGAGATAGGTTTAGGGTGAGGGTGATGGTGTCTGCTGTGGACTTGTTGCGATGGTAAGCAAACTGCATCAAGGTTGGATGGGAGGCTGGAGTTAATGTGAGCCATCACCAGTCTCTTAAAGCACTTCATGATGATGGATGTCAGAGCCACTGGCCATTAGTCATTAAGGCATGCTACCTTACCTTTCTTTGGCAACAGGTTGATAGTAATTTTTTTTATGCATTTAGGGACTTCAGAATAGAGTAGTGAGATTTTAAAGAGGTCTGTGAATACCTCTGCCAGCTGATCTACACAGCTCCCGAGGACGTGGCCAAGATCTCCATCAAGATCAGTTGCTTTCCACGGATTCATTCTCAGGAAGGCCAATCTTGCATCTGCCACGGTAACCGTTGATACAGGCACACCCAAGATTGGCACACAGGGTGCTCTGGTCTGAACCTACTACTGTATCTCCTTATTTAACAGTGGATTGTCACCTTGTCGTGGTGGAGAAGCTTGTGTGGTCCTGAGATCCTGAGAGTGATGCTGTCTGGAGCTTTGCTCCTGATAGGGCCACCATAGCGGTATGGTCGAGGGGGGGGGGGGGGGGTCCCTGACAAAGAGCAATCCAAACAAGACCTCAATGGTGGAACAGGGGGAGGATAATGGCTGACTTAGTGGGAAGACGGATGAAGGCTGCAGCAGAAAAGGGTCCCCGGTCGTCTTGGACTCTATGCCACTGGATCCTGACCCAGATCTGTCAAGGACCGTGTGGTGGCTGTCTGTGCACCAGACTCCCCATGTTAAACAAAGTCACGCACAGGCGTCCTCCATATAGGGAATCCACCCTAATGACCATATGGCCCGCCGATGATTTAACAGAATAATTATACTTTTGAGGTCTTTTCAAATCTCTTCCTGGGATTCTCTATCCCATTGGAACAACTGAGCTCCTTCACTCATCATTAGTTTCATTCTAGTCAATTTGGAAGAATTCCAATAAATCAGAGAAGTAATCTTGCAGAAGTATCCTGATAGTTAAAGGATTAGGAATAGTACAATTAGAACATTGTTTTACATTATGAGAGAAGAAGAGGGATTCACGTCAGTTAGTTAGTTAATTAGTTTAGCACTAATATCTGACAGTTGACCTCAAGTTTAGAAGCTGTCAGTGGATGGAATGGCCTTCTAGACAGGAAAGTGGAGGTGAGGGGCTTGGAGCCATTTAAGATCACCAGTTTGATGCTGCAAATTATGTTCAGAATCTTTCTGAAAGTATGATTGAAAACAGTTAGAATGGCTTCCCATATCCACATTTATTTTGTGATTTGAACACTCATAATGTTAAGCTGTTTCTTTCACTTCAAGGAACCTTATTTTTAATGGAGTAAAATGACCAAAAGCACGTCAACTATTTAGATCAGCGTTTCGCAACCTTTTTACCCCTGCGGATCCCTTGAAATAATTTTCATGTCTCAAGGAACCCCTGAGTTGGCGGTTGCCGGGCCCGCCTCCATTTTGAGATCGCTATTTCGACCTACGTCACAAAGGGGATCCCTGGCGTCACAACGGGGACACGTCAACCGTGCCTGCACATTTGGAGGACGATTTCCGGGCCGGGTTCGTCATTTTAACATCCAGCGTTGTGTGTAGGTGAGTGCTACTGGGGGGATATTACTTTGGGGGAGAGGGACCCAACTCTTGTTCTAGTTCAGGGGTGTCAAACTCATTTTAGGTCACGGGCCGGATTGGGCAAAATACCTTAATGCGGGCTGGATCAGTCGTGCATGCGCGAACGTACGCACGCAAGTTCATACAGCTTTCGTTGCCTTCGTTTTTTCAACCTGCTGTCATGTGTCTCAGGTAGACAAAAGTGCTGAAAAAACTCAGCGGGTGCAGCAGCATCTATAGAGCGAAGGAAATCGGAAACATTTCGGCCCAAAACCCTTCTTCAGACTGGAGTCTAACTTCGATTTTCCAGCATCTGCAGTTCCTTAAACAAACATCATGTGTCTCAGTCTCTGCTATAACTACAAAGCGTTTCACTTTACGAATTTTGTTTCTTATGAAGAAGATTGCCTAGCAAGCATTAGTTTTGTGATTGGTATTAATTTACAGTCGTAGGCTTCAAGAAAGTCGTTTTGTTAGGTCTACTTCTCCGCCACCATTTTAGCGCTGGCATCCAAGAGAAACTCCTCTGGTCAGTGCGGGTTTCTGGGACGATCGGGAGACTGTGACAGAGATGCTTTGTGGTTGGCTGAGCTCTTTCCTCCACCATGCTGCTCCACACAGTGTAAAGATAAAAGTATCCACCACACATTTGAACCCAGCACCCAGCTGCTCAGCACTGCGCAACCTAACCCCGCTCAGCGCCTGCGCCCTCCTTCCCATTGGCCACAGCTGACTGCCCAGAGGGAGGTCCCTTCTCCTATTGGGCCAGCCTGGTGTCAGTCACGCGAGATGATGGCCAGCCGTTTGTCTGGCTCTCACAGCGTTCGGACCTGCCCCCCCCCCCCCCCACCCCCAAGCGGCATCTGGGGTTCGATTGGTCAGGTCGGTTGTCAGTCAAGGAGTTGTCACAATGCTGGCAGCGCACGGCCGCGGCCTCTCATCCCATATAAGGCGCGTGCGGCCGACACCTGGGACATCTGCAGCCCAATCTGGCACCAGGGATGGCTGCAGCCTGTCTGACATTGGGGAAAATCATCCCGTGGGCCGGATTGGACCCCTTCGCTGGCCGGTAGTTTGACACTGGACTCTAGTTTACACTATTTCTCTCGGAACCCCTAGCGACGTCTCGCTGAACCCTGGCGTTCCGGGGTACCCCGGTTGAGAAATGCTGATTTAGATCCTGCAACATGTATTTTTCCAGTAATGTGTATTTTTTTACATTGTGGCTGAAGTTCCACATTAGATAGCTTCTTGCTAGCTACACCCTTACAGTAGACACGTAGTATTTCCTTTGAAAGACCTGGTATTTATACAGATAATCAAGTATCTGACTGCTTGACAACATCCACTGGTCCATGTGAATGCCACTATCACTGGTCCTCTGCCCTCATTCCCTTTTAAGTACGATAGCCAAACAAAACATTGTAATGCGCAGCAGCGGGGTGAAATAAAAGCCCAAGGGCATTCAGCGTCAATTTTGAGATGCACTTGTACAGCTCCTTCCACAATGCAGGATCAGTGAGAAACAAGAGGAGCCATTAAGCCCATCTCACATTTTTGTGTTTATAGAGTAACAAATACCTCACTTCTCTTTCAAGACAGGAAGGTATCTGCAGATCAGATGAGCAGAAATAGTTCTGGGCTCTGCAGTTGCAATTCTTGATGCGCTTTGATCCTCCTCCTCCCACTTCCACATGTTAAACTCATGCACTCATGCTACTTAACCACCGTTCACTGTCTAGGTTTCGTGGTAGAAACATTTCTGAGAATAATTTCTTTAAGGAAAAGGCAATCCCAATTGAAAATAAACCCTTCAAAGAAAATGTGATCAGTGGTCTTTGTAAAGCCCCTGTCCCACGATGCAAGTTCACCCAAGAGCTCTCCCGAGTTTTAAAAAAAAATCAAACTCGTGGTAAGTACGTAGAATGTACGTAGGACCTCGTGGATGTCCCTTAGCGACTCGTAATGCGAACGGCGGTACTCGGGAAACGTGGTAACTAACGGCAGGTTAGTTAGTTACTTGGGAAACTCTTGGACATTTTTCACAGTGTTGAAAAAACTTCACGAGTTACTGCGTTTCCCGAGTACCTGCCGTTAGCATTACGAGCCGCTACGGCACATCCACGAGGTCCAAGTACCCGCTATGTACATACCACGAGTTTGATTTTTTTTTAACTCGGGAGAGCTCTTGGGAACTAGCATCGTGGGACAGGGGCTTTAGGATGAAGTCTGCATGCAAAGGAATCTGGTGACCAGCATGTCAGAGACTGGCTCCTGGGATTAGAGGGTAATCTAAGAATGAATGGAAACCTGATATTTGTATGCCACCACACTAATACGAAGTGCCTGAAGTTTGGCAGGGAAAATTTTTGAACCTTTAAAAAAAGTTTGTGATATTGTCTATGTAAAAAGCACCTTTTAGGTTCTTTATTTAGAAATTGCATTGGCAGCCAGTTTTCATGTAGTTGCTACATAAAATAAATTACTTTAATAGGTTTGTAATGGATTTTTGGCATCTTTCTGCATGGATAAACCAAGGAACCCCATACACTAAGAAACAGAAGGCGAACTATAGTAGTTTGAGCTAATGTGTTGTTCTTTCCAGCTGGAGGTTTTTGTTTCTGGTGATCAGTAATGGAAAATGCAGAGGAGAAGATGTCCAGTGGCACAGGTTCAGGCTGAGCCACGATACCCATTGTGATGAATAGCAGACCAACAGAGAGTTTCTAGTTCAGATTGGCAAATGTAAAATGAATGGCGACTTCTGGGAGGGAGAAAATTGGGATCATTATTAATAAACAAAGCTGACAGAGCTGCAGTGTCTGTGAATATATCATTTCAAATGATTTTTGTGGAACTGATGCTAATTATATGGGACAGACTTTTCACTGATTTTTCCCATGACTATTTGCATCCCATACTGTATAAGCCAATGGGAAACCTAATTGAAATACAGTACACGTTTAAAAGTTGGCAGTGGGTTTTGTAGCAAATTTGCTAGGACGCTGGTATTGTTTTAACTGCTGTCAGTTGAAGTTCACAAAGGCCTACTGTCTGTTATCTATAACCCAGCAGACATTATCCCTTCATTTTAATGTAACGTTAGATGCCCTGCTTTTGGACTATTGTCTTAAGCCTTCTGCAGATCAGACACATTCTCTGCCCTTGTGCGGGAAACACTCGCTTTAATGGGTCTATGGCTTTTCTTCTTTTGTTCCCTTCTTTTTCCTTCAGCTGCATTGGAAAATACAGGCTCGAGATGTGAACTTCGCTGAAGCCATATGCAGATCCCAGGGACGGGATTTGCTCACAGACTCCTCCTAAATAATGCCTGCTTTTACACTGCATTCTCCTTCTGCCTGACACATGCACTCACTGTCTGCTATTGATTTATGCATCGAGTGACAATAAATTAATACATGTTATTTTTATTTTCTTGTGTGACCTAATATTTGGATGTTTTCATTTTACAATATGGAAGTCCTGCAGGAGTGATTTTCTAAGAGGCATTAATTTTGCAGTGATCTGTGGGTGTTTTTATTTTCAAATTTGAGAAGTCAGCAACTTTGTGCCTGCTTTGGCCACTGCAAGGCAAAGAGCTGTCTGGGATTCTGATGTTGGGGTTTATATAGTGCCTGATATGACCTCTGGACATCCCGTAAGTACAAGCGATAATGAACAGATAATCGGATGTGATGCTATTTGTGGAAATATGAAGTTTGGTCAAGACACCGGAGAGCTATTCTTTTGAAATCGTATCATTAGATTTTCTTTTTGCATTCATCTGTGTGGTCAGACAGCTTCTGAAGAAGGGTCTCGACCCGAAACGTCACCTATTTTCTCCAGAGATGCTGCCTGACCTGCTGAGCTACTCCAGCATTTTGTGTCTATCCTCAGTTTAATATCTCTTATGAAAGACTGCAGCCCCAGACCTGCAAAACTCCCTCAGTGCTGTAGATGGTCAACTTGGATTATGTGCATGTGTTTCTGGAGTAGGATTGGAGCTACTCCAGTTTAACAGAGGATACTTTCCACTGATGTATTACTATGACAGGGTGGGTAAGGAAGTTACATTATTTTCCCTCATTGGAACCCTCCACTCAGACAATATATCAAGAACCAAAATACTAGAAAAACAACTTTCAACATTGTTTTTACCTGTAGTATATGACGCCGACATAGTGTGTGCAGACCATGCCAAGAGAACCAGAGCAAGTCAGAAGATTGGATTGGTGGAGTGAGTTGGAGTTGTGGAGTAATGGGTTGAGGAAGATGCGAATTATCGAGCTGCATCTATCACATCACTGAACTATGATCCAAATTCTGAGCACCACAGGATGTTGACATTTTCAATTTTGTTTAAATATGAAAAAGGTGCTGAATATCCGGCATCAGTGGAAATGGGCCTGGCTCATCTTGGTTTAAAAACAACCAAACCTGTTCACTCATGTCTCTTAAATTTGGAAAGCTGGCATTTACTGCTGTGGTCATGCTTCCCTGAGGGGTAGCCAGTGGAACCAGCCTAGGGCATCTAAGGATGGACAATAAATGGTGGTACACCATCAATTACACATCCTGGGAATTAATGAACAATATATTTTACCACGTTGCATTTTCACCTTATGAAAGGGAGCAGATAGCTTCAGGAAATTTCTCACATTCATTGAGATCAGTTTGCCATTAATGCGACATTTCGCTCTAACGTTATGATTTGAAAAACCAACAATGAAAGTATTGTGAACCTGCAGGTGAGGTAAATTGCAATTACAAATGTAAACATTGGATTGCATTTGTATTAGCTTGAAGGCAAAAGATACATCTTGCTGGTGTTGCAGTTGGCCAAGATACCAAATGTCTTTTAAGAGGCATTTAGACATCAACGGGCAGGGAAGCCTGTAGACTAGATATAGAGCGATGTAGACTACGTGTAGGCAGATGTGCAATTTAAATTGGCATTATGGTCAGTACAGACATCGAGTGCCAAAGGGCCTGTTTATGTGCCGTACTGTTCTATGTATCTCAAACTGTCTTGTGTACTTTGCTGGCCATGCTACTTTGACCATTGTGGTAACGGATGCTACCAGATGGACCTCCCGCTAACTCGTCTTGTTTCACACAGCGTGTGCAGCAGGTGACTAATTTGCCATCATTGTCCGGTCGTTAATCTTTGATTCTCTTCTTCAGGTACCCCGTGTTGATTCGCGAGCTGTGCACCTGGCTTCCCTTTTTGTGCGTGGCCTCTCCGTGCTCATTGCAGCTAATAGTGCTTGTGGGTTCCCATTTAAAATGGTCGACCTAATGCCATGGGAGGTGTTTGACGGGAAGCTTTTCCACGCAAAGTACCTGCAGTCTCACAATGGATGTACAATGGAGGACCTCTTGGAAAAAAATGTACGTATACAGATGGAGTGTTCATGCTTGAGGTGGTTCTCAACTAACGATGCTGGTTTACAGTAGGTCATTTTGAAAAGCAAATACCATCTGGTAACAAATTCAAAGAACAGCTATCAAAAACAAGACAAAATTAATGATTAATCTTTTCGGTCCACAGTCAGCTTGTGTGTACATATATGAATGCATGTATTTCATTTGTGTGTTCTTTGGAACAAATGGAATTTAAAAACAAACTGGAAATCATTGCAGAATATGTGACAGGAAGGGTGTATTCAATTCAATGTGCTTGTACCAGTCAACAAAAAAACATTTGATTATTTTACTCTTGTTGATAAACATGCAGCGTCTTCACTAAAGTCACACTACAAACTCTTGTGCATTGCCCTGTTTTATCTTTCCAACTTCCAAACTGCTGGTGCCATCATGTAAGGTTCAACGGACACTTCTTCACCAGATACTCATTATTTATCTGTCAGCGTTAACTGTTTTTGTCAGCAGCCTATTTGGACATGCGGGACATCCTATCTTGTTCTGGCATGACACCAACTATTCTGAGACTGACCACCCCACCTCCTCAATCATCCCCAAAGCTTTACCACCTCACTTTATTTTCTCATGTTTCATGTATTTTGTGTTTTTTATGACTGTTGCCAAATTAATATCCCTCCTGGGATAAATAAAGTTATATCGTATCATATCGTAACACGTGCATACCCTCTAACAGGGTCACTGGATAGCATTTGGTAGAGAGATTGTTTGTTTTTTCATTGTGCCCTGAGAATGGAGATCCCGATGCCAGCTGAATCACCCAGCTCGCGTGTCACCTGGGGTTGCCAGTTTAATTTGGCAATCGGACATGTTTCTTTTTACCCATCATTAATTCCCAGCTGTCTTGCCTTCCGACTCCATTCTTCTTATTTCTGAAACAATCAATTTACTTAATCATAAGTTTTTAATGTGGTTCTTCTTATTAAATCTGATGATCCCTCCTTATCCTGGTCATTCACTTATTAATTCCTTTGTCTTAGCCTCTTTCAGTCCAAGAGAAGTAAACTTGGGACATTTGGGGGAAGTCTGGTCTCGCCCCATTCATTTGCAGATGCAAATTTCAATTGATCTTCTAACCACTATTTCACGATCATTCTGATATGCAGCAATAATGCCATTATTTCTTCTCCATCATAAACCACAACCTTGAACCCTTCCATTTTTTCCATTGTTTCTTTCAACAAGACAAGAAAGTAATTGGACTACTCTGCTGTTTCCCACCATTCTAATTGCCCGCAGAATCAATTGTAAATGGAACTAGTCCAGAATACCAACTTGGTTGGTGTGGACAAGGTGGCCAAAGGGCCTGTTTCCATGGTGTGTAGCTCCATGAATTTATGTAATCTAAGGGTTACACTGCTCTAGCCCAGATTTTGCATTTTTTTCCCCAGGTTTCTTTGATCATGTCCTCTTAGACCACACTTTGTCCAAGAGATACACATCCAAATACAGTTAACAGGGAATAATATATGATGCTATGAGAAAGATAGGCCTGGATTTTAGAGGAAGCCATTTTGGGAATGATACAGAAGGCAGTATTATAGTAGTTTGTAAGGGCAGAGGGATCACAATTTATTTTTGAGCAGCAGGATGAAGACAGTTTCTCCCCTTCATTGTCATTGCTCATCTTTATAATAACATGAGATTAGAATTGCTTGCCTCGGTTCCATTACTAGTATGATTGAAATACAATGGAATTGTGACCCATGATAAATGGCCACTTCTTGTCACCTTAGATTCAATTCCAATATCATCATTCTCCATTGCCTCTCCTGTGTTGTCTAGCTGCATGAAGGACATGCAGTGAGTGTTCAATATGATCATATTGAATGATGGAGCAGGCTGAAGGGACCTTATGCCCTTCTCCCTCTCTTGCCACTTGTCCTTTCCAATGGTAGATAGAGAATATGGACTCCAACTCCATATCTTTAGCCAGAAGGAGAGGTTGGACAAAATGGGTTGTTTTCTACAGGGCATTGGAAACTGAGGGAAAATCTCATAGTAGTTTGTAAAATTATGACATATATAAACAGAGTAGATGTTCTTTTTCCAGGGTGGAGATGTCAAATACTAGAGGGCATAGGTTTAAGGTAAGAGGGAGCTGGTTTAAAGACACCCCTTTTCTTGAGCAGAGAGCGGTTGGTGTGTGGAGCGTCCTAACAGAGGAAATGGTGGAAGTGGATAAGCCGGGCAGTGAGGCCTGTTTGGGCTGAAGGAGCCTCAGCGGCGGCGGTGATAGGAGCCTCGGTGGCGGCAGTGTGGGCCTCGACGTAGACGATGCTGGGGTCTCGGCGGCAGCGTGAGCCTCGGTGCAACGGGAGCCTCGGCGGCAGTGGGGCCTCGCGGAAACAGGAGCCTCGGCGGCAGCGGGTGGGTCTCGTGATCGACCCGCGATCAGTGGTTGATTAGCGTGAGGGGGGAAGGGAAGACTGAGGATCCGGCGTGGGGTATCGCCATGAAGAACAATGGGGACCCGATGGGGGGGGATCGCCGTGAAGAACAACGGGGACTCGACATGGGGGGACTGCTGTGAAGAACAATGGAGGACCCGACGTAGGGGGATCGCCGTGAAGAACAATGGGGACCCGGCGTGGGGGGATCGCCGTGAAGAACAATGAGGACCCGACGTGGGGGGATCGCTGTGAAGAACAATGGAGGACCCGACGTAGGGGGATCGCCGTGAAGAACAATGGGGACCCGACATGGGGGGATCGCCGTGAAGAACAATGGGGACCCGACGTAGGGGGATCGCCGTGAAGAACAATGGGGACCCGACATGGGGGGATCGCTGTGAAGAACAATGAGGACCCGACGTGGGGGGATCGCTGTAAAGAACAAAGGGGACCCGACATGGGGGGGGGACTGCTGTGAAGAACAATGGAGGACCCGACGTGGGGAACCGCCGTGAGGGACGGTGGGAGAACAAAGGGGGGCCCGGTGTGGGGGGGGGGGGGGGGCACTCTAATTTTAGAATCCTCTGCCAAGGGGATAAGCCTGCGTTTTTTTTTGTTTGTTTGTTCGTTCGTCCCGGTTAAGGCACTGTGCACGCGGCAGCCAGCCAACAGTCACTTGTCTTTTTCTTTTTTTTCACTTTTAATTTAATTTTAATTTCATGTTTTCGTGTACTTTGTGTGTTGTGACCGTTGGCAGACCAATTTCCCTCCGGGGATGAATAAAGTTCTATCGTATTGTAAATTAGTATCATGCTCAGCACAGACATCATGAGCCGAAGGGCTGTACTGTTCTTTGTTCCCCGCCGTGGGCAATCCATTCAGGATCTAGATTGCCTTCCGTCACCTCCAAAGTTTACACTTCTCACTCCTTACTTTCAACTATACCTTTATGACCTCTGGTTTTGACTATATCGATACATTACTGGTCATCCTCCCATATTGACTGCTTGTATGGCAATGTGCCAATTTTAAAGTTGCCACTTTTTACAATCCATTCTTGACTTTCTTTTGCTTTGTCTCTGTAATCTTGTACATCCCTCCAAGAATTTGTCTGTTCTACATTCCTGGGTTTTATTTTTGCATTCTTAATTTTAAACACACTCCCCCATTAACATTTGTGCTTCAGTGGCTAAGGCACTGGAATACCATTACTAAACCTACCAACCTCCTTACCTTTAAGAAACTCTTTATAACTTGCCTCTACCTAAACCTTGTTTTAAAAGCTACTTTTTGCTGATAAGTTTATTCAATTGTGAGAATATTTCTTTTGTCATTTACTTTTCATTCATTCTTTTGTTACTAGGACATCCTGGTTCACGAGTTTCAGAAGATAAAGTTTCTCATCAACACTGTATGTGCAGGAAAGAATAGAATTTTACAGAGCAAACCTCGGCCTCTTGCCCCAGGTCAGTGGTCAGGCTATAATGTAAATATATCCTTGTTCACTGCCTTCACTATAATGTGTAGACCAGAGAGACAGAATTAAACTCTTGATTGTTAGTTCGCATTGCATAAATCATAAGGAATTTGGAGAGTTATGCCCCTGTCCCACTCAGGCGTATTTTTAGGCTACTAAAGGCGACTAGGCTATCGCCACATGGTCGCCGGGGTGTCGCTTGTATGGTCTCCTCAGTCACCCAAAGAGTCGTACCTTTTTTCTGGTCACCGCTGGGTTTTGAAAGGTTGTCATGGGTGTGGTCGTAGGTGGATATCCTATGGGTCGCCAGATGTCGGTAGCTTGACGTCGACTAAACCTCTCGTCCTTTCTCCTTGGCTGTGTCCTGTCTCCATTCCCAGACCACACTTTGGTAAATCTGATTACCTGGTTGTGCTTCTACTCACTGCATAGAAGCAGAAAGTGAAGCAGGAGGACCTAGTACCGAAAGTCGTGCAGGAAACATCGCAACTACTTTGAGTCAGTGGACTGGTTCATATTCAACAGCTCAGCTGCTAACCTAGATGAATATGCCACTGCTGCAACAGACTTCAACAGCAAGTGTGTAGAGGCCTGTGTACCAAAGAAGCCAATGCATGTGTTACCCAACCGGAAATGATGGGTAGCTGTCTGTAGCCTTCAAGTTAAATGATCCTGAACGATACAATAAATCTATCTACGATCTTTGCCGAGCCATTAAGGATGCCAATAGGGAATTCCGGACTAACCTGTAGACTCATGGTAGTGATATGGATACCTGTAGATTGTGGCAAGGCTTGCATGCTATAATGGGCTGCAATTTGAAGTTGGGCAGTATAGCTGGCTGATGAATTCAGTGCATTCTACACCTGCTTTGAACAAAAGGTCAGTGGAGAATCGCTTCCCACCCTGCCCTGCCAGTCTTGCGTGCGCCTGTACTAACAGTTACTATTAGCAGTCGTGAGATTGTCCGTCCTGTGAATCAATCCTTGAAAGCAACTAGTCCGGATGGAGTCCCTGGCCACGTCTTCAGGACCCGTGTAGGTAGGCTGGCAGAGGCATTTTCAGACATGTTTAACCTCTCACTACTCCAGTCTGGGGTCCCCACCTGCTTAAAAAAACCCACCGTCACCCCACAGCCAAAGGAAAGTAAGGCAGCGTGCCGTGATTACTGCTCTCCAGTGGCTCTGACATCCACCATCACAGATTGCTTTGAGAGACTGCCGGTGATGCACATTAACTCCAGCCTCCCAGCCAGCCTTGATCATCTGCAGTTTTGCTAATGGTTGCAACAGGTCCACTGCAGTTGCCATTTGCCTTTGCCCTAAACTCATCTCTGGAACACCTTGACAATGACTCCTACACTATTTATAGCTCTGCCTTCAACACCATAATAGTATCCAAACTAGTCTCCAAATTCCTGGACCCTTCTGCCACTGGATCCGTAACTTTCTGACCCATAGACCACAGTCGGTGAGGATAGATGACTACACTTCCTCCCCAATAATTCTCAACACTGGTGCCCCGTAAGGATGTGTTCTCAGTCCCATACACTCAAGATAATACAGGCAAATTTGGCTCCAACTCCATCTACAGGTTTGCAGATGACACCGGTGTGGTGGGCTGAATCACGAACAATGTTGAGACAGAGTACAGTTGGAGAGAGCTTAGTAACCTGATGTCAGGACAATAACAGTAAGATGTCAGTAAGATGAAGGAGCTAGTTATTGATTAAGTAAGTATTGTGGAATACATGTCCCAATCTGCTTTAATGGGGCAGAAGTGGAAATGATCAAGAGCTTCAAATCCTTGGCATTAATTAGTGATGTGTCATGGATCAACCACATTGAAACTTTTCTACTTCAAGAAGAGTCTGAGGAGTCTCCAATGACTCTTACAAACTTTTACAGATGTTCACAGAAAGCATACTGTCGAGTGGCATCACAACTTGATTTGGGAACAATTCTGCCTAAGACGGCAAGAGATTGCAGAGAGTTGTGAATGTAGCCAATCACACAGAACTGATTTCCAACCATCTACACTTCATGCTATCTAAGAACAGCAGCCAGCATAATCAAAGACTTATCCCATCCAGGTCATTCCTCCTCCTTCTTCCTGCTCCCATCTAACCGAAGGTACAGACGCTTGGAAGTACACTCCACCAGACTCAGAAACAGCTTCTTCCCCTCTGTTATCAGACATCTGAAAGCTCGGGTACTGTCCAATTTACCTCTGACCCATTGTGGACACTGGACATTGTCTATGGAATTGGTGTGCTACAATGCTGAAACTATATTCTGCACGTTGTAACTTTCCTTTTGCTACAACTAGTACACTTGAGTTTGACCAGGTATATCTGATCTGTTTCAATAGCATGCAAACCAAAGCATTTCACCATACACACAACAAAAATAAACCTAAACCTGTTATTTGTATGCGGTGCATTGGCTTGATTGTTGGAAGCACTCTGTAATCCACTCCAGTAAGATCGTGCAATCTATTATGTTCTACCTAAGTGGGGAAACCCTCTCTCAGTTATGCACTGAAACATGTGCTCATCCATAATGGAGGCGTAAAATTCAGATTCAATCCCTGGTTTAAACTGAATGCTAATCTCGTCCAACAAAATAGCTTATGAATTTCGCCAATAGCTTATTACAAGTGAGAAGAAAATTATCCAAAATTCCTGCCAGTGGTCTCTGTCCAATGACTTCAGTTGGAAACTAATGGAGCACAAATGGGATTCAGCTTGTCTGTGATCTCCTCAGCATTGATAAGTTGTTGATACTTACTGTCATCACCCACGTTTGAGTAAAGTAACAGCAGGTGCTTGGCACTAGATTCACCAGCTGCTGTCATTGCCTTTAAGGGAGGAAAAAAAGTCACCAAAAGTAAGATGAAACCCTATGAAGCATTCATTGAATATTCTACATTGTTCTCATGTGAAAATATTGAGAGCGGCCATTTAGTAGAATTCATTTGCCATTGTATTGTCATCGAGCAATCTGTGACAGTAAGATCGTTTTTTTATACGTTCTATAGCCAGAGACAGGCCTGAGCCCCACGGTGTACGCAGCCATCACAATTTCCAGCGTGCACAGCCTACTCATCACCCGAGGTATCAGGGACGATATGCACAGCCTGGTTGGACCAACTCAGCTCAAGCAGGTATGTTACAGATTGCTTATATCAACAAATATTACTTCACAATCTAATATTTAACCAAAAGAACAACAAAAATATTCCCAATATCACTGGGTGTTTGTTTTTTATTCATTCTCTGAATGTGAGCATTGTTAACGATATAGTTTTAATTGTGCATTATAATTGTCATTGTGAAAGTGCTTTGACTGCTGTAGTCTTAGCATTGGGGCTCCCTTGGTGGTGTTCCAGGATTTTGACTCTGCTCTGATGAAGGAAGATTGAAACATTTTGCCTTTGGAATGTGATGTTCTCCTGTACTTGATGATCTTGATCTTCGTGCTGGTGGAGGTTGAGAATGTTAGATATTGTCAGACCAATATTACGTTCCCAACACTTTAACACTTACAGTCCAACCAGTCCAACCAGTATCATTGAGTTAAGGAGAGATGGAATTATCTTTTGGTTCCTTGTATGATCATCATTTTAGAATGGTTAAACATTTATTTTCCAGTCTCAAATTGTAGGCAACTGCTTAGTCGAGCATTAGAAGGTCATAGGGAAAATACAATGCATTTTGTATCAAGGTCCTCAAAGTTCATTAGTGATAGGAGCAGAATTAGTCTGCCGTTCATTCATGGCTGATCCATCTCTCCCTTCCCAATCAGAGTCAGTCAGTCAGTTTTCAGACGCTAGATGAGGATGATTTAAGGTTAGTGTAGCGGACGATTTTTATATAGTTTGAGAAATTAACGTTTGAGAAATGGATGAGCATGGTTAAGGGGAATGTCTTCGAAACACGTGCGAGCTCACCCACAGAGACCTTAGAGCTTCTTCACAGATAAGTCTTCAAAACACAATCTTTTGATTAATAAGCTCTTTATTGTTGATGGAAAACATTCATATATATCCAAACTTCTCCCGACCCATTACTGCCGGATTCATCGAACTCCAGCTTGTTGTTTTAAACCTTAAAAAACACCTTGTGTTGCCGTAACTTCGCAAGATCTCCTTTACACCTCGCATGGTCGAATGGTAAACCTTCTCCATGGTCTCTCCAAACGAATCTCAAAACTAAACTTCTGCGCAAGCTACATATCCCAAAACACGCCCAAAAATATGTCATAAATCCCACCCACAATATAGTCTAAAATTTAAAGGCACATGTCGTCACCAATAAAATGCAAAACAAGCCAAATGGCCACTACATACCGGCCCCTAATTGTTCCGAGTATATAACGAGGCAATTAATAATAAACATCAAAAAAGTAGCCATGAAGGCTTAACACATATCAAAAAACAAACGATCAGGGAATTAAACCCCAGTGGCTCCTCGTCGGGAAATTGAACCCCAGTCGACCTCGTGACAGGCGGGGATACTAAACATTATACTAACGAGGAAAAAATAGCATGCACTATATATCCGCAATCAGAATTCTGCATCGACTCTTCCATCTTCACTTTCGCCTTCTAGAAGCAAGCATAACTAGGTTATTAATCGTACTAAAACACTGGTTTTAGTTCAAAGTCGTACCGTGTGCACCAAACCCTTAAAATCAGGCATGATACCCAATAGTCAAGTCAAGCATTGCCACTTTTCATTTCACTGCACATCCCGTATGTGTATGTGACAAATAAACTTGACTTGACTTGACAATATATAGTCCAAAACATAATCGTCCAAAGCTTTGATAGCATGACATGTCTTCCTCCATGTCCGATCAATTCATGAATGTGTTGTAACAGTAATGTTGAAGTGTGAAAATCCTTCAAAAGAGTAACAGGATCTTTAGCAATAAAGTTCACTGTTAGATTTGATTCAGTCCACGGATCATTAGCAGAGATTTCAAATCCCAGCTCAAGCTTTGGCCATTCTCTGTCTGGCTTACAGAGATTTTAGTTCATTGATCCATCTCTAATCGCTTAAGAAACAGTTCACTGTCAGTTCTCTGAAAACTTCATTCGCAGAATTTTCTTCTGTGTAAACATATTTCAGTTGTACAACATTAGTAACTCCTAATGCAACTCTGGTTTCTTTGGCTCTATCATCTAGTAGAATGCTTTCATAAATGTCGCTGTTCCACTTGAAAAGTGTGAATCCTCCCTTATTGCAAAGAAAAGTCAGATGTACTACTGGTATAATTGCTTCCTGCTCAGTAGACATGGATTTTAAGCAATCATCCTTGCAGAAATTATTTTTCAAAGAGATTCTTATTTCATGAAATTTAGTGTTGTTGCCAAACTTACGTTTTAAAGTCTGGATACGTTGCTCTGCCATACGACGATTATTCGGCAGACTTACACTTTCTTGCTTGAAAGGTAAGTCCACATAACAGTGTCCATCAGTTTTCACTGAGTAGTTCATAATATCCATGAACTTCAACTCTTCACTCGACATCTCTTCAGATTCCTTCCTGGTACTTTCATTAAAGTCATGACGATATGGCTTCATCACCGGCCTTTCTAATTCATCAGTAGATATTTGATTAACAGCATGGTAGGATAGTTCCTCTGATTACTGTTTTTGTGGTTCCTTTTCAAGGAGCCATAGATAACCCATCCAAGTCGGGTTTTCGTAGCATAGGGTCCATCACCTTGGCTCCTAACAATCTATATAGGTTCCAATGCCTTCAAAACATTCGTTCCGAAAAGTAGGTCAACACTAGAATTTATTTCAGATATCTTGCCATCCTTCAGGTAAGGCCATTGTTTCAAGTCTTCATGTCTTGGTATATTTTGACGACCAACAGGCATAGTTCCACGTGTAAACACTTCAGATATTGGTATGAAATTATCTTCATCCAAACTGGATGAAACTCATCCAAACTCATAATGTAATGACTCCTGCTCTCTTTATCTTTAGTCATGGTACATAATCAAATCTTAGTCTCTATTCCTGCGATGTTCAACCTTCTCATCAGGTTTTCTGTACAAAAGGTAGTCGAACTTCCGTGATCCAGAAAAGCATATGTTTGCTTTTGCAACACTGCTTTCGTCTTACTATTCCTCACCTGTACTGGTAAGGTAGAAAAATGACAAGCTTCTACCCCGGCGCCAATATGAGCAGTTACTTGAGGCGAGGTGATAGCATCACTAGTAGTTGGCTTCTTCTTCTGTTCTGTTTGCTCCAGTTTTTCCTCTTCATCCCAATGCTCTGGTAGCTCTTCTTCAATGTGAAGTGCTTCAGGATGATATTGCCTGCACGCAAAACAAGTCATAGGACTCTTACAGTCTCTCACCATATGTTCTCTTTACAAACATCCAAAACAGATTCCCTTCTCATTCAAGAAATCCATCTTTTCTTCCTATTCTTTCATCTTGAATCTTCGACACCATCTTATGGTGTGACCAACCTCATCACATAACAAACAAAATACTATTTGCTTGCTAGTAGACACATTTCTTTTCATTCCATCTGTCTTTTCCACAGGTATGTTTGTGATAGCAAAACTACTTCTCATAGATTCTGATATTTCTTCAGTTTTGTTAAAGGTAGAACCTTTATTAGTTGCAATCGGTTTGTAATCTACAATAGTCCTGTAGTGTGGCTCTAACATGTTCCGTACTTCCCTTTCTAAGAATTCCACCAGGTCTGGTAGCCTGGCTACTTGCTTTCTTTCATCTCTTATTTTGCCTGCTTCATCTCTCCACCTTTCTCCCAGTCTTCTGGGCAATTTGCTCATAATGATTCTAGTATTACTTAGAAGATTCATTTCCTCCATGGGGCAAGATTTCTCATCAAACTGCAACAATCTCTCAGAAATATTGCATAATAACTCAATGCCTCCCCATCTTCTGGGTTGATTCCTTTCCAAACATGGGCCTTCTCCATGTATGCGTTAACAATCCTCTGTTCATCACCAAAACATTCTTCAAGTAATCTTCTCGCCTTTTTATAGCCATGGCTGCCTTGCTCTTTCTGACAACTTTCTACAAGTACTTTAACACTTCCACTTGTGTACTTCACCAGAAACCGTAAGCGCTCCTTTTCATCCGTAACTTTCGTTTCTAATACTTCCTCTAATGCCCTTACAAAAGCTTCATTCAGCAAAGGATCTCCACCATACGTAGGAATTGGTGGTAAAATGAGAGAATTATTTTGTCAAGCTATCAATTCAGTTTGATTTTTCACCAATGCCATTAACCTATCCTGATATCCTTGGCTTGACTCCACCTGTCGATAAACAGGCCTTTGTGATTCAAACTGGCTTGCTCGAGCCTGTGCTTCAGGCCTCAGAAAAGCGTGGTCCGTTATTGGTCTCGAGCCTCCACAGACGCTCCAATAGTAGTTGGTTACGATCTAGCACCCATTTGCTGAGATTAAGTTTTACCAATCATATTTAGTTTCTTTAGGTTTTCCAAGCCAAGGTATCCGGTGGACCTCTATTTTGAAATTGACCCAACTGCTAATTCACTTTGAGCAGTTTTTCTTCTTGGTCCAGAGCTCATCGTTCTCGACGATCTGGAGCTGCGTCTTGAACCCTCACTTTCCAATAGCTCGTTCTTTGTTTTAGCCACTGCCATCTTTGTGTCCATTTCCAGTTGCTCCTTTCGTTGCCTCAGCTCTTCTTGCTGTCGCGTCATCTCTTCTTGCTGTCGCGTTATCTGTCGCGTCATCTCTTCTTGTTCTTCCTCAATCTCATGTTTCTTCATCATGGCATCTGCCTCTATTGAGAGAGCAGCTAGTTCAGCTTTAACTCCCCATCAAGCAGAAGCTCTCAAAACCGAACTGGCTGAAGAACCAGATTTATGTCTTGATCCTCGTGAAGATATATTGGAGATATTATCTCGTTGTGCAATTTCATCTCCCATTCTAGCACCTTGTTGCTTCGCACTTCCGGCTACTAAGCTCGTAAGTTGTGACATAATTTCAGATAACCACTTCTCTGCCTTTTTCCATTGAATATCTTCTTCTTGTCTTCATCCCATTGGGTGTGTCTCCTGCGTTCTTCCCGAGCCATCTTGTTTCTTCCCAACCTCCTGGCAGAGGTTCCATAGTTGGCTCATATTAGATTTCACCTTGATCACGTTCTGTTCTAATTCCATTAGTTTCTTCTGTTTCTCAATTAATCTTGTAACCTGTTTCCGTAATTCGTTTCTCTCCTTCTCGGTTTCTCTCAAGCAGGCAGTATGTGTAGGCAGGCAGTTTCTTCTCGATACACGAGTTTTCTGTAGCTATCAATGGATTTGTTAACTTGTTCCCATATCGAATTTTCCTCGTTCTTAGTTTCTTTAAGTAGTCTAATTGGTCTTTCATCACCACCTCGTGGTTCATCTGGCTTGGCTCTTTCTTCATCTTCTCGATCCATAATTTTAAACAGGTCTTGGCAGATCGCCAAGTCTTTAAATTAAACGAACAGAGTGTTCTCTGAATTCTGCTATAACTTTTTGTGAACATCGAATTGTTATTTTGAAAAACAATTCCTTAAAATCATAACAAACTGATATTGTAGGGAGCATCTCTCCAACATCCATGGGCTAAAAGATGTCGATAATGCAATTGGAATGCGTGTTTATCAAAGGATTCAAAGCAACGTTCTACTTTCCCCAGACAAGTTTGAAAAAACACCATCTTGCTCTGTTAAAAGAAGCCGTTTAAAATAAAAGCTTTGTAGCCTCAAATTCAAAGAATATAATCGATTTCTACTCACAATTCTGTGATGTTTCTTCAGATAAGTCACAATGCTGTCGGTAGACCTCAAGGCCTTCTCTGGACGAGATCTATTTTCTTCAGTTAGTGGAACCTGGAACCGGACCTCTGGCTAAAACCTCTCCGAGATTCTTAGCCAAATCTTCTGTCGTAATCACTGGGACTGGTATTTAACCCCCCTGCCGTAAGTTCCCTTCGATTTAATGTAGCGGCTGATTTTTATATCGTTCGATAAATTAACCCTCTAGCCGCTAAATGGATGAGGGGAATGTCTTCGAAACGCATGCGAGCTCACCCACAGAAATCTTCAGAGCTTCTTCGCAGATAAGTCTTCAAAACACAATCTTTTGATTAATAAGTTCTTTATTGTTGATGGAAAACATTCATATACATCCAAACTTCTCCCGACTCGTTACTGCTGGCTTCATCGAACTCCAGCTTGTTGTTTTAAACGTTAAAAAACTCCTCGTGTTTCCGTAACTTCGCATGATCTCCTTTACACCTCGCAAGGTCGAAGGGTAAACCTTCTCCATGGTCTCTCCAAACTAAACTTCTACGCGAGCTACAAAGCCCAAAATATGCCCAAAAATATGTCATAAATCTCACCCACAATATAACAGGTAGTCTAAAATATAAAGGCACATGCCATCATCAATGTCATGCAAAACAAGCCAAATGGCCACTACAGTTAGTACAGACATTGTGGGAAAGTTCAAAGGAACAAATCTTTATTGAATGATCCATTCAGAATTTGAAATAACAAAAAGAGAATTGTGGAGAGAGCACTCACCATAGTGCTTAATAAAATGAAGAGAAAGAAGGAATTAAGATGAATAAAAAAATAAATCTATGATAAGCCAGATCACTGATGTACTTGTAAACCGCGTTGGCCAGTTAGAAAATATGTTTAAATATGTTTCTCTTACCCCATAGGGGGTTTAGCATAGCCTAGTTTAGAGATATGGCGTGGAAACAGGCCTTTTGACCCACTGAGTCTATGCCGACCAGCGATCACCCTGTTCACCGGCATAGGTTGCACATGCTCACTACCTAGAGGCACACTTATCGAAGACAGAGCAGCTTGGGTAGAACATAGTAAGAATAAAGGTTTAGCAAACTCCCAAGCATGTGCAATGTTTGGATGAAGTTGAAATCATTGAACTTAAGGCAGCTTGCCAGTGCAGATAAATGGTAAGCTTCCCATTGATTGTCGCACTAGAATTGCTTCATTCATTCGAATATTGATTTCTAGTGTTATTTGTGGCAAAGAGAGCAAAATCTCCCAAAATACTTATTGAAGAGGGATCCAGGCCAATTCGTCAGTCATCCGTGACAGGGCTCTCACTCAACTTTTTTTTCTCTGTTTCCAGCCAGGCAACCTTGGCAGCTTTTTAGGTTGCCAAATGACAGTTTAGGTGGTCATTTAAGACGGCTTGCATGACGCGTGCTATAATGTGCTCGGACGAAGTGCGTAGTTACCAGTCGGAATTCTGCTCAATTAAGCATTTACATGTTATTTCTGCTTCAAATAAAGTCAAACAAAACATATTCACCAATCAAGACATGATGTATACCACAATGACATGCAGCAAAATTATAATACAGTATCTTAACTATTTTTACACGTTGCAATGATTGCTATTTCTATTATTTCTTTCCACTTCCAAACAAAAATGTGGTTGGATTATTCAGCGTATGATCAACCTCAGTGAGACCAAGCACTGGCTTGGCGATCGCTTCGCACAACACCTCCAATAACCAACCTGATCTCCCGTTGATAACTTTGGGCCTCATTTCAAAAAAAAGAAATTATCCATTTTCAGTCTTAAATCTCTAAGTGACGCTATGTGCCCCTTTACAGCTACCATATGTTTTAATTCTGTTCAAGACTATGGGGCAGTACATTGACCATAAAGTTGCTGCCTAAAAGTGCCAGAGACCCGGAATTGATCATGGATATGGGTGCTGTCTGTATGGAGTTTGTTCCTTTTCCCTTTGATTGCATGGGCTTTCTCCGGGTGCTCTTGTTTTCTTCCACATTCCAAAGGTGTTATTTCAGACCCAAAACGTAATATTTTCCTTTTGTCTAGAGATTCTGTCTGACCTGTGAGTTATTCCAGCTTTTTGTGTCTATCTTCAGTTTAAACCAGCATCTGCAGTTCCTTCCTACACACACACGATACTATTCGATAGAACTTTATTCATCCAAGGAGTGAAATTGTGTGTGTGTGTATATATTATACACACACACACACATATGTATATATATTTATATAGTTATATATTCATATATAAATATACACTGTTTTGTTTTCTCGTATATAACATTGTTTACAGAGTACCATGTTTACATATACTTGTGCTGCTGCAAGTAAGGATTTCATTGTTCTAACTGGGACGTGAGAGAATAAAACACTCTTGACTCTTGATTCACATCGCTAATGTGTCGGATAGAACTAGTGTACGGGTGATCAATGGGCCGAAGGGCCTGTTTCCACGCTGTATCTTTAAATTAAACTAAAAACACTAAAACCAGAGGGAGTCTAAAGAAGGGTCTCTACCGGAAACGTCACCCAATTTCTTCTATCCAGAGATGCTGGCCGCTCCATGGAGTTCCCCCGCACAATTAAAGTATGGAATAGTCTTCACCCTACCATAGTTACCCAACCAGACGCAACTAAATTTAAGGTAGCTCTTTTTTCCCCAAGAACCCTTTTTTGCTTAAGTCCAAGTCAAGAGTCAAGAGAGTTTTATTGTCATGTGTCCCAGATAGAACAATGAAATTCTTGCTTGCTGCAGCACAACAGAATATGTAAACATAGTACAGAACAGGAGATAAAAGTTTAGTGTGTTTATATACCAGAGACCATATATATACACAATAAATAAACAGATAAAGTGCAATAGGCTGATATTGTTCAGAGTTTGGAGTTTGGTAGTGGACCCTCCACCACCTCCAGTTTAAATTATTTTTGGAATATTTTTGGAGGACAAGGAAACCAAGAAGCAAAAGTTACTCCAGGGAGTTACTCCTGCTCCAGGGAGTGATTCTGCCTTGGTTTTCAGCGGTCGGGGCGAGGCGGCGACCGGACAGCAATGGCGGCCAGATCTCCCACAATGCAAAGGGAGGGACAAAGTGCCCGGCCAGTTGCCGTGGCAGTGCGCATGTGCAGGGCGGCCGATGATGTGCTGGCCGTGGTTGTGCACATGTGCAGGGGAGGATGTGCAGGCCAAGGCATTGCACTTGTGGAGAGCGGCTGGCCATGCCAGCGAATGAGGAGCGAGCGGAGTCCCGATGGCCCGGACATTGATGGCGGGCGGAGTCGGAGAGTGACAGAGAAAGAGATAGAGAGGGGGGCCTGCTCAGAGTTGAACGGCAGGTGTCCCGGGTGCTTGCCAAGCCGGGCGAAATGACACAACATTTAGGTTGTCCAATGGGATTTTAGGTAGCCATTGGCACCCGGGCAATCGTTAATTTCGAGCCCTGAGTGATGCCCAGGAAAAGTGGAAGGGGAAAAGAGAAAGATTTGTTGTTATATAAACATTTTTGCACCCCTTTTATGAAGTCCCAAAATGCTTGAGAGTCTGTGAGGTGCTTTTGTAGTGTAGTAGAGTCGGAAACATAAGGTTGACACAAAATGCTGGAGTAACTCAGCGGGGCAGGCAGCATCTCTGGAGAGAAGGAATGGGTGACGTTTCGGTTCGAGACGCTTCTTCGGGTCTCGACCTAAAACGTCACACATTCCTTCTCTCCTGAGAATGCTACCGGGCATTCATGTCCGATGATACAGTGGTCTACAAGAAGTCCAGATACGACCTTGGTAAGGCCATCAAAAAGGCCAAAAGGGATTTCTTCTCCAAACTGGAGGATGAGACAGATGTTTGGCAGCTGTGGCGGGGCCTGAATGCAATCACCTCAAGGCGAAATCAGGAGGCTACACGAATGTCGGTGTAACATCACTCCCTGACTAGCTCAATGCGTTTTACGCACGCTTTGATAGGGAGAATACTGATGTGCCGTCCCGAGCCCCCATTCACTGTGATGGTATTTCAGTCACAGTCCCAGAGGAGTCTCTCTCACACAGTCACGTCAGGAAATCCTTCAGAGGAGTGAACCCTCGAAAAGCGCCTGGACCTGATGGTATACCCGGTCGTGTTCTAAAAACCTGTGTGGACCAACTGGCTGGAGTTTTTACAGACATTTTGAACCTCTCACTTCTGAGGTCTGAGGTTCCCACCTGCTTTAAAAGGGCATCAATTATACCATTGCCCAAGAAGAGCAAGATGACGTGCCTCAATGACTATCGACCAGTGTGGGAATGGAATTGGTTTGTAAAGTGGCATAGATTTGATGGGCTGAACGGCTTTCTATGCTGTAAGAAAGTTCTTCTGCCAATTGTGCCTCTGCTGGCTCCTTGAACGCACAGGCCACTTCATCCCATTTGCCTGTTGTACACCCTTACCGCTGATCCAAATATTTATGCAGTTCCCTTTTGAAAGTGGTTTATCGATCATGGTACTCACACTCTTTCAAACACAGTTCCCCATCATGAGAACCCATTAACATTAAATTAAAATGCTTCCTCTAATTATTTTGTCTATTGATTTAAGTGATTCTTGATGGTATGTTTTCCCCAGCACAAAATCCCGGTCTCTCATACCGGGGACTATTCTATAAACCCACTGCATCCTTTGGTTCTGTAGCTTTTTAACCAATTTCATTTATTTACCAAGCCATTGAGAGGTATTATTGTCTTATAGTCTTTTAATTCTGCTGAATATGTCTCAAACCTAGCTGACTCTTCTAAATCTTCAAACAGAAAGTAAAACAATTTATCAAAATATTCAGGAAATATTCAGCAGTTCATGTGAGCGGTAAGAGGATATCTTCTGATGAAAAGTTATCCACCTGTAAAATTAAACCTATGTTTCACTCTGTATACTGCTCCACTGAGTGTTTCTAGCACTTTCTGATTTTAAGTCACTAGAATTAATTTGATTAGGTTTTATTGCTAAGGATTTTGGCTGTTGTGAAAATAATTTCTTAACAAGTGATAGTAGTTTTAAAGCTGCTACTTATTTAAGTATTTATTAATTCCCATGCTTTCGGTGAGTTTTATTTTTATTTCAAGATTTGTTTCTTGCCTTATCTATATACTGTTAAAAGTTTCACCGTATGTGTGTGTGTGTGTATGTTTTTGTACCTTCGTCAAAACGCTAAGCGGTAGCGCTTACATTTTTGCATATTCTGACATATTTTTCCCCTCCACGCAGTAATCAGGTTCACTTAAGATTACGTCCTATATTTCACAAGTTATTAACGATTCAAATTTTAAAAAAAGGCAAAAAACGGTTCTCACGCACAGCCTTTTTCCAGGACTTTCCAATGATGATGTCACAATGCCACTCGCAGTGCACCAATCACAATGGTATCTCAAGCTGCCGAATGCCACACCCCCCACGGGTTATTCACACCCTTTCCCCCACCCCCCCCCGGGTTATTCATGATTAAAGTTTTAAAAAAACCAATATCACCTTTTAAGACACCAGTGGTATTACAATGCCCCCCCCCCCAACAGAACAGTGAAACAGAATATTCCACCACCTTCCAGTGACGTTAGTGCGGGAGGGCCTCATTTCAAAAACAGCTTCATCAGCTCCCCAACACAACCAACGGGTCTGTACTTGGTCTAGTACTTATTAAAAGTCTCATCTTGCATGTGTGTTTGTGTATGTGTTATTCTACCTTTGTCAAAATGGCACACACCAGCTCAGAAATTCTATCAGATTATTAATCACATTAACCCCATCGACAACATAAACTGCTTCACTTCACATTTCATGCTATATTTCACAAGTTATAACGTTTTTAAACGGCAAACGTCCTTCAACCTGCCTCGAGTGACGTCACAAAGGGGGGGTGGGCGGCCATCAGCTTCCAGTGACGTCAGGGGGAGTGCCGCATTTAAGTTAACGTTCAGCTTTTTCCCACCCGGGGTTCTACCCGCGACGCCCCGGCAGGGGTTTTATGTGGCCATCAAGGAGGCATCGAAACCGCGGTGGTGAGGCCTCGCAATGATGGGGCCACTGGGGAGGTGAGGAGGGTGAATGGGGGGATTGAGGGAGAGGAGGAGGTAGGGAGGGTAGTTGCCTCGTCTACACTCCCTCTCTCCCCTGCCTCCCTCTCTACCCCAATCCCTCCCTCGCCCTCTCCCTCTCTACCCTCCCTCCCCCACACTCTACCCCACTCACTCTACCCCCTTCCCTCTCTCTCTACCTCCTCCCTCTCTCACTCTACCCCCTACCTCTCTGCCCCTCTCCCTCTCTACCCCCCTCCCTGTACCCTCCTTTTCTACCCCCTTCTCTACCCCTGTCCCCCTCCCTCTCTACCCCTGTCCCCCTCCCTCTCTACCCCTGTCCCCCTCCCTCTCTACCCCTGTCCCCCTCCCTCTCTACCCCTGTCCCCCTCCCTCTCCACCCCCTCCCCCTCCCTCTCCACCCCCCTCCCCCTCCCTCTCCACCCCCCTCCCCCTCCCTCTCCACCCCCCTCCCCCTCCCTCTCCACCCCATCCCTCTCTACCCCCCTCCCTCTCTACCCCCCCCCTCCCTATCCACCACCCGTCCCTCTCTACCTCCCTCTCTACTTCCCCTACCTCTGTAGGGATTGAAGAGGAGGAGGGAGTGCTGGCGGATGAGGAGAAATGAGCCGTGCCTGCGCAATTGGGGGCTATGTGTGAGTGGTGGAATATTGCATTGGGGGAACGGGTGGTTGGTGGAATATTGGGTTGGGGGGAGATGCACTTCGTCTAGTATTTCTATAAATATACAAGGATACAAAGGATACAAAGGACATTTATTATCTGTGTTGTATATCTAAACAGGAATGTGGTGCCCGTGATCTCTGGAATTCCCTGTCTCCTTGTCATGCGCATTTAAATATTTTTTAACCGCAACATGTCATTTTCTTTCTCTTCATTTCCATATAACTATTTAATCCCAAATCTTAAAAAGTCAAGAGAAAATATCAAAAAAAGTATCAGGGGAAGACTTGTACCATCAAATTAACACATTCTCTTAAAATGCATCTGTGACACTGTTATCAAACATACTTATTGTGCAGTATTCTTGTTTATTTCAGCTAGAAGATCTCAACCGCGTCCAGGATCTTACAACAAATGACCACAGTACACATCACGGTGAGTATGAGGAGTCCTTGTATTTTCTTTCTCTTTGTGTCAGATTACAAATGCAAAAACTACACAATGTCCTGTGTTACTGCATAAGATGTAACACCTTCCCTCTTTACCTCTTCCCTCGCTCAGTATTTGGCCACAAACACTAATTCCACAGGAAGCAGCAATTTACTCATTGTACATTAATTTTAGTATGCTTCATTCAATGTTGAAGATGTCATCTCTTCTAACTCAGAAAGACCAAACTTGATGAAAGGCCACAGACCTGAAACTGTTTCTCTTCCTATAGATACTACCTGATCTGCTGAATGTTTCCAATATTTTTAGACCAAATACAGTGTGAGTGACTACTTTGTGGAATATTTTCATTCTGTCCGCAAGCTTCGAATAACTTTGATTCTCTGCCCTGTTCCCAATCTGACTGTTATGTCTTTAGCTGCTTATGCTGTTCCATCAAACCGGCTGTGGTCAAAAAGGCTTTTGGCACATTGGCCTTTATCAGTTATTGAGTATAGACGTTGGAAGGTTATGTTGCAGTTATAAAAGATGTTAGTGAGGTTTTGGGAATTAAAATGCACAGAATAAATACAATGAATGGTTATGAACAGATGGACAATTATACAGTGTTCAATTCCGGGCACCATGATAGGGGAAATATATGTTGTCAAGCTGGAAAGGGTACAGAGAAGATGCTGCCAGGATTCGAGGAGCTGAGCTATAGGGAGAGGTTGAGTAGGCTGTAACTCTATTCTTTGGAGCACAGGAGGATGGATGATCTTACAGAGGTGTATAAAATCAAGAGAGGAATAGATCGAGTATATGCACAGTCTCTTGCCCATAGTAGGGTAATCAAGGACCAGAGGACGTGGGTTTAAGGTGAGAGGGGAAAATATTTAAATGGAATCTGAGGGGTAACACATAAACACAGATCCCCAGAAATTTCCTTTAAAACTCCTTTCTATCTATCACCTTAAATCCTCTTGTTTTAGATATCCCTTCCATGGAAAAAATAATTTGGCCATTTTCCTTCTCTGTGCCCCTGAGAAAGCTAAGTCACCACCTCGGACTCCTTCATTCATGGAAAAACAAACCCCTCCCAATAGTTACATTCGTCCAATCCAAGCTGCACCCTGGTGAATCTCCCCTAAATTCTCTTGTGCACTACCACAACCTTCATATTAGGTAGCACAATAGTTCTTCAAATGCGACCTAACCAGTGTTAGATAACCAACATAATATTCCAATCTTTATGTTCTAAGCTCTGGTTAATAAAGGCATTCTTCACCACTTTATCTCACCTTGTTGCCATTCTCAGGGAACTGTAGACTTAAAACCCCAAGGTCCATCTGTTCATAACCATTCATTGTATTTATTCTGCGCATTTTAATTCCCAAAATGCTTCACCTCGTCCTAGTCAAGATCAAATTCCATCTGGCATCACTCCTCATAGATATTCATTTAATGCATATCCTGTTCTAGCTTTGACAGCCTTCTTCACTGACCACAGCACCACCAACTTTCCTGTCATCCACGAACTTACTAATATTATCTCCTGCATTGACATCCAAGTTGTTAATAGACATCAAACTATAAGGGTCCCTGCATCAATCCTCGGCTTCCTCCCACATTCACTGACTTCCAATCAGAAAAAATATCCTTCCACCACTACCCTCGGCCTCCTATCATCAAGCCAATTTTAGATCTAACTAGACTAAGTGGGACCCGTTGGGTCCCTTTGTCACACGGGAGGCCTGGTCCCCCAACGCAATATTCCACAACTAAGCCATAGCCCCCAACTGCGCATGATCGGCTGACTGTCCCGCACTAACGGCAGAAGTTAAGTTAAAGTTAATAACTTTGCATTTAATATTTTCATTACCTCACCATCTTTCTTACTACTCCTATCCTCTTCCATTCCCCCTCATCCCCCAGCACTCTGCCCCCCTCCTCTTGACACTGCCGCTTCTTTCACCTGGGAGACAGGGATAGGGAGGGAGGGAGAGATGGAGGAAGAGGGAGGGGGAGGGAGAGGGAGGAATAGAGAGAGGGAAGGAATTAGAGTGGGTGGGAGGGAGAGAGAGAGAGGGTGGGAGGGAGGGAGGGAGGGAAAGGGGGAGGGACGGAGTGAAAGGTGGAGGGAGGGAAGGAGATAGAGAGAGGGTGGGAGGGAGTGAGAGAGAGGGAGGGAGGAAAAGGTGGAGGGAGAGAGGGAGGGAGAGGGTGAGGGGCAGAGAGAGGGGTGGAAAGAAAGAGGGAGGGGGAGGGATGGAGAGAGGGAGGGAGTGAGGTGTGTATCAGTTGTACAGTGAATAGGGAGGGAGAGAGGGTAGAGAGGCAGGGAAAGAGAGTGGATGGATAGAGGGAGGGGTTGAGAGGGAGAGAGGGAAGGAGGGAGGGAGGGAGGGAGAGAGGGAGAGAGCGTGGGAAGGAGGCCTCATCCCGGACCCAGGCTCGTCCTTGGTTGCATCCCAGGCCGCATCTTCTTTCTTGACCCCGGTCATGGCCCCATCCCAAGCCCCAGGCTCGGCCCTCACTTCAGCTCCAGCCCCAGGCTCGGCTTGGCATCAGCCCAGGGCCCAGTCCCCGGGATCGTCCTTGGCTCCAGCCTGGGCCCAGGCCCAGTCATCCGGGCTCGGCCCATGGCAACACCCCCCCCCCCCCCCCCCCCCACCCAGCCGCCGCCACTTCTTCACCGGTGGTGACATCCAGCCGACTGACAGTGGACCCGGCCAATCATTGCGGCGATGGTGCAGGAAGAGGCGTCGCCGTTCCGGCGACACCTCTTCCTGACTGACAGGAGGGGAAAGCAATTTGTGTGGCAGCGACAGACAGGGAAGGAGACCAATCTGTGCAAGCGCAGTTTTTAAGATTTTCAAACCTTAATAACCGTTACAATATACCATAGATCGGAACAAAACTTGTCGCACTTGAGCACAGGAGAATGGTGAGTAAGGTGACGAAACACCGTAGCGCTGTCGTGTACCGTTTTTGCGCAAATAGAAAAACTGCACAAACCGGAACAGCACAAGATCAGAGTTTTAGTTATGTATAGATTAGTGAGCTGACCTTAACCTTTTGAACCAGCCTACCATGCATAATCTTATCAAATGCTTTTCTAAAATCCATATAGACAAAATCCACTGCGCTGCATTCATTTACTCACCTCCTCAAAACATAAGCTAATTAGTGAGGTACAATTTCTCCTTAACAAAGCTATGTTGACACCTTCTGATCAGTCCCTGCCTTTCAAAATGCACATAAATTCTTTCCTTTAGGATCTTATCCAGTAATTTTTCCATCACTGATGTAAGGCTCTAAGGCTGTTGTTATCTACCGAATCACTGCTGTTCACTGCTGAACTCCACACAAACAGCACCCGAGGTCAGGATTGAACCCATGCCCCTGGCACTGTGAAGCAGCATCTCTACCTGCTGTGCCACACCTAACATGGCCTCTTCCTTAAAAGTGATAAGTTATCCACATACTTCTCCTAGAACACATTATCTTCCATGGTGGTGCATGCATATTTGGCTGAGCAACGTATTCCTGGCATGATGATCAGTGATATAGGCCTGCATTGTGTCCACATTCTGACTAGGATCAATGGAGATCTACTCCAGTTTGCCTTACGATCCCCAGAGATCTTGGTTGATTTTGGGACATTATTGATGAGTAGTTGGCTCATACATCAGTCACAGTTATAGCCTTTGGATTCCCATATTGTGTGGTCTCCGCTGTTGGAGAAATATAGATTAAAAGGATATGGAGAAGCAGAGGTCAACATTGTGACTGGATTTATACTCAGTGACAATGAAGGACAAATGATTTGTTTCCAAATCAGGATGGCCTGTAGCTTGGAGGAGAATTTACAGGTGGTGGTTCCAGCTGGTGTGTTTTTCTTAGTCTGAGAGGTCATGGATTTAAGAAATGTCGTTAAAGCATGTGAATAACTGCAAAGCATTTTGTGAATGCTACACATTGCAACCTCTGTCAAGAATGTGTCATCGCTGCAGACTTATTGCAAAAAGTATTAAATCTGGATCAAAAACCTTTACTAGGTCGAACACATAGAGCACTGAGGGCGCTCACGGGTAGACGCCCCACCAAGACAACTGAGAGTGAAGGTGCAATACAACCATGTATTGGATGACATGATGAAGAAAATTGTTCGTACCAGAAATCTCATATTTGAAGGAGATAACATCAGCATTTATGGAGACTATCCTGTGGAGGTCTCCAGGAAGAGACCGTTGTTTACAGAGACAAGAAGAATACTTAAGGACATACCAGGTCTGAGATATGGCCTGATGTACCCCGCAACATTAAGAGTCACCTACAAGAAGAAGGAACATCTCTTCACTAACCATAATGAAGCACTTGCTTTCGCCCAGAACATCAGGAAGTCTGTAGATGGCTGGACATGTTAGTGTGGCTAGTACTAACTGCACTAATTATAGATGTCGTTTTTTTCTTTTTTTTTGCACTTTACTAACCACCTACCCTACCACCTTTTTTACTTAACATCTTATTATAATTTTAAGTTTGAATGGAATTATAAGTTTTACCAAAGGAGATATGTACGGGAGAAAGATCTACGAGATTTAAAATTAATCTATCTGATGTTCGGGTGTAATGTCAGGCTTGTTAAGCTGAGCCATCTGCTCTGTTATAGACCACCCTAAACATAAGATGCAAGACGTGAATATGAAGATTAGGGGTGAAGGAATCACATTTTGTAACTGGAATGTTAAGGGAATTAATGAACCAATCAAAAGAGGTAAAGTATTAGCACATTTAAAATCACTTAAAACAGATATAATATTCCTTCAGGAAATCCACTTTAAAAAGGAAGCACAGCATAGATTGAAAGCCAAATGGATTGCTAAAACGTATCATTCCTCATTTTCACACAAATCCAGAGGTGTTGCAATATTAATCCGTAAAGGGATACCTTTTAAACATACTTTAACTATAACGGACAATGATGGTAGATATATTGCATTAATAGGCGAGTTATATGCAAAAAAAGTGATTCTTCTTAATGTTTATGGACCAAATTTTGGAAGTCCCTTGTTTTTCAAGAAAATATTCAATATAATTCCGGAACTTACACAACACAATTTAATAATTGGAGGAGACTTAAATTGTACACTTGACCCCTATTTAGACAGAACATAGGACATTTATTATCACATACACCAATTGGGGTAGCGAAATTTGTCTTGCCATTGCAGCACACAAATAATGATAACACACAACATTGAAGAATTTAACAGTAAACATAAAAACATCCCCCCACAATGGTTTCCACTGTGGGGGAAGGCAGCAAAGTCCAGTCCCATCCCCAGTTCACCCATAGTCGGGCCTATTGAGGCCTCCGCTGTCGCCGCTACGGCAGCCCGATGTTTCAGGCCTCTCGCCGGATGATGAAGCTCTGGCATCGGGTGAACACTCTCAGCGGCCCGGAGTGTCTGGAGCAGCTGCTTCTTCCCCGAAGACCACGGCTCCCGAAGTCCATGGGCCCACGGAGGCGACCTCCGTGAGATCCCAGGCTCCACGGTATTCCTAACTCAGCGCCGCCGCGGCTGAGAGCTCCACAGACCACCGCTCTACAATGTTGAAGTCGGCGGGCACAGCTCTCCGGAGCTTACTGCACGGCGACCCAGGCAAGGCATCGCCCGCTCCGCGATGGTGCCTCAGCGTTGTGCCTCCACCTTCAGGAGCTGAAGTCCTGGCCGGTCCCGGCAGGAAATGCCGCTCCAGACTGCTGGTAGGCCGCGAGGAAGGGTCGGAGACACGGCTCGGAGAATGGCAGCATTTCCGACCAGGTAGGACTGAGAAAAATAGTTTCCCCCTTTCCCGCACCACCCCCTACATAAAAAGTCTAAAAGACCTCCAAACCAAACACTTAACTAACTAAAAACATTTTACTCATTTTACTCAGCGGTACATAAAACCTATTCAAGAATAGACTCTTTTTTAGTAGACTCCAAGTTCATTCCATTTACCTACAACTTGAAATATCATAACATCATAATCAAAATACTTTAAAATTGGATAATCTATCACTCTTTCTTCCCATTGTAAACAACCCTGCATTTAAACCTTCAATGTTGGATAAAGGTTTTTTACAATGGGAAAATCACGGAATTAAAAAGATGGGTCATCTCTATAGGAAAGGTACATTTCTTTCATTTCAGGAGTTACAACAAACTTACGGACTCTACTCAAATGACTATTTCAGATATTTACAATTTAGAGATTATGCTAAATCAAATGCATAGGATTACAGAACTAGAGATCCAGAAACTCTTGATGAATGTTTGAATGAACATCCTAATACAGAAAAATTAATATCTCATATCTACAATATCCTATTAGACAGTGAGGCACCACCGACAGAATTATATAGGCAAACATGGGAAAATGAACTAGGCCGACCAATAATGAAAGATATTTGGGATGAAAGCTTACAACATATACATCAAGCTCATTAAATGCCAGACATTCTTTAATACAAGTTAAAGTATTACATAGGTTACATTAATCGAAAACGAAATTAAATAGATTTTTCCCACATATATCTCCTATCTGCGAAAAATGTCAGCATTTAGAGGCAAACTTAACTCACACATTTGTAAATTGTATAAAAATTAAAAAATTTTGGACGGAACTTTTTAAGATAATTTCGGAAGTTGTCAACACCCAATTGGGTCCCGACTCGACTTTAGTATAATAACTGGGAAAAAATTAATATTAAAAATTTGGAAAGGTCCTATAACCCTCACAATTAAAATGTGGATTATGGAAATGTCGGAGACCCTACATTTGGAAAGAATTAGACTTGTTTTAATGGACAAACACAAACTCTTTGTCAGAATATGGTCTCCATTTATTGACTACTTGAAGGGGTAGAATGGTTCGGCACGGAAAACTGACTGAAGCTCGAACTCAGGATTAGATGAAAAGTTATACTTCATAATTTTCAAACCTATCTCTAATTTTGTATTATTAGTGAATGATTCCATTCTTCTTTATCATGCTTTTTTTTTTCTCTTTCTTTATTATTTTCGATCTATAAAAAATATATATATTTATAGAAGCAGAGTCATTAAATAATTGATAATATTAGCAATGTATGACTGTTATACATGAAATGTTCTTATTATCTAATTGCTTCTAATAAAAAAATACTTAAAAAAAAGAAAGAAAGAAAGAATGTGTCATCGAGGATTCCCACCATCCGGGCCTTGGTCTCTTTTCACTGCTACTATCGGGCAGGAGGTGCAGAAACCTGGTCCCACACCACCAGGTTCAGGAACAGCGACATTCGTACAACTATCAGGTTCTTGAACAAATTTGTACTATCCTAATTCTACCTCAACAACATAACTCCCCGAACCACCTTTTGTATTACCGTGGACATGTTTATTTTTCTAATTGTGTTTCTTTACACTTTTATTTCTATGTGCAGAACTTTCAGTGTAATTTATGTATAATATATGTTTGTGTGTCTTTGTCTGAGTCTATGTGTCTGTGATGCTGCTGCAAGCAAGATTTTCATTCACCTGTACCTCACCATATTTGTACACATACCCGACTTAATTTGTTTAGGCTTTGCTGCATGCTTTATATTTGGAGGGGGTTCAAATGGAATTAAATGTTATGCAGTCATCAGTGAGCATCCCCACTTCTGACCGTTCAAAATATGGTAATCGATGAAGCAGGTGAAGATAGTACTAGGATCTACCCTGACAAGTCTGTAGTGATGAAGTCACGGGCACAGCCCAGTCCGTCACGCAAACCAGCCCCTCCCACCCCTCATTGACTCCATCTACACTTCATGCTGCCTCAGAAAAACAGCCAACATAATCAAAGACCACTTACAACCCAGTGATTCTCCCCACTCCCATCGGTCAGGAGATGCAAAAGCTCGAAAGCAACTACTACCAGCTTCAAGAATAGCTTCAATTTGCATCTTGCACACGGTTCTGATAATGGGCATAACTTGGGTCCTTTCACATGTTTGAAATTCTTTCAGCTTGCCAAATATGAAATGTCTTTACAAGGCATCTTTCCTGATTTGCAATCCTCATTCTTTGCATTGCCTACGTGGAGACATTTTTTTATAATTAAACAGGTGTGACTATAACTGTGTGGGATATCTGAAGAAGTGTCTCGGTGGAATTGCATTGTATAATGATATGAAAGTTCTAGGGGGAGGAGGAGGCGGTTGTGCATGTGGAATGGTTTTATACTGAGCACAAAAATAAACTTCAAATTGCCAAAAACTAAATCTCAGCATTGGTGTCCTCAAATTCGGGCTCACTGATCTACCATCTGCCAAGACTCTTAGTTCTGAGATCCCATCCCTCAAATCAATCCATAACACTTCTACAATTGCAATAAAGATGTAAGAGATCAAAATGTCTTCAGTCAGAGCTAGTGTGAAAGTACGTGAGAAATCTAGATATCTTGGTTCTGCCCGTGTATGACAAAGTTGAGTCAAAAGACACGGGTCGCCAAATTCTGCTTACATTTTGGCTGAAGTAATATATCTGTCATGTATCATGTGAAGGTTATGTGCTCTCCTCTCCTACTGGAGGATGGATCCACTAATGGTGATACTTTGTGAATTTCTTCAAATCCTTGAAATAAAAACAGAAAATGCAATATCTGCAGGTTGGGTAGCGTCTGTGGAGAGAGAACTAGAGTTAACCTTACATGTTGATTACTACATCAGAATTAATGAAAATTCCAATGAAGTGTCCTTGACCTGAAACATTGTATAAAATAAATTACATTTTCACATTTATGCAAAATCTTAAGCATGGGTTTCTGATTATTATATTGTATCATTTCATTTCAGGCCATATGGTTTTCCAGGTTCCCAGCCTGGTTGGAGTTAGATTGTGGAATGTTAAAGCGGTGAAGACGACACAGGATCTAAAGGACCATGTAATGTTGATTTCCTTGATCAAAAAATACACCATCAGAAATATTAATTTAATTATTAACAACATTTAAATTCTTTTTTTGTATTTTTCCAGTGGAGCAATAAATTATTTATAGACTCTAAAGCGGGTTTTGATGATATCTCTGCAAATATATCCAGTTCAGTCGCACAGTCATGCTCACTAGTTTGATAAAGGATCGTTGACCTAAAACAATGACTCTTTCTTGGTTTCTCTACTGTCTGATCCGCTGAATGCTTCTATCAGTATTTGGTCTGCAGTATTTTCTTCCAAGTCAAGCCTATTGTCATATGCATGAGTACGGCGAGGTACTGGTACAATTAAAATCTGACTTGCTTCTGCTTCAGATGCACATAAACATAACCTACATAAATTCTACAAGATAGTGAAACAAAAAAGATTGTACGTAAAAAACATTGGTGCAAAAATACACAATTAGGAAAACAAGATCATGGTAGTGGAAGAGGTGGTCCATTGTATTACATTGCTGAGGTAGGAATAGGGTTGTGCAGGTCGGTTCAAGAACCTGAATGGTTATAGGAAAATTGTTCTTGATTGGTTGTCTTGCTAGTTGTCTGGTGGCCTCAGCAGGCAGAGCATGGACATTGAGAATGTGATGGGGTTACATTGTGATGCTGTGTGTGGTGGAAGAGCTCCTAATCCCATTCCCTTTTTCAAATTTTACAGAAATCCAGTGACAACTTGGGCAAGACTCCTAAGGGATATTAAATCTGGTTAGCACAAGCTTAGAACTTACACAAAAAATCTCCTAATCCTGAAAGGACTTTCAAATGCTCTCTGATTGCTAGAGGTTTGACAATAGATTGATAGTTTTTGGTTTAAATGTGATTTGAAGCATGACCGATAATTTTCTACAACGCTTTCAGCTCACGAAGGGAAACTGTGTCTTCAGCATTTAATACCAATGTTAGCAAATTGGTGGAATTCGGTTAAGGAGCTGTTTTTGTCACGGGTAGCACTTCAGTCCACAACAGAAGACCTACATTGAACTAGTCTGGTGCTCCAATAGGGATGAGCAGCACTCCGGAAATTGTCATTTCCAGTGGGAGTTGTAATTGCAAATTAAATTTAATTCCAAACAGAAGTTTCAATTCCCTGGGCTAGTACTTTAATTATTATAGACAACAGCACTCTCTCGCAGATCTGCTAGGATCCTCAGCCGCAGCTTTAACTAATACCGATTATCATAAAGTGGGGGTTAGTGAGGCCAACATCTATGGTTAAACTGCAAAGGAGGGCTGAGCAATGGTGATGTGCGGTGGAGAGTTGGCCTACACATAAAGAATAGGTTTGGTACAAATCTGTCTATCTACAGGACCATCCAAGAGGAATGATTGGGATTATTTTTAATTTATTCCTTCTCTTGAAATCGGTCTCACTGGCAAGGCTCTTATTTATTGTAAATTCCTGTGTCCTTGAACTGACTGCTTTTTGATAATTGCATTTGTCGAAACAGGGCGGACCACGTGAAGGTTGCAATCTTCCACCCCCATATGCCTCCAAATCAATAGTATAGGGTGCTGGAAACTGGTCTGGTAACATAACCAGTATTTCATAAACTGGGAAAATGGAGGTAAAAATACCAAACATAAACAGCAGAAATGCCAACTGGGAAAAATAAAGTGTGTATCAGTATTAAATTAAGACCGTGTCCAAACCATTTAAGTTACAGTTGCAATTGTTTACAGACGATAACACAATGGAAAATACCAGAGAAACAAGAACTGGTATTCATTTCAGACATGTTGCACATAAACTGTAGTCCCATGACTATGTTTTGAAGTATTCTGGACCTTAAAAAATAATTGAGCTTTTGAGTACGTTAGGGAACTTAGTGCCTTTTAATGGCTTGCTCTGTGAAATTAGTTACCCACAGAAGGCTGAACCTAATCCATTCTACAGTTCTACAGTTCTCTGATCCTGTCGATTTCATGTAGTTCTGACTTTAAAATACAGTAAGGAGTGACTGCATCTCGATCTAGCTCAACTTAACATGGCTGATGACTATGTCACTCACCTCCACCCAGTGATCCATCCCACTCGATACTCCACATTTTTTTCAGATTTAACACTGATCTGGGAAAATGTTTTGTCCTCATATGGGAGCAGATACTGACCACTTATCACATTGAGTCCCTGAGCGCACAGGGAGTGACCTTTAAAATATAGAACAGTACAGACCAAGGACAAGCCCGTTAGTCCACACGATGCCAAATCAAATTACTCCTTTCTGACTGCAGGTGATCCATATCCATCCATTCCCTGTTTATTCATATGCCTATTTAAACGCCACTATTATTTCTGCTTTCATCACCACCCCTGGCACAAAGTTCCAGGCACCTACCACTCTCGGTATAAAAAAGCTTACCCATCACCACTTTATCTCCTCTACCCCATGACCCCTCTAAGTATCAATGCTATTAAGGGTCCTGCCATTAACTGTATACTTTCCCCTGACATTTGACCTCACAAACTACTACTTCACACTTGCCCAGATTAAACTTCATCTCAATTTTTCTGCCCATATCGGTAATTTAACTATATCTGCTGTATCTGTTGACAACCTTCTTCACTGTCTGCAACAACACAATTTTTATGTTACCTGCAAATTTATTAAACAACCCATCTACATTTTTGTACAAGTCATTAATATTTATCGCAAACAACAGAGGTCCGAGCATAGATCCCTGCGGAACATCATTGATCACAGAACTCCAGCCAGAATAACACCCTTCCACCTCTACCCTACATCTTCTGTGGGAAAGACCGTTCTGTTTCCAAATGACTATATCGTTTGTAAGACATGACAAACACAAAGTGATGATGACTGTCCTATCTTAGCCCATTCTCTTCGAAATGCGAATAAATCCTATATTTAAGAATCCTTCTGAATATCTTCCCTCCCACTTAAGCTTACTGACTTACAATTTCCTGGATTATCCCTATTACCCTTTTGACGCATAGGCTACTCTCCAGTCTTCAATAGATCTCTCGCTGCTTTTCTGAGAGAATTTAGGTGGAGGAGGAAATGGGATGGTTCTAGAGTAAGGTGTCAATTAAGAGTCAACTTCCAGTTCTTAGGTGTAAATATCTCTAACATTGAAGCTACAGCGAAGAAAGTACACCAACTGTGTGCTAATTCCTTTTGAATTCCTTGGAATGTATCCATGTATTAAAGCTTACCTTGGCAAAAGTTGCGCCGAAGGCGGCAAGATATTGCAGTGGTTGTAAACCAGGCCATCACACAGACCAACTTCCTCTCCACACCCCATCAACTACATGTACACTTCAGGCAGCCAACATGATCAAAGACATTTTTCACCCCTGTCACCCTCTTTTCCCCTTTCCCACTGAGCAGAAGATACAAAAAATACATACCACCAAATTCAGGACCAAGTTCTTTCCTGCTGTTATCATGCTATTGAATGGTCCTCCCACAATCTAGAGTGTAGACTTGATCTTCCAACCTACCTCATTGTGGAACGAGCATTTCTCCTAACTGTTATGCATTACGTAATATTCTGCACTCTGGAATTCTCCACCACAAAGTGCTGTGGAGGTCTCACTGGCCATATTCAAGAGTGAAATAGATTTTTAATTTGTATGGGAGACAAGGATTATGGGGAATAGTCAGGAAAGTGGAGTTAAGGTCAAGATCGGAGCAGCCATCATCTTATTGAATGGTGGAGCAAGTTTGGACTTTTGCTTCAGTTTCATATGTTCTAAAATGGAAAATTAACGAACATTAATACTGTTTCTCTTTTCATAGATTGTGACCTCCCATGTGTGCATTTATTTGTATTTATTTTGTTCATATTTGCGGTAATTGTTGATTATATACGGAGACTAGCAAGTTAAGAATAACATTGTTTTTTTTTTAATGGGAAATTCAACTTTCAATCCTCAGTCGTGCATTCCAGTGAATTTTACTTGCCCACATAGAGCTTCAGGTTTCAATCAGGCAGTTCATCCTCCACAGCTTGCAGTAATGTTATTAGTCTCAATACAACAGTTTAAGACATAACGAGGCCAGAACTCTCAACAATTTTTGGCATTTAAACAAGTTAGCAAATAATCTGAGAAAGCAATGAGAATGCAACTTTTTCAGCCAGTCATGAGAAGCCATTGCTTCTATCCAGAGATGCTGTCTGTTTCGCTGAGTTACGCCAGCATTTTGTGTCTATCAGCATTTGCTGGTGTAAACCAGCATTTGCAGTTCCTACACAATAAGCTCTCTTGACTCTCTTGAAGTAATTTCTTGCAACCTAAATAGTAAGTAGCAAGAGGCAGAAGAAACCAACGGTCAAAAGTGTTTTATTGTCATATGTTCCGATACAAACCAATGAAATTCTTACTTGCAGCAGCACGACAGATATGTGAACATAGTGTGTAGGAAGGAACTGCAGAAACATAGTACTCTGTAAACCCATAATAAATGACAAAAGAAAACTCAGTGTATAAACAACGCGCTAACGGTAGCAATGTTACAAAATTTTGAGATTTTAAAAATCAAGTCTGCAATTTATCCCATCAGATAAAGCATAAAAAGAAGTTTAATTTGACACCTAATTTACTTTCATATCTTCAGTATTAAGAAAGTTATGGCCATTTGCATACTCGGAAATGAGCATCTTGCTTCCCATTGCCTTTCAATTGACTTAACTCAAAAGCTGTGATCCGGAAAAGTTAAATGTCCATAACATTCTTAAAAATTAAGAGAACTCAATGAAATTTTCAGTTATTATAGATTGAAGCATTCTGAAACAAATATTAAACAATCTTACTTGGATGACCTGAAATTAAAGCATATAATTAGTTAGTTATCTAATTGTAGCTAATTACAAAATTCAATGAGTAGATCTAAACATCTATCCATTTCTTAAGAAAAGATAAACTTTTTTTAAATTGCCTAAGTGTCCAAATAACATTCACACAATAATCCACAATATAACATAATTTTTAAATCTAATTTTCATGAATTTCTGGGCCAAATGGAAGGATTTTAGTGTTTGATTCCTGTAAATTAATGGCCATGTAAATCAACTAGCGAGTGGGTTTTAGTGGAATGCGGTGGATTGGAACGTTGCGGTTAGCGGTGAAGTCGGGGGGAAAAATACTGGGGGTTCATACATTTTTTGGGGAACCCATTTCGCAACATAAAAATATTATTAATGCCTCCCGAAAAACCAATTTTTAATATAAAAATAAACTATTTACCTTTTTTTCTTCCCTACGCAAAATGCTTCCGGTTGTCAGTGCTCACGGCTTTTGAAGTTGATTTTTAAATTACTCTAGTTAATAAATAATCTAGAGTAATTTAAAAATACCTTCATTGATGAAATGTCGGAGCGATTTTTCTTCAGCAACCAAATCGCCCGACATTCATCGATTTGTCCTGCCTGTGGAAAAACGGCACTTTAAGCCCGCCCCCCTCTGCAAGGCGCGAAAGTCGCGCACACGGGGAGCGGCAGAAGTGCAGCGCCGGTAAAGGTAAGTTTTGTAACATACCTACTAACGGTAACGTTTTTACACATTCCGGTAGAGATTTTCTTTGAGTCCAAAATCGCCTTATCTGAAAATGTCATGCTTTATTTCTCGAGTTATTAATGAAAATGTTCAAAAATCTGACAAAACTTTGAAATAAAAAAGACTGTCTTTCGCTGATGATGTCCCAATGGATCTGCTGTCTTCCACGCACTGCGAGTGACATCAGCCCCCCACCTCTCCCTCCTCCCCGTTATTCAAAAGATGCAGCCCTCTCACCCCCCCCCCACCTCTCCCTCCCACTTCTCCCTCCCCCCTCCCACCCTCTCTCCCCCTCTCTCCCTTCCCCCTCTCTCTCCCTTCCCCCTCTCTCTCCCTTCCCCCTCTCTGTCCCCCCTCTCTCTCCCCCCTCTCTCTCTCTCCCCCCCTCTCTCCCCCCCTCTCTCCCCCCCTCTCTCCCCCCTCTCTCCCCCCCTCTCTCCCCCCTCTCTCCCTCTCTCTCTCTCTCCCCCCTCTCGCTCTCCCCCTCACTCTCCCTCTCTCTCTCCCCCTCTCTCTCTCCCCCTCTCTCTCTCCCCCTCTCTCTCTCTCCCCCTCTCTCTCTCCCCCTCTCTCTCTCCCCCTCTCTCTCTCCCCCTCTCTCTCTCTCTCTCTCTCACCACCTCTCGCTCTCCCCCCTCTCTCTCCCCCCTCTCTCTCCCCCCTCTCTCTCCCCCTCTCTCTCCCCCTCTCTCTCCCCCTCTCTCTCCCCCTCTCTCTCCCCCTCTCTCTCCACCCCCTCTCTGCCCCCCTCTCTCTCTCCCCCCTACCTCTCCCCCCTTCCTCTCCGCCCCCTCCCTCTCTGCCCCTCTCCCCCATATTTTTCCCCTGGAGTCCAAAATCGCCTTATCTGAACAATTCAAGCTTTAATTCTCGTTATTAATGAAAATGTTCATAAATCTGACAAAACTGTAAAAGAAAAACATCTGTCTTTCGCTGATGACGTCACAATGGATCTGCGTGCCTGCCGTCTTCTACACGCAGCGATGACGTCACCACCACCTCTCCCTCCTCCCGCCGTTATTCAAAAGATGCAGCCCTCTCAAGCCCCCCCCCACACTTCTCCCTCTTCCCCCTCCTCTCCCCCCCTCCTATACCCTCCTCCTCTCCCCCACCCCCCCACCTCTACTTCCTCCCCCCGTTATTCAAAAGGTCGGGGGTCGCTTTCGCGCGACGGTTGCTGTCTCCTGGCGATCGCTTTCTCTCGGGGATCGCTTTCTCTCGGCTCCTAGGTTGGTTCCTCTCAATTCCCCCCGGCTTTCCCCCCCCCCCCCCGGGCTCTCTTCCCCCTGGACTCACTTCCCCCCGGCCTCCCTTCCACCACCAACCCCCCGACCTCTATTCCACCCCTCCTCCCCCTGGCCCCTCTTCCTCCCCCACCTTCCCCCACCCCCCTTCCCCCATGTCTATGTAGTTTGATCTTATTAGGAGGTTGTAGTGTTTAATAGCCTGATGGTTGTAGGGAAGAAGCTGCTTTTGAACCTGGACGTTACAGTTTTCAGGCTATATGTGTTCCCGATGGCGGGAGTGAAGTGAGAGTGTGGCCAGGGTTGTCTGGTTCTCTGATGATGCAGGCTGCCTTTTTGAGGCAGCGAGTCTTATAGATTCCTTTGAGGGTGGGGAGGTCAATACCCGTGATGGACTTAGCAGTGTTCACCACTTTCTGCAATTTTCTTCATTCCTGGGCATTCAAGTTGCAGAACCAGGCCTTGATGTAACTAGTCAATATGCTCTCTACTGTATACCTATACCTATAGAAGTTCAAGAGAGATGTACATTGACATACCAAATCTCTCAATCTCCTCAGGAAGTAGAGGCGTTGATGGGCTTTCTTTGTGATTGCATCAATGTGCTGGGTCAAGGACAGATAGACAATAGGTGCAGGATAAGGCCATTCGGTCCTTCGAGCCAGCACCGCCATTCAATGTGATCATGGCTGATCATCCCCAATCAGTACCTCGTTCCTACCTTTTCCCCTATATCCCCTGACTCTGGAATCTTAAGAGCCCTATCCAGCTCTCTCTTGGAAGCAGCCAGAGAACCTGCCTCCACCGCCCTCTGAGGCAGAGAATTCCACACACTCACAACTTTCTGTGAGAAAATGTGTTTCCTCATCTCCGTTCTAAATGGCTTACCCTTTCTTCTTAAATTGTGGCCCCTGGTTCTGGACTCCCCCAACACTGGGAACATGTTTCCTGCCTCCAGCATGCTCAAACCCTTAACACAATGGGAAAGAGCTGGAATCAAAATCTTCGGAGATGTGTATGAATCGGGAAAACTATTATCATTTAAACAAATACAACTAAAATACAATTTGGGAAACAATCATTATTTTAAATATTTCCAAATCTGTGACTATTTGAAAAAATACGCACAAGATTATCACAATATGCCTCCTACTGGAAGAAGTAATGAATACAAAGGCAGAATCAGCAAACCTAATATCATATATATATAATAGTAAGATTAAACGAGAACTTACCAGTTCGAAGGTTGATCTTTATTTTATGAGGAGTTGCGATGAGGGATTTCGTGAAGAACCCGCCAGCACGCATGCGTGACATTCTTCAAAGTAGCGGTGTGGAATCACAGAAACAACAACAGAAATGACTTGGCATAGTAAGATTGAAGAGACTCTAATTACCAGTTGAGTATGATCGAGGGTTGGGAGCGGAGGGCACGAAATCCCTCATCGCAACTCCTCATAAAATAAAGATCAACCTTCGAACTGGTAAGTTCTCGTTTAATCTTACTATTTCATTTCGGAGTCACGTGAGTGACTTCGTGAAGACTTCAAAGCTCTGTGATTGCACGCCCTGGACCACGTCCATGCTGACACACCACTAGTAAGGATGGATGGGAGTAAACAATTTTCCAAACTGCTTGTACTGAGAAACAAGAATAGTATTTATTAATAAACAAAGCAAAAACCCCTCATTCGGGGACATCTCTACGTTCTTGACCTGCATTCAGCACGGCCTCCGCGAACTGTAGAGGAGCAGCAACAGGCTTGTTGTAAAATCGCTGAAAGACAGTTTCATTCGCCCATCCTGCTGTAGCGAGAATATGGTCCATGGGCACCTCCATGACCCTCGCCGCCGACATTGATGCAGCCCTGGTGGAATGGGATTTGAAGACATTAGTGTCGATACCTGACTTACCCAAGACGATCCTGAGCCACGTGGATATCGTCTGGACTGTCACTCGATGGTGAGGTTTCTTGTGAGTGACAAGCAGGTATTTCTCCATTCCCCTTATGTTTCTCGTCACTTTGACATAGTGACGGATATGGGCGGCTAAACATAGCCTTGCATCTGCGGGGTATGCCGGGAACTTCAGCTGCAGCCCTGTGCACCCAGGTCTATGCTGCTTTAGTAGCTCATCGATAAAGAAGACTACTTCTGCAGGGGTAGAGATCATCCTGTCAATCCGGATTTAGTGGAGTGTCTGTACCCTCTGCGCTGAAGTCAGTGCTAGTAACATCACCAGTTTCATGGTGAGTTTGTCCAGCTCTAGCCCCTCCATGGGTGACCACGTCCTGAGCAGGGTTAGTACTTTCCTGACATCCCAGGTGATATTATAGCGTGGTCTGGGCGGATTCGAATTGAATATACCCCGCATGAGTCTGGACACCAGCCTGTTGGATCCTACCTCAATATTGAGGTAGAATGACAGCGCGCTTCTGGCACTGTTGATGGCACTGTAGCTCAAGTGTTCATCATGGTGCAACCCTACGAGGAATTCCAATACGTCGGCTATGGATGCAGCGTCATATGTCATTTGGGAGTGGCCGCAGTAGGTTTCCCATTTTCAGATGTGGGAGAGGTATTGCCGCCTGGTGGACTCCCGGCATGACGCTCCAATGGTATCCATTGTTCTGGGTGATAGGCCATACCGCAGTAATGGCCGGTTCAGAACCTGCAAGCCAACAAGTTTAGATAGCTGTGGCAGGGATGTGGTTCCCCTGACACTGGGTTAGTGACCAATTGTGGGCAACCCTTTAAGAGGACCCAAGGTTGACTGATCATGTCAAAGACCACCGCATACCATGGCTGCGTAGGCCAGTCGGGTATGATAAGAATGCCTTTAGCAGCATCCATCTGGATTTTCTGCAATACCTGACTGATGAGGCAAAATGGGGGGAATGCATAGAAAAACCATTGCCCCCAGTCCAGCGAGAATGCATCCATCGCCATTGCCCCAGGATCTGGTTCCCACGAAACGTATGTTGGTACCTGATGGTTTAACCGCGACGCAAAAAGGTCGATATCCGGTTTACCAAATTTGGCTGTAACTTTAGTGAAGATTTGAGGATGCAACATCCACTCGATGTTGTCATTAAACTTGCGTGACCTGGTGTCCGTCACAGTATTGAGCTCACCTGGTAAATAGGTTGCTGAAATCCAAATATTCCGTTGAATACACCAGAGCCAAATTGTATTAGCCAATTCATCACACAAAATTGACCTGGTAGCGCCCATATGGTTTAAATATGCCACCGCAGTGGTATTGTCTATTTGGATACGGACATGAGCATCAGTAAGATTGGAACAATAAGCTCGAAGTCTGTGAAATGCTGCAAGCATCTCCAAATAGTTTATCCCTTGTGACAATAACATAGTAGATTCAAGGGTGTCCCATCTGCCCCCGCAACTAGAATAGTTGTCCGTAGCTCCCCAGCCATGGGAGCTTGCATCGGTTTGTAAGTATACCATCGGATTGGGCACAATGATGGGTTTAAATGAGTCACTAATATGGTCCACCCACCATTGTAACTCAATCTTAGCTTTAAGAGGCAGCTGCATTGATCTGCCGAAATGACCGGCGTTTTGTTTTAACGCTGAGATCTTGGCTCTTTGCAAATTTTGATAATGCAAAGGCCCGTATTGAGCTGCTGGAAACAATGCTACGATCTTGCCAATCACCTTAGCAGTTTGTCCAATTGATGGTATACTGGCGCAGGCTAAATCCTGACATACTTGGGTGACATCCCCAACCTTGTTAGCCGGTATGGTGGCCCTCATGCGAATGGAATCCACCGTGAACCCCAGATAATCCATAACCTGTGAAGGGCAGAACTTTGACTTATCTGGATAGAAACATAGAAACATAGAAATTAGGTGCAGTAATAGGCCATTCGGCCCTTCGAGCCTGCACCGCCATTCAATATGATCATGGCTGATCATCCAACTCAGTATCCCGTACCTGCCTTCTCTCCATACCCTCTAATCCCCTTAGCCACAAGGGCCACATCTAACTCCCTCTTAAATATATCCAATGAACTGGCCTCAACTACCCTCTGTGGCAGAGAGTTCCAGAGACCCACCACTCTCTGTGTGAAAAAATTCCTTCTCATCTCGGTCCTAAAGGATTTCCCCCTTTTCCTTAAGCTGTGACCCCTTGTCCTGGACCTCCCCAACATCGGGAACAATCTTCCTGCATCTAGCCTGTCCAACCCCTTAAGAATCTTGTAAGTTTCTATAAGATCCCCTCTCAATCTCCTAAATTCTAGAGAGTATAAACCGAGTCTATGCAGTCTTTGTTCATAAGACAGTCCTGACATCCCAGGAATCAGTCTGGTGAACCTTCGCTGCACTCCCTCTATGGCAATAATGTCCTTCCTCAGATTTGGAGACCAGAACTGTACGCAATACTCCAGGTGTGGCCTCACCAAGACCCTATACAACTGAAGTAGAACCTCCCTGCTCCTATACTCAAATCCTTTTGCTATGAAAGCTAACATACCATTGGCTTTCTTCACTGCCTGCTGTACCTGCATGCCTACTTTCAATGACTGGTGTACCATGACACCCAGGTCGCGCTGCATCTCCCCTTTTCCTAATCGGCCACCATTTAGATAGTAGTCGGTTTTCCTATTTTTGCCACCAAAGTGGATAACCTCACATTTATCCACATTATACTGCATCTGCCAAACATTTGCCCACTCACCCAGCCTATCCAAGTCACCTTGCATTCTCCTAGCATCCTCCTCACAGCTAACACTGCCCCCCAGCTTAGTGTCATCCGCAAACTTGGAGATATTGCCTTCAATTCCCTCATCCAGATCATTTATGTATATTGTAAATAGCTGGGGTCCCAGCACTGAGCCTTGCGGTACCCCACTAGTCACTGCCTGCCATTGTGAAAACGACCCATTTACTCCTACTCTTTGCTTCCTGTTTGCCAGCCAGTTCTCTATCCACATCAATACTGAACCCCCAATGCCATATGCTTTAAGTTTATATATTAATCGCTTATGTGGGACCTTGTCGAAAGCCTTCTGGAAGTCCAGATACAGCACATCCACTGGTTCTCCCCCATCCACGCTACTAGTTACATCCTCGAAAAATTCCACAAGATTCGTCAGACATGATTTACCTTTCATAAATCCATGCTGACTTTGTCCAATGATTTCACCACTTTCCAAATGTGCTGCTATCCCACCTTTAATAACTGACTCTAGCAGTTTCCCCACTACCGATGTTAGACTAACTGGTCTGTAATTCCCCGTTTTCTCTCTCCCCCCCTTCTTAAAAAGAGGGGTTACGTTTGCTACCCGCCAATCCTCAGGAACTACTCCAGAATCTATTATGGACAATAAACCCCATTTCCTGAAAAAGTGCCACAGTGGCTGAAACTGCCAGTTCAGCCGACTCCAGGGTATTGCCAACAATCAAAATATCATCCAAATAGGCCATCACTATATGATGTTGCTTCCGTAGCGTGGCCATAATAGGTTTGAGTAATTTAGTAAATAATCTAGGGGCTGTAGTAAGCCCATTTGGCAAAGCCCTGTATTGCCAGACCTGATCCATCCAGACAAATTTTAAGAACTTCCTATTGTGTTTCCGAATGGATACAGAATAGTACGCATCTTTTAAATCAATGCATGCCATAAAGCAGCCATGAGAAATCAACGACTTGGCTGTTTCGAACGTGTCCATTTTGAAATGGGTATATGTTACAAAGGTATTCAAATGGGTCAGATCAATAATAACCCGACATTCTCCATCCTTCTTGGGCCTGGTAAATATGTTTGATACAAATTCAATTGGTTCGTGTATAGTTTTTTCTATTACGCCTTTTTCTTGTAACCTTAAGATCTCAGCATAGCCTGCTGCCTTTTCAATGGCAGACAGCGTAAATGTCCGATTGGGCATATGCTGGGATGGAGGAATGTTGCCATTAATAAATTCAATGTCATGGCCTTGAATACTTTGTAAAACAAACTTATCGGAAGTGATAGTTTCCCATGCCCTCGTGAAGAACCGTAGGCACCCACCAACATGTGAAGTTAAGCACACAGGTGCATGAAAACCAGACCGCCTTACCTCCATGGTTACCAGAGGTCCCTGACATGTTTGGCGGGTCGAGGAGGTGCTGGGTTGGGCTGGTGCTGCGGCGTCCGCATCTTCCATGGAGGCCGCTGCGGGCCTTGCCCTAAAAAAGGCCGCGGCTGCTGGGGCTGCTGGTATTGAGGTGGAGCTGGAGTGTAGGTCCATGTCGGTCTGGTGACAGGGCCTCGTGGCCTAATAAATGGCGCTTTCTTGGCCGCCGGCCTGGGGGCGATCTGAGACCGCATTAGTCCCACCGTTTTGGCGTGTTCATCCAGCTCCTTAACCCTCTTCGGAAGGTCTTCCCTGAACAGCTGTCTGGGCAGTGGTGTAGGAGGCACCTTGCACAACCCTGCAAATTTAGGGTTGAGCGTGGGGCGGATGCTGCTTTTTCGAAAGGCATTTATTTCGTGCTGAGTAGCACATAGCAGAGCGAGAGCATCCTCCTGCTCTAGGTTGAGGTCCTCTCCATCCACCGACCGTGCGAACGCTGTGATCCCAGCCGTAAGCAGCCTCAGGATGCATTGGAGCTTTATCTCCTGAGTCCTAATGGCTGTGCCTATGTTGCCCCAGATCGGCGTATTGACTGTGGGCACGTTGAGGGAGTTACAGTTGGATGGGGCTTTATGCCTGTTGATGGCCTGTGAGAGAACTTCCTCCTGGAGTTGGTGGTTAGTTAGGAAGTCCACGGTGGCAGCCAGTTTGGGGTTGAGGGGAAGTCCCGCTGTCTCCGAGGAAGCAAATTTCGCCGCCACGTCAAGGAGTTCTTCCTGCGGCACCTCGGATGGAACTGGTGTAGGGTCTAAAAATTCCTCCTCCTCTGGCTGCCTCAGGCTGGCTGTTGAGACTGGCGAAACCTCCCTGTGCCCTTTGGAGCTGGATGCCTCCTGCCGTTGGTTCTGCAAGAGGAGCTCCAACATCCGCTCCATTCGGTCAATACGCCCTTCGCCCTGAACACTCGGGCGGTCGGAGTCCTCATGTTCCGATACACTGCTGAAGCTCCGTTCATCGGCCCGCACCTCATCGAGGTGAACCCGGTGCCGGAAGTTGTCGCTGCCAGCCGCCGCAGCAAAGCTGAGCGATTCCCGCGAGGGAGGTGTGCTCAAACGCCTTCTTTTGGCGGAGCCTGATGCCGCTGCTACGGAGGGCAAACGCGGTGGAGAGTCGGCACCCAATGCCTCAGCACGGTGACCCGACACCCGCGCGGGCTTGCCGACTGCCCACATCGTGGACCTTGCTGACGCATGGTCTCGTCCTCCCATCCATGGGGGACTCGGCGACCGTGGCGGGACTCCTCCCAAGTGACCCGTCCCGGCCTCGGTGGTTGGGGAGTCAACACTGGTCCTCCCAGTGGACTTGAGTCCCGCCATGACACCAGTCCACTGTTTAGCGGCAGGTGAGGCCTTTGCCCCTAAAGGGTTAGGCTTCCGGGCTCCATCCCTCCCTCTTCTCCAAGGGCTCAGGGAGAAGGGCCGTGCAGTCGCACGCGAGCCCTTGCCCAGGTCGGCCAACGGGCCCGTTGGCGACCTCAATGCGGAGGCAGGGTCTGCCTGCTCCAGTGGCAATCCTGCTCCTCGAACTCCTCACCGGAGCTGCGGTGTATCGGCGGGTCGGGCCCTGCAGCAACAGGGCTCCCCGGCTTCCCCGCCTTCTTCCCGGCCTGTCTCGCAGGTGCAGCCGATGATGAGGGCTCCGGGACGGGTGACCGGCGACTCCGGACGGACGTCTTATGGCCTCTTGAACTCCCTTCCATGCCTTTGCTGAAAGACAAAAAGTACTTGCAGCAAGGACCAACCAACTTAAGGTTAGTGTAACTTACCTTAGCGGTCCCTTATGAAGGACTGGCGGGGAGCGTGCCCCACCGCCAGCCGTCGGCAGCAACACGTTGCGATGATATGTCGCGCATGCGTGCTGGCGGGTTCTTCACGAAGTCACTCACGTGACTCCGAAATGAAATAGTATTCTAAATGAAGAAATACCAACAACAGATGGTATCAGGAGAGACTGGGAAAAATAATTAAGTATAAAAATAAGAAAGGTGGGAAGAATATTTATTAAACGTGCATAAATGCTCAATTAATGTAAGACACACCTTAATACAATTTAAAATCTTACACAGATTATACTATTCAAAAACTAAATTAAGTAAACTTTTTCCCAACGTCTCTCCAATATGTGATAAATGTCAATGTCAAGAAGCTAATATAGTACACTCATTTGCCTTTTGTACAAAAATTCAAACATTTTGAACTGACATTTTTGAAATTTTCACAAATATATTTAAAATAAAACTGACCCCAGAAGCAGTCTGGATAATCTTTGGGATATCAGAAGACTGCCCTGATTTAAATGTGTTTCAAAAGACTCTATTTGAATATGGCTTAATAACTGGAAAAAAGCTAATCTTAAAATTCTGGAAAGATTCTCCGGTACCCACAGTCAATATGTGGATTTCATCTATGTCCGAAACACTACACTTGGAAGATATGAGACTCCGACTAGCAGGAAAATCAGACTGTTTCTGTTAGACGTGGTCTGCATTTATAAATCTATTACATGGATAAGGTGCAAGAATACCTCAAAAAAGTACCGGTGTCGGGTCTTGGTAAGGGGGGAAGAAAAATTGTCGAGTTGGTAGATTCCTTTTGCGAGATGTTTATAATAAAGTAACTGGCTTTTCTTTTTTCTTTCTCTATTTTTCCATCTTTCTTTTTCTTTCCTCTCCAGGGTCTAACTTTTAATTCCCGTTTCTAACTCTTCAAGGGTTTCCTTTCCCTCTGTCATGCTTTGGCACTTTCACATCTCTTTTTCACTTTTCTACTTTCAACGCTGCTATTTTTCTCTGTATTCTTTCTTTTCTAAAGCCTTAAAATAAAAAGATAAAATTAAGGGGTACAATGACTGTAATACAATACAAGGGATGTACACTGATGTAACTTACAGTACCGCTAATAAATAAAGATATTTTTAAAAAAAACCCTTAACAATCTTATATGTTTCAATAAGATCCCCTCTCATCCTTCTAAACTCCAGAGTGTACAAGCCCAGCTGCTTCATCCTCTCTGCACATGACAGTCCCGCCATCCCGGGAATTAACCTTGTAAACCTACGCTGCACTCCCTCAATAACAAGCATGTCCTTCCTCAAATTAGGGGACCAAAACTGCACATAATACTCCAGGTGTGGTCTCACTAGGGCTCTGTACAACTGCAGAAGGACCTCTTTGCTCCTATACTCGACGACTCTTTTTGAATGAATGAATGAACGATATCTTTATTTCGAACGATTAAAAAAAAAAGAAGAAAAGAAAAGATGAAAATGAATAAATAAAAGGAAAATTATATATATACACATATATATACATAAATACATACACACATACATATACATGTACATATATATATATACATATACATAACATATATGTACATACATAAATTAAAAAATCAAAAACCAATTTCACATAATACACATTATACTTGTTCGAAAAGGGATAGGAAGAAGCATATGCTTGTCAAGTCCTACTCCCATTCTTCACCATTAACAAATGCAAAATTCAATAAAATAAACTAAACAGACAATTCAAATAAAACTACTCCAATCAAGCTATTAATTTAAAAAAAAAGAAAAGAACAAAAGAACAAGCACCATTAACATCTGTGAGATTTACATTCTCCTTCCTCATTATTGTACTTTTCAAGGATATATCTTTTGTACATTTTTTTAAATTGCATTATATTCATACTTTGTTTAATCGTTTCGTCAAGACCATTCCACAAAACCACCCCACAAATGGACATACACATACTTTTTAAATGGGTCCGAGCTTAATGCTGTTTCAAGTTTAGTTTCCCTCTAAAGTTATAACCCCCCCTCTCTGTCTTTGAACAGTTTTTGTGTGTTTACAGGTAGCAGTTTATTTTTTGCTTTATAAATTATTTGTGCAGTCTTAAATTCTACCAGATCCTTAATCTTTAAGGTGTGTAATTTTAAATACAGTATATTAGTGTGGTCATGATATCCTACATTGTTTACTATACGAATAGCTCTTTTTTGTAGTGTGCTTAGTGAGTGTAAGGTGGTTATATAGGTGTTGCCCCATACTTCCACACAGTAATCTAAATATGGTAACACAAGTGAGCTGTACAGAATATACAGTGCTCTCTCATTCAAAACATATCTTGCTTTCCCCATCACTCCAATACTCCGTGCTACTTTTGCTCTCAAATAGAAACATAGAAACATAGAAATTAGGTGCAGGAATAGGCCATTCGGCCCTTCGAGCCTGCACCGCCATTCAATATGATCATGGCTGATCATCCAACTCAGTATCCCGTACCTGCCTTCTCTCCATACCCTCTAATCCCCCTAGCCACAAGGGCCACATCTAACTCCCTCTTAAATATATCCAATGAACTGGCCTCAACTACCCTCTGTGGCAGAGAGTTCCAGAGACCCACCACTCTCTGTGTGAAAAAATTCCTTCTCATCTCGGTCCTAAAGGATTTCCCCCTTATCCTTAAGCTGTGACCCCTTGTCCTGGACCTCCCCAACATTGGGAACAATCTTCCTGCATCTAGCCTGTCCAACCCCTTAAGAATCTTGTAAGTTTCTATAAGATCCCCTCTCAATCTCCTAAATTCTAGAGAGTATAAACCGAGTCTATGCAGTCTTTGTTCATAAGACAGTCCTGACATCCCAGGAATCAGTCTGGTGAACCTTCGCTGCACTCCCTCTATGGCAATAATGTCCTTCCTCAGATTTGGAGACCAGAACTGTACGCAATACTCCAGGTGTGGCCTCACCAAGACCCTATACAACTGAAGTAGAACCTCCCTGCTCCTATACTCAAATCCTTTTGCTATGAAAGCTAACATACCATTGGCTTTCTTCACTGCCTGCTGTACCTGCATGCCTACTTTCAATGACTGGTGTACCATGACACCCAGGTCGCGCTGCATCTCCCCTTTTCCTAATCTGCCACCATTTAGATAGTAGTCGGTTTTCCTATTTTTGCCACCAAAGTCGATAACCTCACATTTATCCACATTATACTGCATCTGCCAAACATTTGCCCACTCACCCAGCCTATCCAAGTCACCTTGCATTCTCCTAGCATCCTCCTCACAGCTAACACTGCCCCCCAGCTTAGTGTCATCCGCAAACTTGGAGATATTGCCTTCAATTCCCTCATCCAGATCATTTATGTATATTGTAAATAGCTGGGGTCCCAGCACTGAGCCTTGCGGTACCCCACTAGTCACTGCCTGCCATTGTGAAAACGACCCATTTACTCCTACTCTTTGCTTCCTGTTTGCCAGCCAGTTCTCTATCCACATCAATACTGAACCCCCAATGCCATATGCTTTAAGTTTATATACTAATCGCTTATGTGGGACCTTGTCAAAAGCCTTCTGGAAGTCCAGATACAGCACATCCACTGGTTCTCCCCCATCCACGCTACTAGTTACATCCTCGAAAAATTCCACAAGATTCGTCAGACATGATTTACCTTTCGTAAATCCATGCTGACTTTGTCCAATGATTTCACCACTTTCCAAATGTGCTGCTATCCCATCTTTAATAACTGACTCTAGCAGTTTCCCCACTACCGATGTTAGACTAACTGGTCTGTAATTCCCCGTTTTCTCTCTCCCCCCCTTCTTAAAAAGAGGGGTTACGTTTGCTACCCGCCAATCCTCAGGAACTACTCCAGAATCTAAAGAGTTTTGAAAGATTATCACTAATGCATCCACTATTTCCGGAGCTACTTCCTTAAGTACTCTGGGATGCAGCCTATCTGGCCCTGGGGATTTATCGGCCTTTAATCCATTCAATTTACCCAACACCACTTCCCGACTGACCTGGATTTCACTCAAGTACTCCTTTGACCTGCGGTCCCCTGCTATTTCCGGCAGATTATTTATGTCTTCCTTAGTGAAGACGGAACCAAAGTAGTTATTCAATTGGTCCGCCATATCCTTGTTCCCCATGATCAACTCACCTGTTTCTGACTGCAAGGGACCTACATTTGTTTTAACTAATCTCTTTCTCTTCACATATCTATAAAAACTTTTGCAGTCCGTTTTTATGTTCTCTGCCAGTTTTCTTTCATAATCTATTTTTCCTTTCCTAATCAAGCCCTTTGTACTTCTCTGCTGGTCTCTGAATTTCTCCCAGTCCTCTGGTATGCTCCTTTTTCTGGCTACTTTGTACGCATCATCCTTTGCTTTGATACTATCCCTGATTTCCCTTGTTATCCACGGATGCACTACCTTCCCTGATCTATTCTTTTGCCAAATTGGGATGAACAATTTTTGTAGTTCATCCATGCAGTCTTTAAATGTCTTCCATTGCGTATCCACCATCAACCCTTTTAGAATTGATTGCCAGTCAATCTTGGCCAATTCACGTCTCACACCCTCAAAGTTACCTTTCCTTAAGTTCAGAACCATTGTTTCTGAATTAACAATGTCACTCTCCATCCTAACGAAGAACTCTACCATATTATGGTCACTCTTGCCCAAGGGGGCACGCACAATAAGACTGCTAACTAACCCTTCCTCATTACTCAATACCCAGTCTAAAATAGCCTGCTCTCTCGTTGGTTCCTCTACATGTTGATTTAGATAACTATCCCTCATACTTTCCAAAAAATCCTCTTCCTCAGCGCCCCTGCCAATTTGATTCACCCAATCTATATGTAGATTGAAGTCACCCATTATAACTGTTTTGCCTTTGTCGCACGCATTTCTAATTTCCTGTTTTATACCATCCCCAACTTCACTACTACTGTTAGGTGGCCTGTACACAACTCCCACTAGCGTTTTCTGCCCCTTAGTGTTTCGCAGCTCTACCCATACCGATTCCACATGCTCCAAGCTAATGTCCTTCCTTTCCATTGCGTTAATCTCCTCTCTAACCAGCAACGCTACCCCACCTCATTTTCCTTTCTCTCTATCCCTCCTGAATATTGAATACCCCTGGATGTTCAGCTCCCAGCCTTGGTCACCCTGGAGCCATGTCTCCGTGATCCCAACTATATCATACTCATTAATAGCTATCTGCACGTTCAACTCATCCACCTTATTACGAATACTCCTTGCATTGAGACACAAGGCCTTCAGGCTTGTTTTTACAACTCTCTTACCCCTTTTACTTTTCACCTTGCTCCCTATTGCTTCCACCCTCGTTTTACACCCACCTGCCTCTCTGCCCTTGTACCCATCCCCCTGCCACATTAGTTTAAATCCTCCCCGACAGCACTAGCAAACACTCCCCCAAGGACATTGGTTCCATTGCAGCCCAGGTGCAGACCGTCCTGTTTGTACTGGTCCCACCTCCCCCAGAAATGGTTCCAGTGCCCTAAAAATTTGAATCCCTCCCCTTGCACCATTTTTCAAGCCACGTATTCATCTGCAATATCCTCCTATTTCTACTCTGACTGGCCCGTGGTACTGGTAATAATCCAGAGATTATTACCTTTGAGGTCCTACTTTTGAGTTTATCTCCTAGCTCCCTAAATTCACCTTGTAGGACCTCATCCCTTTTTTTTCCTATATCGTTGGTGCCAATATGCACCACGACATCTGGCTGTTCACCCTCCCCCTCCAGAATGTTCTGCAGCCGTTCAGTAACATCCCTGATCTTTGCACCAGGGAGGCAACATACCATCCTGGAGTCTCTTTTGCGGCCGCAGAAACACCTATCTATTCCCCTGACAATTGAATCCCCTATTACAATAGCCCTTCCCCTCTTTTTTCCCCCATCATGTGCTGCAGAGCCACCCATGGTGCCATGAACTTGGCTGCTGCTGCATTCCCCTGATGAGCCATCTCCCTCAACAGTATCCAAAATGGTAAACCTGTTGAGTAGGGAGATGACCGCAGGGGACTCCTGCACTATCTGCCTACTGCTTTGCTGGCTATTGGCCACCCGCTCCCTTTCTGTCCTCTTACCTTTTACCTGTGGCGTGATCAACTCGCTGTATGTGCTGTCCACGACTTTCTCTGCATCGTGGATGCTCCAGTGTGAATCCAGCCGCAGCTCCAATCGTTCAATGCGGTCTGCCAGGAGCTGCAGCTGGACACACTTCCTGCAAATGTAGTCATCATCAATGTTTTATATGGGGTCTCCAGCAGATTTTGTGATCAAGAATCACACCCAGAAATTTATTTTCATACACTCTTTCTATTTCAACATTATTTATCATTACCTTTACTTGTGTATTTATTTTGCGTTTTCCAAACAGCATAAGTTTGGTTTTGTTTAAATTTAATGATAATTTATTTAAATCAAACCATGTTTTTAGTTTACTCATTTCTGCTGTGAACACCTCGAAAAGCTGCTGCAAATTGTCCCCATCACAGAAAATATTAGTGTCATCTGCAAATAACACAAATTTCAAGAGGTTTGACACCCTACATATATCATTAATATACAAAATATATAATTTGGGGCCCAAAACCGACCCCTGTGGGACTCCACAAGTTATTTCGAAGCATGTTGATTTGCAGTCCCCTAGTTGCACAAACTGATTTTTTTAACTTGTGTAGCTTCTCATCCACTCTAGTACAACCCCTGTGATTCCATACTTTTCCAGTTTTTTGATTAGCAAATGATGATCAATTGTATCGAATGCTTTTTTCAAATCTATAAATACACCCACTGCATATTTCTTGTTATCTATAGAACTGGTAATGTCTTTAATTAACTCCATTAATGCCATGGATGCCGATCTGTTTGACCTGAATCCATATTGACTATCAACTAGCAATTCGTGCTTCTCGATAAAATTATCTAATCTACTTACATACAGTTTTTCTAATATTTTTGAGAACTGAGAAAGTAACGACACCGGCCTGTAATTTGTAAATTGATTTCTGTCTCCAGCTTTGTATAGTGGGATGACTTTGGCAGTTTTCATTTTACATGGAAATACACCAGTTTTGAAAGACAAATTGCAAATATAAGTTAAGGGTTTTACAATGACACCAATGACTACCTTGATTAAAGCCATATCAATGTCATTCAAGTCTGTCAACCTTTTATTCATACAATTACTAACAATGTAAATAATCTCCTTTTCATCAGCTGTTTTCAAAAACATTGAGTTTGGGTTGCTGTCTAACAAATCTACAACCTTCCCCTCTCCTTCTTCTGACTGGGGATTCTCTTGTTATAAATAAGAGGAGTCGAGATCCTCAGAGATATGCATGCCCAGGAATTTGAAGCTTTTGGACTCTGCACTGCCATCCCGTTGATGACAGATTTGTGAATTATTTTCCTTCCTCATCCAAAGAACACAATCATTTCCTTGGACTGATGTTGAAAGCAATGATGACACAAAATGCTGGAGTAACTCAGGTGGTCAGACAGCATCTCTGGAGAAAAGGAATGGGTGACGTTTCAGGTCGGAATCCGCCTTCAGACTGAAAGATAGAGGTGTGGGGGGTAGGGGGACACTCAAATGGATTTGTGTGGGAACACACTCCTCCACACATTTCCTTATGAAGTCGGTAACAACTGTAATGTTTTTATTCAGGTTTGTTGCCAAATCTTTGGTCGAGGGTGTTTGACCTCTGTTGTTGCAGGATATTTTCCATGCACATATACATCAGCTTTGGCACCGTCCTGGTAATTAACGCACAAGTGAGGGAAGCCTTTCACTAACAGCAATTAGGGGGGAAAAGAGCACAAAATGCACTGCTGCAGGAACTGGGTCAGACAGCACCTGTGAAGAGAATGGAATAGAGTTTCAGGTAGAAACATAGAAAGATAGAAAATAGGTGCAGGAGTAGGCCATTTGGCCATTCGAGCCAGCACCGCCATTCAATATGATCATGGCTGATCATCCAAACTCAGTACCCGATTCCGGCTTTTCCCCCATATCCCTTGATTCCCTTAGCCCTAAATCTAACTCTTGAAAACATCCAGTGAATTGGTCTCCACTGCCTTATGTGGCAGAGAATTCCACAGATTCACAACTCTCTGGGTGAAAAAAGTTTTCCTCATCTCAGTCATGAATGGCCTGCCCCTTATTCCCAAACTGTGGCCCCCCTGGTTCTGGACTCCCCCAACATCAGGAACATTTTTCTTGCATCTACCCTATCCAATCCTCTAATAATTTTATATATTTCTACAAGCTCCCCTCTCAGCCTTCTAAATTCCAACGAATACAAGCCCAGTCGACTCATTCATTCATCATATGTCGGTCTCGCCATCCCGGGAATTAACCTGGTGAACCTACGCTGCACTCTCTCAATAACAATAATGTCCTTCCTCAAATTAGGAGATCAAAATTGCACACACTACTCCAGATGCAGTATCACCAGGGTCCTGTACAACTGCAGTAGGACTTTCTTGCTCCCAAACTCAAATCATCTTGCAATGAAGGTCAACATGCCATTAGTTTTCTTCACTGCCTGCTATACATGCATGCTTACTTTCAGTGACAAGCACACCGAGGTCTCGTTGCACCTCCCCTGCTCCTAATGAAACACCATTCAGTTAATATTCTGCCTTCCTGTTCTTGCCACCAATGTGGATAACCTCACATTTATCCACATTATACTGCATCTACCATGCTTCTGCCCAGTCACCCAACCTATCCAAGTCACCCTGCAGCCTCATTGCATCCTCCTCGCAGCTCACACTGCCACCCAGCTTTGTGTCAACCGCAAACTTAGTTACATTTAGTTCCTTCGTCTAAATCATTAATATATATTGTAAACAACTGGGGTCCCAGCACCGAGCCTTGCGGCCCCACTAGTTACTGCCTGCCATTCTGAAAAGGACCCGTTAATTCGTACTCTTTGCTTCCTGTCTGCCAACCAGTTCTCTATCTATGTCGGTATGGCACCCCCAATGTGCTCTAATTTTGCACACTAATCTCTTGTAAGGGACCTTGTCAAAGGTGTTTTGAAAGTCCAGATACACCACATCCACTGGCTCTCCTTTATCCATTCCATTTGTTACATCCTCAAAATATTCCAAAAGATTAGTCAAGCATGGTTTCCCCTTCATAAATCCACGCTGATTTTGACCAATCCTGTCACTGCTTTCAAGATGCGCTGCTATAACATCTTTAATAATCTACTCCAGCATCTTCCCCACTACCAATGTAAGGTTAACTGGTCTATAATTCCCTGTTATCTCTCCCTATTTTCTTAAAAAGTGGAGTTACATTGGCTACCCTCCAGTCCACAGGAACTGATCCAGAGTTGAGAGAACCTTGGAAAATGATCACCAATGCTTCCACGATTTCTAGGGCCACCTCGTTGAGTACTCTGTGATGCAGACCATCAGGCCCTGGGGATTTATCTGCCTTCAGTCCCAACAGTTTCACTAACACCATTTTCTGACTAATGTGGATTCCCTTCAGTTCCTCCCTCCCACAAGATCCTCGGTCACTAATATTCCCGGGAGATTGTTTTTGTCTTCTTTAGTGAAGACAGAACCGAAGTACTTGTTTACCTGTATCTGACTGTAAGAAACCTACATTCATCTTCACTAATCTTTTCCTTTTTACATACCTAAAGAAACGTTGACAGTCAATTTTTATATTCCCCGCAAGCTTTCTTTCATGCTTTTCCCCCTCCCCCTCTTAATTAGCCCCTTTGTCCTCGTCTGTTGATGAGTTCTAAATTTCTCCCAGTCCTCTGGTTTGCCGCTTCTTCTGGCCAATTTATATGCCACTTCCTTGGATTTAACACGGTTGAGCCGTCTTCCCAGTTTTATTTTTTCGCCAGACAGGGATGAACACTTTCTGGAGTTCATCCATGCGGTCTTTAAATCTTTGCCATTGCATCTCCACTATCAACCCTTTATGTATAATTTGCCAGTCTATCCTAGGCCACTCCCGTCTCATAGCTTCAAAGTCTCATTTATTCAAGTTCAATACCCTAGTCTGAATTAACCGTGTCACTCTCCATCCTAATGCAGAATTTCACCCAATTATGGTCACTGTTGCCCAAGGGGTCTTGCACAACACGGTCGCAAACTAATCCTTCCTCGTTACACAATACCCAGTTTAGGATGGCCTGCCCTCTAGTCGGTTCCTCTACATATTGGTTTAAAAACCCATCCCGTACACATTCCAGGAAATCCTCCTCCTCAGCACTGTTACCAATTTGGTTGGCCCAATCTATATGTAGATTAAAGTCACCCATGATAACCGCTGTACCTTTGCTTCACACATCCCTAATTTACTGCTTGATGCTGTCCCCAACCTCCCTACTGCTGTTTGGTGGTCTGTATACAAAGACCCTGCATCAGGACTGAGAGGGTATAGGAAGTATAGCTGATATAAAGGAGACTGCGGGAGGGGTGAGGCAGGAGCCAGGAAGTAGTAGGTGGACTGGGGGTGGGGGGGGGGGGGGGGGGGCAGATGGTGGAGTTAAGAGACAGAAGCTAGGATGTGATACGTAAAGAGACAAAGGGAAAAAAGGTAGGCAATGTGGAACTAGGTGAAAGAGGATTGATGGACAGATGGAACTAAATGACGGAAGGGATAGGAGAAGTAAGTGGGTGATTGGTTAATGGAACTCCGTGGGGGAGGGGACCCTGGAATCTGGAGAAAAAAAAACTGCTGGAGGAACTTCAGCAGCATCAGTGCAGAGAAGCATCTGTGCAGAGAAATGGATAGGTGACATTTCAGGCTTGGGGCCTTCTTCATAAAACCGGGTGTTGGAGGTTGTAGAGGGTGGGGTGTGGAAAAAAAAAAGTGGATCAGAAGGAGAAAGAGGAGAACACAGGAGTGAGGGTTACCTGAAGTAGGAGAATTCAATGTTCAAACCGTTGGGTTGTGCACTACCCAGGCAAAATATGAGGTGTTGTTCTCCAATTTTGAGATTGGCCTCACCCTGTGTGTGGTGTAAGCAGGGAACGAACAGGTCAGTATATAAAAGGGAAGGGAAGTTGAATTGCCGTGCAACCGCAAGTTTGGGACGGCCATTGAGGAAAGAACGCAGGTGCTCTGCACATCGGTTGCCTAATCTGCACTTAGTGTGACCCATGTAGAGAAGACCACCAAATGCAGTAGACAAGGTGTCAGGAGGTGTAGACTGGCAGGACATTGCTCCGTTATTGTTAAACCTCTTTGGGTATGGCAAAGGCGCTGTCATGTGTGGAAGAAGGAGACAAAAAAAGCAAGAGTCCGGTGCAAAATCGAGTTAGAGAACAAAGCTGTAGTTTGCCAATTCCAAAAGAGAACAGCAAATGGTTCCTGCTGCAGTTACCGCAGCAGCCAAGCAATTCATTCCTATCATTATCTTATCAGGGATTAATGAGCACCGTAGTCAGTGCACATAATACAGATCCCCCAGAAACCAGGTGCCCGTTTCCATGGCAGTATTGCACTGAACACACAGTCATAATGTATACATGATCTCAACTGCTAATGTAAAGTGTGACACTTTACCCCACACTTTTTTCTAATTGTATGCAGCTAAGCTTTTCCAGCCAAGGGAGCAAGCATAAATGTGTCCTTGAAAGCACTTTTCTCATGGTAAATGTACATCCTTGTTGTGTGCCTTGGAGTAAGCTGGGAGATCATGAATTTGTCTTGTTTTCAATATGCTTTCCATCGGTTGAGAAAATGCAGAATCTGACCCAGCCAAACATCTATTGAAAATCTCTCTCCCTCACCCAGTGAATCCTTGGCAAGTCTTTAATTGAATGCAAGGCCAGATTTGAGCCTGTTCTCAGTGAAATAGACTGCAATCTGTTCATCGATCATCAAAAACAGTCTTAAAAGGGGCAATGTTGACCTAGTACAGTTCAGCTGAAGGATTGTGAAGACTGCATCATAGAATTATATCCTTTCTTAAGGGCCTGTCCTACAAGCATGCAACTCCATGCGATGAGCGCGACCTAACGTGGTTGCTTGAGCCGTCCGGCGTCGTGGGGCCGGTCCCACTTCGATCGCCGGAGCCGTGCGGAATTGTGCGGAGTTCGTCCCGACATCGCGCGGGGCTCCGAAAAACTGACTATGTTCAAAAATTCCGCGCGGCAACGGCTTGTCGGCTCGCAGTCGCCTCGACGCATTACACACCGCCTCGACATCGTGCCTCCGTGAACCTATCTGTAGGTGCCTCCGTGACCCTCTATGTGTGTGGCTCCGTGGCCCTCTGTGTGTGTGTCTCTGTGCCCCTCTCTGTGTGCCCCTCTCTGTCCTGGCGAACTTACCTTAAGACTTCGCTCCAAGTTCGCCTCACTTTGCGCCACATTGCGCCACTCACCAGACCTCCGCGCGGCCCTCGCTGCCGGTTTGGTCGCGCTTGCCGCATGCAGGCGCATGCTGGGGGATCACCCGACCTCCGCGCGGCCCCTGCTTCTAGTTTGATCGCATGGAGTCGGATGCTGGTAGGACAGGCTCTTTAGTTGTAGAGTTATCTCCCGGGGAGATAGGCTTGTTGACGCAGTGATCAGAGAGATTCTGTCGTTATTCACCATACATGTGGACATGGATGTGGAACAACACCAATGTCCCCCCCCCAAGCCTCATTGACACTGAGTGCCTCCTGCTTTAAAGTTGTATTAAGGCACACAATTAGGACATGGTCAGGTTCGGCTGCAAAGTTGTGCAGAGTCAAATATTCAGGTGATAATTGCTGCCTAAGTTTATTCATTAAGCATCGCCATAGAAGTGATGTACTATATCGTGTATGTATATAATGTCACAGCAGCTCAGGATATTGGTAGGTGCAATATGTGTTTTTTAAAAAGTTATTAATGAGAGATATAATAAGAGTATTTTAGCAAATGTATTCCCATGTAGTTTTGGTTTCCACAGACATATAGCATCTATGAGTGCAAGGTTTGATGTGAGGGTGGGGACTGGTTGCTGCTCACCCAACAGCTAGCTCCCAGATTGTCCACCTATCATCAGGGAGTTTGCTGGGTACAAATTGGCTGCCAGATTTCCCACATCACAACCGTGTCTTCAAGGAAGACTTAGAAAATATTTTTCACATCTGAAACTAGAAGGTACTACATAACTATAACTATACACTATAATGATCTAACTATATTCTGCATTCTGGTATTTTTTATCTTTGCACTACCTGTTGTACTAGTGTGGGGTTTGAGTATATGCAGTTATAATATGATTTGAGTTGGATAGCACATAAACAAAGCTTTTAACTGTGTATCGGTACACGTGACAATAATAATAATAGACAAAACCAAAAAGCAAACAAGGTTGTCTTTCTTTGAAATCTGGTTTAATAGAACGTCGTAAGAATTGGATAAAATGTAATAAGTTACTAACCCCTTCCTGTGCACCTCCCTCGTCCTAAAATTGGTGCAGGATTCCCATTTCTTTTAAACTGTATTCAGAATAAAAATATATATACAAAACAAAAACCATGCAAAAAACTGTTTAGGCATTCTATACACATTTGTAGGATCATATTCAGTTCGCACCTAACTTTAAGCAAAAGATCCTTGCCACTCATGTAGTCCGCAAGATTCAAGCTTCAAGATTAAAGAGAGTTTATTGTCATGTGTCCCAGATAGGACAATGAAATTCTTGCTTTGCTTCAACACAACAGAATATAGTAGGCATAAATAAATACAGAACAGAACAGAACAGAACAGATCAGTGTGACCAGATACCAGTGAATATATATATATATACACATAAATAAACAGATGAAGTGCCATGGGCTATTCATGATCAGAGTTTTCTTTGAGTTGAGTTTAATAGCCTGATGGCTGTGGGGAAGTAGCTATTCCTGAACCTGGATGTTGCAGATTTCAGGCTCCTGTACCTTCTACCTGAAGGCAGCAGGGAGATGAGTGAGTGGCCAGGATGGTGTGGATCATTGATGATGCTGGCAGCCTTTTTGAGGCAGCAACTGCGATAGATCCCCTCGATGGTAGGAAGGACAGAGCTGATGATGGACTGGGCAGCGTTGACAACTTTTTGCAGACTCTTCCGCTCCAGGGCGCTCAAGTTGCCGAACCAAGCCACGATGCAACCGGTCAGCATGCTCTCTACTGTGCACCTGCAGAAGTTTGAGAGAATCCTCCTTGACATACCGACTCTCCGTAATCTTCTCAGGAAGTAGAGGCACTGATGAGCTTTCTTAATAATTGCATCAGTGTTCTCGGACCAGCAGAGATCTTCAGAGATATGCACGCCCAGGAATTTGAAGCTCTTGACCCTCTCCCCCATCGACCCGTTGATATAAATGGAACTATGGGTCCCCATCCTACCCCTTCCAAAGTCCACAATCAGTTCCTTGGTTTTGCTGGTGTTGAGAGCCAGGTTATTGGGCTGGCACCATTTGTTCAATCGGTCGATCTCACTTCTATACTCTGACTCATCACCAGTTGTGTCATCAGCGAACTTGATGATGGAGTTCGCACTATGACCAGCTACGCAGTCATGAGTATAGAGTGAGTATAGCAGGGGGCTGCGCACGCAGCCTTGAGGTGCTCCCATGTTGATTGTTATCGACTTTGACACATTCCCACCAATACGAACAGACTGTGGTGTGTAAATGAGGAAGTCGAGGATCCAATTGCAGAGAGATGCGCAGAGACCCAGTTCTGAGAGCTTGGTAACCTGCTTGGAGGAGCTGGGACCGCAAAGGCGCAGTCGCCACTGAGCTTATGCCTAGACTGCGGGACATTCAGCAACCCCAAGTCGGCTGATCTGAGGGACCTGGAGGTGGTGGTGTGGGTGAGAAGACTTTTAATGTAGGTGGGTGCAAGCCCATTGAGGGCTTTGTAGACAAAGAGGAGGATCTTGAAATTTATACGCATATGGGTGCCAGTGGAGAGAGGCCAGGATCGGGGTGATGTGGTCCCTTTTTCGGGTGCCCGTCAGGAGTCTCGCTGCGGCGTTTTGGCGGACCAAGGAAGATTGGCTGATGCCAGTGTAGAGGGAGTTGCAGTAATCTAGGCGGGAGGAGATAAATGTATGGATGATCTTTTCTAGGTCATCAAACTGGAGAATTGAAAATTGTTTTATTTTAGCTATCATCCGAAGCTGCAAGAAGCTAGCTTTTACCACGGCATTGACTTGTTTGTCAAACTTCAATGCTGAGTCAAATATCACGTCAAGATCTTTGACGTGAGGTTTGAGTAGTGAGGTAAGGCTCCCAAGGCTGCCTGCTATCATTTTGATTGAGTCCGAGGGGCCGAGAAGGATGACCTCAGACTTACTCTCGTTTAGTTGGAGGAAGTTCTGGGCCATCCAGCACTTTATATCCTCGAGGCAGCGGGTAAAGTTAAGCAGATTTGATTTGGGCTTCAGGGGGAGGTACAGTTGTGTATTGTCTGCGTAGCAATGGAAGGGAATGCCGTGCCTTTCAATTACTTGGCCTAAGGGGAGCATATACAGGGAGAAGAGAATGGGGCCAAGGATGGAACCTTGTGGAACCCCACAGCAAAGGCTAGCTGGGGAGGAGAAAGAGTTGCCTATGTTAGTAGAGAAACTCCTACCTTTGAGGTAGGAGATGAACCAGCTCAGGGCAGTGCCATCAATACCAACCCCGTACCGGAGACGGTCAATTAGGATGGTATGGTCGACTGTGTCAAATGCTGCGGTGAGGTCAAGAAGGAGCAAGTTTGCACAGTCGCCAGAGTCAACGGTGAGCAGTAAGTCATTATGTACCTTAGGCAGACAAGGCAGACTCTGTGCTGCGGTGAGCCCTGAAACTTGATTGAAAGGTTTCCAAGATAGTATTTTGGTGAATGTAAGGCATAAGTTGACTTAAGATTACCTTTTCAAGGGCTTTTGAGAGGAATGGCAGTTTAGAAATGGGTCTGTAGTTGCTTGGCAAGGTGGGGTCGAGGTTAGGTTTTTTCAGGAGTGGCTGGACCTAACCTAACTTGAAGCAGGTAGGTACAGTGCCAGTGGCCAGAGAACTGTTGAAGATGACATCAGTGTTCTCCCTATCAAAGCGTGCGTAAAACGCATTGAGCTCGTCAGCGAGTGATGTTTCGCTGACATGTGTGCTGCCTCATGATTTCGCCTTGTAGGAAGGAGGTGATTGCATTCAGGCCCCACCACAGCAGAAGTCCCTTTTGGCCTTTTTGATGGCCTTACTAAGGTCGTATCTGGTCTTCTTGTAGTCTTCAGTTTCTTCAGAAGTCTGGACTTCAGAAGAGTGCGGATCTCATAGCTCATCCAAGGCTTCTGATTGGGAAACACTTGGAAGGTTTTTGTTGGGATGCAGTCCTCCACACATTTCTTTATGAAGTCTGCAACGACTGGTGTATTCATTCAGGTCCGTTGCCAAGTCCCTGAACATTGCCCAGTCTACAGACTCCAAACAGTCCTGGAGTTGTTCCTCTGCAAGAGTGATATCCATTCCCTTGCATCAGGGGTATCACCACCAGACAAAGCCCCTCAATGCAATGCAGAACCCTACATTGTGGTCCTCCCCCACTGAGCCTTTGCGTTGGCTGCACCAAGCTTCAGAGCGTCCCTCAGCACGTACTCCTGCAGACCGGCATCATTCCCCTTTACGGACATCTTGCTCTGTTAGACGACCCACAGGTTTTGGGCAGACCAAGAGTGTCTTTCACTGAGTTGATAGTCTTTCAGCAGCACTTGACGTCCATCTCCAAGTGCATCTCCAGGAACAACCCATAAATCAATGAATTCACTGTTATGGAGATGTTCGAGATGAACCGTGACAAAGAACCTTGCATCCTTCTCAAGACTCTCTTCGAAAATCGACACTCTGTGAAGAGGTAGGCAATCGTCTCTTCTTCGTAGCAGCCATCCTGAAGGCAGGGATGCATCGGTTGTAAGAATCATTTGACTGGGAGGGCCCCTCTCACTGTCAGCTAAGAAAAGTCTTGTGAGTTCTGGCGATGAGGCATTTTGCCAGACAAAGTGGGTAGTCCTCTCATCAAACCACCCGGCAGGATCCATCTGTTCCTTATCATGCAGTGCCTGTAGAATGTTCCATACTGACCACTGTCAAATAGCCTTGTCATCATAGGTGTTAATTGGAAGAACCTTTCCACAAAGGACAGAGGGTGTGGCAATGTCCAGCTGACTGGCACATTGCGTGGCGTCAGTACCAGGCCCATCCTTCGCAACACCGGAGACAGGCAGAACCTCAGCAGGTAAGGACACTTGGTGACCACATACTTTGGCTCTACACACTGCCTGATGCAGCCACACATGAAGGTGGCCATCAGGATGAGGGTGATGTTGGGTATGTTTTTGCCTCCATTGTCTGTGGACTTGTACGTCATGATCTGTTGGAGCCGCTCCATCTTTGAACCCCAGATGAACTGAGAGGTGGCTCAGGTGATCGCTGAGGCTGAGGAGTGGGAACGGAACACACCTGCGTCAAGCACAGCAGCCCCAAGACCACCTCACACCTGATGATCACATTTTTGCTGGTCATAGAGAGGGAGTGCTGCTTCGATAGCCCCAATTCATGTTTGACCTTGGCCATCTGCTCCGGTCAATTTGTGTTGCACATCCCGTCCCCTCCAAACCAGGTAGTCAGATCTGATGATGAAGTGGATGATCGTTTGGTCGGACACGTCACCGGAGAGCATGGCTTTGCTCATGCTGTGATTTACTATGACTCCTGATGTCAACTCAACTGTTGCAGATGCTAATCAATCGGCGGACTGACTGTGGGCGGATCGAGCAGAAGATGGCATTCATGTTCAGGGAGGCTTTAATCTGAGTGCTCCCACTGCTTGTCAATGTCACCCCTCTTATGCCCTTGTGCTTCATGATGGATTCAGCAAAGCCTTCTCTACAGCTGGTAACATGTGGCCAAAAGTAAGGAAGGATCCTAGGCATGAATAATAGCAGGCACTAGGCCACTGTGATTGGCTTTAACGTTGCCAAGTTTAGGAAAGGATAAATTCAGTGGCTTCTTAGTGCTATTTGAATTCAGGAACTGGAATATGAATCAGCAGAATCAGAATCTCTTTATTGTCATTGCACATGGTGCAACAAAATTTAAAAAGTCAATCCAACGGTGCGATTCACAAGAACAATCTTAAAATGTAAGGAAGGGTAAAAATATATACATATAAAAAACAATTCAGTGCATCAGAGAGACACTTTATTTTCTGTTACTGCTGATGGCCCACAGTTCTTGACTACACTGATCCACATTTAAGTACAGCTACTTATCAAGGAACAATATTCCCAGTTAAAGACTGAATGCTCTCACAGGGGAGGAGTGTTTTGGGGAAATAGAAGGTACAAGAGTTAAGAGTGTTTAATTCTCACTTGCTGCAACTTTACAGATACCTTAATGCAACAACACAATAAATAAATAGATGGTAAATAACACAATAAATTATCAGTTATATGAGGTAACGAGACAGAATATTACAAGCTGAAGAGTGATGTGCAACCTACAAAAGGTTGATAGTAGTTTTTTGCTGAAGTAAGGTTACATTTGTACAGATGTCAGATCTCTTGTCATATAGCAAAACAAGTAATATTTTTTGCAAACATAATCATAGCAGTGGTCCAGAGTTGCCTCTTGCCTTGTTCGGTAAGCGTGTGAGTGGCGAGTTCTTGGGAGTCTTGTATAGAAGCAGGTTCCGCACTGCCTTTTGTTTTCTGCATGAATAACCTCAGCTAATCTACATGTGTGAGAGATTACAATGCAGCACCAAATGAGGAGGAAATGTCAGGTTATGTTTCTGCACCAGCCTTCTCTCCACCCTCCATCTGTGGTGATGTCAGGCCTCATTGTCACATATGCTGCCTGTTGCACACTGACCATCTGTTTACCAAGTTGATTAAGTGCTCCAGTCGCTATGGGAACTGAGCCACTGAGTGCAATGGCATTGAAAGCATTTTATGCTCAGATTTCACTTTTCCTCAGTGCAAAGGAATGGCTGTAAATTATTTTTTTGCGACACAAACATCCCCTCTTCTGAATGCACAGATTGTCACAATAATAAGGTGTTTTGTTATCCATGATTCCAGGGGCCAAACTTTATTCACAGGTCTCTGTGGACTGCTTACTGATAATAGCATTAGGAAGGGAACATTTTACTTATTCGAACAGTCCAGATGCACCTTTACAAGATTCTTCTGACTGCCTGATGTGTACCTTCGATGTATTGGATCAAGTACTGGGAAACATAAAATTCACATCTCAAAGCCCTCTGAAACAGGTTCTCTGGTATACAGGAGATGAAAGAGATTGCAGATGCTGGAATCTTGAGCAAGATGCAAAGTGCTGGAGGAACTCAATTGGTTAGTAAGCATCTTAGCAGGGAAGGGAAATAACATTTTGGGTCAGGACCATTCAGTCAGAAGACGGGTCCTGACCCCAAACATCACCTGTCCATTCCTTCCACAGATACTGCGTGACCCATGAGTTCTTCCAGCACTTTGTGCTTTGCTCCAGATTCCAGCATCTGCAGTTCCTCATGTCTCCAGCCTTCTTCATTCTTTGTTAGCTAAAGTCATCCAAAGTTCTGCTGACATACTGTTCACTCATATGCTCGCTGATCCCACCAATTCCCAGTTAAGCAATGCTTCAAATTCTAAAATTATCTTAATTGCTTTCAAATTTCTCCATGGGCTCAGCTCCGCATCCACTCCACCTAATGTTCACCTTCCCTTGGAGCCTCCAGGATCTCTGCAATCCAGTATTCCTGACTTTGGCCTTATCCCTAACTTTAATTGCTGCACCAGTGATTACTGATGAAGGAGGTACAGAAAGAAGCCTGAAGTTCCACACATCAGGTTCAGGAGCTGATTGATGAATTCAGAGAGGGACAGTTGAAGATCCACAAAACTGTCTTCATTGAAGGATGGCAGTGGAGAGAGTGAACAGCTGCAGGTCCGCAGGCATGCATTGCTCTGAAAATCTGTCCTGGGCCCAGCACATTGATGCAATCATAAAGAAAGCTTGAGGAGATTCAAATGTAGATGAATACTCAATTGAACATCTACAAATGTACTGTAGAGAGCACCCTGACTGGTTGCACTATGGCCTGTTTCCATGGTCTGCTTCGGAAACTCAAACGCCCACGAACGAAAGGGATTACAGAATGGTAGACACCACCCAGTCTATCACAGGTACTGGCCTTCCACCATCAAAGGGATCTCTAGGAGGCTGACATTTTTGACTGCCTCACAAATGCAGCCAGCATCATCGAGGACCCACACTACACTGGCCACGCTCTCATTTCACTCCTACCATTGAGAAGAAGTTTCAGGAGCCTGAAAACTGTGACCACTAGGTTCAAGAATAGCTTCTTTCCAGTCAGCCATCAGGTATTTAAACATGACACATCACTAACCTCAACAAATATATGAAGAAGGGTCTCGACCCGAAACGTCGCCTATCTCCTTCGCTCCTAGATGCTGCTGCAACCGCTGAGTTTCTCCAGCTTTTTGTGTAACCCTCAACAAATATATGCTTCTTTATACATTGTCGTTTTGTGCACTAATGACTGTTTTCTGCTTTTTCTGCACTGGTATTACAGTTGTTAACTTATTATTATATTTTTCTCTGTATTGTGTTTATGATCCCGTTAAGCTGTTGCATGTAAGAATTTCATTGTACTGTTGTTGGTACATATAACAATTAAACACTTGAATCTTAATGTTGCTATTATAGTTTGTCAGGCAGTGGCTGAAACAGATCATGCAGACAGTTTCAAGTGTTTCACATGTGACTTTGAAATCATATAGAGAGGAGCCTGCTATGTTACTTGGTTACAGGGTTACAGGGTTGTGAGAAGTTACCTTTAAATTAGAGCTGAGCAATTTATTGGATCATGTGAGGAAATACTTCTTCATGCTCGGAAATGCGGAGATTGGGAACTCCATCCTGTAAAAAATCTGTTAAAGTTGAGGGGAAGGTGCTGACTCAAAAGGGGCATCATCAAGGATCCACGTCACCCTGGCCATGCTCTCATTTCACTCCTGCTCTCTGGTAAAAGCTATAGGAGTCTGAAAACTATGATGTCGGCGTTCAGGAACGGCTTCTTCCCATCTATCAGACTATTGAACTCTGCGAACTCCAACTAAACTTTGAACTTCGAACTGTCTTGGTTGCATGAGTAACTTCTGGCTTCTTGTTGCACATTTTTGTAATTTATCGAACGTCTTTTTTTGTTTGTTTATTATTTTATCTATTGAGTACTGTGTTTTGAAACCTGTTGTGTTGTTGCAAGTAAGAATTGTATTGTTCTGTTTCAGTACATGTGATAATTAAACAGTCTTTACTCTTGACTGTGAAGAAATCTCTCCTCATCTTAGTTCTAAATGGCTCACTTGGTGCCATTGTTTCTTGACAGAGCAAACATCCTCCACACACCTTTCCTGTCAGGCTCTCTAACTGACAAAATATTGCTATATCACCTCTCATTCTTCTAAATTCTATTCTGAGAGGTCTAGCCAACTCAGCATCTCCTCAAATGTTAGATCTGTAATCCTGGAAAACATGTCTGATGACCATTAACTGAACTCCTCTATAACATGCACATCTTTTTTAGGTGGAGAGACATGGCGCCTCACATTTCATAACTAGGTTAACCTTATCTTTTAAAATCAGGATTGAGGTTTCATGCTTAAAGATTGTGACAGTTGCTAATTTTATTAGTTATAAATCCAAAATGCAATTAGCTGTACTTGTATTCCCTGTTTGCCTCATGAGGATTGTGGTGACTACATTGAACAATACTGGACTAACAAAGGGCAAATAACGAGTCAAATTGACCCCCTCATCTGCCACTGTTCCTGTCTGAGATCCAACCTCCATGCAAGGTGCCTGTGGCGGTAAAGGTTTTGCCTATTCTCCAATGAGCAGTCGTACCTAGTTGTATAGCTTCAGGTTTTAATACCAGCTTTAGGTTGGTATGTAGGCAAGCAATTCATTGAATTAACCATATTGCGACCCTTTGATTAAGTTGACCGGCACTTGGACTAATCCATCATTGGCCTGACAACAGAAGAAAAATACTTGCATTAGTAATGGACTTTACATGTCCCAGAGTCCCAATGCACTCAGCAGCCTTTTGAAGCCTGTTAGTTTATTTACTGTCATGCTGTGCCTGACCCACAGTTGTGAAAACTTCTCCCTGCATTGCTCCCTTAAAACTTTAAAATCTGCTTATTAGCATTCAGCAGAGTTGCGTTTATTTGTGCACAATTTCAACTTGTGGAGCATTATCCTCCTCCCATCTTCAGAAAATACAAATCTGATTGGATTATCATTTATTTTCCCCTGTGGTTCCACTTCCTGCATGTTATGTTTAGGAAGGAAGTGCAGATGCTGCTTTACACCAAAGATATGCTGGAAAAGACCTGAAGAAGGGTCTCGACCCAAAACGTCGCTCATTTCTTCTCTCCACAAATGCTGCATGTCCCGCTGAGTTACTACAGCATTTTGTGTCTATCTGTAGCATGTTGTGTTGCAAGGCCAGCAGTTATTTCATGGACTCTTTGGCAAACTGGGCAGACAGATGTTAACATAACATTTCATATAAAAGATAGCACCTTTGATAGTGCAGCTCTATCTCATTAGTGCACTAGAATGGCACCATGGAAAGCATCCTTTTTCAGACATATCACAGCTTGGTAGAGCAACTGCTTTGCTTAAGACCGGAAGAAAGGACAGAATTGTGCATCACACAAACCAGCCTCCTCACCATCGACTCGATTTACATTTCACACTGCCTCAGGAAAGCAGTCAACATAATCAAGGACTGCTCACACCATTCTCTCTTCCAAGTCATTTCCAGACAAGCTCAATGCATTTTATGTGATGAAAGGAGAACAATGACACACCTACACAAGCCACACAGCCCTGACAATCCTGTGATCTCAGTCTCTGAGGCCGACATCAGAGCTTTCTTCAGGAGAGCGAATCCACACAAAACATCCAGCCCAGACGTCATACCTGCTGAGTGCTAACGACCTGTACAAACCAATTGGTTGGCGTATTCAAGGACATCCTTTTAACCTCCTGCATCTGTGACCTGAGGTTCCCACTTGCTTAAAAATGGCATCTATTGTACTAGTTTGCAAGAGGAGCATGGTGACATGTCTCAAAGACCCGGTAGCACTTACATACACTGTAATGAAGTAATTCGGAGGTTGGTTAGGCCGCAAATTAATTCCTGCCTTAGAAAGTGCTGAATCTGCTTCAATTTGCCTATTGCCACAACAGCAACAGCAACAGATGCTATCTCACAGGGTTTCCACTCTGCTCTGGACCATCTTTTAACATGTATACATGCAGCAGGCTGATATTCATTGACTATAGCTTGTCGTTCAACACTATAATTCCCTTTAAACATCACTAAGCCCCAAGAGCTGGGTCTCCGTACCTCCCTTGGCATCCAGATCCTTAATTTCCTCATTGGTAATTCGTGATCAGGGTGGATCAGTAACAACATCTTCTCCTCATGGACCATTAACATGGGTGCACCTCAAGTCTGCGAGCTTGGACCCAAGCTCTACTCCTTTTGCACCATGACTGTGTGACCACACACAGCTCAAATGCCATGTATAAATTCACCGACAACACCACAGGCAGTGATGTGTCAGCATACAAGAGGTGCTGCCTCAGGAAGGCGGTATCCATCATCAGAAGGATCTCACCATCCGGGCCATGTCCTCGGCTCACTGCTCAGTGGCAGGAGACACAGAAGCTTCAAGTCACACACCACCAGGTTCAGGAACAGCTATTTTTCCCACAATTATCAGTTTCTCGAACCAACCCACACAATCCTAATTCTACCTGGACAAGAGAAAGCTAAAGATTACTTTTGCACTACCATACATTTATATTTCTGATTGTGTTTTGTACAATTGTTGTATTTTTTCACAGTCTAGTTCTTCTTCTTACTATCTTGCAAAATAAAATGTGTGATTCATGTATAATATATGTTTTTGTGTATTTGTTTGAGTCTATGTGCCTGTGATGTTGCTGAGAGAAAAATGTCCATTTTGCCTGAAGCACACAGTACTTGTGCATATTGTCCAGAAACTTGCCTTGACTTCTTCTCCCCTCTCCCGTCGTCCAAAAATACAAAAGCTTGAAAGCTCATTTTAACAGATTCATCAGTCTGAAGAAGGGTCTCGACCCGAAACGTCACCCATTCCTTCTCTCCAGAGATGTTGCCTGTCCTGCTGAGTTACTCCAACATTTTGTGTCTACCAACAGATTCAAGAACAGCTCCTCCCTGTTGTTGTCAGACTTTTAAAATAAATTCACTCTTATGCTACAGATTAATTCTGATTTTCCATTCCATCTCGTTACAGCTCCTGCGTGTTTTTTAGACAATAGACAATAGGTGCAGGAGTAGGCCATTCGGCCCTTTGAGCCAGCACCGCCATTCAATATGATCATGGCTGATCATCCCCAATCAGTACCCCGTTCCTGCCTTCTCCCCATATCCCCTGATTCCGCTATTTTTAAGAGTCTTATCTAGCTCTCTCTTGAAAGCAGTATCTACAGTTTCTCAGCAGCTGTAACACTACATTCTGGACTCCGTTTATTTTCTGTTTTCAATTGCCTGGTGTACTCATCTATGGTGTGATTGGTCTGGAAAGCAAAAAAAGTAACGTCTTTAACTCTTTTGTACATGTGATAATAATAAATCAATACCGATACTTCAGATTGATTGAGTTGTCTCTGTGATGAGACTTTACACATCTTGAGCACAGCAAGATTCTAATGTGAGAGTGGATAATCTTTATGCGGTCGTCTCTACATTACTGTCCTTATCGAAGTTCGAGAAATTGGAGAGTTGTAAATGGTTCTCTGAGAAAGGGTAAATTCCCGGGATCATGTGGAAGGAGAAATAGATTAGTTTGTGTAGGGACATTTGGCAACACAGAGAGGGGAGCTGGAAGCCGCAAGACTTAATTCCATATAATGCCCAGTGTATGAAGGGGGGGGGGGGGTGGAAATCGATGTATTGTTATTGGTTTATTATTGGTACATGAAGGGTGGCACAGTGGCGCAGCGGTGGAGTTGGTGCCTTACAGCGCCAGAGACACAGGTTTGATCCTGACTACGTAGGAGTTCTGTCTGTACAGAGTTTCTCCCTGTGACCACATGGGTTTTCTCTGGGTGCTCCAGTTTCCTCTCACGCTCCAAAGACATAGTGGTTTGTAGGTTAATTGGCCTCGGTAAAATTGTAAATTGTCCCAAGTGTGTAGTAAAGTGTAGGTGTGTGTGGGGGCTGATGTCGGGTTGCCGCTGACTCGGTGAGCCAAAGTGCCTGGTTCCGGATTGTATCTCTAAAGTCCATTTAAAGTGTACCGAAATACAGTGAAAAACTTTGTTTTGCATGCTACCAAGGTAAAAGAACCATATATTAGAACATCAGGTTGTGAAAAAGAGAAATAATAGTGCAGAATATAGCATTACAGCTACAGAGAAAGTGCAGATTTTAACAAAGTCCAACGATTACAATGAGATAGATTGGAAAATTGGAAATTCATCTTTAGCATATGAGAGGTCTATTTGAATCCAATAACAATGGGGTCTGAAGAAGGGTCTCGACCCGAAACGTCGCCTATCTCCTTCGCTCCTTAGATGCTGCTGCACCCGCTGAGTTTCTCCAGCTTTTTGTGTAACCAACAATGGGGAAGAAGCTGCTCTTGAACCTGGTGGTGGACAGAGGGAGACATTTAGGTTAATCCTAAATAATAACTGAAAATGCTGCAAAACACCTAGCAGGAAAGACAGTATCTTTGGAAAGAGTAACATTAATGTTTAAGGTCAAAGACTCTTTATCAGAGGTTTCTGACTAGGGTCTACAACCTGTAACATCACCCAGTTTCTCTCTCAACAGGGATTTTCTGTTTTTATTACAGAATTCAACGTTTGCAGGTTTCCTGATTTACACAATAGACAATAGATGCAGGAGAAGGCCATTCAGCGCTTCAAGCCAGCACCGCCATTCAATGTGATCATGGTTGATCATCCACAATCAGTACCCCGTTCCTGCCTTCTCCCCATATCCCCTGACTCCGCTATTTTTAAGAGCCCTATCTAGCTCTCTCTTGAAAGCATCCAGAGAACCGGCCTCCACCGCAGAAAATTCCAGACTCACAACTTTCTGTGTGAAAAAGTATTTCCTCATCTCCGTTCTAAATGGCTTACCCCTTATTCCTAAACTGTGGCCCCTGGTTCTGGACTCCCCCAACATCAGGAACATATTTCCTGCCTCTAATGTGTCCAAATCCTTAATAATCTTATATGTTTCAATAAGATCTCCTTTCATCCTTCTAAATTCCAGAGTATACAAGCCCAGCCACTCCATTCTCTCAGCATATGACAGTACCGCCATCCCGGGAATTAACCTTGTGAACCTACGCTGCACTCCCTCAATGGCAAGAGTGTCTTTCCTCAAATTTGGAGACCAAAACTGCCCACAATACTCCAGGTGTGGTCTCACTAGGGCCCTACACAACTGCAGAAGGACCTCTTTGCTCCTATGCTGGACTCCCCTTGTTATGAAGGCCAACATGCTTACTTTCATAGACTGATGAACAAGGACCCCCAGATCCCATTGTACCTCTCCTTTTCCCAACTTGACACCATGTTTTTGGTACCAAAGTGGATAACCTCACATTTAACCACATTAAACTGCATCTGCCATGCATCTGCCCACTCACCCAACCTGTCCAGGTCACCCTGCATTCTCATAGCATCCTCCTCACAGTTCACACTGCCACCCACCTTTGTGTCATCTGTAAATTTGCTAATGTTACTTGTAATCCCTTCATCTAAATCATGAATATAGCTGCAGTCCTAGCACCGAGCCTTGCGGTACCCCACTAGTCACTGCCTGCCATTCTGAAAGGGACCCGGTAATCCCTCCTCTTTGTTTCCTGTCTGCCAACCAATTTTCTATCCATGTCTGCACTCTACCCCCAATACCATGTGCCCTAATTTTGCCCACTAATCTCCCATGTGGGACCTTATCGAATGCTTTCTGAAAGTCCAGGTATTTCATCTTTTAGAAGGGTCTCGACCCGAAACGTCGCCTATCTCCTTCGCTCCTTAGATGCTGCTGCACCCGCTGAGTTTCTCCAGCCTTTTGTGCACCCCCCATTTTATCTTTTATGATTGACTCCAGCATTTTCCCCACCACCAATGTCAGGCTAACTGGTCTATAATTCCCTGTTTTCTCTCTCTTGCCTTTCTTAAAAAGTGGGATAAAACTTTTTTTCCATTAAAGGCACTGCAAATTGGGATTCGCCAACAAAGAACTGTGGAAATGCAATGCAGAAAGTTACTCCACAGTGCCTGGGACAGCTGGAAGATGAGTATATTCTCAACTCATCTGTTTACACGTTGCTATCTAGTTTAGATCAGCACTTCATTCTGACTCAATGTCAGTTCAACAGTGTCTGAGTAAATGGAGCCTTTAATTACAAGCCCAATCATTGCACCGGCTGGGAGCCTGGGAAGAAGCACTGATGCAAATCTCTTCCCCAAAGGCAAAAGGCATGAAGTGCAGCTGATCTCAGAAGGAGTTAAAGATCAGAAGAAAGACAGACTTTGAATATATAATTCTGGGGCAATCAAGCATATGTCTGTCACAAAATGCCTCATGTTCACCAAGTGGAGGTTCTTTATCATGAATGCCACCGCGGAATGTTTTTCCAGTGACCAGGAAGTCATAAACTGTTGCTAATTGCTCGACTGATGATCAATGGGACAAAATGTGATCACACATCATAGTAATGGGACGGTGATGGGTATCTGATTGGATTGTGGCCTGCACCATTTGTGCTCGCACTTTGCTTGCCAATTGGCCCTATTGTTTGTAGTAAGTGCTTGGTTCAAACTGGCCAGTGATTGCTAAATATCCCGGATCCATTTGTGCACACTTTGTTGGTGTGGGACCTGAACACAGACAGTAGCTGCACAATCAAAGCCACTGTATCGCTTCTCAGCCTTTTAGCTAAGATCAAGTGTAGTATCGGTTCTTATCAGAAGATCAAGTGTAGTATCTGTTCTTCAGGTGAAGTTTCTGTTCTTATTAAATTGGAGGTCAAGTTGGTGACCAGGAGTCTGTAAGTTGCTGACTTAGAGGTGGATCCATGCTGGTTGGGTAACCAAACTAACCCCTTATACAGTCAGAATGGTGACAGAAAATGGAGCAGGAGGACAAGGAATCCACAATACCCTGCGAGTGAGACAATAGACAATAGGTGCAGGAGTAGGCCATTTGGCCCTTCGAGCCAGCACCGACATTCAATGTGATCATGGCTGATCATCCCCAATCAGTACCCCGTTTCTGCCTTCTCCCCATATCCCCTGACTCCGCTATTTTTAAGAGCACTATCTAGCTCTCTCTTGAAAGCATCCAGAGAACTTGCTATCACTGCCCTCTGAGGCAGAGAATTCCACAGACTTACCACTCTCTGTGAGAAAAAGTGTTTCCTCATCTCCGTTCTAAATGGCTTACCCCTTATTCTTAAACTGTGGCCCCTGGTTCTGGACTACCCCAACATCGGGAACATGTTTCCTGCCTCTAGTGTGTCCAAGCCCTTAACAATCTTATATGTTTCAATGAGATCCCCTCTCATCCTTCTAAACTCCAGAGTGTACAAGCCCAGCTGCTCCATTCGCTCAGCATATGACAGTCCCGCCATGCCGGGAATTAACCTTGTAAACCTACGCTGCACCCCCTCAATAGCAGGAAAGTCCTTCCTCAAAGTAGGGGACCAAAACTGCACATAATACTCCAGGTGTGGTCTCACGAGGGCTCTGTACAACTGCAGAAGGACTTCTTTGCTCCTATATTCGATTTCTCTTGTTATAAAGGCCAACATGCCATTCGCTTTCTTCACAGCCTGCTGTACCTGCATGCTTACTTTCATAGACTGATGTACAAGGACCCCCAAATCCCGTTGTACTTCCCCTTTTGCCAACTTGACGCCATTTAGGTAGTAATCTGCCTTCCTGTTTTTGCTATCAAAATGGATAACCTCATATTTATCCGCATTAAACTTCATCTGCCACGCATCTGCCCAATCCCCCAACCTGTCCACGTCACCCTGCATTCTCATAGCATCCTCCTCACAGTTCACATTGCCACCCAGCTTTGTGTCATCTACAAATTTGCTAATGTTACTTTGAATCCCTTCATCCAAATCATTGATGTATATTGTAAATAGCTGCGGTCCCAGCAACAAGCCTTGCAGTACCCCACTAGTCACTGCCTGCCATTCTGAAAGGGACCCATTAATCCCTACTCTTTGTTTCCTGTCTGCCAACCACTTCTCTATCCATGTCAGCACTCTACCCCCAATACCATGTGCCCTAATATTGCCCGCTAATCTCCTATGTGGGACCTTATCAAATGTTTTCTGAAAGTCCAGGTACACTACATCTACTGGCTCTCCTTTGTCCATTTTCCTAGTTACATCTTCAAAAAATTCCAGAAGATTAGTCAAGCATGATTTTCCCTTCGTAAATCCATGCTGACTCGGATCGATCCTGTTACTGCTATCCAAATGATCGGCTATCTCGTCTTTTATAATTGACTCCAGCATCTTCCCCACCACTGATGTCAGGCTAACTGGTCTATAATTCCCCGTTTTCTCTCTCCCGCCTTTCATAAAAAGTGGGATAACATTAGCTACCTTCCAATCCACAGGAACTGATCCTGAGTCTATAGAACATTGGAAAATTATCACCCAATGCATCCACGATTTCTAGAGCCCCTTCCTTAAGTACCCGGGGATGCAGACCATCAGGCCCTGGGGATTTATCAGCCTTCAGTCCCATCAGTCTATCCAGCACCATTTCCTGCCTAATGTGGATTTCCTTCAGTTCCTCTGTCACCCCAGATCCTCTGGCCACTACTATATCAGGAAGATTGTTTGCCTCCTCCTTTGTGAAGACAGATCTAAAGTACCTGTTCAACTCATCTGCCATTTCCTTGTTCCCCATAATAAATTCACCTTTTTCGGTCTTCAAGGGCCCAACTTTGGTCTTAACTATTTTTTTCCTCTTCATACATCTAAAGAAGCTTTTACTATCCTGCTTTATATTCTTTGTGAGCAAGAAGGACCTCAGCGAGGGGACTCCCTTCTCACGGGACCTGTTCGTCAGGAAGGTCTTGCTGGAGGCTTGCCAATTCGAGGCCAAGGACATTTACTGGCTCCAGGACTTCCCTGGAAATGGATACTTTGATGTCACTTTCAAGTATCCAACAGGATGGCAGAAGGTGATGCAAGACTTCCGGGAGAAGGGGAATAAAGCTCCGCTGTCGCTGCTGAAAGTGTAGCCGCTCTTCACCCTCCCCACCCAGAAGGAATGGATGATGATGGTGCACATGTTTAACCCACATGTGCCCGTCATGGATGTCCTCACCTTCCTTGCTCGTTATGTCAAGGGAGCAGGGAACTGTGGATGTGAAGGACTTGTTCAGGATCTGGTCGAGCAAGCGGCAAGTGAAGGTTAAGATGAGGGTGGACGGGAAGGGAGCCATCATCCACCCTCCCTCGGTGTTTGCTATTGGAGGGAACCAAGGTTACATGACTTACGCGGGGCAACCCAGGGTGTGCAGGAATTGCAACAAACCTGGGCACGTGGCGACCCAATGCAGTGCCACGAGACAAAGGACTGCCGAGTGAGCAAGAACTGCAACCTGTGCAGGGAGGCAGGTCACCTCCACAGGGCCTGCCCTAAAAGAGCCAGCACCTACACACAGGCAATAAGAGGGGCAGTTGCCAACACCCCCAGCGAGGGTGAGATGCCTCCCACCATGGCAAAGACCCCTGCAGAAAGAGAGAATAGGGATGAGGACAGCCCAACCACCTCGAGCCTCCAACCGCCGGACAGAAACCCCCAGCCCCCTGTCCAGGAGGGAGAGTCGATAGAAGAGGGGGAACAGGAGGAGGCATGGCAGGTGGTGATAAGTAAGAAACACCAGAGGGCTTTGCCCAAAGAGCCAAGGCCGGAGGGAATGGGCAAGTCTAAGAAAAGAGTCATCTCCCAGACCAATGGCAGCAACGTCTCCTAGTCGGAGGATGAGACGACATCGAGGACGAGACGACACCGACGACGGAGGCAGAGGAAGAAAACGGGTAAGGAGATTGGAAAGGGAAAGGACACGCCTGTTGTCCCCCCAGCTCCAGGAAACAAGAAGCAGTGCAGCAGCCAACGGGCGCCAGCTCCGGGAGACTGGGAGCAGTGCAGCGGCCAACGGGCCCGAGCTCCGGGAGACCGGGAACAATGCAGCGGCCAACGGGCTCCAGCTCCGGGAGACCGGGAGCAGTGCAGCGGCCAACAGGCCCCAGCTCCGGGAGACCGGGAGCAATAAACCAGAAAACCATTCCCCAGCTACGGGAGACGGAGGGGGTGGTGCGCGCAGAAGAGGGTGGAACAAGGAGGGTCCCTCCGACAACAACTCCAGCTACGCCAGAGGAGACCCCCTCTCCTTGAGGATGCCAGCACCCAGTACCTGAGCCCCAAAACGGTGTTACAATTCACCAAAGCGGTGGGCATGAGAGGGCAAGATGACAGTCCGTGACAATGGACCTAAAACTGGCATCGCTAAACTTGCGCAGTGTGAAAACACTGTGCAATGTGTAAACGCCTTGCAGTACCTGGCCAAGGTCAAGGAGGACGTGACCTTTCTGCAGGAGTGCAGGCTGCCACACCTCCACGGCTATCGGAGTTGGTCGTGATGGTGGCCCCACGGACTGTCGGTATGGTCAGTGGGGGGGGCAATGATGGTCGCACTTCCGGTCTGTGGATTCTGCTGCAGGGAGGGAGCTTCGTCAGCACTGAGGTCAGGGAGGTGGTTGGGGGGGCATCTCCTGATGGTGGATGAAATGTACCGTGGCTCTCTGCTCCGGCTGATTAATGTGTACGCCTCATCCGTGCGGACCGAACGGCTGGCCGCTGACCGTTCTCCAGCAGCTCCCACCGCTGCTGGCCATGTGCCGGCCGCTCGTTCTGGCCGGTGACTTCAACTGCATCATCGATGTGGCTGGACGATCCACAGACTGGACGGTATCTCCAAGCTCCTGATGGAGACGGTCAAAGATGCAAAGCGGTTCACCTGGTTTAGCCCGCTTAGACGAGCTATTTAGACGGTTCAACCCGGTCCTGGATAGACTTCCTCTTTACGGCGAAGACCGCCATGGTCAGACACACTAACATCACGTCAGTGTACTTCTCCGACCAGCGCCTCCTTCAGGCTTCCTGTCACCCACAGGACAGGCAAGGCAACACCAAGGCTCTGTGGGGGAGGACACAGTCTATGGTCCTTCCGCTGCTGGACATGAGGGGTAGGGTGTGGTGGAGACACCCCTCAAAAATAAGGGAAGGGATTCCACGCTAGTGGGCCACATGAGTGACAAGGGTGGGGGGTACATTTGTGTAGACAGTATTGAGTGTATGTATAGCCTCAGAGAATTTTGGATGGAGTCTTGTAAGGATCTGTATTGGATATATTTATTTCTCGTATAGTATAATAAAAAATTAAAAAATCAAACCCACTGTCATGGAGACCAGAGTTGACCTCAACCCCTTAGACCCAGCATGGAGAATCACCTGGACTCATTGCACTGGTGGTTATTGTACAGTGTCCCTCTCCCTACTCAAAATCTTATTGTGAGTCACGTGAATGTGGTATTCAAAAGTAAATGAAACATTTTTTTAAAGAACTGCAGGGGCAGGAAATCAGAAGTAAAAGTAAAAGATGTAAAGAAATGTCCGCAAGTGAGGTGGTGTCTGTGGTTATAGAAACAGTTACTCTTTCAGGAATGAGGTGCCTTGTCAGTCAGACTGTGATGCCCACCCACACCCACACCCACCATTACCAGCAGATCAAACAGCAGGCAATGTGCCTACCAAGCTCATGTGGAAATGGCCACTGGGGCCACTGCAGTATTGGGGAAATATTGAGACCAAGAAGATGAAAGTTGTCCTCGTCACACCAAGAGCATTGTGTATTAACAACCCAGTCAATTATGATCTGAATATGTTACCACTAAGAAGCTCAGAGCACTTGTAGCTGAGGTGCGGATTATCAATCACCCAAGAAGCGAGAGGAGGCTCTCAGCACTTTGGCCTGTTCATGGGTCAAGTCAAGTCAAGTCAAGAGAGTTTATTGTCATGTGTCCCAGATAGGACAATGAAATTCTTGATTGCTGCAGCACAACAGAATATAGTAAGCATAAATACAGTTCAGTGTGTCTATATAGCATAGACCATATACATACACATTAATAAACAGATAAAGTGCAATAGGCTGTTATAGTTCAGAGTTTGTCTGATGGCAAGTTTAACAGCCTGATGGCTGTGGGGAAGCAGCTGTTCATGAACTTTTCAGGCTCCTCTAACTACTACCTGATGGCATCGGAGAGATGAGTGTGTGGCCAGGATGCTCTGGGTCCTTGATGATGCTGGCAGCCTTTTTGAGGCAATGACTGCGATAGATCCCATCAATGGTGGGGAGGCAGAGCCGATGATGGACTGGGCAGTGGTCATAACTTTCTGCATTCTTTTCCGCTCCTGGATGCTCAAGTTGCCGAATCAAGCTACGATGCAACCAGTCAGCATGCTCTCTACTGTGCACCTGTAGAAGTTCGAGAGAGTCCTCCTTGACATACCGACTCTCCGTAATCTTCTCAGGAAGTAGAGGCGTGATGTTCTTTCTTTATAATTGCATCAGTGTGCTGGGACCAGGAAAGATCTTCGGAAATATGCACGCCCAGGAATTTGAAGTTCTTGATCCTTTCCACCATCGTCCCGTTGATATAAACGGGAATGTGGGTCCCTAACCTACCCCTTCCAAAGTCCACAATCAGTTCCTTGGTTTTGCTGGTGTTGAGTGCCAGGTTATTGTGCTGGGATCATTTGGTCAATCGGTCGTTCTCACTTCTATACTCTGACTCGTCACCATCAGTGATTCGTCCCACAACTGTGGTGTCGTCGGCGAACTTGATGATGGAGTTCGCACTATGACCGGCTACGCAGTCATGAGTATAGAGTGAGTAAAGCAGGGGGCTGAGCACGCAGCTTGAGGTGCTCCTGTGCTGATTGTTATCAAGGATGACACATTTCCACTAATACGGACAGACTGTGGTCTGTGGAGGAGGAAGTCGGGGATCCAATTGCAGAGGGATGCGCAGAGACCCAGATCTGAGAGCTTGGTAACCAGCTTGGAGGGGATAATCGTATTAAATGCCAAGCTGTAATCAATGAATAACAGCCTGACATATGAGTTTTTGTTGTCCAAGCGGTCCAGAACGGAGTGGAGAGCCAGTGAGATTGCATCCACCATTGATCTCATGTGGCGGTAAGCGAACTGCAGTGGGTCGAGGTTCTTGTTGAGGTAGGAGTTGATATGCACCATAATCAACCTCGCAAAGCACTTCATCACCACAGACGTTAATGCCACTGGTTGCTAGTCATTGAGGCACATCACCTTGCTCTTCTTGGGCACCGGTATTATTGATGCCCTTTTGAAGAAGGTGGGAACCTCAGACCTCAGAAGTGACAGGTTGAAAATGTCGGTAAAAGCTCCAGCCAGTTGGCCCGCACAGGCTTTTAGAACACGACCGGGTATACCATCAGGTCCAAGCGTTTTCCGAGGGTTCACCCCCATGAATGATCTTCTGATGTCGGCCTCTGTGACTGTGACTGAAATAGCATCACAGCTAATGGGGGCTCGGGAAGGCACATCAGTGTTCTCCCTATCAAAGCGTGCATAAAACGCATTGAGCTCGTCAGGGAGTGATGCTTCGCTGACAATTGAGCTACCTCCTGATTTCGCCTTGTGGGAGGTGATGGCATTCAAGCCCTGCCACAGTTGCCGAACATCTCTCTCATCCTCCAGCTTGGAGTAAAGTCCCATTTGGAGTTTTTGATGGCCTTACCAAGGTCCTATCTGGACTTCTTGTGGACCTCTGTATCTCTAGACCTGAATGCCCGGGATCTGGACTTCAGAAGAGTGCGGATCTCACGGTTCATCCAAGGCTTCTGGTTAGGATACACTCGGAAGGTTTTTGTTGGGATGTAGTCCTCCACACATTTCTTTATGAAGTCTGTAACGACTGTGGCGTATTCATTCAGGTCCCTTGCCGAGTCCCTGTACATTGCCCAGTCTACAGACTCCAAACGGGCCTGGAGTTGTTCCTCGTGAGCCATGTCTCTGTGAAACAGAACACAGAGCATTCCCTCAGCTCCCTTTGGTAAAGCAGCCTTGCCCTTAAGTCCTCCACTTTGTTTTCAAGGGACTGTACATTTGCCAGTAGGATAGTAGGGAGAGGGGGATGAAGTCCCCTGCGCTTCAGTCTGACCTGAAGTCCTACCCGTCGGCCACGTTTCCGTACACAATGGAGGCCTCTCCATTGTTTCCAGGTACTGTACTTATCGTACGTGCTGTTTCTGCGAACCTGCGCTGGATCGGGGATTCCCTTGCAGACAGCAGCTCCAGCTCCGTAGCGATCGGGGATACCCTCACAGTCGACAGCTCCAGCTCCGTTGCTCCTGGGACATCCTGCCCATCAGCTCTGGAGGTCTTCCCGGTGTTTCCAGGTACAGTACCTGTGATCCTCAGTCAGGTCGGGTATTCTCCAGCTATCGAGGGAACGCTTGCAGTCGAGGACCCCCCGCAGCTGCGGGAGATCACGATATCGCTAGTGCCTTCAAGTGCACTATCATTACGGTGCAGATTTCTGCCATTTCTCTGATCAAGGTGCGTTGATTGAAGCTATAAATAATCCTCTTCTGTTGAGCTGCTGGCAAAATGTCGCCACAGGCAGGCGCCATCTTTAATCAAGTGTGATTTGCCAGTCTGTGCTAAATTTGGCACAGTTTGTGCACAGTTTGAAAGCGCCACTCCTGGCCTTGCTGTCGCCAGGATTGGGTCCTGTCCCTGGCCAGAGTCCTTGCACTCTGGTTCTCCTATGGTACTTCCAGGCTCTCTGGATAGTCCACTGCATTTTGTGGCCAAACAATGTATTTCTTGTCCATTTTCACAGTGCGTTGCATCAGGAGGGCTAGAAATATCGTCAAAGATACCTGCCACCCTGGCCATTCCCTTTTGTCCTTTATTCTTTCTAGGAAAAGATACAGGAGCTTGGAAGCTCGGATGTCCAGACTTAAGAACATTTCTTCCCCACTGCTATCAGACTCATGAACCAATCGCTTCTTTCACAACCCATTCCCAGAGGTTCTACCATGTACTCTTACTCTTAACTATACCTCATTCCATTAATTGATTATTGTACTTTAGTATTTTTGCGCTCCTTCCGATTGCACTATAATCTTACACCATTCTGCTGTTTTGCATTAGTATTTACTGTATCTATCATAGATATGTGTGCGGCTTCATGAAAACGGGTAATTTGTTTTTCACCCTGGTGCATATGACAATAAACTAATCGGGATCTGAATATAATACAATTTATTTTTTGTCATTTGAACCTCATTGAAGTTCAAACAAAATTTGGTTTCTGCAGTCATACGACAAGAAAAGAACCAAGACTCAACACAATTTACACTAAAGTGAATCTCCTCCTCACTGTGATGGAAGGCAAAGTCTTATCTCTCCCCTGCACTCCCCATTCTCCTCCCGATGTCAAAGTCAAAGCCCCCGGCGGGCGACGAGAAGTGGAGATTCCTATTTATAGCATCCTAACTATGCTCCCTAAAACATCAGTGTGAAAGTGACCAGATAATCTAGATCTTGGTTGAAGATTAACCATGAAATCGGGAATAACGTTCAGTTCTTCTCCCACATAAAATCATGGAATCTTTCCTACCTGGTTAATGGAGAACCAATCATTGATTATTGTTTCTGCTAACAAGTGTACAATGCAGTGCCTTTCAGCACTGTTGCACCAGGCCGAGATTTTATGAATATGTCTCTGGAGGAACATTTCATATTTCCTCACATGCTGAAGGGGGGTATTTGGCCCCGTTGAGTCTATATTAATTCATTCTATATTGATTCACAGATCAATCCCATTCCTCCAGAAACAATTTCTGCAACCTATTTTCCCACATTCACATAATCTACTCCCACATGCTACCACCTGCACTTTCAAGGCAATTCAATGGTTCCCACACATCTTTGGGATGTGGGAAGTAACAGGAGCATGCAACGGAAACCTACATCATCACACAGAGAATGTGCAAATTCCACACAGACAGCAATGGAGGTCAGGATCACACCAGGGCTGTGGAACTGTAAGGCCTCAAACTTTACTGGCTGTGCTGCCCAGAAGCTTGCGATTCAAAACAGTTATTAGCAGAGTTGCAGACGGCATGGGGAGGAGGCGACGAGATAGGTCATAAATGATCACATGGTACAATTAATAAAAAGACGAGAAATAAATAAGGCAGCTAGCAAACAAGAACGGGAGTCTGTTTTGTCCTTCCTAACGTCCAGGAACTGATGGCAGCTGTAGCTGTTCCTCCAACGCCGCACCAGGGATCAGGATGGTCCTGCCCCATCTCTTTAGCTCGAATGTATCCTCTGATGCATGCTTTTTCTTTATACCTGCACCTCACTGTGTATATGACACTGAACTCAACTTTCACTTTGACCACTCACACCCCGTTCTTTCTTCTTCCCTTTCATATCGGGTAGGAGATACAAATGTTTGAAAGCATGTACTACCAGATTCAAGAACAGCTTCTTCCCTGCCGGTATCTTGAATAGACCTCTCATAAGGTCAGGATATATCCCCAATCTTACAATCTACCTCATTGCAACACTTGCACTTTTTATTATTTGCACTTACTTTGTAACTGAAATACTCAATTCCGCATTCTGATTCCTTTTTCTTTAGAACTGCCTGACCTATTCTTGTATGGTACGATCTGCCTGAATAATATGCAAAACAATATTTTTATCTGGATCTCAGTACATGTGACAATAATAAACCAATATCAATAATAAACCAATACTTCCCCCCAGACTTACTATTATTCTCTTAGTACCCCATTACATCTTTCATAATTGTACGGTCAGTCATTTTTCCCTACTATTGATGTCAGAAAAGATCAGGAGGGGGAAGAAATCTCAAAAATATGTAGGTCTGAAGGATATTATAAATGTAGGGAGGGACAATAGAGTGGACAGTTTCGGAAGTGAGGGTGAGAATTTAAAAGTGAGCAATAATTGACAGGATAAGCAAGCATGTTAAGAATCACCACATCACACAGGTTTTCCCAGAGAGCAACTTCGACAACAAGAAAGTATTACCTGGGGGAACACCTCAGCGGATTGTGACCACTTTATAATTGTGTAGGAAGGTACTGCAGGTGCTGGTTTAAATTGAAGAAAGACACAAAAAGCTAGAGTAACTCAGCGGGACAGGCAGCATCCTTGGAGAGATGGAATGGGTGACAATCTGGGTTTGGACCCTTCCTCAGATTGAAACCTTCCTCGACCCGAATCGTCACTCATTCCTTCTCTCCAGAGCTGCTGCCTGTCCCGCTGAGTTACTCCAGCTTTTTGTGTCTATCATCACTTTATATTTACTGTTTAAAGATATCAGCACATTATAGAGTTATTTCACTGACGCCATATTTATATGAAGATAATTGCATTTCTGAAGCACCTGCTTTATTCCTTCCAGGACATCCCATGACAGTTTACAATCAATGGAGCGCCTCTGAATCAAGGTGGCTGATGGGAGAACATGGCACAATTTGTGCTCCAAGAATCAACAGCAGGTGGGGAATGGCCGAAGGGGATAATCTCCTTTTCGTGCATTGATTGAGGGATAATGAATAAATCAAGAAATGAACCTCCAATCTGCCTCGGCAATGAGGGGGATGGAGGAAATTGGCTGGAATTCCAGGATAATTTGCCTTCAAGTCTCGCCGTACAGTCTCTCCTGTTGGTTGGAATAGAGGGAGTGATTGAGGAAAGATCTGATGTTTTGCTGCCTCAATCTCAGCAACAACTACAAATATCAGTAAGCTGATCCCTGATAACTTGCAATTTGTAAGCAGCACAGTGGTGCCTGTTCCCCGATGGATGATTCAGCAGTAAAACCAGCAGACTTCGCCAACCTCAACCCTCCTCCAACAGTACTCTCCACCAAACTCTATGTATAGCTTGTAAAAAGGACCCTTTGATTGTGTTTGTGGGTGAGACATTAAATAGACATCTGTACAAGATGCTCTGAGGAAAAGGTGTTGGGCAGCTTTCCCATGGTCACTTGTGTGAGATTGTCTGAGCACATCCTGGTATCAGAGGGACTAAAGAGCTTTCATGTGATAATGAATTCACACCAAGCTCTCCACAGGGTAAAGAGATTACTGAAGGTGTGAAACCACAGACTGGGGTCCAAATCACAGCATATCTACACACTGAATAAAGAATTCTTGAGAATGGTGCCTATTACTCAACTCAATAATTTATGATAAACGGAATGATTTGACCACATTTACTTTGCAAAATTGTTTCTGGTGGGTCTGTAAAATGACATAATCCTTTGTATTGCAGGGTAGGTTCAACAATATTGAAATTTGGATTTCACGAGAGAGTTAGATATGGCTCTTAGGGCTAACGAATCAAGGAATATGGGGAGAAAGAGGGAATGGGGTACTGATTTTGGATGATCAGCCATGATCATATTGAACGGCCTACTCCTGCACCCATTTTCTATGTTTCTATGTAAATAGTGGGTATATGGAACGATATGCCAGAGGAGGTAGTTGAGGGCAGGCACTATAATAACATTCAAACAGGTATATGGATAGGATACGTTTAGAGGGATATGGGCCAAATGCGGGCAGGTGGGACTAGAGTCGATGGGTCAACTTGGACAAGTTAGGGCAAAGGTACTGTTTCCGTGTTGCACTACTCTTTGACTCTCTAACAGTAACATGCATTAATGTACTCTAAAACATCACAAAGTGACTGAGAGTCAGGAATTGGAATTTATGCCCACTGGGACATAAAATCATGGAAGATACTCTGTAAATCTCAGAAGGGTGTAGAAGGAAGCCTCTGTGGGGAATCATCCGTGGCTAATTTAGGAAGTTGGGAATAGTATTAAATAGAAAGAAAAATCATAGATTTGTGATTGGCCAGACAATTGGGAACACTTTAGACACCAGAAAGGATGACAAAAAAAAAATCATAAAAAGGGAGAAGTTAGTTTGAGATTAATTTAGAAAATGAGGCTAACGGTAAGAGCTTTTGTGTATATATTAAAAGGAAGAGAGTAAACATTGGTCTTTCAGAGGAAGAAGCAGGGGATTTACAATGGTAGTGGAGCTAAATAATAACTTTGGATTAGCCTTCACTGTAGAAAACAACCAAAAGTTGTTTTTATAAAAGGGGTAAAAGATGGGAGGGCCTTAAAACCATTGTATCATCAGAACAAAATATTGGGCGACTAAAATGAAACACAAAATGCTAGAAGAACTCCGTGCAGTGCAGAGCCTCGCACAATGGTTAAGGAGCATCTGGGTGTCAAGGCAGAGATAGCTACAGACCAAATGCTGATTAATTGGGATTTTTATGAATAAGTACTTGATGGTCAGCATAGACATCATGGGCCGAAGGACCTATTCCTGTGCTGTATAACTCCAGATTTAGACATTGTTTATACAACAGGCATTGTTGGAAACACAAAAGACTGCAGATGCTGGAATTTTGAGCAAAAAACAAAATTTCTGGAGGACCTCAGTGGGTCAGGCAGCATCTGTGGAGAGAAATGGAAAGCTAATTTTTTGGAATTATGGAGTAGAAGCAAGATGCCTGGTAGAAAGAGGTGAGGGGAAGAGATGGGGCGCGTGCTGGGAATGGCAGGTGAGTCAGGAGGGAGATAAGGGATGAGATGGTAACCAAGGCTGAAGGTTGGTTGTTGAAACATAGAAACATAGAAACATAGAAATTAGGTGCAGGAGTAGGCCATTCGGCCCTTCAAGCCTGCACCGCCATTCAATATGATCATGGCTGATCATCCAACTCAGTATCCCGTACCTGCCTTCTCTCCATACCCTCTGATCCCCTTAGCCACAAGGGCCACATCTAACTCCCTCTTAAATATAGCCAATGAACTGGCCTCAACTACCCTCTATGGCAGAGAGTTCCAGAGACCCACCACTCTCTGTGTGAAAAAATTCCTTCTCATCTCGGTCCTAAAGGATTTCCCCCTAATCTTTAAGCTGTGACCCCTTGTCCTGGACCTCCCCAACATCGGGAACAATCTTCCTGCATCTAGCCTGTCCAACCCCTTAAGAATTTTGTAAGACTAAAGGCCACAGATGAAGACCCAAGAAACTACAGATGCTGGAATCTTGAGCAAAAAAACAAACTGCTTGAGAAACTCAATGGGTCAGGCAGCATCTGTGAAGGGAATGTACAGATGCCTTTTCGTGTTGTGACTCTTCTACTGACACGAGTCTGAGCTTGAAGAAGGCTCGTCTGTCTATTCCCTTCGCAGATATTACCTGACGTGCTGAGTTCAACCGGCAGTTTGTTTTTTTTCTCAAGGGTGCAAATGGTGGAATCTGAGAAGAAAGGAAAGTGGTGAGTAATTGTTGATAAGACTCTCCCTGAGGCCATCAGTTTTAACATAGGCTGATAATCCAAGATAATATAATGGGAGTGCTGCATGACTGAAGGTCCTTTAGATAATATAGTATCTTTCTGCTTGTTCAGACACATCTCTTGAGCTCATTGTTCTCCTGCTATTGTGAGACATTTACCCCTGAAGCAAATTTCCCCTCAAAAACAAATCAAATTATCACTGGGCTCATCAGAATCTGTGCGGCCACTTGCTAGATAATTTAGAAACAAAGAACTGCAGATGCTGGTTTATACTAAAGATAGACACAAAGTGCTAGAGTAACTCAGCGAGTTAAGCAACATCTCTGGAGAAAAGGAATCCTTTTTCCTTCTGAAGAAGGGTCTCGACCCGAAATGTCGCCTATTCCTTCTCTCCATAGATGCTGCCTCACCCACTGAGTTTCTCCAGCATTTTTTGTCTACCTTTTTCTCCTGAGATGCTGCCTGACCTACAAAGTTCCAGCACGTTGTGTCCATCTAAGATTATTTAGCTTGGTGATGAAATGGCATTAAAAGTTTCATTAAAAATAACCTAAGTATTATCAGACATGTAGGAGTGAGAAAAGTAGTTTTAGGGATTAAAATACGCAAAGAAAATTCTAAAGAGTTAATCCAAAGAGGAGTTTAGGATTCTTGTCACTTGATTCGATGGAGATGGACCTAGTACATAATAGGATGCCACATTTTGTGTGCTATATCATTCAAAAACTAAAACCTTGTCTAAAATTGGGGACATCCTGTAACTCAAGGGATTTTCATTCCTGGCCGCCTTGTATCTGATGGCAAACATAGAGAAGGATCTACCCACCCCCAAAGCACAGAGGGTTTTCAATGGTATTCAAAGTATCTCTAGACACCCATGTAAGTGCCTGGGTTACAATACAATACAATACAATACCATTTATTGTCATTTGAACCTCATTGAGGTTCAAACAAAATTTCATTTCTGCAGTCATACATACAAGAAAAGAACCTAGACACAACACAATTTACACAAACATCCATCACAGTGAATATCCTCCTCACTGTGATGGAAGGCAAAGTCTTATCTCTCCCCTGCACTCCCCATTCTTCTCCCGATGTCAGAGTCAAAGCTCCCGGCGGGCGATGATAAATAAGTCCCGTGGCCATTCATGCCGCGCCGGGCGATGCAAGGCATCGCTCCGGGTCTTGATGTTCGAGCCCCGGCGGGCCCTAGCAAGTTCCTCGGCCATTAAAGCCGCGCGGGGCGATGTAAGGCCCCGCTCCAGGTCGTCTTCAACCCCGCAACTCGGGCGGGAGAAGTTGCTGCCGCGGGAGCTCCGAAAAGCGGTCTCCCACGAGGGACCGGTGTTACCTGGACATCGGCCTGCAGCTGGAGCCTCCGAATCTTCGGGGTCGGGCAGCAGCAGCGCGCCACCACAGCTCCTCCCGTTCCGAATTCGGCCAGATCCATGACAGTGAGCAGTCCACAGGCTCCGCGACTGGAGCCCCAGGTCCGGTTGAAGGCCGCTCCATGGTGCTAGGCCCCAACGACAACGGAGACCCGACAGAGAAAAGGTCGGGTCCTCCGTACAGGGAAACGATTAAAAAAGTTTCCCCACCCCGCCCCCTACCCCCCACACATATCCAGCTAAAAAAAAACCACTAACTAACTACACTCAAACGAGACAAAAAATGTTTTAAAAGACAGACGGACTGCAGAGGCCGCTGCGATGAGAGTCGCGCCGCCCACCGGATCAGATGTAAATGTACAACAGCACTCTAGGTGCGGCCTAATCAATGCTTTACTTGATCATATCCTAAAATTGTGGTGGTCGACGTCAGACAGTGGTATTGGAAGGTTGTTTTTCACTTTGGAAGATTGTGACCAGTGGTGTGTCACAGAGATTAATGCTGGGTTTATTATGATATTTATTAATGGTTTAGATGAGAATATAGGTGGCGTGATTAGTACGTTTGCAGATGACTTTAAAATTGGTGATATAGTGGACTATGCAAAAGGTTGTCACAGGCTAAAAACAATTTAGACCAACTGGGAAATTGGACAAAAAAAGGAAGATGGAATTCAATTCAAACAAATGCAAAATCTTTCATTTTGGGAATTTAAACCAGGGTAGAACATACCTGAAAATTGCAGGACCTGGGCAGGGCTTTAGAAAAGACAGACCAAGAGGTACAAGTACATAGGAGACACAAGAAACTATAGATGTTGGAATCTTGAGCAAAACACAAAGTGTGGAGGAAGTCAGCAGGTTAGGCAGCATCTATGGAGGGAATGGACAGACAATATTTTGGTTCGGGGACACTTCTTCAGCCTGATGGAGTAGGGTGGAGAAAGCTGTAAAAGAGAAAGGTGGTGATGGGGCAAAGTTTAGCGAGTGATGGGTGGATACGGGTGGGGGGCGGTTGCTTGGCAGGTGGGGTGAAATAGTGACAGTCTGAAGGTGAAAATGTCAAGAGGGTCAGATAAGGAGAGGAGCAGTAAAATGTAAAGCCAGAGGCAGATGGATGGAAGGGGACAAGGGGAGGGAAAGAAAGATAAAAGGAAATAAGGGATGAAGGGATGATAGAGGAGTGGAAGAGGGAGGGGAGGAAAATATAGCACGGTGAGTGGATTGTTGGGCGATGGTGGGAGAGATGGATGTGCACTGTGGTGGGTGCAAGGGGGAAATAGAGGGCTGGGGGACATTATTTGAAATTGGAGAATTCAATGGTCATACCAATGGGCTGTAAACTACCCAAGTGGAATATGAGGTGCTGTTCTGCAGGTTTACATGCACTTCATGGCTTCACTCTGGCAATGGAGGACATGTGGCCCAGGACAGAAAGGTCGGTATGAGAATGGTTAACAATCGGAAGCTCTAGCAGGTCTTGCACAAGAGTTGGGCAAAATGGTCGCTTAGTCTACTCTTGGTTTCATCCATTTTGCACGTAAACCTCCTCCAACCCTGTCTAATGCATTAGGAATATTGTGTGCATTTCAAACCGCCATACGATAGGAAGGATGTGATTAAGCTGGAAAGGGCATAGAAAAGATCCACAAATATGTTATTGCGACTGGAGGGCTGTGGTTATAAAGAGAGGCTGGATAGTCTGGGACTATTTTCCCTGGAGTGAAGGAGACTGAGGGGTGACCTTATAGATAAGGTGGATGGTCTCCCAGCATATGAAAGTCTTAAGGTAGAGGGGATTATGGGGAAAGGGGAGTGATTTAAAGGGGACCTGAGGACGAGTTTTACACACAGAGGCTGGTGGGTATATTGAACAAGCTGCTAAAGGAATTGGGAAAGGGGGGTACAATTTGAGCATTTAAAAGACATTTGGATATGTGGATAGAAATGGTTCACAGCGGATGCAGGCAAATGGGACTAGCTCAGGAATGCACCCTGGACGCGATGAAAGGGTTCGGCCAAAGATGCTGGTTTCAGTTATTTGGAGTCAATTATAAAAGATGAAATAGTGTCACATTTGGATAGCAGTAACAGGATCGGTCCGAGTCAGCATGGATTTACGAAGGGAAAATCATGCTTGACTAATCGTCTGGAATTTTTTGAGGATTTAACTAAGAAAATGGACAAGGGAGAACCAGTGGATGTTGTGTACCTGGACTTTCAGAAAGCATTTGATAAGGTCCCACATAGGAGATTAGTGGGCAAAATTAGGGCACATGGTATTGGGGGTAGAGTGCTGACATGGATAGAAAATTGGTTGGCAGACAGGAAACAAAGAGGAGGGATAAACGGGTCCCTTTCAGAATGGCAGGCAGTGCCTAGTGGGGTACAACAAGGCTCGATGCTGGGACCGCAGCTATTTACAATATACATCAATGATTTAGATGAAAGGAATTCAATGTACCATTAGCAAATTTGCAGATGACACAAAGCTGGGTGGCAGTGTGAACTGTGAGGAGGATGCTTTGAGAATGCAGGGTGACTTGGACAGGTTGGGTGAGTGGGAAGTTGCATGGCCGATGCAGTTTAATGTGGATAAATGTGAGGTTATCAAATTTGGTACCCAAACAGGAAGGCAGATTACTATCTAAATTGTGTCAAGTTGGGACAAAAGGGAAGTACAATGGGATCTGGGGGTCCTTGTTCATCAGTCAATTAAAGTAAGCATGCAGGTACAGCAGGCAGTGAAGAAAAGGAATGGCCTTTATAACAAGAGGACTTGAGTATAGGGGCAAAGGGGTCCTTCTGTAGTTGTATAGGGCCCTAGTGAGACCACACCTGGAGCATTGTGTGCAGTTTTGGTCCCCTAATATGAAGAAGGACATTCTTGTTATTGAGGGAGTGCAGCGTAGGTTTACAAGGTTAATTCCCGGGATGGCGGGACTGTCATATGCTGAGAGAATGGAGCGGCTGGGCTTGTATACTCTGGAGTATAGAAGGATGAGAGGGGATCTTATTGAAACAAATAAGATTATTAAGGTTTTGGACCCGATAGAGGCAGGAAACGGAAACATGTTCTCGATGTTGGGGGAGTCCAGAACCAGGGGCCACAGTTTAAGAATAAGGGGTAAGCTATTTAGAACGGGGATGAGGTTACACTTTTTCTCACAGAGAGTTGTAAGTCTGTGAAATTCTCTGCCTCAGAGAGCGGTGAAGAGAGCTAGATAGGGCTCTTAAAGATAGCGGAGTCAGGGGATATTTATCTGTTTATTTTATCTGTTTATTTATTCACTTTATCTGTTTATTTATTCATGTATATATATATAATGGTATATGGACACACTGAACTGATCTGTTCTGTATTCATGGCTACTATATTCTGTTGTGCTGAAGCAAAGCAAGAATTGCATTGTCCTATCTGGGACACATGACAATAAACTCTCTTGAATCTTGAATCTTGAATGTGGGGAGAAGGCAGGAACAGGGTACTGATTGGGGATGATCAGCCATGATCACATTGAATGGCGGTGCTGGCTCGAAGTGCTGAATGGCCTACTCCTGCACCTATTGTCTATTGTCTATTTCTAACCTTATAACTCTATGATTTATTTCTTGTGCCTTCTTAATCAACTTTTATCAATGAGATACATCAATGTTCTGATTTATCAAGTAATATTTCATGATTAATATTTATTTTATTTCTTAACAAAGTTGGAAGTGGGGAACATTAGCATCAAAGCAAATGAACAACCAAGTAAGGTCGAGCAACAATATTAACATAAAAGGCTACTTCCAGAGTAGAGGCACCAACTCCACGGACTCTCCTTTCAATTCTGATGAGATGCACTGGGTGCTGAGAGATTGTGACATGTTACCCTGAACAATGCTCTTATTTCACAAGGAGCTCTTACCTTTTGGTGTGAACTGGAGGCTGAGATTGAAAATTGCGCTTTGTCTGATATTCTGTGAGCGAATAGTTTTCAAACGAGGATACTTTGAAGTGGGAAGAATCAATTTTCACACTCTTATTGAGCAGTTGGTTGAAGCTCTTTTGTGAATTTTTAAAGAAGTATTCAATTGCTCTAAGTGCTAGTCCTTTGACACAATGGAAAACCTTGGGTGTAATGTAATAAAGCAGTTAATGGACTCCTGTATTCATAGGGCTGGCAGTGGGGGCTGGGGTATAGTGCTGAGCGATGTTTCTGTGTTACAGTCCCAACACCACGGAGAGCCCAGGCCAGCAAAGGCTTCCTGCTGCTGGCTCCTATTCTGTGAGTGTGAATGAGTATCATTCACACCTTTACACAGCCTGTGTGTTATGTGAGAGTTATGTGAGAGATCAGAAGCTCCTCACAGTTCACAGTGGCCTGGGAAAAGGCACAAAGGATCAAGGAAAAAATTGGGCATGTGAGTAACAAGAAATTGGAGCAGATAAAGAAGCAATAAAAAAGACATCCCTCGCCCTCACCTGCATTCGCTGTTACCTGGTCTAACTTGTTTCTAACTTGTTGCCTGATCTGCTAAGTTACTCCAGCATTTTATGTCTATCTTTAGTATAAACCAGCATCTGCAGTTCTTTATTTCTACTAGTTTTTTCTCTTTATCACTATTGTGACGAAGGGTCGTGGACTTGAAACATTAACTGTTTCCCAAGCAAAGAACAAACTGCTGGAAGAACTCAGTGAGTTGAGCAGCATCTGTGGGGCAAAGAATTTATGATATTTATAATTGAGACCCACATCAAATGTTGCCTGACTCATCAAGTCCCTCCAGTAGACAAAAATGCCGGAGAAACTCAGCGGGTGAGGCAGCATCTATGGAGCAAAGGAATAGGTGACATTTTGGGTCGAGACCCTTCTTCAGACTGATGTGGGGGTGGGGGGAGGGGGGGGAAGAAGATAGGAAGAGGCGGAGACAGTGGGCTGTGGGAGAGCTGGAAAGGTGTGGGGAAAGAGGAAGAAAGCAAGGACTACCTGAAATTGGAGAAGTCAATGTTCATACTACTGGGGGGTAAATTACCCAAGCGAAATATGAGGTGCTGCTCCTCCAATTTACGGTGGGATTCACTCTGGCCATGGAGGAGGCCCAGGACAGAAAGGCCGGATTCAGAATGGGAGGGGGAGGAAGTGCTGAGCCACCGGGAGATCAGGTTGGTTATTGCGAACTGAGTGGAGGTGTTGGGCGAAGCGATCGCCAAGCCTGCGCTTGGTCTCACCGATGTTGAGCAGCTGACACCTAAATTAGCGGATGCAATAGATGAGGTTGGAGGAGGTGCAGGTGAACCTATGCCGCACCTGGAAAGACTGTTTCGGTCCTTGGATGCAGTCAAGGGGGGAGGTAATGTGACAAGTGTAGCATTTCCTGCAGTTACAAGGGAGAAACGTCATCTATTCCTTCGCTCCATAGATGCCGCCTCACCTGCTGAGTTTCTCCAGCATTTTTGTCCACCGTAGATTTTTCCAGCATCTGCAGTTCCTTCTTGAACAAGCCCCTCCAGTATGTCTTTTTGCTCCAGATTCTAAAACCTGCAATCTCTTTAAATGTTTCTCTTTCCTTACATGCTGACACCACAGCATTATTGTTGTTAGACAGTGAAAGCAGCCTGAAAAGAAAATCCTTTATCTTAGATTATTAGATATATTTAAAGTGGAGAGGGATATATTGTTGAGAGATCAGTGAATTGTGAGCTAGAAGGAACTGGCCTAGAAGAGGTGAGATCTGTGGCAGATCAGCCATGATCATATTGAATGGCACGACAGGCTTGAGGGACCCTGTGGCCTACGCATGCCCTTGTTTTCTTGTGTTCTTAATCAAACCAGGTAATGGAGATATAGAGCAGATTTGACAACATAGAAAGACACCTTACAGGTGCAGCCTATTTGCCGAAGCCTCAAATCACTAAACACAGAAAATATCCTCTCATTACAGGAGGGTCAATGATCCCATTTTGCGTTTTCATTTCATTCAGTAATATGCTTTAATATTTATCTTGTGTTTATTCCCCAGCTACATGGACATCTCAATCTCTCATATTTTATATGCTTGAGATAAGCAGATCACAGTTGCACAGTTAAATAACCAGAAGAGGATTTCCTGAAAAAATATGTTAACTGTTAGTTTGTAAATTATAATTGTGAGCTCAAAACTTTGTGGCGGGTGTTCTGTTAAACTGTACAGCTTGGAGGTTGATGTTTCCTCTTGCAGACAACAATTCAAAGAGGTCAAATAGAATTAGCACCAGGCAGTGAATGACTGCCTCATGAGAGAGAGCCAATTGACCACTTGACACTGTGGGATAATGAACTGCCCACTGAACTAAACCCAGGAGTGAAGTAACTGTGTGAATGTGAAGGAGCAGGAGGATTGTGTTTTAATGAAAGGTTTAGGTCTGATCACAGTTTTTGTCGTGATCTTTGCTTAGCCAACAGGAGGGTCCATTTGCTCATGATCCTGTCAGAAATCTTGTGAGCCCCTGCACTTGATTTCCCAAAAGCTTACGATAAAGTTATCTTGTATCGTATTATAGTGTATTATCTCCTCCAAAAGACGACACCTCCAATTGTCCTGCACTTCCTCAGCGCTGCTCTGGGAGTGTCAGCATGGAGTCCAAAGTCGAGAGAGTTTAATTGCACTAGATCTAGGGAACTAGGGAACAGAACAATGACATTCTTACTTGCAGCAGCTTTACAGGCATAATAATGCAACAACACAACAAATAAATGTACAATAAACAATAATGCAATTAATTATCAGTTTTATTAGGTAATTGGACCATAATACTGCAAGCCAAAGTATGTAGCGTAAACTATAGAAAGTCCATAGCAATTTGTTGCTGAGATAGGTTTGTGGTTTGGGTGCTACAGTATGGTTCAAGAGCCTGATGGTTAATGGGAAGAAGTAACAGTTCTGAGGCTCCTGCATCTTCCCCCCGATAAATGACTGGCCAGGACGGCATGGGTCTTTGATGATATTTGCTGCTTTCTTGAGGCAGCACTTCCTGTAGATCTGCTCAACGTTCGGGAAGAAGGTGAATCAAGGACCAGAGGATGTAAAACATTAAGGTGAAGGGGAAGTGATTTCACAGGAACCTGAGGGGTAGTTTTTTCACACAAAGGGTGGTGGGTGTATGGAACAAGCTGCCAGAGGAGGTAGTTGAGGTAGGGACTATCCCAATGTTTAAGAAACAGTTGGACAGGTACATGGATAGGAAATGTTTGGAGGGATATGGATCAAACATGGGAAGGTGGGACTAGTGTAGCTAGTCAGTTTGGGCAAGTTGGGTTGAAGAGCCTGTTTCCACACTGTATCACTCTATGACTCAGCCTGCCTCTATCCATAATAACCTCAGTCAGATGTGAGAATGTTGCTGGAGATACAGGAAACTGCAGATGCTAGAGCAGGAACTCTGCAGATCTGTGGAGGGAATGGATGGATAACATTTAGGTTTGGGACTGGGGGTGGAAGATTGCAACCTTCACGTGGTCCACCTTGTTTCGACTAATGCAATCAACTCGACGTGCAAAAACGGAAGATCAAATAGAACAAGTTGTCCAACAACTTCAGGCTGTGCACGCCACACAAAAGACGAAGGAGGCTTGGGACCGATATTGTTGTTGACTTCTTCTTATCGAGGCCACACACAAGATTAGAAGTTTTAAAGAAGGAACTGCAGATCCTGGAGAATCGAGGGTACACAAAAAGCTGGAGAAACTCCGCGGGTGCAGCAGCATCTAAGGAGCGAGGGAGATAGGCGACGTTTCGGGTCGAGACCCTTCTGAATATCTTACCCAAGATTAGAAGTTGTTCAGCCAGAGCTGAGCACACTTCTCGGCATCTGCATCAATGGTGTCTGTCTTGTCGCTTCTTGTGCTTCTTGTTTGTGCTGGTGGAAAGATTGGTGGAAACAGGGCCATGACGTGAGCGCTCTTTCCTTGACCCCTGTTGTTGACTGATTATGAGGTAGGCAGTATAACTCTATGGCTTTTATCTTCGCCATTAGGATAATTGTGAAAAATTGACCTAAGATTGGAAAATTGGGTAAACGAATAAGGGCTTCAAGATACGCACGAGTGATCAGCGATAACTACAACAGCTTTACCCTAAGGGTTTACAGAAGTGTTATCAAGCAACGTTTGCCAACTTAGAATTCAATACCAAGGGACACACGTCAAGAGATTTCAGGGTGATTCATACACAGGGGATATTAAACTGAGGCCCATCTCTCTCAGTTGGAAGAACCCAAGTCAAAGGAGACATGTTTATCCTTTGGTTCCTGGCCACTTTTTGTACCTTCATTATGACTCCTAAAAGCAGAATATCTGGTCATGCTGCTCGTTGGAGTTTATTGTGAAACATGGCACTGTTGCAGTTTCTTATGTTACTACTGCGACCACAGTTCACTGCTTCCAATGAAGTAATCTCCTCATTGCTCCTTGTGTACAGTATAATGATGCAGTGGTTAAATTATTGGATTTTTAATCAAGAGACATGGACTAATGATGCAGAGCCCTGAGTTCAAATCCCACAGTGGCAGCTGTGCAATTTAGGTTCAGCTCTTAATCTGGAATTTCTATTAAAACACTAACATCAAATGATTTTGGAAAATTAATCATTTTGCTCATTAATGACACTCACTTTGCAAGACGCACAAGCTCCTTTCCCTAACTCCTCGCTTGCCACCTTCACCTAGTCCTGTACCTATATGTAACTTTTGGTTTGCCAATAGACCAGAGGTCACAGGATCACGGAGACTAGACCAAGTGCGTGGTGTCACACGAGGGCTGGTCCCCGAACGCGGCGTGGAGACAGGCACCCCCCGGAGTCAATCATCCCCATCACCTGTTCCCCCAACGTAACTCGTTCCCCCAATGCAACCCGGGCCAAGCTGAGCGAGCGTGGCTGAGAAAGTGAATAAAAGCAAGGTGGGCCAAGCCGAGCCTGCGGGGCCCAGCCAAGCAAGTGGGGCCGAGAAAGTGAATAAAAGCAAGTTTAATCTTTTTTTTAAAAGGTGTTTTCTCTTTCTCTTTTTAAAAAGGTGTTTTAAAATAAATCTTATCTTTAAAGATGGCGAAAATGAAGCAGTCAGAATCAAGTGTTGCAGAAGTCGATGTTGAGTCGACCTCAAGCAGTGCAGAAGTGACCGTTGGGGAGCTGATGACGCTGTTTTTGAAATGAGGCCCTCCCTCTGACGTCACTAGAAGGTGGTGGAATATTCTGTTTCACTCCACTGTTGGGGGGGGGGGGGGCATTGTGATGTCACTGGAAGCTGGTGTTTTAACAGATGGTTTTGGCTTTTTTTGAAACTTTAATTATGAATAACCCGGGGGGGGGGCGGTAGGGGGCGGGGGGTGCGAATAGCCTGGGGGGGGGGGGGGCGTGGGGTGTGAATAACCCGTGGGGGGGGGGGGTAGGGGGCAGGGGGCGTGGATTCAACGTGTGGGGGGAGGGGATGCGGGCACTCTCTCTCTCTCTCTCTCTGTCTCTCTTGCTCTCTCTCTCTCACTCTATCTCTCTCACTGTCTCTCCCTCTCTTTTCCCTCACTCTCTCTCCCTCTCCCTCTCTCCCTCGATGGCAGCGCGCAGCATTCTCCTACCCTCGCGGCGACCAGCATTCACGGATGAGCTCCAGCGTCCACCTTGGACACTGCGTGTTCCCTCTCCAGGGACAACCGAGCACGGACGTAAGCCCAGAAGAGGGACAGGCAGCCGACTCTGGTGGGACCATCGACCGCCCGCTGCATGGACCCGCGAATGGGCATCTTGGCCAGGCCCAGGAGCAAATCCCACTCCCCACTCTCCCCACTCCCTGCCTTGTGTCCAAACACCAGGATCGTGGGACTAAAATGCAACAAGACTTAAGGAGCAGCCCCTTCAGATATTCGTACAAGAGCAGCAACCTCACACACTCCATATACACACAGAACACGGTCTCTAGCTCGCCACAGAAAATATAGGAGGCCGGCGAGTCTCTCTCTCTCTCTCTCTCTCCCTTGATGGCAGCTTTGGCAACCTCTCCTTCTGCTGCGGTTATTGTTGGCAACGTCCCATTGTGATGTCTTGTGGCACTCGGCAGCTTGAGAGCCCATTGTAATTGGTGCACTGTGTGTGGCATTGTGACATCATCACTGGAAGCTACTGGAAAAAGGCTTTCTGTGAGAAGCTGCGGTTACCGTTGGCAGCATCCCATTGTGATGTCATTTGTAAATTGAATCCATTGTGATTGGACGTCTGTGAGGGCATTGTGACATCATAACTGGAAGCAGCTGGAAAAAGGCTCTTTGTGAGAAGCGTTTTTTGGCTTTTTTAAAACTTTAATCGTGAAGAGTACGGCATGGAGGGGGAAAATGTTGGTTAGAATATGTAAAAAATGTAAGCGCTAGCGCGTAGCATTTTGAGGAAGATACAAAACATACGTACATACATGCATGCGCGCAAGATGAGAATTTTAGTATATAGATAGATGGGCAATAAATGCTGACATTTTCAATGACATACAGTTCATCCAGAAATGCAGCTAAGTTTGAAGTTGTGGATAATACAATAGGGATAGGTTTGAATTACTTCTAAGTATTACAAGTATTACAAGGTAATATAAAGTTGCCGAAAGGAAATCAAGAAGATTTATTAGAAGTCGGAGGACAAGATTGTAGGGAGAGTCTGTGATATTAGACTGGAAAGTCTGATTAACTTGAATTGTTCAGATCCTAACAAGAAACATAATAATATAGACTATAGGAGCAGGCATAGCCAATTAGTACTTTGAGTCTCCTCTGCCATTCAATATGATCATGGTTGATCTTCCATCTTAATATCATAACCTTGCTCTCTCCCCATAGCCCCTACATCTTTGTCCTCAAGAAATATACTTAAACAGATTTAACAACTTGCCTTTTATAAGCATCTGTAGTGGCATATTACACAGTTTTACTGTCTTCTGAGTGAATAATTTCTCCTCATTTCTGTGCTAAATCTCTTGCCTGGTGACCGGAGTCTGTTCCAGCCAGTCAGCCAAGGGAAACATGTTCTTCACATCCTGTCTGTCCAGCCAGCCCTATAGGAATTTTACTAACGTTCAATTAGAGTTTCCCCCATTCTACCAAATTCTAACGAATGGTTTACTTAATGGTTTGGAGTGGCAGCGCTGCTAGTCAGCTGCGGCTCACCTGCAGTCCGTCTGTCTTTTATTTTATTTTTGTCCTCATCCCTGTTTTTGGTGTTTATTTTTGGTTTGTTGGGTTGTGTATGTGTGTGGGGGGGGGGGGGGAGGGTGGGAGAAACGGGGTTTTAGTCTCTCCCTTCGGGGGGATGCGACTTTTCCTGTCGTGTCCCCCGACACTGTCTCCGTCTGTGCTGAGGCCCTGGTGACGGCCTTCCAGCTTCCAGCGGCGGCGGCACGGCCTTCAGAGCTTCAGCGGCGACCTGGCTTCCGGCGGCGACCTGGGTTTCGGGAGCTGCGGTGCTCCAGCGGCGGCCTGGCTCCCTCTGAGCTGCGGTGCTCCAACGGCGGCCTGGCTCCCTCTGAGCTGCGGTGCTCCAGCGGCGGCCTGGGTTTCGGGAGCTGCGGTGCTCCAGCGGCGGCCTGGCTCCCTCTGAGCTGCGGTGCTCCAGCGGCGGCCTGGCTTTCGGGAGCTGCGGTGCTCCAGCGGCGACCTGGGTTTCGGGAGCTGCGGTGCTCCAGCAGTGGCCTGGCTTTCGGGAGCTGCGGTGCTCCAGCGGTGGCCTGGCTTTCGGGAGCTGCGGTGCTCCAGCGGTGGCCTGGCTTTTGGGAGCTGCGGTGCTCCAGCGGCAGCCTGGCTTTCGGGAGCTGCGGTGCTCCAGCGACGTTCCAGCGGCGGGCCCTGTGGCGGTGTTCCGGCGTTCCGGCGTCAGCGGTGGCGGCGGCCTGGATCCCCTCAGCGCAGAGGGAGAATAAGGAGGGGAGAAAGACAGAGACCCTAAGACTTTTGCCTTCCACCACAGTGAGGAGGTGTTTGGTGAACTCACTGTGGTGGATGTTAATTTATTGTATGGTATTGTTATTTTTATATATGTATGACTGCAGGCACGAAATTTCGTTCAGACCGAAAGGTCTGAATGACAATAAAGGCATTCAATTCAATTCAATTCAATTAATCTCTTCAGTCGGCAATCCCGCCTTCCCAGGAATGAGTCTGGTGAACCCACGCTGCACTTCTTCTGTGGCAAATATACCTTTCCTAAGACAATAAGACTCAAACTAAGTCTGCAAGTGTGGGTCTCCATACCTTACGAAGTGTGGCCTCACCAATACCCTGCATAAATAGAGCAAAACATCCTTATAGTGCGGGAAGGGACTGCAGATGCTCGTTTACACCGAAGATAAACACAAAATGTTGGAGGAACTCAGAGGGACACGCAGCATCTCTGGAGAGAAGGAATGCGTGATGTTTCGGGTCGAGACCCTTCTTCAAACATTCTTGCAGAGAAAGCAAACATACAATTTGCCTTCTATTTGCTACACCTGACTGTTTGCTTTCCAGTGTTTGGCATATAAGGGCATGCAAGTCTCTTAGTACATTAGCAGTTCTCAATCTTGCGCCATTTAACTAATATGGTCCCTTTCTCTTTTATGTACATTAACATCGGCAACATCGGCAACAGTGGCTGCTGTGGCCCCGACCGGGGAGGTGGTGAGAGTCGGCAGCTGCGGCTGTTTCAGTGGCCCAGGCCTGGGTTTGGGTGAGAGTGAGTGTGGGGGGGTGTGTCAGTGGGTGTGGGTGGGTGTGTGTGAGTGTGTGGGTGGGTGTGTGTGAGTGGGAGTGTGTGTGGGTGAGTGGGTGTGAGTAGGTGTGTATGAGTGGGTGGGCGTGAGTGGGTGGGCGTGAGTGGGTGGGCGTGAGTGGGTGGGCGTGAGTGGGTGGGCGTGAGTGGGTGGGCGTGAGTGGGTGGGCATGAGTGGGTGAGCGTGAGTGGATGGGCGTGAGTGGGTGGGTGTGAGTGGGTGGGTGTGAGTGGGTGGGTGTGTGAGTGTGTGTATTTGGTGGGTGTGTGTCTGAGTGTGTGTGTTAGTGGGAGGGTGAATTTTATAAATGCAGTTAAAACCATTAGATCTGTTGAGCTTGTTAACAGACTATAGGCTTGGTGACCTGTTTCCAAATGTTTGTAGACAAAAATCCTGGAGAAACTCAGCGGGTGAGGCAGCATCTATGGAGCGAAGGAAATAGGCAACGTTTCGGGTCAAAACCCTTCTTCAGACTGATGTGAGGGTGGGGGTGGGGGGGCGGGAGGAAGAAAGGAAGAGGTGGAGCCAGAGGGCTGAGGGAGTAGAGAAGGGGAGGAGAATAGTAAGGACTGCCTGAAATTAGTGAAATGGATGAAGGGGAGCCAGTGGATGTAGTGTATCTAGACTTTCAGAAAGCCTTTGATAAGGTCCCGCATGGGAGACTGGTGTCTAAAATTAGAGTGCATGGTATTGGGGGTAGGGTGTTGACGTGGATAGAAAATTGGTTGGCAGACAGGAAGCAAAGAGTAGGAGTGAACAGGTCCTTTTCAGAATGGTAGGCAGTGGCGAGTGGAGTGACGCAAGGCTCGGTGTTGGGGCCCGCAACTGTTTACCGTATATATTTATGATTTGGAAGAGGGAATTAGGAGCAACACTAGCAAGTTTGCGGATGTTACAAAGCTGGGTGGCAGTGTGAACTGTGAAGAGGATGTTAGGGGGTTGCATGGTGACCTGGACAGGTTGAGTGAGTGGGCAGATGCAGTATAATATAAGATAAATGTGAGGTTATCCACTTTAGTGGCAAAAACAAGGGGGTAGATTAATATCTCAATGGGGTTAGGTTAGGAAAGGGGAGGTCCTTGTACACCGGTCACTGAAAGTTGGCGTGCAGGTACAGCAGGCAGTGAAGAAAGCTAATGGAATGTTGGCCTTCATAACAAGAGGATTTCAGTATAGGAGTAGCGAGGCTCTTCTGCAGTTGTATAGGGCACTGGTAACATTGCGTACAGTTGCGTACAGTTTTGGTCTCCTAATTTGAAGAAGGACATCCTTGTGATTGAGGCAGTGCAGCATAGGTTCACAAGATTGATCCCTGGGATGGCGGGACTGTCATATGAGGAAAGATTGAGAAGACTAGGCTTGTACTCAGTGGAGTTTAGAAGGATGAGGGGTTATCTTAAGGGCCTGTCACACTAGCGCGCGATTAGACGCGACAAGCGCGACCTACCGTGGTCGCTTTAGTCGTCCGGCCTCGCGTGACCCTGTCCCACTGCGATCGCCGGAGTCTCGTGGAGTTGCGCGGACTCGTGTGTAGCTGGTGTCGACATCGCGCGTAGTGTCCAAAAACCGACACTGCTTAAAAATTACGCGCGGCAAAATCCTGTCGCGCGGAACGTGATGACGTTTTGACGTTGTGCGTCTTCAGCGTGGCGTTGCGTGATGACGTCACTGCCCGACGTCGTGCAACGCGCATGCTCATGCGCATCGTCACGTGATGAAAAATAACGTCCTTCCTTCGGACGTCGCGCGTGTAATCGCGCGCTAGTGGGACAGGCCCTTCACTCGCACCGGGATCGCCTGACCCCCACGCGACCCCCGCGTCCGAATTTGTCGCGCTTATCGCGTCTAATCGCGCGCTAGTGTGACAGGCCCTTTATAGAAACATATAAAATTATAAAAGGACTGGACAAGCTAGATGCAAGAAAAATGTTCCCAGTTTTGGACGAGTCCTGGACCAGGGGCCACAGTCTTAGAATAAAGGGGAGGCCATTCAAGACTGAGGTGAGAAAAAACGTTTTGACCCAGAGAGTTGAGAAATTGTGGAATTCCCTGCCACAGAGGGCAGTGGAGGCCAAATCGCTGGATGGATTTAAGAGTTAGATAGTGCTCTAAGGGCTAGTGGAATCAAGGGATATGGGGAGAAGGCAGGCACGGGTTATTGATTAGGGCCGATCAGCCATGATCACAATGATTGCCGTTGCTGGCTCGAAGGGCCGAATGGCCTCCTCCTGCATCTATTTTCTATGTTTCTAGAGAAGTCAATGTTCATATCGCTGGGGTGCAAACTGCCCAAGCAAAAAGTGAGGGGTTGCTCCTCCACATTACGGTGGTCCTCACTCTGGCCATGGAGGAGGCCCAGGACAGAAAGGTTGGATTCGGAATGGGAGGGTGGGTTGAAGTGCCGAGCCACAGGGAGATCAAGTTGGTTATTGCGAACCGAGCAGAGGTGTTCGGCGAAGCGATCGCCAAGCCTACGCTTGGTCTCACCGATGTAGAGCAACTGACATCTAGAGCAGCGGATGCAATAGATGAGGTTGGAGGAGGTGCAGGTGAACCTCTGCCGCACCTGGAAAGACTGCTTGGGGCCTTGAATGGAGTCAAGGGGGGAGGTAAAGTGGCAAGTGTAGCATTTCTTGCGGTTGCAAGGGAAAGAGGGAGTGTTTCGGGTAGGAAGTGACGAATTGACCAGGAAATTACGGAAGGAGCGGTCTCTGCAGAAAGCAGACAGGGAGGAGATGGGAAGATGTGGCAAGTGGTGGGATCACGTTGGAGCTGGTGAAAATGTCGGAGGATTATTTGTTGTCTGTGACGGCTGGTACGGTGGAAGGTGAGGAGTGGGGGGGGTGGAGAGTGAGAGCAGAGTCATGAGGTATAGAAGAGACCCTGGTGAGAGCCTAATCTATGGTAGAAGAGGGGAACCCCCGTTCCCTGAAGAATGAGGACATCTCTGATGCCCTGGTGTGGAACACCTCATCCTGGGTGCAGATGCGGCGTAGATGGAGGAATTGGGAGTAGGGGATGGAGTCCTTACAGGAAGCAGGGTGGGAAGAAGTGTAGTCCAGATATCCATGGGAGGCAGTGGGTTTATAGTGGATGTCGGTCAGTAGTCTATCACCTGCGATGGAGATAGTGAGGTCAAGAAATGGTAGGGAAATGTCGGAAATGGTCCAGGCGTATTTGAGTGCCGGATGATGTTGATGTAGCGGAGGTAGAGTTCGGGGATTCGGCCACGGTACGTCTTGAACACGGATTGTTTGACGTACCCTACAAAGAGGCAGGCATAGCTTGGGCCCATGCGCGTGCCCATAGCTATGCCTTGTATTTGGAGGAAATGTGAGGAGTCAAATGAAAAGTTATTAAGGGTAAGGAACAGCTCCGCTAGGCGGAGGAGAGTATCAGTAGACGGGGATTGGTTGGTTCTCTGGTCGAGGAAGAAACGGAGGGCTTTGAGACCCTCCTGGTGGGGGATGGAGGTGTAGAGTGACTGGACACCCATTGTGAAGATGAGGGAATGGGGGCATAGAAAACGGAAGTCCTGGAGTCGACGTAGAGCATGTGAGGTGTCATGAACATAGGCAGGGAGGGATTTAACCAGGGGGGATAGGATGGAATTGAGGCATGTGGAAATAAGTTCGGTAGGACACGAACAGGCAGAAACAATGGGTCTGCCAGGACAGTCAGGTTTGTGGATTTTGGGGAGAAGGTAAAATCGAGCGAGGCAGGGCAGGGGAACAATGAGGTTGGAGGCTTAGGAGGCTTGTGTTAGCTTAAGAGTACCTGTTCTCGGAGCCATTAACTACTACCACTACCGAGTGGAAGATGGAAGATGTGTTCAGAATGCTGGAAGTCTTCCTCATCAAACATGAGCTTGGCTGGGAACACCTTGTCGGGGTGTGTACAGATGGGGCACCTTCCATGGTCGGTTGCAAATCCGGCTTCAAAACCTTTGTGAAGGACGTCGCTCTCCATGTCTCCTTCACCCACTGCGATGGGTGATACATCGTCATGCTTTAGTGATGAAGACTCTCCCTCCTGGTCTTCGAGAAGTGTTTTCAGATGTGGTGAAGATTGTGAACCAGATCCGATGGAGCGCAACAAACTCAAGAATCTTCAAAGCGATGTGTGAAGAAATGGACGGCGATTTCACTGTCCTGATATTCCACAAAGAGGTAAAGTTCTCAATCGTGCGATTCAACTTCGAGAGGAAATAGCGCTGTTCTTGGAGAGAGGGTGTACTGAGAAGGAGAATCAGCTTCATGAAAAGATGCAGGATGAGCTCTTTGTGATGAAGGTTGCTTACATGGCTGACTTCTTCGCCGAGGTGAATTCCTTGAACCTGTCACTACAAGGAAACCTCCCAATGCTACACATGGCTCGTGACAAAGTGGCAGCGTTCAGGAGGAACCTTTCCCAGAGAAGAGTCCAGGACAATGCCACGACTAACTTCCCTGAGATGACGACTCTCCTGGATGCTACGCCAGATGCTGAATGCCACTTCCATGAGGGGATCTCAACCCACCTTCTGGCAATTAATGAAACCATCGAACGTTACTTCCCCGGACTGGATGACCGCTCTCGTGATGAATGGATCATCCGACCCTTTTCCGTTGAAGACGGTGCCATCAGCAATACTGATGTGACTGCTTGCCACATTTTAGCTGAAGGTGAGGGACTATCCTGTTCTTTCGATAAGGGCCCTGACCCCATTGGTCCAGTCCCCCTCAACCTATCGCTGTGAGGCTGGATTCTCAACCATAGTAACTCTGAAAACGAAGATACGCAATAGGCTTGTGATCGACGCTGACATGAGGTGCTGCCTATCGAGCATTCGTCCTCGTTTTGATTGCCTGATGGCTGCGAAGCAATTTCAGCCATCCCATTGACTGAGCATGTTTTAATAAATCGGGCTGGGTTTTTTTTTAAATTTTTGTTTCGGGGGTCACGGTAATGACCAAGAATGCCTGATGGGGTTGTGGGGCCAAAAAGGTTAAGAACCACTGATCTAAATGAATGGTGGAACAGACCAGTTAGGCCTATTGACCTTCTTCTGTGTTTAATACAGTATGTGAAGTGTGAGAAGGAACTAAACCTTTGCAGTGGGATTGCATGTCCTGCCTTGTGCATAGAAAAGGGGAAACCTTTAAAAATAAAAGTATAGAATCATGGCAACATTCAGCATTGAAACAGGCCCCTCAAGTCCCCACGGGTTATTGATAGGGGACGATCAGCCATGATAACAATGAATGGCGGTGCTGGCTCGAAGGGCCGAATGGCCTCCTCCTGCACCTATTTTCTATGTTTCTATGTTTCTAAGTCCACATTGATTATCACAAACCCATTTACACCAAGCCTACACTCATCCCAAATCATCCTCCAAAAATTCTCAATAACTTCCCACAGATTCTACTATTGACTTCCATACTAGTGACAATTTAGAGTAGTCATTGACCTCATGACTAGCACATCTTTGGGATGTGGGAGCAAACAAGAGCACTCAGAGGAAACCCATACAGTCACATGGGGAATGTGCTGACTATATCGTGGAAATTAATTGACAACCCAAGTCTGCATGCACTTTAAAGGGATAATTTTGCACATCAATGCTCTGTTTACAAGGGAGGAGTGGCAATTCATTTATCTTTCATCGCACATCTGCACGATTAAGACCAATGTTAATTGCCGGTATTTGGAATGGATCTATTTTCTTAAATTATAGAGTATGTTGAGAACCTTGTGTGTTGGATCAGAGATATCGATTGATCCAATTTCAGTGGAAGAAGAATTTTAGTGAGAATTTCTATTTGCCAATTGAGGCGCCAATTCGAATCCTTAATGGTTTGTTTTTGCTAAAAGATTACAGCCCTTTTAATCAGCTCCCAGAGAGGTTTGGCCATTCTCCAAAATATGTCCCATACATGCTTGGATCAAGTAGTTAAGAGGAGACATGGAGAAATTTGATTTAATCTGAGGCCAAGTTCCACTAAAGTTACAGAGCAACCATTTTTGTGGCAAGAAGATCAGAGACAAATCAAAAGGACCTTGGCCAGGAATAGAAAGAAAGACTTATGGTAAATGATGAACTCAAAGGAGCTAAAATCTGCAAAGACATATACCTTACAACCACAAACTACAGGCTTCCTTTATTTGACACATGATCATCCAGTGTGCACGGTTACTGGGCAGAAGTTGTGTACGATCAGTTTACTTCAGCTGTTGGTTTGGAATCGAGAACAACCTTCCACAAAATACATCAAACTGCCCCTGTTCCCAATTACCCCAAGAAAATGGTTGTGTTTCCTGCACATTACTGTATGAGATCCACGAGTCTATCTACCCATCACTGGCCTTGGGATAGGCATTGAGAAAAAAAATGCCTTCATGTCAGGAACGCAGCCTAAGTGTATCTGTAAAATAACAAAGTTATAATTGAATAAAAACAGAAAATGTTGGAAGCAGTCAGTAGATCAGGCAGCATCTGTGGAAAAAGAAGCAGTCAAAAAGAAAAGGTCCAGATACTTTATAACGCAATCTTTTCCTTTTGGATTTTCTGGAGTTTGTTTCTTTCCAAGGACCTGCTATAAGACAAAGTACCAACATTAATAGTAAGATTAAACGAGAACTTACCAGTTTGAAGTTTGATCTTTATTTTATGAGGAGTTGCGATGAGGGATTTCGTGAAGAACCCGTCAGCACGCATGCGCGACATCTCTTCAAAGCAGCGGTGTGGAATCACAGAACCAACAAACCAAAGAAATGACTTGTTATAGTAAGATTGAAGAGACTCTAGTTACCAGTTGACTTTATGATCGAGGGTTGGGAGCGGAGGGCACGAAATCCCTCATCGCAACTCCTCATAAAATAAAGATCAAACTTCAAACTGGTAAGTTCTCGTTTAATCTTACTATTTCATTTCGGAGTCACGTGAGTGACTTCGTGAAGACTTCAAAGCTCTGTGATTACACGCCCTGGACCACGTCCATGCTCACACACTGCCGTAATACTGATGGAGGAAGTATGTTAACGTATTTCAGACTTGAACAAGCTGAAAAATAATAACATTATTGTTAGTACAACAATAAACCCCTGAACTCGGGGACAAACGTTTAGGGACAGCACTTAACGTGCGTAACGTTGCGGGAAAAGGCCACAGGTTAGTTATGAAACCACTGAAATGTAGTTTCATTGGCCCAGCCCGCTATCGTGAGGACATGCTCCATGAACACCTCCATGGTCCTCGTTCCTGATGTGGATGCAGCCTTGGTAGAATGACATTTCAAAATGTTTAGTGTCTTACCTGCTGCATCGAATACCACCTTAAGCCATCTGGAGATAGTCTGCACCGTCATTCTGTGACGTGGGTTTCCATGGGTGACAACAGATCCCATTTCCACACCTGTAGTCGCAGGTCTGTATAGTTTAAGTAACTCTTTCATAAAGCAGTTACATTATTATGGGTTGATCATTCTATCCAGGTTTAATTTCTGTAGAGTCTGGACCCGTTGTGCTGTATTCAGTGCTATTGCCATCACCACTTTTGAAGGTGAGTAAGTCCAGTGGTACCTCCGTGATAAGCGACCACCTTCTGAGTAGGGTCAACACCACCCTAATCTCTCAGATATTATATCGTGGTCGGGAAGGGATGGATAGAACATATCCCTCGTAGTTTGGATACCAGCTGGTGAGATCCCACTCCGATGTTGAGCTAGGATGACAGTGCACTACTGGCACTGTATGCAGCACTGTAACTGAGGGCTCATCATAATGAGCACATTGGAGATCGTAGCAGATATGTAGGTCGTCTTGGTCCGACTACAAAATCCTCTCATATCCTGTGTAGGTGAGGTAGTGCTTCCCAGTGGACTTTCTCTGCACGATCTATATGACATCCATGGTCCTGTATGTTCCAGACCTGGGTACATTTTCTGCAACACCTGTCTGATGAGGCAGGATGGGGAAAGCATAGAAATCCATTTCCCCCAATGTAGCGAGAACTCGTCCATCGCCACACTTGGAGACCACATTCTGCAGTTTCTCCTGGGTTTCCTCAGGTACTACAGGTTCCTCCAGAACTGGAGGACATCTGGTCCAGCTGCAGAGACTGTGCTCTAGTATACGCTCCATCATGCGCTCCATCCGAGCCATGCGACCACTGCCGCATCTGCGGACAATAAGTCGACTTCCTCAGGTTCTGGAGAATCTCTGAGGCTTCTGTCATTGCCCCACACCTCGTCGAGGTGATTACAAGGGTGCAAGACAGGATGTCGCTGCCTGCCGCTCCTGCGTGGCTAAGCGACTCCCGCGCGGACCTGCCGCTGCTCCGCCGTCTTCCGGACGGAGGCGGCCCGCTGGTCTGATAAGACATGATAGTGGTGGTGAGTCGGTCCCGGCCGCCGAAGCGTGGTACCCCGACGTCCGCGCGGGCTTGCCGCCTGTCCTCCAAAGGCGACGTTCGGTCACGTCCTCCACTACAAGGGAGTGCGATGACCGAGATGAGACTACACCGACCTGCAACCAGGCAGGCTCCCTCGGTGCTGAGTCTGTGTCCTCCTATGGGACAACCCGTCGTTCGGTCACGTCCTGCCGCTAAAGGGGGTGCGGTGACCGAGATGAGACTACACCGACCTGCAACCAGGCAGGCTCCCTCGGTGCTGAGTCGGTGTCCTCCTTTGGGACAAAGCGTCGTTCGGTCACGTCCTGTCGCTAAAGGGGGTGCGGTGACCGAGATGAGGCTACTCCGACCTGCAACCAGGCAGGCTCCCTCGGTGCTGAGTCTGTGCCGACCGCACATGTGGTGCTCCAGACCCAGGCCTCAATCCTTCCCCGGTCCACGATCTGGTGGCCTGCTCCAGTGGAAGTTGACCCCGGCTCTATGGCGGGTTTACCGACTGCTGTGCGATACTTCCCCTGGTCCTCTCTCTGGTGACCTGCATATTTGGGGAGAGAGAACGTGCCAAGAATATAGCACGTTACGCACCTTTGCTCCACTGTCGCTATGGTTAAGTGACAGAGGTAGGGAGTCAGGGTCTTACCTACCCTGCTCCTGTGCGGTTACCACTTATGGCACCATGGTCAGTCGTGGTGGAGAATCAGGTCCTGACTGCGCAGGGCTCCCCTGATTTCCGCGTTTTTATCCCGACCCGCAGAGCGGGTGCTGCCGACGTTGCGGGCAGCTCCAGGAATGGTGGGCGTTGACTCACATCTGGAGGCGCCGGTATGTAGGTCCTTGCTGGCCTTCCGGTTTGACCCTGTGGCCTGGAATATGGAGTTTTCCTGGCCGTTTGTCTGGTCAAGGTGTGCGACCTCATAAGACCCACTGTCTTGGCATGGTCGTCTAAATCCTTGACCTGCTTCAGAAGGTCTTCCCCGAATAGTTGTCTGGGTGGTGGTGTTGGAGATGCTCTGCATAGCCCCGCAAATTTGGGATTTAGCGTGAGCTTGATGGCACTTTTTCGAAACGCATTTATTTCGTATTGCGTGTTACATAATAATTCAAGAGCATCCTCCTGTTCGGTGTTCAAGTCCATCCCGTCCACCGACGTCGCAAAAGCGGTAATCCCAGATGTGAGCAGTTTTAGGATTATCTGTAATTCTTACTTCCTGTGCTCTTATGCCCGGGCTTATATTGCTCCAAATAGGCATGTTTACAATAGGTACATTGAGTGAGTTACAATTACTCGGTGCCTTGCACCCATTCATGGCCTCCGCAAGGACCTGACCCTGTAGCTGGTGGTTGGTAGCGGCCAGTTTAGTTTTGAGAGGTTGTCCCGATGATTCGGGTAACGCAAACTTGGCTGCCACGTCCAAAAGCACTTACCTGAGGAACCTCAGTTGCCACTGGTTCGTGTGCCAAGATATCCTCTTCTCCTGGCTGCCTCACGCTACCAATTGACGGTGGGGATATATCCAAAAGTTCCCGGAACTGGACATTTCCTGCAGTTGATTTTGCTGCAGGATCCGTTCCATCATCCTCTCCATCCGTTCAATGCGCCCTTCATGGTGCGTAAATGGGAGGTCAGAGCCCTCATGCCCGAAGGAACTCCTGAGGCTCCTATCATCGGCCCGTACCTCATCGAGGTAATCTCGGTGCCGTGACAAAAATCGCTGCCAGCCGCCTCAGCGAAGCTGTACGACTCCCGCGTGGATCTGCTCATACGCCTCCTTGGATGAGCTAGGCCCGACTGCCTCAAAGGGCATATGCGGTGTGAAGTCGGCACCTGACGCCTGCGGCGTGGCGACCCGACATCCGCGCGGGCTTGCCACCTGTCCTACTCCTGGACTCAGGCGGCGTACGGTCCTGTCCTGCCGCTATAGGGGGATGCAGTGACCGTGGCGAGACTCCACCTGTATGAATCCACCTGGTCCAATTAGGTGGCGAGTCAACACTGGCCCTCCCTGGTCTGCCAGTGGACTCGGGTCTCGGTAAACCACCAGTCCGCAATCTAGCGGTCTCTGGTGAAATTCCTGCCCTAAAAGGGCTTTGTTGTTGAGCTCTATCCCTGGCTCTTTCACGAGGGCTCGGGGAGAAGGGCCGTGCAGCAGCACGTGAAACCCGTTTGCTCATATCAGCCAATGATTCTCTCCCTGTTGGAGATAGTGAAAAAATGGAGTCAGGGTCTACCTGCTCCGGCGTCATACCGACTTCCTGCTCTGCGGGTACCCCGCTTGTACACAGCTGTGTCGGTGGGTCGGGTCCTGTAATCACAGGGCTCCCCGACTTTTGCGCCTTTTTCCCGGCCCGTCTAGCGGGTGCTGTCGTTGTAGAGAGCTCCGGGAATAATGGCCGGCGATTCCTTTTGGAAGTCCTGCGGCCTGTACTCCTCATTATCCATGTCCCTGTTGGAGAAAACACATTCAAAACAGCAGGGACAACCAGCTCAAGGTTGCCTGTACTTACCTGAGTGGCCCTTATGAAGGGCTGGTGGTGAGCTGTCGTTCTGCCATTGTTGAGCAATGGTGAGTGTTGAGCCCGGACCCACAGGGTCAACAAGTTGCCCCATTGTAAAAATAAGTTGGGCTTAGAGACAACATGATAATGGCTGTAACTCCATACCCTCTAAATTACAGCACTGGGATAATGCAGGCTGTGTAGAGTTGAGTTGGGGCTAACCCCTTACTCTTAGTAAATGCCGACAGCCCGCAGTATTGTGTGGGCTGCGGTGTAAGTCGGGCTGCTGCTCTGCCATTGCTAACTGCAAATGGCGAGCCTGCAAGCCCCTAGTTATAAAATAACTGCCGACAGCTCGCAGTATCCTTGCGGCTGCGGTGTAAATCGGGCTGTGCTCTGCCGTTGCTTACTGCACACGGCGAGTCTGCAAGCCCCTAGTTAAAAATAACTGCCGACAGCCCGCAGTATCCTTGCGGGCTGCGGTGTAAAATCGGTCTTATTCTTTAAAAATGCCGACAGCCCGCAGATCCTTGCGGGCTGTGGTGTAAAATCGGGCTTATGCTCAGCCGTTGCTTACTGCATACGGCGAGTCAGCAAGCCCCTACTTACTTATAAATGCCGCCAGCCCGCGACCTGCGGGCTGCGGCGTAGAGTCGGCTGCCTCTGCCGTCCTCCGCCGGCGAGTGTGAACCCGGACCTACCTGGGTCAACGGGCTCCCCCGACTCCATGTATTAGAGCCGCCGCTGACTGCCCGCATACTGCGGTCCGCAGTCAGTGTTGAAGCGGCCTGGAGTACTCTGAAAACAGAGTCCCTGTAAGAAAAAACGGACGGCGGGTTAGTTTTCCACTTACCTGCAGGTCCAGCAGTGGAGGAGCAACGCTCCTCCCTGCCCGTCGGTCGCACGCGCGTCGACGATATGTCGCGCATGCGTGCTGGCGGGTTCTTCACGAAGTCACTCACGTGACTCCGAAATGAAATGTACAGTGGGCATTTTAGATGTGGCAAAGATCAGCAAACCTGGAACATTGGCTGTTTCTTCTTACAGATGCAGACTGACCTGTTGAGTGTTTCTACCATTTTCTATTTTGATTTGTAACTTACATTCCTGTTTTGACCATTCATTGCGATCGCAAAGTTGGTTCGCAAAGCAGATTTTTAAACAGTACTCGAGATTAGATTAATTTGGAGAGTGGGAACTCTTTCATCATAGGTTATAGGAGCAGAATTAGTCCATTCAGCCCTTGAAGTCTACTCTGCCATCCATTCATGACTGATCTACCTTTCCCTCTCAACCCCATTCTCCCCATAACTCCTGACACCCTTACTAATCACCGTTACTACTTCCTTTCTTGTTGCCAACAATTTTAACCATGAATGCAGAGCTCAGATAGGAGTTGCTCCTGATGTTGGACAGTAAAGTAACATAGCTGAGAGCAAGGCAACGTACCCCTTTTTAGTAATTGCACTCAACCATTTCCATTACTGACACAAATTACGGCCCTGCCTTCCTACCCACTTTCTTCTCACCAGGTGAGGGGGTGGAAGCAATCTAGTGGATTCAGGGAGAAGACTCCAAACTCTTCATGTTTGAACTTCCTTGGAATTCAGTCGGAAATCAGCTGGCTATAATGAGCTCCTCACCATAGTTGGCAGCTAGTGGCCCAGCAATTGTCTGTCCAAACCGAGCCCAAGAGTGGCAGAAGACGGAGGGAAGTTGACGAATGGAAGTTGGAAGAATGGAGACAAGAATGGAGAAGAATGGAGGTTTGTGAATCTTCATGAGGATTCATGTTCACGAGGATTCATAGATAAATGATCGAAAGCTTGCAGAGATCTTTTGCTTCTTGATCCGCCATGTTCCACTGGGCGGATCAATAGTTTTGGAAACAGTGAGTTGCATCATGGAAATTTGTATAATTCATTCGCAACTGGAAATGGGTGCGGGCTCATTATCATTGCAGATAAATCCTATAAGGGGTTGAGGAGTAGCATCTTTACATGGGCAGTGGTGGGAACCTAGAGTTGGAAACAAAGGGAATAGAACTGATGCCTTTCCGGTGAAGTTATCTTAGTTTTAGTTTAGAAATACAGCTTAGAAAAAGGCCCTTTGGCCCAGCAAGTCTGCGCTGACCAACAATCCCCGCACACTCATACTATCCTACACACACTAGGGACAATTTACAATTATAGCCTACAAACCTGTCCATTTTTGGAGTGGGAGAAATCCCGAGGTCCCAGATAAAACCCAAGAAGGTCATGCGGAGAACATACAAACTCCGTACAGACAGCACCCATAGTTAGGATCAAACCCATGTCTTTGGTGCGTTAAGGCAGCAATTCTACCAGTGCGCCACCATTCCTTTTACTTGCTTGAAAAGAATGGAAGAATACCAGAGGCTAAAAGTTGCTCTTATTTCTCATTTGTATTTGCTTAGTTCAGGATCCCACACTGGAACTCGGTATCCTCCGGAATGATTCACTCAAAACCCTTCAGAACTTTAACAACCTCTCACTGTGGTCATCAGTCAGCCTCCTTTCCCTTGAAAGGAAAGCATGACAGACTGATTAGTGCTCACATTGATCCTCCCCATCAGCTCTGGTATCAGCCTCGGCTGGCATGCAAGGCAAGGCCTCCTGAAGACCCAATCTCAGACCAGGAGCTACTGTGTTAATGGGTGTAGTCACCACTTCAACCCATTGATTCAAACCACTGGCATTTGGGAAACTGTTGGCAAAGGGCAGTTTATTAGTTGCATTTTTTTAAAACTTAGTCAAAGTGCAGCTCGGCAAAGAATTGTTTTGCCTACATAGATGCAAGAGACAGTTTTGTTCGAATCTCATCCAAATGGAACGAAAGATTGGTAGTTAGCAGATCTTGATTCTTTACACTTCATGGTGCAAAATACATCTCTGTGACCAATATGCATTTTAGGTACAGAGGGAACATTTGACTTAAAAGTCTTCTTAGGCCCCTCTCCTCAGTCATGGCTGACCACGGGTGTCTTCAGGATTGGAGGACACCTGTGCGTGACTTTGTTTAACATAGGGAGACTGGTGAACAGACAGCCACCACACGGTCCTTGACAGATCTGGGTCAGGATCCAGTGGCATGGAGTTAAGACGGCCGGAGACCCTTTTCTGCTGCATCATCCTCCGCCTGTTCCACCGTTGAGGTCTTGGTTGGATTGTTCTTTGTCAGAGTCCTCCCCCTCGACCTTACCGCCATGGGTGACCCTACCAGGAGTATAGCTCCAGATGACATCGCTCCCAGGATCTCAGGACCACACAAGCTTCTCCACCACAACAAGGTGACAATCCACGGGCTTGAAAGTAATATTTAACCTTTTAGGATTCCTGAGTTTTACGCTTTAACTCTCTATTCCTTGCGCCTCTCTACAAAGAGGCATGTGTGTCGGTTTACACAAAAAGCTGGAGAAACTCAGCGGGTGCAGCAGCATCTAAGGAGTGAAGGAGATAGGCGACGTTTCGGGTCGAGACCCTTCTTCAGACTGGTCAGGGATGTGTGTCGGTTTGTTGATTTGATATCCGGGAGCAACCCAGTATTCCCTTATTCAAGTAAAGTAAACCACCAATTTAGGTCAAATCCTTCAAAGACTGTGTTCCCAGGATCCTCCCTCTGCGCTAACTCTTCCAACACTTCTTAAACTGCCATTTTCTCCAGTTGTATGTCGAGATGAGTTTAAATAAGGGAATGGAATTTTCTTTGCTGCTCTGGAGCTTGCAATTGAAACTTTAAACTGATTCCAGGGCACAATTTCAAATAAGAGCCACAGATTATTCTAACTGTCTGTCAAACCCTCAATCAATTGGACTAAAGCAACTTGTCTGGTGATCATAAGGTTGTTGTGTGGGGAAGCTTGCACTCCACAAATTCATGGCTGCTTTCTGCATGTAACAAAGTATATGGTAAACACAAAGCCCTGACACCATGAAAGACATACAGGAATACTTGTGTTAAAGAAGGAACTGCAGATGCTGGAGAATCGAGGGTTACACAAAAAGCTGGAGAAACTCAGCGGGTGCAGCAGCATCTAAGGAGTGAAGGAGATAGGCGACGTTTCGGGTCGAGACCCTTCTTCAGACTGTTCAGTCTGAAGAAGGGTCTCGACCCGAAACGTCGCCTATCTCCTTCACTCCTTAGATGCTGCTGCACCCGCTGAGTTTCTCCAGCTTTTTGTGTAACATACAGGAATACTTGTTAGGGTGAGAAGGAGGGGGTTGGGCAGGAGGGGGGTGACCTCCTTCCAGCTGGGCAGAATTAAGACACAAAAAGCTGGAGTAACTCAGCGGGACAGGCAGCATCTCTGGAGAGAATGAATGGGTGCCGTTTCGGGTCGAGACCCGTCTTCAGACTGGGCAGAATTAACCTCAGCTCCAAGGAGCTGAGCACAGAATATAGGTTGAGATCAGCAAGGTTCTCGGGGACTGCTGCATTTCCAGTGGTGCCATTTTCTTAGGTGAGTCATGAAACCCATCTAACATTTATTTGGTTGAAAAAGATCTCCATGGCATTTATATATCCCAGAACCCTGGATGGTATCTATCACTGGTATCTCGCAGCCTGATGAAGGGTCCCGACCCAAAACATCACCTATCCCTTTTCTCCAGCGATGCTGTTTGACCGGCTGAGTTACTCCTGAAATGTATGTTTATCTCTCACTGGTTCATTGGACTGCTGCATGTGAGATTGCAGTGCCCAGGGAAGGCAGTTTACAACATAAGATGTTTAAAGCAAAGTTTCAATGAAGGTTTAAATGTTAAATTCTTCCTTAATAACACTTTCTGAAATGAAATAATCCTCCTCAAGCCTTGGTGATGCACCCATCTTAGCTAGCTGTGTGGAATTAGTAGCTCTGACTGTGAGAAGCTTTGGGAAGTAAATGTTCAACATTATTGCCACCCGCTGTTTTTAGTGATTAGGTTAAAGCTTGACAACGTGCTCTGGCACTGAGTCAGTAGTCTACCAGCCATTCACCCTCTGCCACCCTGTCCATTCAACACATTACCATGAAATACACTTAAGAGCATTATTCGCCTGGTGAAACAGCTTCCCTCTTTCCTGCCCAAGGAACTGATCAAATCAATTTCACTGACTCCCTTTCTTCTCTCTCTTCTGGGGGTCCCCTGAATGGGCCTTTATTTCTTCCCCATTTTCACGTCAAGTGATTTTCCATTCTTTCCTTTACCGTGGCAAACTTAAAATTGTCAGCCTGATGCCCTCTAATTGATTTGGATTGATCTTTGCAAGTGTTTCTCACAGTCTGAGTCTGTTTGTTCAGTCCTCCTAACTACTGTCTCACTGAACTCAAGCGGTAGAGTGTGCAGATTTAATGAACCCTCCCCCATCCTCCCTTCTGTCACCCCAACATCCTGCACCCGCTCCAGTACAAACCCTTTCAAGCATAATTAGATTTCACCACTCTCCCACCTCAAAGGGGGATATTGCTTAAAACACGGATTCACACATAGAGTCAGAGATTAGTCCAATTTCTATGGGAGTTTGTTATAAACCTTGAACAAAAACAAAACCTCATTTCAATCGAAGCTGAAAATAAGGAGCCCAGTTATTCCTTTAGCACCATGGGATTTGTGCGTAAGTAAATTTTAGCTAAAAATATACGCAGGATAATAATAGATATTTTAAAAAGTCAACATTTCTCTGAGCTTGTGGCAATTCCGTCCCTTGCCCACAGATAGAGAGGAATTCTAAACAAAACAATTCCACCAGTTTGTTATCGGCTGGATAATGTGGACATTACGAAAGTTACTGCACAAGCTAATACTCTCTGCCTTTGGGGCATCCTGATAATGTGGGCACTGCCACAGTCGGCAGGTCTTGGCTGTTCTTTAAAATCTCAAAATGAAACCTGCAGCAAATGCCTGTGCGCATTGTCCATCTAGATATTTTGTTTTTATCCCAGGTGCTAAGTCCAGCTTTATATGATTGTCCTCAAGAACAACTTTACATTTAACAAGGCAACCTAAGTCTGAAGAAGTGTTTCGGCCCAAAACGTTGCCTATCTCTTTCGCTCCTTAGATGCTGTTGCACCCGCTGAGTTTCTCCAGCTTTTTGTGTACCCTAAATCGAACATCATTGCTCATCAGAACTTGCATATCTATAGTGCCTTTCACATTGTATAGCCTTTAATTTAAGTGTCTTTCTGCATCTGCAAATATCTGTTGACATGCTTCCTGTCCCTTCCTTTATCTCTGCCACCCCTCCCCCCACCTTCTGCATCCTTTTGGTGAGGTACAGTTCCAAGGATGCTGGCTGTCCTCCAGGAACTGAGATCCCGCTGGACCTTGACCAAGTCTTTCTGCATGAACTTAAATGGTGAACACAAACAGGCGACTTAACCTGGCAGGGACAGCAGCCAGCCTGTTATTCTAACCCATGGGCCAAGCAAACATTCCAGCAACATACGTCACTTTTCTAGAATTTGCAGATTTTTTTCTTCTCTCCCAAAACACCCCCACTGTAATTTCAGCATTTAATTTGTTCTTCCTATTTACAGACACTTTGGGGCTAGGAGAGAAGGCACTGTCTGAATTGGCTTGTTGGGCGATCAATGGCAAGGCTGTAGGGTCAACATTAACACTTCTCTGCCACCCCCACACCCACCAGGACCATTTCAGCGTCTCAGGGTCTCCTTGAATACAGTTGTTCCTGTGGTTCACTCCAGCTCTTATAGACAATAGACAACAGACAATAGGCGCAGGAGTAAGCCATTCGGCCCTTCGAGCTAGCACCGCCATTCAATCTTCTTTCGTGTGGCGTGCACATCCTAAAGTTGTAGGACAACTTGTTCTATTTGATCTTCTGTTTGTGCACGTCGTGTTGATTGCATTAGTCGAAACAGCGCGGACCACGTGAAGGTTGCAATCTTCCACCCCGCCATTCAATGTGATCATGGCTGATCATCCACAATCAATACCCTGTTCCTGCCTTCTCCCCATATCCCCTGAATCCGCTATCTTTAAGAGCCCAATCTAGCTCTCTGTTGAAAGTACCCTGAGGACAGGCCTCCACCGCCCTCTGAATTCCACACTCACAACTCTGTGTGAAAAAGTGTTTCCTCATCTCTGTGCTAAATGGCTTACCCCTTATTCTTAAACTGTGGCTCCTAGTTCTGTAATCCCCCAACATCAGGAACATGATTCTTGCCTCTTGCGTGTCCAAACCCTTAATAATCTTATATGTTTCAATAAGATCCCCTCTCATCCTTCTAAACTCCAGAGTTTGCAAGCCCAGCCGCTCCATTCTCTTAGCACATGACAGTCCAGCCATCCAGGGAATTAACCTTGTGAACCTACGCTGCAAGAATGTCCTTCCTCAAATTTGGAGACCAAAACTGCACACAATACTCCAGGTGTGGTCTCACTAGGGCCCTGTACAACTAGAGAAGGACCTCTTTGCTCATATACTCAACCCCAAATCTCATTGTACTTCCCCTTTTCCCAACTTGACACCATTTAGATAATAATCTGCTTTCCTGTTTTTGCTACCAAAGTGGATAACTTCACATTTATCCACATTAAACTGCATCTGCCATGCATCTGCCCACTCACCCAACCTGTCCAAGTCACCCTGCATTCCCATAGCATCCTCCTCGCAGTTCACACTGTCACCCAGCTTTGTGTCATCTGCAAATTTGCTAATGTTACTTGTAGTCCCTTCATCTAAATCATTAATATATAACGTAAATAGCTGTGGTCACAGCACAGAGCCTTGCGGTACCCCACTAGTCACTACCTGCCATTCTGAAACTGACCCATTAATCTCTTCTATTTGTTTCCTGTCTGCCAATCAATTTTCTATACTGTGTCAGCACTCTACCCCCAATACAATTCCTCCTTTCTCCGCAAGTTAAAAAGGGGGAAAGAGTTTGATAATGGAAGGTTGTTTTCGGATTGGAGAACTGTAACTAATGGTGTACTGCAGTGATTAGTGTTGAGTCCCCTGCTGTTTGTCATATATATCAATTAATTGGATGAGAATGTAGGTGGCATGTTTAATATGTTTGCGGATGACAGTAACTGTAGATAGTGAAGAAGGTTGGCTCAAATTGCAACAGGATCTCGATCAACTGAGAAACTGGGCAAAGATTTATCAGGTGGAAGTTAAATCAGACAGATGCAAAACAATCAAATTTGGTAGAGTTGCTGCCTTGCAGTGATAGAGACCCGGGTTCAATCCTGACTAATGGTGCTATCTGTACGGAGCTTGTACATTCTTCCTGTGACCACATGGGTTTTAACCGGGTGCTCCAGTTTCCTTCCACACTACAAAGACATACAGGTTTGTAGGTTGATTAGCTTTGATAAAAAATTATAAATTTTCCCTAGTGCGTAGGATAGTATTATTGTATGGGGTGATCTCCGGTCGGTGTGGACTTGGTGGGCCAAAGTACCTATTTCTGCTCTGTATGTCTGTATGTCTAAAATCTAAAAGGCTAGGTGTGTTGCCATGGATGGTCAGAGGTGACTTGATAGAGATATCTAAAATTATGAGATGCATAGACAATGTAGACACCACAGTCTGTTTCCTATCACAGGAGTCTCTAAAACTAAAGGTTTAGGCTTAAGGTGAGAAGGAGGAAATTTATAGGAGATCTGAGTAAATCTTTTACACAAAAAGTAATTGGCATTTGGAGTGAGCTGCCAGAGGAGGTGGTGGAGGCAGAATCAATAACATAATTGAAGAGGCATCAGGATAGATATTTGAATGAGCAAGGCATAGAGGGATAATAAAATTAGTGCAGCAAAATGGTACTGGTATAGATAGGCACAGTGGTCAGCATCAATGTAGTGGGCCTTAAGGCCTGTTTCTGTGCTGTACAACTCTATGACTAAAACTGGATTTATATCTAAATTTCCCACTTTCTCTGGAATTCATCAACCTGTAGCGTTAACCTAGTTTTCCACTGATGCTGCCTGACTTGCTGAGTATTTCCACCATTTTTTAGTTTTTAACAGCTAAGGGCGCTGATGTGGGTTTGTTGAGACCATCAGCTAATGAAGAGCAGAACTGAACCAGAATTCTTCCTGCTCACTGCTCACCAAGTGCTTTCAAATAATTTTGATTCATTCCGAGATACTTATGTAAATCCTGCTCTGCTGCCCTTGACATCACAGTTCAAGCATTCTTAAGCTGGACCTAGAGGGATCAATTGTAGGTGGCTGTGAAGTGTCATCATGTGACCTCCTGCTTCCAACCCCCTGACCCTACAGACCTACCTTTCCTCACCCAACAAACCAATAATTAGTGTTTCATCTTCCATCACCAATCGGGCAAGCGACAGACTTTTCATCATTCAAATTGGATAATTCTTGACTTCCAGTCAAACCACTTGGATGTTTTTCTTTAATCATTAATATCCAAAATACTCAAAACAGATTCCTTTTAAAAAGAGTTAAAAAGAGTTGCCCCTTTGGCTTTTTCTCCTGGAGTCACCTATAGCACTATCTTGGAAATTATTATTTTAATTCCTGGCAACTGCAGGGCAATCCAGGGGGATTGACAACTCTGAGTGGATCTGTTGATAAAAATGAGGCTTCAGAAATCTCCAGCGGTTGCAACATCTGCAGGATGGATAAAGATCCAGGTCAGGCTCCCAGATGGCCACCTCTGCTTCGAGGACTCTGTTGATGTGCAGAGAGTCCGCGGTAGTGAACAAGCCTCAGCCAAAGGAGCCCTGAGATCCTGTTTCCCAAAGCAGCCTTACAGCCTGTGGTATAATGTGCTGGAGTAAGTCAGTAGGTCAGGTACCATCTATGGAAGGAATGGATAGGTGACCTTAGATTTAGCCTGAAGAAGGGTCCTGATCCAAAAGGTGACTGATCCATTCCTTCCTGACCCACTGAGCTCCTTCAGCAATTTGTGTTTTACATAAGATTTTAGCATCTGCAGTTCCTTGGGACAGCCTGCACAGCAGGTGGGGCAGTGAGGGAGGGACAGAGCTTGCCGTCTTCATGTTCTAAATCTCTAAAGCAGGGGCCTTCAAACTTTTCAGCATGAGGGCCACATTATATATTTGGCCCACTTTTATGGGCCGTACACACACACTCACGCACACTCACATTCACACACTCACACACACACCCACATACACACACCCACCCACACACACTCACACTCACCCACCCACACACACTCACACTCACCCACCCACCCACACACCCACACACCCACACACCACACACACACACACCCACTCACACACCCACACACCCACCCACCCACATACACCCATGCACTCACACACTCATTCACACACACTCACACATCCACCCATTTGCCCACTCATTCACTGGGACCACCGCCGCTGCTATCGCTGATCTTCCCTGTCTCCCCAGGGCCATCGACGGTAACCTGTCAGGAGCTGCACACAAACCTTCAAGTTGATAGCCTATGGCTGATAGCCCATGGCAAACTGATGTGTATGTTCCCGCGCTACCACAGAACCCGCTAAATAGCCCGCCGCACTAAACGTGTTATGAGCTTGCCGCGGGCCGGATAAAATCTCATGGATGTGGCCTGCTGGCCATAATTTGGAGACCCCTGCTCTAATGCAATGAGTTTCATAAGTAATGTTTAAAACATTTTGTTTTACCTGCATAGACAGTAGTCAGGAATGATGTGATGTAAGGACAGGTGGGCCAGGAGGTGGCTGAGGCAGGTTGTGAGATGTTGCACTCCTTCCATTACTTACATACGGCTTCTATTTTATGTAATTGGCCATGTAATTATCTATTGGCCGTAATTATCAGGCTCTCAACACCAGCCCAAATGCACATTCTTCACTTTGAGCCCGGGATTCACAGGAGTAGATGGGGATGTTGCATTTAAAGCTGGGAACACATCCATGAAACACAGAAACATAGAAAATAGGTGCAGGAGTAGGCCATTCGGCATTCAATATGATCATGGCTGATCATCCAACTCAGTATCCTGTACCTGCCTTCTCTCCATATCCCCTGATCCCCTTAGCCACAAGGGCCACATCTAACTCCCTCTTAAATATAGCCAATGAACTGGCCTCAACTACCTTCTGTGGCAGAGAATTCCAGAGATTCACCACTCTCTGTGTGAAAAATGTTTTTTCCATCTCGGTCCTAAAAGACTTCCCCCTTATCCTTAAACTGTGACCCCTTGTTCTGGACTTCCCCAAAATCAGGAACAATCTTCCTGCATCTAGCCTGTCCAACCCCTTATGAATTTTGTAAGTTTCTATAAGATCCCCCCCTCAATCTTCTAAATTGTAGCGAGTACATGCCGAGTCTATCCAGTCTTTCTTCATATGAAAGTCCTGACATCCCAGGTATCAGTCTGGTGAACCTTCACTGTACTCCCTCTATGGCAAGAATGTCTTTCCTCAGATTAGGAGACCAAAACTGTACGCAATACTCCAGGTGTGGTCTCACCAAGACCCTGTACAACTGCAGTAGAACCTCCCTTCTCCTATACTCAAATCCTTTTGCTATGAATGCTAACATACCATTCGCTTTCTTCACTGCCTGCTGCACCTGCATGCCTACTTTTAATGACTGGTGTACCATGACACCTAGGTCTCGTTGCATCTCCCCTTTTCCTAATCGGCCACCATTCCAATAATAACCTATTTTCTTGTTTTTGCCACCAAAGTGGATAACCTCATATTTATCCACATTATACTGCATCTGCCATGCATTTGCCCACTCGCCCAACCTATCCAAGTCACCTTGCAGCCTCCTAGCATCCTCCTCACACCTAACACTGCTCCCCAACTTCGTGTCATCCACAAACTTGGAGATGTTGCATTCAATTCCCTTGTCCAAACCATTATTATATATTGCAAATAGTAGGGGTCCCAGCACCAAGCCTTGCGGTACCCCACTAGTCACTGCCTGCCATTCTGAAAAGGACCCGTTTACTCCTACTCTTTGCATCCACTATTTCTGGGGCTACTTCCTTAAGTACTCTGGGATGCAGCCCATCTGGCCCTGGGGATTTATCGGCCTTTACTCCATTCAATTTACCTAACACCCCTTCCCGGCTAACCTGGATTTCACTCAGTTCCATCTCATTTGACCCCCGGTCCCCTGCTATTTCTGGCAGATTATTTATGTCTTCCTTAGTGAAGAGAGAACCAAAGTAGTTATTCAATTGGTCTGCCATGTCCTTGTTCCCCATGATCAATTCACCTGTTTCTGACTGCAAGGGACCTACATTTGTTTTAACTAATCTTTTTCTCTTCACATATCTATAAAAACTTTTGCAGTCAGATTTTATGTTCCCTGCCAGTTTTCTTTCATAATCTATTTTCCCTTTCCTAATTAATCCCTTTGTCCTCCTTTGCTGGACTGAATTTCTCCCAGTCCTCTGGTAGGCTGATTTTTCTGGCTAATTTGGATGCTTCATCTTTTATTTTTAATACTATCCCTGATTTCCCTTGTTATCCACGGATGTACTACCTTCCCTGATTTATTCTTTTGCCAAACTGGGATGAACAATTTTTGTAGTTCATCCATGCAGTCTTTAAATGCCTTCCATTGCCTATCCACCGTCATCCCTTTAAGAATCTATTGCCAGTCTATCTTGGCCAATTCACATCTCATACCCTCAAAGTTACCTTTCTTTAAGTTCAGAACCCTTGTTTCTGAATTAATTATGCCATTCTCCATCCTAATAGAGAACTCAACCATATTATGGTCACTCTTGCCCAAGTGGCCACGCACAACAAGACTGTTAACTAACCCTCATTACTCAATACCCAGTCTAGAATAGCCTGCTCTCTCATTAGTTCCTCTACATGTTGGTTTAGAAAACTATCCCGCATACATTCCAAGAAATCCTCTTCCTCAGCACCCCTGCCAATTTGATTCACCCAATCTATATGTAGATTGAAGTCACCCATTATAACTGTTTTGCCTTTGTTGCATGCATTTCTAATTTCCTGTTTGATGCCATCCCCAACTCCACTACTACTGTTCGATGGCCTGTACACAACTCCCACTAGCATTTTCTGCCCCTCAGAGTTTTGCAGCTCTACCCATATCGATTCCACATCTCCAAGCTAATGTCCTTCCTTTCTATTGCGTTAATCTCCTCTCTAACCAGCAACGCTACCCCAACTCCTTTTCCTTTCTGTCTATCCCTCCTGAATATTGAATATCCCTGGATGTTCAGCTCCCAGCCTTGGTCACCCTGGAGCAATGTCTCCATGATCCCAACTATATCATATTCATTAATAACTATCTGCACATTCAATCTATCTTCATTAATAACTATCTGCACATAACTATCTGCACATTCAACTCATCCACCTTATTACGAATGCTCCTTGCATTGAGACATAATGCCTTCAGTCTTGGTTTTACAATACTCTTACCCCTTAAACAATGATGTTGAAAAGTGGCCCTTTTTGATTTTTGCCCTGGATTTTTCTGCCTGCCACTTTTACTTTTCAGCTATTGCATCTACCCTCATTTTACACTCCTCTGTCTCTCTGCTCACACGTTTAACCTCTTATTCTCTGGTAACCTCTTATTCTCTGTTTATTATATTTTTCTACTTTCTCCCCTACATTTTGGGTCTGAGTGCTTCCTTTCTCTGCCTCCTGCCTCACACACTGTCTACTAGCTATCTCTAATTGAGTCCCTCCCCCCAACCATTCTGGTTTAAAGTCTCCCCAGTAGCCTTTGAAAATCTCCCCGCCAGGATATTGGTCCCCCTCGGGTTCAAGTGCAACCCGTCCTTTTTGTACAGGTCACACCTTCCCCAAAAGAGGTCCCAATGATCCAGAAACCTGAATCCCTGCCCTCTGCACCAGTCCTTCAGCCACACATTTATCCTCCACCTCGCTCCATTCCTACTCTCACTGTCGCATGGCACAGGCAGTAATCCTGAGATTGTTACCTTCGCGGTCCTTCTCCTTAACTTTCCTCCTAACTCCCTAAATTCTCCTTTCAGGACCTCTTCTCTTTTTCTACCTATGTCATTGGTACCGAAATGTACCACGTTCAGACACATCCCACACCCTGGCACCGGGGAGGCAAACTACCATCCGGGTCTCCTGATTGCGTCCACAGGATCGCCTATCTGACCCCCTAACTATAGAGTCCCCTATTACTAATGCCCTCCTCTTCTTTTCCCTACCCTTCTGAGCAACAGGGCCGGTCTCTGTGCCGGGGGCCCGGCCGCTGTCGCTACCCCTAGGCTGTCTCACCCAACAGTACTCAAACAGGAGTACTTATTGCCAAGATGTACAGCCACCGGGGTACTCTCTGGTCCCTGCCTCTGCCCCTTGCCCCTCCTAACCGTGACCCACCTGTCTGCCTCCCGTGGTCTTGGAGTGACCACCTCGCTGTAACTCCTCTCTATAACCTCCTCACTCTCCCTGACCAGACAGAGGTCATCTAGCTGCTGCTCCAGGTTCCTAATACGATTCCTTAGGAGCCCCATCTCGACGCACCTGGCGCAGATGTGGACGTCTGGAAGGCTATCAGACTCCATGACCTCCCACATCTGACATCCAGAACAGTAGACTGCCCTGGCCCTCATACTGCCCGCTTACCCAGGATACAATACAAAGTGCTGGAAGAGATCTGACTCACAATCAGCTGCTTCCTCTAGTCCGCTTCCACCAATCAGCGGCTTCCTCAAGCCCACTTGTTTTGAAATGTGAATGGAATGTTGCAGATTTGGAACGTTACAGATTTGGGTTCCAACCGCTCCAACGGCTCCAGGGCCTCTGTAAAAACAAAGCCCCGTGCTCGGGTTTTAAGCTTACCGCTCAGACGTCGCTCCTCCCACACCAACGGCTCCTGAGACTCTTGTCCTTCAAACTTTCCCTTAATCTTCCAGCAACTCTTCCCATCACTGAGCATGGGAAGCATGTCTACTTTCTTTCGATCTCTGTGTGGGGCATGTAACTGGCACGCGCTGCTCTATGGAGCAGACAGTGGGTAACCAGGGCTGGGGCACTGGCCTTGGAGATGATATTGACATGGGCCAGCTTGTCCTTAGAGTGTGGATAAGAACGAAGCAGAGAGGACAACGGTGGAATCTCCCCAGCACCTATACGTGGTTTGTCAATGTTTAAGACAGTCACATAGACTCACAAACATGCACATGCACGCATTGACAGACAACCACCCACGTGCACACATGCACGTGCACACACTCATACATACGAGCATCACGGGTTGGTCGGGCAACTTTTTGTGGACACAGCCCAGTATTTCACGCAAACCAGCCACCCCCCATCGACTCCATCGAGACTTCACACTGTTCAGAAAAGCAGCCCACATAATCAAGGACCAATCACGCCCAGCCATTCACTCTTCTCCCCTCCACCGTGAAGTAGAAGATAAAAAGCTTGAAAGCACGAACCACCAGATTCAAGAATAGCTTCTTTCCCTTTTTGGAAACAGGTCCTACGGCCCACCGAGTCCAGGCTGACCATTGATTTCCCACACTGACTTTGTCATCCACTCCCTACACACAAGGGGCAATTTACAGAGGCCAATTAACCTACAAAACTGCACAATTTTGGGATGTGGGTTGAAACTGTAGCACTCAAAGGAAACCCACAAACTAAGGGCAGACAGCACACAAGGTCAGCATCGAACCCTGGTCCCCAGCACATCTACCAGCTGTGCCACTGTGTCACCAACTAAGGCTATGCTAAGGATGTATTCCCAATCTCCCAATCTATCTTGTTGTAGCCCTTGCACATTTTGTATTTGCACTTTCTCTTTTAGCAGCAACATTATATTCTTTACTCTTTTTCCTTTCTCCTTTGCACTAACCATTCCAATCATGTACGGTTTGACTGTACATGTGCATGGTGTGGCTTGCTTGGAAGGCACACTGGGTGACAATGATTTTCCATGGTATCAGAGTACACGTGACAATTATAAGCCTATGCAATGACATACGTGCACGCAAACACATAGGTAGCAGAGAGGCATTTCCTTGCGCACACGATCACAAACGTACCCACACTGGCACAGATACACATTTTCACACCATACACGTATACTGTACAAGCACACACTGACAGTCAGTAAGATACTCCCTCACACACACACACACACACACACACACAGACAGACCAAAAAAGAAAAGGTTTGCATTCCTGAACTCAGGATGTGAGACTCTTCAGTGTTGAGGAGCAGCAATTAATGTTTATCTGAGGGATGTACCAGATGGAAACAGAGCTGGAAAATCGATTGTCCTATTCCCCTCTTGAATGTCAGAGCCCACCTTTCCTCAGTTACAGGAAGCAAGACGCAGAGGGAAACCGATGTAAAATAAACAATGTGTGAGATTCACGAGGGCAGGGCGGCCAAGGCACAACTATGATGTTTTATATGAAGCTGAGTACTTCCTCTTATCAGAAAGCTGTACAAACTGACAAGTTCTGGAATGTGTCCAGTATTCACAAAGGATCTGAAGGAAGGCTCAGGCGAGGGCTTGTGTGAATCCACTGTATCACTATAATTGAATGAATGGGCGAGCTTGAGACTTGTGTAGCTGGGACATGTTGGCTGGTGTGGGCAAGTTGTGCCGAAGGGGATTTTTCCTTGCTGTATCACTCTATGTCTCTTAAACAAACCTCTAAACTTCATCAATAGACTATAGACAATAGCAGGAGTAGGCCATTCAGCCCTTCGAGCCAGTACACCAATAAATTGTGATCATGGCTGACCATCCACAATCAGTACCCCGTTCCCGCCTTCTCCCCATATCCCTTGACTCCGCTATCTTTAAGAGCTCTATCTAACTATCTCTTGAATGCATCCAGAGAATCGGCCTACACTGCCTTCTGAGGCAGAGAATTCCACAGATTCACAATTCTCTGGGTGAAAAAGTTTTCATCTCCATTCTAAATGGCCTATTCTTAAACTGTGGCTCCTGGTTCTGCACTCTCCCAACATCAGGAACATGTTTTCTGCCTCTAGCGCGTCCAATCTCTTAATAATTTTATACTGTATGTTTCAATAAAATCCCAATCATTCTTCTAAATTCCAGTGTATACAAGCCTAGTCGCTCCATTCTTTCAACATATGACAGTCCAGCCATCCCGGGAATTAACCTTGTGAACCTACGTTGCACTCTCTCAATAGCAAGAATGTCCTTCCTCAAATCTGGAGACCAAAACTGCACACAATGCTCTAGGTGTGGTTTCACCAGGGCCCTTTACAATTGCAGAAGGACCTCTATGCTCCTATACTCAACTCATCTTGTTATGAAGGCCAACCTGCCATTCACCTTCTTCACTGCCTGCTGTCCTGCATGCTTACTTTCATTGACTGATGTACAAGGACACCCAGATCTCGTTGTACTTCCCCTCTTCCTAACTTGACACCATTCAGATAATAATCTGCCTTCCTGTTCTTGCCACCAAAGTGGATAACCTTACATTTATCCACATTAAACTGCATCTGCCATGCATCTACGCACTCACCCAACCTATCCAAGTCACCCTGCATCCTCATAGAATCCTCCTCACAGTTCACACTGCCACCCAGCTTTGTGTCATCTGCAAATTTGCTAATGTTACTTTTAATCTCTTCATCTAAATCACTAATGTAAATTGTAAACAGCTGCGGTCCCAGCACCGAGGCTTGCGGTACCCCACTAGTCACTGCCTGCAATTCTGAAAGGGACCCATTAGCCCTACTCTTTGTTTCCTGTCTGACAACCAATTTTCTATTTATGTCAGTCCCCTACCCCCAATACCATGAGCTCTAATTTTGCCCACTAATCTCCTATGTGGAACCTTATCAAAGGCTTTCTGAAAGTCCAGGTACACTACATCCACTGGCTGTCCCTTGTCCATTTTCCTATTTACATCCTCAAAAAATTCCAGAAGATTCATCAAGCATGATGTCCATAAATCCATGCTGACTCCGACCAATCCTGTTACTGCTATCCAAATGTGCCGCTATTTCATCTTTTGTATTTGACTCCAGCATATTCCCCACCACCGGTGTCAGGCTAACTGGTCTATAATTCCCTGTTTTCTCTCTCCCTCCTTTCTGAAAAAGTGGGATAACATGAGGTACCCTCCAATCCACAGGAACTGATCCTGAATCTATAGAACATTGGAAAACAATCACCAATGTGTCCACGATATCTGGTGCCACCTCCTTAAGTACCCTGGGAGGAGACCATCAGGCACTGGCGATTTATCAGCCTTCAGTCCCATCAATCTACCTAACACTGATAATTGCTCATTTCTAAGCTTCCACCCCAGTCTAGTTTCAGTAAAAACACTGAATCAAGCACTTGAAACAACTACATTTTATTATATCAAAAGAGCGTTACATATCAACTACTGTACATATCCCACTGCGGGTTCGATCCTTGTTTCTGCCTGTTCAAGTCCTCTAGGCCTCGCTCAGACAGAGACACTCCAGAAGTTCACGCAGTCCAGAGCATTCTTCCAGAAGACCGATGCTAAGCCTCGTGATCGCGGACCTTTATATGTCCCGGGACCTCAAGGGGCCGAACCACATGGGGGTGGTCTCTTAATACCCAATTACAAATATCGATTAGCCCCATACATAACAGGCATTTCCCTAACCCAATAATACAACAGCTCATATATTGTATAAGAAAGAAAGCTCTCGAAGGAAGCTAACAAGAACAAACATTGAAACATGCGCCCCGAGATTCAAACAATTTCTCCAAGGCTCAACAGTTCAACCAATCATCAATTAACAGGATGACCGTCTTGCAACATTGTGTATACTGTTTTACAATGTTTTTGCAGTGACCCAACAGCATTTAAGGTGAGTTTGCAAAACCACTATACATGTTATCAATCTAAGAGAAGCATGGAGAACATCTGAACTCCTTACCATCCTGCATATCAGTATGAGCCTAGACTAGCTGGCTCCAATCAAAGCCTGTAAAGTTCAGCTGGCAAGGGTTAAGCAATTCTGACAAGTGCAGGGATCCTCCATTTTATGATGTCTTTAATTTAGCCAATATTAACATTCCCCCTTTTTATCATTCATGATAACCCTCATCATAAATGATAACTCCAGAATACAATGATGACTTCTATACTTTAACAATGTTCCAACAAGAGGATGTTGATGCAGCTTCCAGAATCTTATCAATCGGCCTGAGTTTTCATGGGCATAACTTCACAAGTTCTGTCTGAGGAGTCTTCACCTCCCAAGTTTTTGTGGGCGCGAATTCCCTCCATCCGTCTTGATAGTCCATTAGTCCTTGATTAGAATTCCTAAGAAAACCTGAGAGAAAAAAGGTAAACTACTGATATCTTCACTAATACTTTTACAATGATGAAGATGCACCTTCTTCCTTCTACCTTTACTGCAGTCGGACTCATTGAAAGGACTTGGTATGGTCCTTCCCAACGAACTTCTGATCCTTTCCTTCCCCAATTCGTTACTAAGACATAGTCTCCAGGTTTTACTTTAATGGGAGTTACTAGTGAAGGCATATCCTCATAGGCTTTCTCACTCTACAATGTAAACCCCTTAAAGCTCTTATCAAGGCTAAAATATAGTTGGTCAACTCTGCAGTCATATGGTGAAAATTAACTATTTTCATTGCATTCTGGTTCCAAGGGGTTTTCTGGGGTCTACCGTAAATAATTTCAGATGGGTTTAATCTACATTTTTCTGCAGGCGTGACTCTCATCTGAAATAGGGCTATTGGGAGTAATTTAATCAATCGAAGTCCATTCCCTGCCTTTAATTTGGCTAATTTGGTTTTAAGGGTCTGGTTTGCCATTTCTACAAGTCCGGCAGCCTGTGGTCGATAAGCATAGTGTAATTGTTGCTGGATCCCCAGCTGTTCACAACATTCTTTATTGATTTGTCCAATAAAGTGTGGACTGTTACCTGACCTAAGTTGAATGGGAATGCCGAATCTAGGGACAATTTCTCTCATCAGCACCTTGACAACAGTAGCTACTTTATTATCAAGGGTTGGGTAGGCTTCGATCCACCTGCTGAATACATTGACTATGACAAGACCGTATTTGTATCCGTGGCATATTTCTAATTCAATATAGTCCATTTGCAATGTCTCAAAAGGACCCATAGACAATGGTGTTTTCCCTGCTTCACATCCTATTCCTTTCCCTGGATTGTATTGCTGGCAGACCAGGTCATTACTGCTCACCTTTTGAGCAAAATATTGTAATTTTGGATACCACTAAGTAGCTAATAGAGTGTCCCCTACCACAATGGGTTGTTTAGTGCATACACTCAATAACTCATATGGCCAATTAGTCTGTCTTGCAAGTTTGCCATGCTGGAGTGGTCCACAGCCCAGTCATACAATCCAGTACATATCCCCGTTGTCTCCACCTTTCCTTATCTCCTTCAGTAGCCTCTTCTTGTAATCGAATGATTTCTTGGATGATCGGCATCAGTTTCTCCAAGGGGGACCTGTTAGTTACACTTTTAGTCTGCCTCATCATTCTAGGTACCACCACCTTACATTCCCATGATACTTTTTTAGCAACTAAGTCGGCATTACGATTTCCAATGTCTACTGGGGTCTGTCCTTTAGTATGGGCACTACATTTTATTACAGAGATTTGGCTGGGTAGCATTAAGGCCTTCAATAAATTTGTCACCAATTGTTTGTGAGATATTTCGGTTCCTGCAGAAGTTAGAAACCCCTTATTTTTCCATAATTGACCAAAATCATGCACCACCCCAATTGCATATCGAGAATCAGTGTAAATGTTTACTTTTAGATCTTTGCCAATAATTCAAGCCCTAATTAAAGTGAATAATTCAGCTTGTTGTGCTGAATAGGGTGTTCAAAAGCAGCTGCTTCCACAATTTCCGTCTTTTGATTAATAATTGCATACCCAGACAACCTCTCACCTCATGGTCCAATGGATGCACTACCGTACACATATAATGTGATGTCAGGGTCTTCCATGGGTACACCCCTCAAGTCCTTTCTCACTATGTTTCCTCTATAACAAATAGACAGTCGTGTTCTGCTTCTGCTCGCTCTTCTGGGGGTGAAATAAGGAAGGAGGCTGGGTTAATTAATGCACAATGTTTGAACTGCAATTTTGGATTGTTTGGCAGGTAGATCTCATACTTATTTTGGTGGGCCATTGTCAAATGCTGGGTTTGAAGCTGCCCCAACAATGCCAATACCGAATGTGAACTGTACACTACAATTTCTTGCTGGAGTGTCAAATTAGCAGCCAATTGTAAACTATTGTAAATTGCAATTAAGATTTGAGTGCAAAGAGGGTGTCCCCTAGCTACTGGATCTAATTTGGAGGAGTAATATGCAACTGGTCTATGTCTATCTCCATGCTTTTGTGTTAATACTGAAGTGGCACAATCAGATAGAATTGTACAATACAGCTGGAAGCGATGATCGTATAATGGCCTTCCCAATGCCGGGGATCGCATCAAAGATCTTTTCAAGTTCTCAAATGCTTCCTGTGCCTGTTTTGTTAGTTCAAATTCACCCTCCTTGCTGGTAAAGGGTGTTAGCTCCTTTGTTTCTGGAGCTATATTTCGAATCCAGGGTCTGCAATAATTGACCATGCCAAGCCATTGCCTCATTTGTTTGGCTTCTTTTGGGATTGAAAATTAGCAAATAGGTTCAAGTCTACTCTTCTCAAGACTTCTTTCGATGGCCGAAATTATAATCCCTAAATATTTTACTTTCTCCTGAGCTACCAGTACTTTTGATGGGGAAACCACATATCCTAGATCGGCGAGATGATTTAGTAATTGTGCAGTGTCTTCACGATTACTGGATTCGTCTTTACTGGCCACCAATAGGTCATCAACATACTGCACTAAGGTTGAATTCATTTTAAACTTTAAAGTACTTAGCTGATCCTGCAGACACCTGGAAAACAACGTAGGCGAGTTGACAAATCCTTGAGGCAACCAGGTCCAGGTATATTGTTGTCCCTTATAGGTGAAGGTAAACAAATATTGGCTGTTTTCATAAAGAGGAAGAGAAAAGAATGCATGTTGTAAGTTGACTATTGAAACTACTGTGGCTTCAGCCGGTATTTGGGCTAGGATTTGGGCAGGATTTGGCACTAGGGCATGAAGTGGTTCTACAACAGAGTTGATTTCCCTCAAATCTTGTACAAGTCTATATTGACCCTCCTTTCCCGGTTTCAGAACGGCAAGAATAGGGGAGTTACAGATAGATTGGCACTTCACCAATATTCCTTGTTCTAGCAAACCCCGAATTAATTTGTCTAGGCTGCTGATGGCCTGTAGGTTCAATGGATATTGTTGGATTGAAGGAAGTGTTACCGCTTTCTGGTGAGCTACACGGATGGGATTGATGTTCACGCACATTACCTGAGCAGTGTCCTCCACCCATACTTGAGGGTTCACATACTCCTAACCCTTGCTCCCCAGATGATGACGTAAGTGGGTAACAACCCTCCTAGTCTATAGTTTGCTGGTAATCTAGGGATCCAAGATTCAGAGTCGAATTTTGGTATTTCTTTTCTAATCACATATTCAGTTCTTCGTTTTACTGCAGGCAGGCTATCCTGCTTCTTTATTTCCTTCTAATGATATCTTTAAGCCCTTGTCATTTGGCTGGCACTATTTTCTGTCCAATCCATGTTATTAGTCTTAATGGCTTCTGCTACATGGGGAGACAATTCAGTAAGATGGCACAATATTGACGGGGATTTACTCCATTTCTGTAATTTAAGTCACCTGATTGATCCATATATAATTCAAAAAATCGCTCTAAAAACTTATCCGCTCCTTCTCCCCTTTTTGGTCTTATATCTAATATTCTGGCCAGATCGATTGGTTTCTGAAGGGTGTTGGCAAGAGTTGCTAAAACAGCTTCCTCCCTTGCCCCATTATCTGCTATTATATTTGCGAGAGCTTCATGCGACGGATGTCCTAAAATCGTTAGGAATATGGCATGCTCACTTGAGGTAATTGGTAACTATTCGCTGGATCATCGCCCATAAATCCTGGGAATCAGCGTGATAGACGCGCTTTATAGTTCTTAAGTGATCCACAAAAGAAGCAGGTGATATTCTATGATCGGGCATTTGACTCAAAATAGCCATCATCTCGTTAGGCTTCCATGGGGAGTAGACTCTAATTGTACAGGGATTATTTGCATTTACTTCATTGGCTGGATCAAAAGAAGGATTAGGCATTTCCCTTCCAGGCAACTGTCTAAGGGTTGTTTGTTTAGCTTCAGTATCTACTTTAGCCTCTTGAATTATTGTCTAACATCCAGATGTATCTTCCCCTACACAGAGGGTTCACAGTATTTTCTAAAGGCTTTCCTACCTTCCATAACTGCTCGTTCAATTTGATTAGGGGTATGCTCTTCTTTTTCTTTTTTGGCTTCTGGTACCGTGAACTCTAGGACTGTCTGTGATGGACAGAGTGGTCGAGGTTAAGGACGTTTGAACCCTGGGATTTGACTGTCCATTCCTATTACGAACTCTGCGATGTGCATTTGAGGTATTGGGATCGATCGATGAATAAGGTGGTGGCCCTGAATTTCTAGTTCTAACACTCTCCCAGTCTTCTAAATAATCATCGTCATCTCCCTCATAACCAGTGCCAACCATCGGTTCCTCGCACCCAAGACCTATGGATGATAATCTTTCTCTGAAAGTTTTCTTTTTCCTTTTATCTTTAACACTCTCAGGCTCTTCTCTTAGGCTATCCAAAGGTTCAAATGCTTCAGTATCTTCTAATAGTATCCCCCGTTTTTGAGTTACTTCCTTCCAACTTGCTATTCTTTCCTCAGCTCTACTCACTTTCTGTTCCTCGTTATAATTTCTCCACAATTCAATTAATTCCTGTGCCTCTGTATTATCGCTGCACTGCAATATAATCTGCTCAATGTATTTCAATCCCTTTACTGTATCTATGCCCCCTTGGGGCCATAATTTGTTCCCAAATTCTCTATTTAGCGATCCGGAAAGGATTCTCAATCGATCAACGTTTTGTGGAAATTCACTGCATATTTCTTGTAGGGGACTGTCTGAGTCAGTGGTTATATCTTTATTGGCATGGTTTCCCATTCTGTTGGATAAGGAAGCAACTCTAAACGACTCGCACCTCTTAACAATTTCGAAATTTTAATTTTTAATTTTGAAATTACCAAAGTCATTTTAGACAATTTTCAAATCAGAATTCTCCAGGACACAACCAACCACACTCACATACGTTTTCGCAGCCCGTCTCCTATCCCTGATCTTAATCTGAATGCATGTAAATTAACTCTAAACACGTGAGCAAAATTGAACACAAAAAATAAATTAGTCCACTTATCAGAAGTATACCTAACCACATTCCTGCATAAATCAAAAACATTCACTTATTACAAATCACGCACTCAAAATAATCCTCCTCGTGGCGCAATCAATCAGTGGGATGACTCCTTCCCTGACGCAATGATCAAAGGAGTAGAACCCCTGATCAAACCACCCCGATTCAGATTATTACAAAATGATATTGAATAAATACAAATATCTAACTTAAACACACTCTCTCTTCAGGTTTTAAAGCTGTAAACATTCACACAAGCAGCAACACAAATGACCGTCTGCGGACTTAACACAATCTAAATCTTAACTTTTAATTACTCTAATTTCATTTACATACAGAGAATATTTACAAAATCTGGATCCTATGACAATACGGAAAGCTAGATTTTTACAATTTACAAAATTATTTAAAGCACTAGCGCACAATTCACGAACACTCAATCTTGACACCGCGTCACGCTGTTATCACGCAGTGAACCTCTCCCTCTGATACAAAAGATTTTTCCCTTCCTAGCTTACTCTTTGCTGAGGGGTACTATTCCTTAAATGATTATGCTTCTTCCTGAATGTTCCTCTCCCTCTGCTAAAACTCGACTTCTATAGGGGGCCCTTTATCCCTCCTCTCTACGTTCGACAGAATTAGCGGTATTCTTCGCTATTCGGATTACTTTTCGTCAAGGAAGGAGGCTCCCGTCTCTCAGGTACTATTTGCTATCAGGTACTAGTCAACAATCAACCAGAGGGTTACTATTCACTGTTGATCAGCCGCTATTCGGAATCGGTCACGGACATGCACCAACTTCGAAGTTCCATATACAGGAATTCAAATTTCACTTTACGCAGAACTTCAATATTTGAACATTTGGCTACAAATACAGACTCAGACTTGAACTCGATCTCCTAATTTTTAGTGTGTATCTCTCTTACTACGTGGGCTCTCGAATCAGCTGAAATTGCCCAATTAAATTATTGAACGAACTGGAGTATTCCGGCCAATCTATACTCTGTTCATCCAAGCCCGGTACCTTCTCGAGGCTCTTCGTCCGTCACTTCAGGTAAAGACTCAGATACCTACACACAGATTCGCCCTTCTGCTAAGTACCGAGGATCCAGCACCTAGCCGCTTCGTGCTGTGAATTATCCATGCTGTTTATCGAAGCGCACCTTTTCAATTTGTGCTCCCAGCTACGAAGGCGAGACCTGTCTTTTAATACCCCACCAATTTGGATACAAAATTTAACACTGGGCCACTCCTTGTTTGGCTCTGATTAAAGGCAGCTGCAGTCTGCCCAACTACAACCAGTTTTGGGCCTCTAACCCAGGTAAAGTCCTCTAACCCAACCTCACCAAGGCCTCTAACCCCGGCCTAGTTTTACAGTCCTCCAACCCAAAGGCATGCTAACCACTCCCCCCGTGCTTGCTAGACTCTGTTCTAGTTATCTTGATTAGACCCTTTCCCAAGCCCGCGAATGATCGATCCACTCCGACTCATGAAGTGCCAAAAATCAATGCAAAAACCGCACCGTGGCCCGATTTCTGCTCTCGCAATCAAAACAGCTCAACACCCTTGATCGCAAACTTGTGTTTAGGGGTCTTTTGACATCCAGGACGAGCCCCCAATGATAATTGCTCGTTTCTAAGTTTCCCCCCAGTCTAGTTTCAGTAAAAACACTGAATCAAGCACTTGAAACAACTACATTTTATTTGACCAAAAGCGTGTTACAGATCAACTACTGTACCTATACCACCGCAGGATCGATCCTTGGGTCTGCCTGTTCAAGCCCTCTAGGCCTCGCTCAGACAGAGACACTCCAGAAGTTCACGCAGTCCCGAGCGTTCTTCCAGAAGGCCGACGCTGAGCCTCATGATCGCGGACTTTTATATGTCCTGGGACCTCGAGGGGCCGGAACAACCAGGGGGTGGTCTCTTAATGACCCAATTACAAATATCGATTAACCCCATACATAACAGGAATTTCCCTAACCAAATAATACAACAGCTCATACATTGTACAAGAAAGAAAGCTCTCGAAGGAAGCTAACAAGAACAAACATTGAAACATGTGCCCCGAGATTCAAACAATTTCTCCAAGGCTCAACAGTACGACCAATCATCAATTAACAGGATGACCATCTTGCAACATTATGTGTACTGTTTTACAATGCTTCAGCAACCCAATAGAAATGATGCATTTAAGGTTAGTTTTCAAAACCACTATACATGTTATGAATGTAAGAGAAACATGGACACCTTACCATCCTGCATATCAGTCTAAGCCGAGACTAGCTGGCGCCAATCAAAGCTTGTAAAGTTCAGCTGACAAGAGTTAAGCAATTCTGACAAGTGCAGGGATCCTCCATTTTATGATGTCTTTAATTTACCCAATATTAACAACACCATTTCCTGCCTAATATGAATTTCCTTCAGTTCCTTCATCACCCTAGGTCCTCTGGCTACTAGCACATCTGGGAGATAATTTGTGTCTTCCTTAGTGAAGACAGATCCAAAGTACCTGTACAACTTGTCTGCCATTTCTTTGTTCCCCTTAATAAATCCACCTGTTTCTGTCTTCAAGGGACCTGCATTTGTCTTAACTAATGTTTCCTCTTCACATACCTAAATAAGCTTTTACTATCCTCCTTTATATTCTTGGATAGCTTACCTTTGTACCTCACCTTTTCTCCCTGTATTGCCTTTTCAGTTATCTTCTGTTGCTCTTTAAACGTTTCTCAATCCTCTGGCTTCCCGCTCATCTTTGCTTCTCTTTTATTTTATACTGTCCTTGACTTCCCTTGTCAGCCATGGACACCTCTTACTCCCCTTAGAATCTTTCTTCCTCTTTGGAATGAACTGGTCCTGCACCTTCTGTATTATTCCTAGAAATATCTGCCATTGTTGTTCCACTGTCATCCCTGCTAAGGTCTCTTTCCAGTCAACTTTGGCCAGCACCCCCCTCATGTCTCCATTGTTCCCTTTGCTCAACTGTAATACTGGCACTCAAAGGGAATGCAATCAGAGGTGACACCTCAACACAACCTGACAGCAGTGCTGAACATTTCCTTTGATTTCCAATTTTGGATATAATCACTTCAGTTGTCTAAAGCAGTCAGGAGGCACAACACTCCCAATGGATCTCAAATCTCCAAAGGAATGCTGGAGGAATAGTGCATCAATATGATGTGTCTGAGGACTTGAAAGTCAATTATTCTTCTGCAATTGTAGTTTCTGTTCAATGTGTAAATAAATCAGCAAGGGCCAGGTAAAAGGGTCAGAGAGGTACACCACAGAAACAGGCCCTTTGGTCTACCAATTCCATGCTGACCATCAACACCCCATCTACATTAATCCTGCATTAATCCAATTTAGTTATCTCCATATTCTAAACAATGTCCCCAAAATTCCACCAGTCACCTGCACACTGAGGGCAATTTACAACAGTCAATTACCCTACAAACTCGCGTGTCTTTGGGACATGGGAGGAAACTGGAGCACCCGGAGGAAACCTAAGTGTCGCAGGGAAAATGTGCAAATTCAGTCAGCACCTGAGGGCAGGAATGAACCTGGATCTCTGATGCTGTGAGCCAATGTTCTACCAGCTGTGTCGCCCAACTAGTTACAGATATATTGTCGGGTGCACTGGGAATGACTTCCCAGGTCAGCAGTTTACACATAATCTGAAAGGCCGCACCTTCCTTTGATTATTTTTTCCAGGATGTAGGCTTGTCTAGCATCTATCACCCGCCCCTAATTGTCCCTGAACAAGTTGGATTTTTGGGCCAAGCAAAATCATAGTGTTTTACAGCCCCAGAATTCTCCACTCAGTCCGTTTCTTCACCCCAACCTCCAAAACATTCTTTCTTCCTTTCCGAAATAGTTACCAACAGCATTTTTAGAAGCTGCAAGTGATTCCTCTCTATCAAAGTACGGCGAGAGATGCAATGACCAATTCCCAGCAGGGTTCTTCCAATCCCTCCCTTCTTGTTGACTTTTGCAATCCTATAATGAAAGTCAGTGAAAGATGAACACTCCATCCAGAAGCTAGACTTTATGCAACACCTCTCCACAGAAGCTGTCCTAGTAAAAATGTACTTCTTCATTGTTGACTGATTGAAAGATACAGCGTGGCAACAGGTCCTATGGCCCATTGACCCACGGACCATTGATCACGCATTCATACTAGTTCCATGCTACCCCACTTTAGCTACACATCAGGGCAATTTATAGCGGTCAATTAACCTACAAACTCGCACATCTTTGGGATGTGGGAGGAAACCAAAGCACTTCAAGGAAACCCACACAGTCACTGCGAGAATGTGCAAACTCCACACAAACAGCACTCAAAGTCAGGAGTAAAGCTGGGTATCTAGTACTACGAGACAACAGCTCTACCTGCAGCACTACTGTGCCATCCATAATTTGAGATGTTCTCAGTACAGGGATCTGACAGAACCTATGGAGGTGCCAGATTTTGCTTCCAATGGTAAAATGGAAGTGTATCCTTCCTTGAGTATGTAAAGGAGAACACTTAACGCATTCAGGTGAGCAAAAAGAGGTCATGAAATGGAGCTAGCAAGTAAGGTAAAGAAAGATATGAAGAGATTCCACATGTGTTAAGAGTAAAAAGGTGGCTTGGGAACAAATAGGTCCCCTTAAAGATCAGCATGGATGTCCTTTTGTGGAACCACAAGAGATGACGTAGATATTAAATGAATACTTCTTATCCAATTTTACCATGAAGATAATGGAAATTAACACAAGTAGGGGTAGAAATTGTGATGTCTTAGAATAGATCATACAATATATGAATTATAAAAGAGGGGATATTTGCACATACATTTGGATAAATCCCAAGAGCCTGACCAAGTGCATCAGTGAACCTTTTGGGAAGCCAAGGAGGAAATTGCAGAGGGCCTTGCAGTGAGGTCATGCATCATCTTTAGCCAGAGGTGAATTTCATAAAGACTGAGGAGTAGCTAATGTTGTACCATTATTTAAGATGGGCAGCAAGGACAAGTCAGGGAACTGCCAGCAATTGTGGCTGACATCAGTGGTGGGAAAGTTTGACCTGATTCCTAGGGACATGATCTACCGGTCAGTGTTGGATAGCAACAGACTGATTAAGGACAGTTGGCACGGCTTTGTCCACGAGAAAAAAAAGTCTCACAAATCTGAGAATTTTTTTGAAGAGGTCACCAAGAAGATTGACGATCTCAGGCCAGTGGACATAGCCTTTCGCAAGGCCTTTAATAAGGCCCTACAAAAGATCAGAAAATACAAATTCCAAGAGCATTTTGAGAGTTAAAGAGTTACAAGATGGCAGAGAGGGAAATGAGATAAAGAAAGTGGGAGAGACATGTGTAGGACGTAAAGCAGGGACTGGGAAACTGGGTGAAACAGGCTGAGAGAGAAATAAACAGAATCAGGATAGGGAGTCAGAGTGACATGGAGACTTCAGGTCGTACTACAATCTCTGCACCATTCTGCTGTTTTGCACTTGTATTGCTTCATCTATCATTACAGTGTACTGTATGAGTTTCATATGAACAATGAGTTTCATTGCAATCTGGTGCATTTGAAAATAAATGAGTTTGAATCTGAATCCAAACCAAAGACTATGAAAAGTAATGGCAGAGCTGTAACAGATGGCCATTTAAACAAAGACAAGATATGAGAGAGTGAGACAGAAGCAAAGAGATAAAGATAATGTAGCACCTATTTCATTAGCAGTTACCACACAAAATTTGTTTATACCTGGAGTGGATTGTTTTAGCAATCAGTTCTTGGTGGAAATCTCACCATTTATAAAATTGGAACGGGCACTTCATTGTGTGACCCTCGTTGACCTTCATCAGGGGTCAGGTGTAACACTATCACTGATTGTTGTGTACGCATTGGCGATCATTTTCCAATGTTCTACAGATTCAGGACCAGTTCCTGTGAATTGGAGGGTAGCTAATGTTATCCCACTTTTTAAGAGAGGCGGGAGAGAGAAAATAAGGAATTATAGACCAGTTAGCCTGACATCGGTGGAGTGGAAGATGCTGGAGTCAATTATAAAAGATGAAATAGCGTCACATTTGGATAGGAGTAACAGGATCGGTCCGGGTCAGCATGGATTTATGAAGGGGAAATCATGCTTGACTAATCTTCTGGAATTTTTTGAGGATGTAACTATGAAAATGGACAAGGGAGAGCCCGTGGAAGTAGTGTACCTGGACTTTAAGAAAGCATTTGATAAGGTCCCACATAGGAGATCAGTGGGCAAAACTAGGGCAGATGGTATTGGGGGTAGAGTGCTGACATGGATAGAAAATTGGTTGGCAGACAGGAAACAAAGAGTAGGGACTAACAGGTCCCTTTCAGAATGGCAGGCAGTGCCTAGTGGGGTACTAGGCACTGTACTGCAGCTGGGACTGCAGCTATTTACAATATACATCAATGATTTAGATGAAGGGATTCAATGTAATGTTAGAAAATTTGCAGATGACACAAAGCTGGGTGGCAGTGTGAGCTGTGAGGAGAATGCTATGAGAATGCAGGGTGACTCAGACAGGTTGGATGAGTGGGCAGATGCATGGCAGATGCAGTTTAATGTGGATAAATGTAAGGTTATCCACTTTGGTGGCAAGAACAGGAAAGCAGATTATTATCTGAATGGTGTCAAGTTAGGAAGAGGGGAAGTACAACGGGATCTGGTGGTCCTTGTTTATCAGTCAATAAAATTAAGCATGCAAATACAGCAGGCAGTGAAGAAAGCGAATGGCATGTTGGCCTTTATAACAAGAGGAGTTGAGTATAGTAGCAAAGAGATCCTCCTGCAGTTGTATAGGGCCCTATTCAGGCCACACCTGGAGTGTGCAGTTTTTGGTCCCCTAATTTGAGGAAGGACATTCTTGCTATTGACGGAGTGCAACGTTGGTTTACAAGGTTAATTCCCGGGATGGCGGGACTGTGTTTATGCTGAGAGAATGGAGCAGCTGAGTTAGTATACTCTGGAGTTTAGAAGGATAAGAGGGGATCCTATTGCAACAAATAAGATTATTAAGGGTTTGGACACGCTAGAGGCAGGAAACAAGTTCCCGGTGTTGGGGGAGTCTAGAACCAGGGGCCACAGTTTAAGAATAAGTGGTAAGCCATTTAGAACGGAGACGAGGAAACACTTTTTCTCACAGAGAGTTGTGAGTCTGTGGAATTCTCTGCCTCAGTGGGCGGTGTAGGATGGTTCTCTGGATACTTTCATGAGAGAGCTAGATAGGGCTCTAAAAGATAGCGGAGTCAGGGGATATGGGGAGAAGGCAGGAACGAGGTACTGATTGGGGATGATCAGCCATGATCACATTGAATGGTGGTGTTGGCCAAATTCCACATTACAGTTTTGCGGAATCGGAGCACATTTTTTACTTTGTTGTAAAAACAGAAAATGCTGGAAGCACTCAGCTAATCAGGCAATGTGCATGGAAAAAGAAACAGAGTTAATGTTTCAGCCCAATACCGTTTTTTTCAGACTTCTGACCTCCATGTTGCCTCCCCTCTGTGGCAGCCTCCATGAAGCTACAGTTGGGTTGTGGATCTTTGAGGGTAACACTGTCCCCAGTTGAAGCCTCTCTGTTGTGAGCTGGAAAAATGCACAGGTTCTATCTTTGCACAAATTTATGAGTATAAACATCCCTATTGTCTTTTGGATTAAATCTTGCTCACAGTCAATAGACAATAGACAATAGACAATAGGTGCAGGTGTAGGGCATTCAGCCCTTTGAGCCTGCACCGCCATTCAATGTGATCATGGCTGATCATCCCTATTCAGTACCCCATTCTTGTCTTCTCCCCATATCCCCTAACTCCAATATCTTTAAGAGTCCTATCTAGCTCTTTCTTGAAAGTATCCAGAGAACTGACCTCCACCGCCCTCTGAGGCAGAGAATTCCACAGACTCACAACACTCTGTGTGAAGAGGGTTGCACAAAAAGCTGGAGAAACTCAGCGGGTGCAGCAGCATCTAAGGAGCGAAGGAGATAGGCGATGTTTCGGGTCAAGACCCTTCTTCAGACTGGTCAGGGATCAGGGAAACCTCGTTTCCAGCATCTCCAGTTCCTTCTTTAACACACTGTGTGAAGAAGTGTTTCCTCATCTCTGTTCTAAATGGCTTACTCCTTATTCTTAAACTGTGGTCCCTGGCTCTGGATTCCCCCAATATCGAGAACATGTTTCCTGCCTCTAGCGTGACCAAACCCTTAATAATATTTTAATTGCGATTTTCGGAATTTTATTGCGTGTGGGGCGAGGAGTGGGAAGGGAATGGGGGTTGGGGAACCCATTTTAGCTCTACAGCAAAAGATAAACAATAATGTGCCATACCTAAAATAAGTGAGACCAATTTGAGAATAAGGGGAAGCAGGCAACACAAGAAAGACTTAGCAGCAAAGAGAGAAAGAGAAAAACATGGAAGATTAGATAATAAGACAGAGAAACTAGAGAGTGAGGGTTAAAATCACATAGGTGAATAAAGGACAAAGGTTTGATTCCTTGTCTAATTAAGGTTAGAGATGCCTACCACACCACTGGGCTGATGGGGCTATCACATTCTGGTTGTGCCAGGGTTGTGTGCCTTGGTTAACGCATGTCTGAAATCTATGGTGACTGTCTGTGGTCAAAGGCTATTTTGGTTTGCAGACAAGTATTAGCACAGATTTTGAATAATAGGCAGTAACAAAGAATAGTCATCAGATTGTGTGGAAGACCTTACATTTATGTTGTCTTACGTTGCACAGATCAAGAACCAATGCGCTGTAAATTGTTAAAGAAGGAACTGCAGATGCTGGAGAATCGAGGGTTACACAAAAAGCTGGAGAAACTCAGCGGGTGCAGCAGCATCTAAGGAGCGAAGGAGATAGGCGACGTTTCGGGTCGAGACCCTTCTTCAGCCTGAAGAAGGGTCTCGAAGAAGGGTCTCGACCCGAAACGTCGCCTATCTCCTTCGCTCCTTAGATGCTGCTGCACCCGCTGAGTTTCTCCAGCTTTTTGTGTAACCCGCGCTGTAAATTGTGGCTACTTGTGGTGCAAGAGTGCCACCTGTTGTATTGCCTTTATAATACATTGAAATCACACATTGGAGCAAGAAGAATTTTATTCAAACAAAATGCAAAAACATGACCTTCAGTGCAGTTGGCATACAAACCAAACATTGGAGTACATGCCACTGAATTGCACAGGAACAGGTGGGAGCTTTTCAGCCCTTCAAATTGACCCCACCATTTCCTGTGACCCAACTCCATGCTCCTGCCTTTCCACTGCATTCGTTAATATCTTTACAGTTTGCAGAAAGGATTCAGTCTCAACTTTAAAACTAATAATGACCCCTGCATCAATTGTTGTTTGGTGAAGTAAGTTCCTGTTTTACAACTTCCAGAAATTCTCCCTCTGGTGAGTATATCTGGAATAAAGAGGCACGGTCTCTGAATAAAGAGATCGTCCCTTTCAGATGAGGATGAGGAGGATCTTTTCTTCTGAGACGGTCATACATCATATAATTCTCTACCCAAGAGGTCTGTGGAGGTGGAGTCATTGAAAATACTGAAGGTGGAGTTGACAAACATAGCACAACGCAGTTTGCCTTGTACCATCATGGTGGGAGTTACCCTGAATAACTGATAATTGATTGTATATTTAATTGTTGTATTGTGTTTAATGTGACTGTAGCTGCAGCAAGTAAGAATTGCACAGTAGACAGAAGAAACTACAGATGCTGGAATCTTGAGCAAGCATAAAGCAAACTGCTGGAGAACTCATCAGGTCCGGCAGCATTGGTGGAGGCAATGGACAGGCGATATTTCGGGTCAAGTCTGAGACATCATCTGACTATTTCCCTCCATAGATGCTGCCTGCTTCAGCAATTTGTTTTTTGTTCCCGAATTTCATTGTTACGGTCCTGGTGTATATGACAATGAAACATTCTTGACTCTTGAACGTATAGGTGGACCGTTGAGAGCAAAGTGGACCATTGAGAGCGTGCAGGACCACTAAGAGTTACCCGACGGTGGACCACTGAGAACGAACAGCGGACGCAGCCGGGTGGGGCTGCTGAGTGATAGGACTGTTCGGTGAACCTTTGTGACTTTGTCGGCGCCAGAAACATGGTAACACTTGTGTTCTGCCTAAGTGAGGTCTGCTATATGATTTTATCAGGTTGTATGCAAAACAAAGCATTCACTGTACCTAGGTACATGTGTTAAGAAAGTATAATTGAATCATTGAGATTTAAACTACACAGAGCCATCATTGGGTGTAGAGACAGAATGTGATAGTGGTGCTGAAGCCATAATCTTACTGAATGACAGGGCAGACTGGTGGCCGACAAGCCTGTTGTTTCTTATTTTTAATTCTAGTAAGTATACCCCGCCCTCCCTCCAGTGACAGCGAACCCTTCCTGTGTGTGGACCAAACTGCTCCTAGGGGTCTGAGATGATCTGACCAGGCTTCTGCATGGGTGCAGGCTGTAGCTCTCTTTCATGTCCTCATTCTAAATCTCTCCTCAATAACCACTTTAAACTCACTGGGTTTAGATAAATAGACAGAGAGATAAATCCCAGTTCAGATATTGATCTTTGTTTAAATTTCCTTCCACTCTGCAACAAACTACCATCACACATACCAACAAAGGCCAAACTACCATCACACATTTACTTCAATTAAAACTGGACGCTGTGTTGCAGGCTCTTCTCCCACATCAGGCATCACAGCCAACATGTCCTCACCTGACGTTCCCAGCACAAACACATACCAGAGGGAGAGGACTGGACACTAGACACCAGGCGGGGGGTTTAAAGGGATGGTAAAACTTATGGCCCTGGTCTCAGCCAGCACAGCGCAGACTGAGAGACAAGGATTAATCCCTACAGCTTTCCCTTGACTTTTATGGAGTGCACAATCTCAATATGAACATTTATGGCATTTGTAAAACATATGTAGCATCAAACAGAAGAGATTTTGTTCAATAATCTATTTTTATCACAGTTCTGGGATTTAACAATGCACAGCAGAGGAACAGGTGGAGAAATTAAAACAACATTAAACCAAGCAGCCCTCGGCAATCTATCGTCTCTTTAAAACTAATCACCAGTATGAGCACTGCAGCCCCTGGGGAACATTCTTGAATAGCCTGGATAAGTGCAGCGCCAGCGCCACCAGGACATGCTGGCCCGTTTGATTGGCACCCATTCCTCCACTCTACAACCATCACACCATGGCTACAGTGTGAACCACACACAAAATTAATGTCAACAACATGCCAATCTAGGCATCGCCCATTTCACATGACAGGTCCTGCAATTAAAGCAGCTAATAATTAAAACAAAGCACGTTCCGTTATTGTGCTGCAGTATTGTCTCACAAGTAGATCTCCGCGTTATTATCCTTTTATCTTGGAGAATACGCTGAAAACTGTTGCTTACTTGACAGACTTCATATGCTTTTATGTACAACTGTGTTACATCATTGAGGAATTCTGCTACACATATTAACGTAAAATGTGCATGATGGCTGTGTATGTGTATCTATGATAGTATTAAAATATTAAAAGTTTCGAAGGGCGTTGAATGAGGCAATTTGGCACAATACTCCTCTGCTAATACTTTGAAGGAGCAACTTGCTTGTCCAATGTGGTCTTTCCATGCAAACAGTTTGCCTTCAAATACAGAAGTAACGCCCTTTTGACAAGTTCAGCCACCATGTAAGGCAGTGAATTCCAGACTGTGGTATTCAGGTCCTCGAGTCATACAATGTGAGCCGGTGATTAATAAACATTCCAGCTTCTATTTCATCTCTTGGTGAGACCTCAACCACAAGTTTGGTACCACCAGATATAACTACGCCACAGTCTCCTGACCAGCCTCCAAACCTGTAACTGACTCCTGAAAACCTCTGGCTTATGTGTCCTCAAAATGGAAAAGGAAAATTTGGGATGGACTTGAGAAGCCCAGAGCAAATGGCAGTAGTGACCATTTCACCATGCTTCTTGATCTCACCGTCTACATCACAGGAGCCAAACCTTCAACTGAAGATAGACACAAAAAGGGGGAGTAACTCAGCAGGACAGGCAGCATCTTTGGAGAGATGTTAATGGGTGACATTTCAGGTCAAGACCCTTCTTAACCCGAAACATGATCCATCTCTTCTGTCCCGCTGAGTTACTCGAGCATTTGGTGTCTATCTTTGGTTTAACCCAGCATCTGCAGTTCCTTCCCACATAAACTTTCAACTGACATCTATTAAAAACCCACTGACTCCCATAGCTATCTAGATAACACTAGACTACCCACTCTGTTCCCTGTAAAGACTCTATCCCCTACTCCCAATTCCTCCATCTACACTGCACTTGCGCCCAAGATGAGGTGGGCCATACCATGTCATCAGAGATGTCCTCATTCTTTAGGGAACGGGTGTTCCTCTCTTCCATTATAGACTCCCTTATTAGTGTCTCTTTGATATCAAACAGCTCCGCTCTTGCTCCCCCTCCCCCCATTCACAACAGGAACAGAGTCTCCCTTATCCTCACCTTCCACCCCATCAGCCCATACAGCACATAATCCTCTGACATTTTCGCTACCACCAATGGGATCCCACTACTAGCCACATCTTCCCATCTCCACCCTTTTCCGCTTTCTGCAGAGACAGTTCCCTCCACAACTCCCTGGTCAACTCATCCTATCCCACCCAAACTACCCCCTCCCCAGGTGCTTTCCCCGGCAACAGCTGGAGATGCAACACCTGTCCCCATACCTCCGTCCTCGACTCCGTCCAAGGATCCTGACAGTCTTTTCAGGTGAGGCAGAGGTTCACTTGCACCTCCCCCAAACTCATCTACTGTATCCGCTGTTCCAGGTGTGGACCCCTGTATATTGGCAAGACCAAGTGCAGGCTCGGCGATCATTTCACTGAACACCTCCACTCAATCTGCCTAAACCTACCTGATCTCCTGGTTGCTCAACACTTTATCTCCTCTTCTCAGTCCCACACTGACCTGTCCTGGGCCTCCTCCATTGTCTGAGTTAGGCCTAGCGCAAATTGGAGATGCAGCTCCTCACATTTCGCTTGGGCAGCTTACATCCCAGCGGTATGAACTTTGACTTCTCTAACTTCAAGTAACCCTTGCTTTCCCTCTGTCTCCATCCCCTCCCCCTTCCCAGTTCTCCGACCAGTCTTATTATCTCTGACTACATTTTATCTCTGTTTCCTGTTACATTCTCCCAACCAACAATGATCTATTTTACATTTTCCTTGATCTCCATTCCCTTTATCCTGTTATCACACCTTACACTTCCTTATCTATACACTTCCTAATCTATGTACTGCCCACTCCCCTGTCATCAGTCTAAGGAAGGGTCTCGACCCGAAACAGCACCCATTCCTTCACTCCAGAGATGCTGCCTGTCCCACTGAGTTCTCCAGCATTCTATGTCTATTCTCAATTTAAACCAGCATCTGCAGTTCCTTCCTACACACTCACCATGTTTCCTGTTGCCCACCCCATCAGGCACCTCCATCCTCATCTGTGGAAAACACATTGGCCTCATCAGTCACCTGAGTACCCACAAGACGAGGGTGGAAGCAAATCAGCCTCGATCCCTGAGGAAATGCCAATTAAAATTTAATAAAACAAGTTTCTTGAACGTTGCTGTTGTTGTACATATTGTTCCCGATGTTGGGGAGGTCCAGGACAAGGGGTCACAGCTTAAGGATAAGGGGGAAATCCTTTAGGACCGAGATGAGAAGGACTTTTTTCACACAGAGAGTGGTGGGTCTCTGGAACTCTCTGCCACAGAGGGTAATTGAGGCTAGTTCATTGGCCATATTTAAGAGGGAGTTAGATGTGGCCCTTGTGGCGAAGGGGATCAGAGGGTATGGAGAGAAGGCAGGTACGGGATACTGAGTTGGATGATCAGCCATGATCATATTGAATGGCGGTGCAGGCTCAAAGGGCCGAATGGCCTACTCCTGCACCTAATTTCTATGTTTCTATGTTTCTATATTCAGAGAAGTGCAGATAATTCTTTCAAACCTATGACTTGTGCATAGTAGGAAGTGGAAGAGCTCTGGAAGAGTTGGTAGTAAGTCAATCACTACACTAGGCACAGACTCTGACTTCCTCGTATCTTCATGGCAGATCAAGAATCTTCATTAACTTTTCAGATTTCATAGTTTCCCTTTATTTGATTTACAAACTGCTTTGCCTATTGCACTTCAGAAACATTTTGGAATCTTATTCTACATTAAAGACACTATATAAATACAATATGGGCAGCACAGTGTCACAGCTGGTGGAGACACCAACTCACAGAATCAAAAACCTGGAAATGATCCTGACCCCGGATTCTGTCTGTGGAGTTTGCATGTTCTCCCTGTGACCGCGTGGGTGTCCACCGAGTGCTCCAGTCTCCTCCCACATCCCAAAGATGTGCAGATTGGTAGGTTAAATGGTCCCTGTAAACTGCTGCTAGTGTGTAGGGAGTGGATGGGAAAATGGGATGATATCAAACTAGTGTGAACGGGTGATCAACTGTCAGCATGGGCTCAGTGGGCCATAGGCCCTGTTTCCATGTTGTAGCTTTAAACTAAACTAAACTCAATTGATGCACTGTGTAGGGAGGAACTGCAGATGCTGGTTTAAACCTGTAGATCAGAGAGTATTGCTGATTTGATCCGTGTCTGGTTTTGCTGCTGATGACCTGATCCAAAATCCATGTCAGGTTTTCCACACCACCGCCACACCGCCTTGTGGCATGAGGGCAGCCATGATGTTTTTTAGTTTTAACTTATGATTCGGAGCCTACAGTACTCATCTTGAGGGTCTTTGTATCTATACAAATTAAAGTACTTGTTATGATATATAATAACTGTGTATCATAAGTACTTTGCACATGGTGTCAGAAGTGGGATCACGTGGAATGTTGCAGGGATTGAGAAGACCCAAAAACACGTCAGACCTGGCCCTGCTGGACTTCTCTATGAGCTCCTTTGCACTGCAGACAGTTCGCTCAGCCAGCCCGTTCGACTGGGGGTATGCCGGACTGCTGGTCATGTGCCTAAAATCCCATTCCTTTGCAAAACCCTTGAAATGCTGACTTGTGAATTGACCACCATTGTCAGACATGAGGGTTTGAAGTACACCATGGACCAAAAAATGCCTCCCATGTTTCTTGACGACTGTCACAGCGGAAGCTGTGGGGAGCTGATCGATCTCAAACCACCTGGAGTAATAGTCAACCAGGACCAAGTATTGGTTGCCATGCCAGTCGAAAATGTCAATAGCCACCATAGACCACGGCAAGTCAGGAACCGGGAGCTGCAAAAGGCACTCTTTCTGTTGACGTGGAGCCATGCTGTTGCACACAGCGCAGGTTGCACTCTCTGGCATATATAATCTGACATGGCAGGCCAGCAAAACATGTCCTTGCTCGTTGCACCGTAGATTCAGAACCAGGATGACCTCCGTGTATGGTGTCAAAGTACTTCTGTTGGAGTGAAGCCAGGATTACTGCCTTATGGCGCTTTTTGATAACCCCACCTTCAATGGCCAGTTCGTCTCGGACAGAAAAGTAAGGCCAAACAGCAAGCGGAAGCGAATGCTGTTTGCCAGGCCATCCATGATTGATGACCGACGTGAGAATCTGCAGGGTGGCATCTTCGCCGTAGGAACCACCAAAGTATCCAGATGTGAAGGATGAGCGAAACCAATTGCCATGACGTCAAATGTGTCTATTTCTGATGTGTGCTGGGCGCTCAACCTGCTGGGAGCACGGGCTGTGTCAGCCAGATACGTGTGCTTAACCTGCTTGTAAGTGAGAGATATCATACTTCTGGAGCTGCAACATCATTGTTTGCAGTCGCGCCGGAGCAGCATGTATAGGCTTGTTTAAAATGGTAACCAAAGGTCGGTGGTCAGTCTCTATGGTAAGAACCTTGCCAAAAATATAATCGTTGAATTTGACACATGCAAAGACCACTGCCAGTAATTCCATCTCGATCTGAACATACCTCGTCTCTGTATCCATAACACATCATCTGGGTCATCTGCATAATCATACTGAACCTGCCTCAATGGCACCAGCTCTTTTACTGGCAGAAAATGTCATTGGTTTCGTCTGTATAGACCTATGCCAGATTGAATCAAATAAGACCTTGTTTCCGGACACATCTCCTTGACCGTGCCCATACGGTCATATGCCTTCTGGTTTTGGAGACGGAACACCTGGCCCCCCGACAATGGTTGGGGAGGACAACTAGAACGGTCGTAGTACGTCTTCTGTGTCAGGTTTTTATGCTGCAGACGTGTCAAAACCACCTCGGGCTCGCAGACTTGTGGCAGGAGCAGCTGCTTCGAGACTGGAAGAGTAGCCCTGGTCTGTCTGGACATGAGTCGCTGAGCCGGCGAACCAAATGTGAAGGTACTCGAGCGTGCCAGGGAAGTGAACTTAAAACTGAATCCCCACAAATGTTGGTTCCGTGTTAACCAGGTGAGCTACGTGGGGCATATTTTCACGGCTGATGTTCTCAAGGCGGATCCTGCTAAGACTGTGGCTGTTAGCAAAATGTCCACACCCACTGATGTTGCATAGATTTCTGGGCATGGTTAATTACCTCGGAAAATTTGTTCCCAACTTCGCTGAGATCTCGGCTCCCTGGAGGCAACTTACTCACAAGGACACTGCCTGGACATGGCACGAACAGCAACAACATGCTTCGACATTCTAAAACATCAGATGTCATGCCCACCTACTCTGGCTTATTACAATGTCAATAAACCTGTTACTTTGACCTGTGATGCATCCCAGTGTGGCCTCGGTGCAGCATGCCCGCAGGATGAGCAACCTGTTGCTTATTCCTCCAGGACAATGACAGACACGGATCAAATCAGCAATACTGTTTGATCTACAAAACCGAAGATAGACACAAAAAGCTGGAGTAACTCAGTGGGTCAGGCAGCATCTCTGAAGAAAAGGAATAGGTGGCGTTTCGGAATCAGACCCTTCTTCAGTAAAAAGGAAAACAAGAGATATAAACGGATATAGAACAAATTTATGAAAGGTATGCAAAAAGCAATGATGCCCATAATGGTCCATTGATACACCCACTGGTGATCAATTGATCCATTGCTTCTGCAGAAGCTGCATGACTGCTGAATTCCTCCAGCATTTTGTGTTTTGCTAAATTGGTCCTGTGTAAGTTGACAGTAAATTTCATATTTAGTTCCTTATGAAACAGGAGGAGGACATTTGGCCCATTGAGTTTTCTGCTGGCTCACAAAACAATCTCATCCATTTCACCTCTTCTCACTTAAAGCTTGGCAACCAATTCTGAGCAGAAGCCAGAACTGGAAGATGGCACCATCTAGTGGTCAGAGCCTGCAAACACAAAACGTGCAGAAACAGTCAAACTGAAAAAGGTATATTGACTCAAATGGTCTAATGACACAGATCATCCCTAATGTGTACATACACTGAAAAAAATTATTCAACCTATTAAAACAGACTGTGATAATGTGAGCAGTTGAAACAGTCCACATTTTTGGTATAGTGGATTCCATTTATTTGTTTTACTATAAACCCAATCTTAAGCAAATCTTGATTAGTTTGTGGTTATCTGCACAGTACAATGTTGTCAATCTTGATCCATTGCTCCAATTTCTACATAAATTGAGGTTTTTGCTTTTTCATTCCTTTCACAGAAACGCACTTTAGCATTTAGTGTCCTTAATTGCCCTTGAGGTGGCCTTGAAAAGGCCCATAAGAAGGTGGTGCGAGCCATCTAGTGGACGTTTCGCCCCTCAGGGCCATCGGTGAGGTTTTTGCCAGGGCTTAGACCCAACAATGATGAAGAAATATTGATATATATTCCCGAGTCAAATGTACACACTGCTCAGAAAGGAATCTTGTTGATATAATGTCCAAAAGATCCTGAAGCCTTTGTCCATCTTACCATAGAGGTTGTGGGTTTGGCAGTTCTAACAAGGGATCCTGAGTGAGATTTGCAGATGTTTTACACTAACATCATGGCGTATAGATGAATGAAATTAATGTTCAGGGCAGGCTCGTCTGTGCGAGATGGTGTTGAACTCCGAGAGGTTTTGGAGCTGCTCCCATCCAGGAAAATGGAGAGTATTCCGATGCGCTCCTGACGTGTCTTGCAGATGGAGAAAAGATTTGGGGGCGGCGAAAAGTCAGAAGTAGAGTTAGTTGCCACAAGAAACCCAGCCTCTGGCCTGCTCTTACGGCTGCAGATTGTATGTGGCCGGATCAGTTACGTTTGTAGTTAATTAATATCCCCTTCTTCTAATTGATATCGCCTGCATGCACCACCAGATATTGATGGTGAGGGAAATGCAATGGTACATGGTTAGACTTTCCCATCAGGCACAGTAAATAGCTCGCCCTTGTGTGGTGCTAATGCAATCGCATTACATGCAGGCACGGACCGCTGCATTTGTTGATGATTTACAAATTAACTTCAACATTATTCATCAATGATTCGCATTCTTATTGGGAGTGGGGGAAGGCCATTGATGGCCAGTTGCAGCACACTGCCCTGAGGAGCTCCTGCAGCAATAACTAGATTCTTCTCGGGTCGCTGGACCATGATTAATGCAGTGATGCCAGAATCAGTGCTCGGGCCCCAGCTACTGACAACCTATTTCAATAATTCTGATGGTGATACAAACTATGTGGTGTTATGAGTAGGGAAGAGGATGGATGAAGCTTTGAACAGATCTGGACAAGTGGAGTGAGGTACAGGAACGTGGCAGATCTAATATAATGTGTAAAAAATATCCACCACCCTTAAGGCATAAAACCAGGATGCACATTTTTTTTTAAAGGGCAAGAGATTGTGTAATACTGATGATCAAAGCGACCTAGGTTTATGTGTGTGAAAGTTAATGGAAGTTACTGAAAGTCTACACGCAGGTGAAATAAGCCAGCAGAAATGCAAATGGTATGTTAGCCTTTGTTACCAGAGAATGTGAATGCAGGAGCAAACAAGTGTCATTGATCATGACCTTGGTGAAACCACAGCTGGAGTATTGTACACAGTTTGGGATTATTTGTTTAAATATGATATACTTGCCATTGAAGATGCAGATGAACAGCTGCTATGTCAAAGGGCAGTCAGCAGTCCACCACATTACTGCAGTTCTGCAGTCACAAAAGGGGTTAGGGTGGTAGATAGTAAACCTTTTACAATCTGCTGGTTAGTTCATCATTATAACATCATTTTAAATTCCAGATCATTAACAACATCTAAATTTCATGGGTTACACAAAAAGCTGGAGAAACTCAGCGGGTGCAGCAGCATCTAAGGAGTGAAGGAGATAGGCGACGTTTCGGGTCGAGACCCTTCTTCAGACTGAAGAAGGGTCTCGACCCGAAACGTCACCTATCTCCTTCACTCCTTAGATGCTGCTGCACCCGCTGAGTTTCTCCAGCTTTTTGTGTAACCCTCGATTCTCCAGCATCTGCAGTTCCTTCTTTAACATCTAAATTTCATGGCTATCCTGGTGAGATTTGAGCTCACATCTTTCGGTTGATATTCCTAGCCTCTTACTCTAACTGCTGCTGATCTTTTTTGATTATATCTTCAATTAAACTAAAATTCCTGCATCAACACCAGGATCCAAGTGGAACCTCCCAGATTCTAGAGATGTTTCTAAGTGTTATTTGGTCCTGCCACATGCTGGTCCAATCTAATCTAAGCCAATCAGACGTGCCTGAAACTTCCATACGGTTATAGAATCATACACCGTGGAAACAGGCTCTTCGGCCCAACTTGTCCATGCAACCAACATCCCATCTACACTAGGCCCACCTATGTGCGCTTGATACCTAACCCCTTAAACCTATCCTTTCCATGTACCTGTCCATATGTCTCTTAAATGTTGTGATAGTACCTGCCTCAACTACCTACTCCGGCAGCACGAACCGTGTTCCCACCACCCTTAGCATAAAATAATTCTCTCTCAGGTTCCTATTAAATCTTTCCCTCCTCACCTTAAACATATGTCCTCTGGTGCTTGATTCTGGGTAAAGGACTGTACATTTACCCGGTCTATTCTATGATTTTGAACACCTCTATAAGATCATCTCTCATATTCTTGCACTCCAATGAATAATGTCCCAACCTGCTTAACATCTCCCTATAGCTCAGGCCATTGAGTGCTGGCAACATCCTCGTAAATCTTATCTGCACCTTTTCCAGTTTGACATTTCTCCTATAACATGGTGACCAGAGCTGAACACAATACTCTAAATGTGGCCTCACCAATGTCTAATGCCCCTGTCCCACTTAGGAAAGCTGAACGGACACCCCTGGAGACTTTGCGCCCCACCCAAGGTTTCCGTGCGGTTCCCGGAGGTTCCCAGAGGTTTTTGTCAGTCTCCCTAATGGTCGAAAGTGGTTTCCGCTTCTTCTATGTTCCAGCGATTATTTCAAAAAATTCAAAACCGTCCGTGACTAAAAATAGGTTGCCGTTTTAAAAATCGGTAATTTTTTAGTCGAAGCCGGTTGCGATGCTAGTTGAAGGTGGTTGCCGGAGGTTGCAGGTACTGGAAGGTAAGACCTTTTTTTCACCCAGTTTATTCCACCAAGGAGGTCTTACCTTCCACCAGGGAGGTCTTACCTTCCACTGAAGAGCTTTCTTGATAAGTGCAACCTCCCATCCCTGAGTGAAACAGAACGTGAGGAACTAGGTGCAGAGATAACAATAAAGGACAATAAAAATTGAAAAACCCCTGGCCCAGACGGGCTCAAAAATGAATTTTATTAAAAATTCAACTACATAATTTCCCCATGGCTACAAAAGCCTATACACTCAAGCATTCAAAGAGCAGACTTTACCACAGGCTCTAGCGGAATCAATTATTACGCTAATCCCCCAAAAAGATAAAAACCTTGAAGAGTCGGGATCCTATAGAGCAATTGCCCTCTTAAATACTGACCAGAAAAGCCGAGCCAAGACTTTGGCTCGTAGACTCAGCCTAGTCATTGGCAAACTAGTCCACCTAGATCAAACCGGGTTCATACCTAAACAGACACTCATTTTATAATTTGAGACGCCTGTTTAATGTAATTTATTCGTGGAGAATACCAAACAAAGACCTAACAATTATCTCACTGGACTTCTGGTAGGCTGGAAAGACTAAAGGCTTTCGACCAAGTGGAATGGCCTTATCTTTTCACAGTGTTGGAAAAATACCAATTGGGCAAAAACTTCACTTCATGGGTGCAGCTTCTATATACTAATCCGACAGCCAGAATACTAACAAATCAAATCCTCGCACCTAAATTTCACTTATTCAAGGGCAATAGACAAGGATGTGCTCTCTCCCCAATGCTATTTGCATTAGCCATAGAACCTCTTGCCGAGAGTATTGGGGCCCACCCAGGCATATATGGATACAATACTAAACATACCATTAACAAAATTTCCCTATATGCAGACTATGTACTTCTATACGTTACCAACCCCCAAATCAGTATTCCAAATTTATTAACTACTATAGAACAATTCGGTTCCCTTTCTGGCTACAGAATCAATTGGAACAAAAGTGAAATTATGCCAATAAAAGAACAAGACGGCACCCAGCTCCAACAGTTCCCCTTTAGAATCGTTACCAAAAAATTCAGATACCTCGGAGTTTACGTTACCAGACAATATTGCCTTCTGTTCAGGACAAATTTCCTTCCATTAATTACTCATCTCCATACGTATATTCAATTTTGGAAAACAGTGTCTATTTCACTTCTCGGTAGACTAAATGCTATGAAGATGATCTTTCTCCTGCAACATTCTTGTTTTGTCGTGTCTTTTAGACTTGCAGCTCTGTTGAGGTGAGCCAGGCCAACGTGTCATCATATAGGTCAATCAGACCTCGTTCACCATTCGGTGGCCGGTGTTTCGGGCAACTGGTGACTATGTGCTCTTCTGTCTGTGTTGGGTCCACACACTCGCAGGAGGCGCTCGCTGTCCAAGAGGCCCCACCTCTTCATCGCTACTCCATAGCGTCCGATGCCATTCCTCAAGCAGTTGAGGGTAGTCCACTGCTTTCGGGGCATGTCCTGGCCAGGGACGTCCATGGGGTCATTGATGTACCAGTGTAGCCTAGATGGTTCCGCTGACTTCCACTGGTCTCTCCATCTCGTCTTGACCCAGGCGGCCTTAGAAGCGTCAGCCGGTGTTGTGCAGAGCAGCTCTTGGGCTTACGTGGCAAAGGGGTGCCGTGACTTGAGGCGCACTCATCACTGTGTCTCTGTGACAATCTGATGGAAGAGGTGGGATTTACTGGTCTGTGACTTTTGAGAAAGGGCCAGCGTGGCTGCTTCTCGTCTGATGTTGGCTGGGGCGATGCCAGCGAGGATGGGCAGTTGGTTTACTGGGGTGGCTCGTAGGCATCCGGAGACAGTCCGCAGGGCGCTGTTGAGGGCAGCATCCAGCTTCTTGGCGTGATGGCTACGGCACCAGACTGGGTCTCAGTACTCCGCGGCTGAGAACACCAGGGCCACTGTGGACATGCGCAGTGTCTTCCTCACGGCTCCCCATGTGGTGCCGGCTAGGCGGTGAATCAGTGCTGCACGGGCGCTTGTCTTTGCCTTGGCACCTTCCAGGTGTTGTTTGAATGACAACGTTCTATCGAGCTTCACACCGAGGTACGTGGGGACGGGCTGGGACCGTAACCGGGCGTTATCCACCATGACGTTCATCTCACGGCTCGCTTCCCTGTTGTTGAGGTGGAACATTGAAGATGTTGTCTTACCCATGCTGAGCTTGAGGCACCAGTTTCTCAGGTATGAATACAGATGTTCATGTCTTCAAAGAGGCCCTCTTCTGCTGCTTCCCAGGATGGCCAGGTCATCAGCATAGCCATACTTCTTTGACTGGGTTGGAGGCAGGTCATGGATGTAGATGTTGAACAGCATTGGTGCCAGCACTGAGCCCTGTGGGACGCCGTTCTCAAGTTTCCTCACCCTGCTGCATTGCCCGTTGCTGGTGTGTGGCCTGAAGCTGCGGTTGCTCAGCATCTCCATGATGAAGCTCACCATGTGCTTGTCTGGGATGGTTTCCAGAAGCTTCATGTGTAGTCCACGCAGCCAGACAGTGTCATATGCAGCTGTGTGGTCCAAGAAGACAGCGCCTGCCTTCTCCCCCGCCTGGAAGCTGTCCTCTATGTCTTGGCACAGGAGGGTCAGCTGGTCCACCGTTGACCTACCGCTTCAGAAGCCAGCCTGTTCTTTAGGCAGCTGTGGGTCGATCACTGGATTGAGACGTGTGTGGAGGAGACGTTCCAGGAACTTGTATGGAACACACAGCAGTGAGATGGGTCGGTGTCCCTTGGGGTCATCGCTAGGCTTGTTTGGCTTTGGCAGAGCGATCACCTTGGCACGGCGCCAGATCTTTGGCTGCTTCAGGCAACGGAAACACGTGGAGAGGAAGGAGCACAGCCAGTCATTTGCCTTCTTGCCTTGGTGTTTATGTATGCCGTCGGTCCCTGGTGCCTTACCGGTTTTCAGCCGTCGGAGGGCCTGCTCAATTTCTTGTGTTGTGAAATCGTGCGATAGGTTGGAGACGCAGCTCGGGGCCCTGTGCAGCTCATGGACTCTCGTCGATGTTGTTCTGGTGAAGTCCTTGTCTGCGTTGGGGAAGCGGCTGTTGCTCAGCAGTAGCGACGCGATGGAATTTGCAGCGATGGGACACTGTGCTGGGGTTGTTGACCTGCCCATCAGCTTATTCATGGTCTGACACACCTGACGGTTGGAGTGTGTGAAATCAATTGATTCCACTGTCTCCGTCCATCTTTGCCTGTGTTTCACGTTTAGTCGGCAGATTAGGTCATTTGCTGCTTTGTCCCTGTCTTCGCTGGTTTGTGACTCTGTGTGGGCGCGAAGTAGGTCTTCACATTCGTCATCCCAACAGGGAACATAGGCTTTACGTACACCGCGGGGGATGTTCTTCTTGGCGGCGGCCAGCAGCATCTTGCAGTGTGAGTCGTAGGCGTTGTTCAGGTTGGTGGGGCGTGGATATGGGAGGCCAGCGGCTGCATTATTCACTTGTTGTGTGAAGCCGACCCAGTTTGCTTTCCGGAGGTTCCACCTCTTGATGTCTTTCCCTTCCATGGGCTGGACCAGAGATGGTTATGAGCGATGGTCGATGGTGTGACTGGGGAAACCTGTCCTGGATGTGTCTTATTGGGAGCGGTTCGTTGTCGCGATATTTTGCGAAGGCCAGGTCCGGGTTGGTGGTGCTGTTCCAGCGTGCAGAGTAGAAAGTGCATGGCTCCTTTGGGTCGTATAGGAGGATTGTACCGGCGGTCGAGGCCCATTCTGCCAGGAATTCGTCGTCAGCGTTGGAGCTGCTGTATGCCCAGTCTGTATGATGGCTGTTGAAGTCACCAGCATATACGGCAGGGGCTGGGACATCTGGCAGAGATGTTGGGACCAACCTGCTCAGAGGCGGCTTGTAAATGTTGACGATGGTAGTGTCTTGCGCTCTGGTTGTGATCCATTCTACCTCTGCATCCTCTGCGGACTGTGCTATGGCTGACCAGATCATGTCGTTACGAAAAATAATTTTAAAAATACGCAACCTTTATAACTATTCCAGTCAATACCGATATATCTTCCCAAAATGTTTTTCAAAAAAATTGATTCCATTGTCACTAATATCATCTGGGATTATAAAAGGCATAGAATACACAAAATACATCTTTGGAAATCTAAAGAGAATGGAGGACTAGCCTTACCAAGCTTCCTCTTTTACTATTGGGCAACCAATATTAAAACTATAATCTTCTGGCTGGATGATTCATGCCATCAGGCAAACTGGCTAAAAATGGAAAGAGAAGATTGCTTGCCTTCCTGCATAGGCTCGATTGTTCTGTCTCCAATATCCCTGAAGAAGTCAACGTGTGGGCATAATCCGACAATACATAGTACTATTAGCATTTAGAAATAGCTGAAGTCCAGTCATAAATTGAGAGACATGTCTCTCCTCCTTCCCATTGCAAATAATCCCTCTTTTAAACCCTCTACATGGTGTTTTTGTTCAATGGAAGAAACAGGGAATCAAGACAGTGGGAGACCTTTATCAGAAGGGGGCTCTCTCCTCCTTTCAAGAATTGCAGGAGAAATACGATCTCAACAACAATAACTTTTTTAGATACCTCTAAGTTAGGGACTACGTGAGAACATATAGACAAGACTGCTCCTCTGCAGGTCCAGACAAACTCGATGAATGTTTGAATAGACATGCAGATACAGAGAAGTTGATATCCCGCATTTACAATGCCCTCCAGAACATCGACACTCCACCATCTGAGATTTACAGGTCTTCATGGGAAGATGAGATGGGTCAACACATCTCCAAGGATTTATGGGACAAAAGCCGACAATACATACATTATTGCTCTCTCAATGCCAGACACTGCTTGATGCAGTTTAAAGTGCTGCACAGGCTATATTATTCAGACCAAATTGAACAAGATTTGCCCCACTGTTTCCCCTTTTTGTGATAAATGTCAATCTCAAGAAGCCACAGTTTAGTACTGTGTAAAAAATAGAACGTTTTGGACGGACATATTCAGCGTAACCTCTAAAACACTGAAAACTCCACTAGAGCCAGACCCAAAATTGATAATACTGGAAATATCAGGCATGTAGCAACCTTGCTGTCTCTCAAAGACGCTTTCTTGATTACAGTCTAATATCAGCAAAAAAACATATACTGACATTTTGGAAAAAGACAACAGTCTCCTCAGTGAAGACGTGGATGTCGGAAATGGCAGATACACTACATCTAGAAAGAATTAGGTTTATCTTGATTGACATACAGGAACAATTTTAAAAAATATGGTCTCCTTTTATTGAATTTCTTGAGCAATACAATGGTTGAACACAAACTCAAAATTGATTGTAGGGCTGGGTGAGCGGGCGCATGGGTTGATGGACATATCTCCTCCTCTTTCTCCTTTTCATTTTTCTCTTTCTTTACTCTTCTCTTTCTTCTCCTTTCAATTTCATATTCTGTTTGTAAAATGTTAAAATTGAAGCTGTGCTGGAGTTTTAGAATTGTCGTCACTATTTTTTTGCACAATTGCTTCCAATAAAAATATATATTTTAAAAACATTCTGATACCTCTGTTTTTTCACTCCATTCCCATGCTTCAGTTTCAAATACACAAGGTCAAACAAAAACAGCAGTAATTAAACAGGGCAGAATTTTGCGATATTTCACAAAGAAAACAGAAGGGACGATGTTTTATTTGGGTTTGCATGCAGTCCTTTTGGACAAACTTTGAGAATGAATATTGACCGAACAGTCTGCTCCCTGGGCTTCCGAAAGTCGTCTTAGTGTTTGGTCACCTGCACGGACATGTTTTAAAAACATTATATTAAATTAAGTGATATTCTACCTCAGTGTCAGGTATCCTCTTGGCCATTGCTCGCTCTTCCTGTGTGTGCTGATAGACTATTCACTCATGTTGGAAAGAGCGTAAAAGGTGTGCCAGAGACTGGATAATAATTTGAAAAGATGATAAAAATAAGAAATCCTGTAGTGACTGAAAACCTGAAATAAAAACAGAACATGCTCATCAAGTGGTATCTGTGTTGTATGAGTTAATGTTTAATCAAAGACTCTTCAAAGGGTGTAAGGTTAATGGCAGAAGAGAGAGGTGCCAACAATCGGGAAAGACTGAAAAAGGTGGCTTTTCACTGGAACAGAAAGACCCTTGAAGCTAATCGGAGTTTGAAAAGGTTTCCCCGAACTAGGAACAATAAATATGTTCACTAATATATCAAAAGGGAATTCAGGAGAAATGTCTGTGAATCATAGCTGGAATATAAAACTCTACCACAAAATATTTGAGATGAATGCCGTAGATGTCTTAAGGGCACAGCCACATCAACAATAGTGAGACAATAGCTTATCCTGAAAGCAGTCAAAAGAGGAAGTGAGATGAAACGTGTGATCACATGCACTGGCCTAGACCATTTGGGAAAATAGTGGCCTGATTCTGGGCTGCAAAGCTCTTATAGTTGGGCATTACCTGAGTGCTGAACTGTACAGAAGTCCATTAGCATTTACAGTGAGTAGTAACAAGGAACCTGAAGACAGTTCATATTCCTTGTCCATTCTGCTCAGCTGCTCATGTGTCTCAGTCTAAAGTCTTGTTATTAAATCTCTTTAGGACATAATTCTATTCAATATAATGCTTGGCTATCTTTCTGAATTTTCTGTTGGTGAATTGAATGCCAAGGACACATGAATTTGGTGGTGGCTATGTACCCTGAGCTTGCTCTGCACTCAGTGAAACTACATGTTATTATGTGGCAATGCTAAGCTTACACTTGAGGAACCACACACCGTCACCGACAGCCTTGAACCAAAGTATCCTGACACATTGTTTATTATAGCCGGGAACTTCAATCAGACCAATCTGAAGAGTGAGCGCATCTCCTGCTCAACCAGAGACCCAAATACTCTTGACCAGTGCTACAAAAAAATGCACACTCCATTCCCAGATCACATTCAGGTAAATCTAATCACTGGGCTGTGCTTCTGCTCCCTGGTTTCAAATAGAAAGTGAAATGGAAGGATCCAGTACAGAAAGTCGTGCAGTGCTGGTCCAACAAATCAGATGAGATCTTTTATGACTGCTTTGAGTCAGCGGACTGGTCCATATTCAAGGAATCTGCTACTAACCTAGTTAAATATACCACTGGTATCACAGACTTCATCAGCAGGTGTTGAGGACTTTGTACCAAAGACAACAAATATGTATTCCCCAACCAGAAATCTGGATGAACAGAGGCCCACTCCCAGGTGAAATCCAAGTCTGCAGCACATGATCCCAAATGCTACAAGCAATCTATCAATGACCTTTGTAGAGCCATTAAGAATGCCAACAGGGAATTTTGGACCAAGCTGGAGTCCAGAAGCAATAACACGGGTACCTGTAGGTTATGGCAAGGCTTGTACACTATAACAGGTGACATATCGAAGGTGGGCAGTATCTCTGACAACAATGGGTCTCTCCCTGATTAATTAAACGCATTCTACACCCGCTTCGAACAGAATGTCAGTGGAAGAATGCTGCCGCCCAGCCAGTCTCAGATGCGCCTGTACCAATGGTTGCTAGGGCAAATGCAAGGTCGGTCTTCCTGAGAGTGAATCTGTGGAAAGTAATGCCCCTGTTCCACTTAGGAAACCTGAACGGAAACCTCTGGAGACTTTGCGCCCCACCCAAGGTTTCCGTGTGGTTCCCGGAGGTTACCGGAGGTTTTTGTCCTCCGGCAACCACCTTAAAAAAAATTACCGATTTTAAAAACGGAAACCACTTTCGACCATTAGGGAGACTGACAAAAACCTCCGGGCGTTTCCATTCAGTGTGTGTGAGTGATTGTCTGTGTGTCTGTCTATATGTGTGAGTCTGTGTTTGTGTGTGTGTCATTGTGCGGATCTATGTGTCTGTGTGTGTTTCAGTATGTGGGAGTCCACGTGTGTGTGTGTGTGTGTGTGTCAGTGTGTGTGTGTGTGTGTGTGTGTGTGTGTGTGTGTGTATGTCACTGTATGTGTGTCGGTGTGTGTGTATCAGTGTGTTTGTGTTAGTGTGTGTGCATCAGTGTGTGTGTCAGTGTGCGTGTGTCTGTCAGTGTGTGTCAGTGTGCTTGTGTGTCAGTGTGTGTATGTCACTGTGTGTGCATGCCAGTGTGTGTGTGTCAATGTGTGTACCAGTGAGTGTGTGTTAGTGCGTGTGTGTCAGTGTGCATGTGCGTCTATCAGTGTGTGTATGTCAGTGTGTGTGCCAGTGTGTGTGTGTTGGTGTGTGTATGTCACTGTGTGTGCGTGTCAGTATGTGTATGTCACTCTGTGTGTGTATGTGTGTGTGTGTGTGTGTCTGTGACAATATTTTATCCTGCAGCCCGCAAAAATGTGTCAAATATATAATGTGGTCCTCATGCAGAAAAGTTAGGAGGCTCCTGTCATAGGAAATGAATGTCCCTATTTGAACACGCTGCTGCTGCTGCTGCCACATGGTAGGAACATGAATTGACATGAAACATTGCTTGCACTGTCAGCATGAGAAACATGAATGTGTATGTCAAATGTTTCTGTGGTTGTGTGTCTTGTTGCTCTTTTGGTATGACTGTATAGTAAACCAATTCCCCATATGTTGCAAAACATACTTGGTTAATGAATTACGATTATGATTGTAGTGGCAGTTTTTACAACTTCTCTAATTCACCCTCCAATAGCCACTAATATGTCGGAGATGCTTAGAAAAGTCGTCTCACGCACTCCACACATTTAAAACAGCAAAGATGAATCTACCAGAAGTAGTCTCTTGATTAATAGCTTCTTTATTGTAGTAATACAAAACATTAAATAACTCATAACTTTCCTTTCTTAATCGTCGTTCCATTCACGTCATATCAATCATAAAAACTTCTTGTAAAAGTATATCGTCTGACAACATATATATGTCCCAATTATGCTCGTGGTCATGGTAGAAAACTGTTTCATCCCGTGCTTGTATTATTTTTTATTTTTATTATTTTTATTTTTTAATTTTTTTTACTGTGTTTTATATATTTTTTAATTTTTAATTTTTTTTTGTTATATATAATCATAATCAATATTATTTAATCACACTCCTCTTTGATTAAACACCTATTCTTTTACTTCTTTACTTTCTTTACTCTCTTAAAAAAAAGAAGCATATATATCATTCTGTAATACTTGCATAACTTTTGAAACAAGTTAAATGTGTATTTGAAAAACCGTTATATCATTGGCAATATGTATGGCTTCTAATAAAAATATTAACCAAAAAAAATCAAACTGCGCCAGTATCCTCGAGCCAAAAACACGCCCCAGACTACTTATAAAATCCCACCCACATTAATACAGGCAGATAATAACTAAAGGTAACTAGACATGACTATAATAAATTACTTAAGTTTAATGGCTCCAACATACCGGCCCCTAATTGTTCTGAATAATAAACATTAATAGAGGAGCTATAAAAGCTTAACATATATCAAAAAACAAAGGTAGAGCTAATTGGACTTGATGTCTCAATCCCTGTAATAAGTCGGCACTCTTCCTATTTGCAGTGGGATTGGAGTGGTGAAAGTTAGGGTAGATATGTCATCGGGGACATCAGGTGGGCACCCTCCTTCTTTGACATTTCATTGATAAGCCCACAACATCTCCAGAGGGCTCAACGGTGATACCTGGCATCCCAGTTACACCCCCCTCAATTCCATACCCCCCTGTCTTCATCTTGCAGCCCAATTGGTGTCTCTCCTTTTGATCCAAATCCAATTGTTGCTTTTTTCTGCAGAATTTGATAATGATTTGATTGCTTGTTGGAGGGAGCGACCCCTCACCCCCATATTCTTTAATAGCCTGGTCATAGATGTAACAACAAATCCCCTGCATCCCACTTCGACAGGGAAAATCTTGGTATTCCAGCCATTCTGGGAAGCTTCAGTTGCCAGTTCTTGGTCTTTTTCCTCTCATAAGCTTCTTCAACACCGTCTTCCCATGGAACTGTCAATTCCACAACTTATGCCAACTTGGCTGTTGTGGACCACAGGACAATGTCTGGCCGTAGTGTTGTAGCCACAATGTCTGGGGGAAACACAAGCCTTTTTTCTAAGTCCACTTCCATTTTCCAATCCCGAGCAGGCTGCAGAATGCTTGCATCCATTGATGTTATCTGGTGTTCTGGAGTTTGGCCTGCTGGTACAAATGTTGTGAAGTGGACATTTCCTGCTGATGTTGGTGGGGAAGCATTTGTGATCGTTCGCCTCTGTTCAAGGATTGATGCCAGCTGTCTGAGAACTTGGTTATGCCGCCAAGTGTAACGCCCTTGGCCGAGGCTCATAGTGCATCCTGTTAAAATGTGCCTTAGTGATGCAGGTACTTGGCAAAGGGAGCAAGCGGGGTCTTCTCTGAACCACAGTTTCAGGTTCTGGGATGATGGCAAAACATCATAAGTGGCTCTGATTACAAAACTTCCATTTGCCAGATGTCACGCTAGCTGAGTTTCCTCTTTTCCAGGCTCTCCCAGTTAGTCCATTGGCCCTACTTGGCCATTGAGACGGCCTTGGCATGTCGCTCTGCCTCCTCTCGTCTTCTCACCTCCTCCACCACGAGCCGTCTCTTCTGCACTGATGTTGCCTTGTGCCATTTAGGAGCTTTTGGGACGAGCCCAAGCCCGGCTCTCCTGTCAACCACATCCCGGAAATGAAGAGCAGATTTAGCACTCTGAACGGCTTCTGATGGTGTCCACTTCCTTCCCGTTGCCACACTGGGGGCTGCTGTTCGAATAACAGTATCTTCAGATTCAGTGAGGGTCATGTCCAACCTTGCTTTAATGCATTTGAAGTCTTCCACAAGTCCTGCAATAGGCAATTCCAATTAGCCACTGCCTTACAGTCCGACAGCACTTAAGCATCGTGGAAGTCCAAGCCACTGTCTCACATGTGTGCTGATCATTCTTTCCAGCTTTTCCACTTTGTTGATGGGAATTTCATACATAGTTAAAGGCCACATGATTCTTGGTAGTATGCCAAATTGGAAGCACCACAGCTTGAGTTTTCCTGGTAGCAAGGTCTTGTTGATGCGAGCTATGTGCATGATGGTATCTTTTTTCAGTTGCTCAAACTGCTCGGTGTTCTTGAGCTTTGCATCATACCATCGGCCCAGACTCTTCACATTTCTGAAACAGTAGGAACAGATATTCCGTCAATATGAAATCTTTGATCCTTGACTTGACCAAATAACAATTGAGATGGTTCTGCACTTGCTGGGTTTAATCTTCATCCTTGGCCATGTGATGTTTTGATTACTTTTTTCCAGAAGTCTCTTGGTGCAGGGGATAGTTGTTGTTAGTGTTGTTATATCATCCATATATGCTCGTATAGGTGGTAACCGCTGACCACACTGTAGCCGTTTTCCTCCCACAGCCCATTTTGATGCTCTGATAATGAGCTCCATTGCCATAGTGAAAGTCAATGGGGGATGGTGCACCCCGCCATTATGCCTATTTCCAGTGGTTGCCATGCAGTGGCAAAGTCTGATGTTGTGAGACAAAATTGCAGATCCTGGAAGTGGTTTTTTACCAGATTTGTTATTATTGCAGGCACCTGAAATAATTCAAAAGCAGTCCACAGTAGCGAATGAGGAACTGATCCATAGGCATTGGCCAGATCAAGGAACAAGACATGCAGATTATTTTGTTCTTTCTTAGCAGTCTGGATTTGATGCCATATGATGCTGGTATGTTCAAGGCATCCCGAGTAGCCTGCTATGCCAGCCTTTTGGATTGACGTATCAATGAAATGGTTTTGTTTCAGATACGTTGTAAGTCTTTTCGCCATCACACTGAAAAAGATCTTGCCCTCTATATTAAGAAGGTTTATTTGCCGAAACTGTTCGATGGTGGAAGAATGTTTTTCTTTTGGGATCAGCACTCCACCCGCTCTTCGCCAGGATTTGGGGATGATTTGCTTTTCCCAGGCAACTCTCATGTTCCTCCAGAGGAATTTCAGAATATTTGGAGCATTCTTGTGGACACAATACGGAACACCATTAGGGCCTGGTGCAGAGGCAGTTCTTGCCTTCCTCACTACTTCTTTTACCTCACTCAGCATGGGAAGGCTGATGTCAATTGATGTTGTGTGGGATTGGTGGGATGTCAGCTGGGACAAAAATCGGTTAATCTTTAAACTCATCAGTGTGGATGGTTCTGATGTTTTTTTACCCTTTCAGGGATCCTCTTTTTTCTTTGGTGAAAATGCCTTTCACAAACTTAAAGGGATCTTTGTAGGTCTGTTCTTGCATTTTCCTTCTTTTTGCGTTGTTTCCTTAAATTCTCCGCTCTGCGCAGCTTCGAGAGCCTCTGATTTAGGTCCTTTTGAAGGAGATTGATGCCTTCCCTTTCTTCTGCTGTTGCTTTTTTCCGCACCTTCCTCAGGCCTCTTCTTTCGTTAACAAGTCGTTGGATTTCCTGGAGACGACGGGACTTTGGGGGAGGAGGCCTTTCTTTCCTGCTGAGTTGTTCCTTCTCACCAAATTTCTCCTTTCCATAGCTGTAGACTAGATTACCCATCTTCTCCAACTTCTTTTCTGCTGATCCCTTGATTCCACTCAAGATTAAGCTCACATCTGTATTGATGATTTCCTACTCCTTGCTGTTAGACTTTGGCTAACGGCAAGTAATAAGCATTTTATTTTGGAGTCACGTGAGTGACTACGTGAAGACCCCGTCCAGCACGCATGCGCGACATTAGCGTTCTTGCAATGCACCCGCGACGAACGGGAGTTCAAGGAGCTCCCGCTATAATTTGAAAGTCGGGCCGACAGGTAAGTGTTTTTACCGTGGCCGTGAGTATTTTCTCTGTGGTCTGCTTTGTGTTCCAGGAAGAACGAGCAAGACCAGAGGAAAGAAATGTGTAGCTCGCCGCCGTTCGTCTCCCGTTGAGGAGCGTTCTTTGGAGGGGGGGGGGGGGGCAAGAGGCGGCAGGATTGACTACCCAGCCGAGCCCAGCACCGTAAGTGCAGCCTGAGCAACGGGCTGGAGGTACCTGCAGCCAGAACCGGGTGGTAGTATCTGACGATTCGGATGAAGATGCCTCACCGCTCGAGAGCAGCGAAGGCAGCTGCCTAAGCCGAATGGAACGGCTTATGGAGCAATTGCTCCAGCAAGATATGCTGAGCGAGCAGCAGCAGACTCGCCAAGGGAACTCAGGCACTCCTGCAGTGCCCTTTACGGCAGTGACCATTGCTTCACCTTCTATTGAAGACAGCATTGGCAACCAGGTCTGGGCTGGTCAAGAAGAGGGGTCGTTGGCTGAAGATGTCCGGAGTACGCAGGGTGTACAGGATCAGGAAGAGCTGTTGGGTGTGGTCAACCGCTACGTGGCCATTCCACGAGCGGGTCAGCCTTTAGAGCAGAAACTTGCAGCCAGCATTGACCACCTGTTCTCAAAACCCCTACAAGAACGGGTGGTCAATGAGGCTCTTGAATTATATACAGCCCCAGAAAATTGTACATCATTGAATGTCCCAGCTGTAAACAGCCAAATTTGGGGACATTTGGGGCAGAACATCAGGAACCTGGAGTTGAAGCTGCAGAAAACCCTAAAACTCCTGACAGCAGGAATAACATCATATGCTCGGTCCATAGATGGACATCACCACAAATCAGCGAGATACATTAGCTCTTCTGTGCACCACTCAATATGAGATTAACAATTTACGGAAGGAAATCATCAAGCCTGCCCTCAACCCTAAGTTTGCAGGACTTTGCAAAACATCGGGTTCAGAACCTCCAATTCTGCTCTTTGGAAAGGGCCTTCCAAAAAAGGTGAAAGACCTGGAGGAAGAGTCCAAGACCTTTGGTCTCGTGAGGGCAGGTTTGGGACCGAGCAGACCTAACAAACCCAGGCGGCAGTACCCCACGGCGGCCACCAGTCATCGACTACCATATGGGACTGGTGAAAGCTCGGGGTCCGCAACAATTCCCCGTAAGCCTTTTTTAGGCCAGGGCCCAGAGCGGACCCCATGGAAAATGTGCCACCCCCAACATCAATATCAACAGCAACATCAACAGCGGCCCTCTACAGCCCAGTAGACACCTCATCATCCAGCGAAGAGGCAAAAAGAAGCACCAGTAACCATGGAGGTAGGTGGGCCTGGTTCCTCTCAACAAATGAGTAGTAGGGGCTCTATACCAACAGGGGGGAGATTGCACTTGTTTATGGATCCATGGGAGTCTATCACTAATGACAAATATATACTCAGCAGCATTCGTGGCTATAAAATTGACTTTGTTCATGAAAACATGCCGCTAGTTCAGCATATACCCCAAAGGGTATTCACCCTCTCAGGCAAAGAGAAACAAGAGGGTCAAGCTGAACTGATGAGGCTACTAGCAAAAGGTGTCATTGAAAGAACAAAACATGACCTTTGGTATTTGTTTCTAATATTTTCACTAAAACTAAAAAAGATGGTGGATGTCGCATCATCATTGACTTAACTTCTTTAAACGAAAATTAAGTGTATACATTTCAAGATGGAAACTTTTGAAAAAGCCAGACAATTGATTTCTAGAGGGTACTTTCTGGGAAGCATTAATTTAAAAGATGCCTACTACTAAGGACCCCTGTTGGGCCGTGCGCACAGGGCTTTAAGACGGGTTCCTGGGAGAGGTGCACCACCAAGACAAATGATTGTAAAGGTGGCTTATGATCACGTCTTTGAAGAAATGATGAAGATAATAATAAGAAAGAAAAATCTGAAATACGAGGGAGACAACATCAGTATTTTCAGAGATTACCCAGCGGAAGTGGCTAAGAGAAGATCTTTATTCACAGAAACAAGAGGCATTCTGAGGAATATAAAGGATACAAAGGATCTTAGATATGGCTTGATGTACCCAGCAACATTGAGAGTAACCTACGATAACAAGGAATACTGTTTCGTTAAGCATACTGAAGCACTGGAATTCGCTCGAGACATACAGAAGAAGGCAGAAGAGGAAGCAGAAGAAGAAGCACTGGAGGAAGAAGTAGATGGCTGAACTTTTATCACCGGCCTGCGGTTATGAATTACTCATTGGGAAAGAGGAGGAATAATGGACACGAAGTTGTAGTTTTGTATTAATTATTAAAAATTTCAATTATTCCCCTAACATAGTATTACTTATTATAATATTAATAATAGAAACTAGTAACTAGAAACTAGTAATATGAATAATAGAAATAACTACTAAGTATATAAAGTTAGTACCCCACCCCAATATGCACAGTATCCTAGATAGGAGCTGGAACAATTAACATCTTTTTTTTTTTAAACGGAAGTCAATAGATTAATAGCCACGCTAGTGTGGCTTCCACTAATGCACACTACACAATATACAAGTGTAGTTTTTTTTTTTCTGGGCACCCTACTAACACCCTTTACTCTTTTTTTATTTACATTTTTTATTATTTTTTATATATCAAATATTTGATCTTATATTATATGAATGTATTAACGATCGATATTATATAATTAGTTTAAGAAGACATGCATATGAATTAATAAGGATAGTAATTTTCATCAAATTGATGTTTGGGTATAATGTTGAGCTGGAGGAGTCGAGAAGGCTACTCCAAAAAAAGCCACCCTAACGGTAAAATGCAAGACATGAATGTGAAGACTGGGGGTGATGGAATTACCTTCTGTAGTTGGAATGTTAAGGGAATTAATGAACCAATTAAAAGGGGAAAGGTGTTAGCTCAGTTGAACAGATTGAAATCAGATGTCACTTTCCTTCAAGAGACTCATCTTAAAAAAGATGCTCAACATAGATTAACAGCTAAATGGATTTCAAAGGTGTATCACTCTTCATTTATACATAAATCTAGAGGAGTTGCAATAATTATTCGTAAAGGTATACCATTTAAACAAAGTTCTATAATAGAGGATAAGGAGGGTAGATATGTAATAATTACAGGGGAATTATATTAAAAAAAAGTAATTCTTGTGAATATATATGTCCCTAATTTTGATAATCCATTATTTTTTAAGAAAATATTTAATAATATCCCTATATCCACTCAATATAATTTAATAATTGGGGGTGATTTAAATTGTACTTTAGATAACTATCTAGACAGATCTTCATCAAAAAGGAAAGCTGCCTCTAAGTCAAGTAAATTTATAAATTCTTTTATTAACACATCTAATGTTAAGGATATTTGGAGATTAGATAACCCATCCGGACGAGAATATTCCTTTTTCTCGCCCGTATTTGGAACTTACTCGAGGATAGATTATTTTCTAATAGATTCAAAACTACTTCCTTTCACGTATGATGCAAAATATCATAATATTATTATTTCAGACCATGCGCCACTAACATTCAAGATAAAATTAAAAGATATATTTAACAAAACCACTACTTGGAGATTTAATCCCCAGATATTAAAGGACAAGGACTGTTGTAATCATGTGGTGGAACAGATTAAATTATTTTTTGAAACTAATGACAAACCTGAAATTTCACCATTGCTACTTTGGGATACATTTAAAGCATTTATGCGTGGTGCAATAATATCAGCACAAGCATATTTTAATAAAGAAAATCGAAAGACGGAACAAAAGTTGGAAAAGGAGATAAAACAACTAGATAGTGAAAATATAAAACATCCTTCTAAAGAGTTAAGTAATAAAATTGCAATATTAAAATATAGATTAAACAAAATATATTCTAACCAAGTCATTAAACCTTTTCAACAAACTAAACAAGTGCATTTTGAATTTGGAGATAAAGCACAAAAATTGCTGGCACGACAACTCAGAAAATTAGATGAAGAAAAAATGATACATAGAATTAGATCTGCGCATGGAAATATATTAACTATACCAAAAGACATTAATGACAGATTTCTACAATATTATCAAAATCTTTATTCATCGAAATTAACAGGACAAACAGATGGAATGGAAACATTCCTACAAGAATGTCAAATTAATAGTTTAGATCAGGAAGGAAGACACTTGTTAAATGCTGAAATATCAGTAAAAGATATTGAAGAATCAATTGGTTCGTTAAAGAATGGAAAAGCTGCGGGCCCCGATGGCCTGAGTGCAGAATTTTATAAAAGATTTCAAGATCTGATTTCCCCAAGATTACATACAGTGTATAGATATGCATATGAACATGGAAAATTACCGGAATCTTTAAATGAATCCACAATCACACTCATTCCTAAGGTAGACAAGGATTTGGAAGATCCTGGATCATATAGAGCGATTGCTCTTCTAAATACAGACCAAAAAATATTAACTAAAGTTTTACCTCAGAGATTGTCTGGTGATCTCTAAATTAATACATTATGATCAAACAGGTTTTATTCCAAAACGCTATTCATCCCATAATCTTAGACGTTTGTTTAATATTATATATTCAAAAAGAGTATGGGACACGGAATTAGCGGTTATATCGTTAGACGCAGAAAAAGCATTCGATCAGGTGGAATGGTCATATTTATTTAATATAATGGAAAAGTTTCAATTGGGAGATAGATTTTGTAAATGGGTAAGAATTCTATATTCGAATCCTACTGCAAGAATTTTAACTAATCAAATACTATCAGCTAAATTTAAGCTTTTTAGGGGATGCAGACAGGGATGTCCGTTATCGCCTTTATTATTCGCTTTGGTGATAGAGCCTTTGGCGGAAAGAATTAGATCTGAACCTGAAATATATGGTTATAATACTGATATAACAACTAATAAAATATCTTTATATGCAGATGATGTTTTGATTTATGTTACAAAACCGGAAATTAGTATTCCTATGCTGTTTAATGTTATAACTAAATTTAGCACATTTTCTGGATATAGGATTAATTGGAACAAAAGTGATATTATGCCTATAACTGGAATAAATTTAAATATATTACAACAATATCCACTAAAAATAGTCACAGACAAATTTAAATATTTAGGTATCGATGTATCTAAATCTTATAACTCATTAATTAAATCTAATTATCCTCAACTATTAGATAAACTTAGAAAAAATATTTTATATTGGAAAACACTTCCTATATCTATGATTGGTAGAATAAATGCTATAAAGATGGTTTTTTTACCACAATTGTTATATTTGTTTCAGGCTATTCCTTTTTTTCTCCCGAAAACCTTTTTTAAGAAAATTGATAATATTGTTAATAGTTTTATCTGGGACTATAAAAATCATAGAATAAGTAAAAAACATTTATGTAAATCTAAGATAAATGGAGGATTAGCACTCCCAAATTTCTTATATTATTTCTGGGCAGTCCAGATTAAGAATATGAATTTCTGGTGGGTAAATATGGATCATGAACCAATGTGGTTAAAGATGGAAAAGGAAGAATGTTTACCTTTCAACGTAGGCTCGATTCTCTTTGCCCCAAAGGAAATACAAAAAAAAATTTTTAGGGACAACCCTATAATTTATAATAATAGACGCATTTGGAAACAAATAGTTAAGACTTTACATTTAGATAATCTTTCACTTAGACTACCAATTACGAATAACCCATTATTTAAACCCTCTATATTTGATGGGGGGTTTAGACATTGGGACGATTTAGGAATTAAAAGGATAGAGCACCTTTATAGAAAAGGAACATTTCTTTTATTTCAGGAGTTACAAGATATCTACGGATTGTCTTCACAACACTTGTTTAGGTACTTACAAATTAGAGATTATATTAAATCTAATACACAAGATTATAAAAACAAAGAACCAGGATTATTAGATTAATTGTTTAATTTGCACCCAAATACAGAAAAATTAATAGCTTATATATATAACATTATTCTGGATAAGGAGAATCCAACAACTGAAACATATCGACAAGCATGGAAAAATGAAATTGGATTATCTATAACAAAAGAAAACTGGGAAGAAAGTTTACAACGAATACATCGGTGTTCGTTAAATGCTAGACATACATTGATACAATTTAAAGTATTATATAGATTACATTATTCGAAAACTAAATTAAATAGTATTTTTCCTAATGTCTCCTCTATTTGTGATAAATGTAAAAATTTAGAAGCAAATTTAATACATAGTTTTGTTACATGCCCCAAATTGAATTATTACTGGACAGAAATTTTTAAAGTTATTTCTGAAGTTCTTAAAGTTAAACTGGACCCTGACCCAAAGTTAATAATATTCGGAATTCCGGATTCAAATTTGGTACTTACAGTAAATCAAAGAAATTTCTTTGATTACTGTTTGATAATAGGGAAAAAAATTATACTGAAATTTTGGAAGGGAACATTATCCCAAACAATTAAAATGTGGGCAGCAGAGATGTTGGAGACGTTACATTTAGAAAGAATTAGATTTGTCCTATTGGACAAATATAATTCCTTCGAACAGACATGGTCTCCATATATACAGTATTTAGAGAAGTAGCTGTTCTTGGCATCACGGCTCGACAGGTACCCTACGGGATTTGAAGAAAATAATTCATTTTCATACTAGTGTTAATATGCATGTCTCTATTGATATTATTATTGGTAATAGTTTTATTTACAATATATTTTGTTGTTTTTCGTTTATATATATATATTTTTTCACCGTTTTGTTTGTGGTTTTTGTTTTTTTTTCTCTTTCTCTTCTTTTTTTTTTTCCTTTTCTTTTTTTTCTTATTTATAATCAAATCATTATTTAATCACATCTTTATTGATTTATAACTGCTCTATTCTTTTTCTGTCTTTATTTCCAAAAAAATAGAAGATAATAATTATCAATGTGTTATTTGTATAAATATTGAATTAAGCTGATGCTTGTAAATTTGTTTTAAACATTGTAAATTGGTTACTTCTAATAAAAAAATATTAAAAAAAAGAAAAAAAAAGATGCCTACTACTCAGTACCCATACACAAGGAGCATCGTAACTACCTAACGTTTATCTGGATGAAACAGCTATGGCAATTTAAAGCCTTACCAAATGGGCTAACCTCAGCTCCAAGGTTGTTCATAAAAATCTTAAAACCTGCTTTGGCATTATTGAGGAAACAAAAGCATATAGTCATGGCATACTTAGACGACATTTTAATAGTAGGGAAAACCTTGGAGACAGCCATTTTGGCAGTAGCTGCCACCAAACGTTTGTTTGAAACTTTGGGGTTTGTCATACATCCAGATAAATCCAATTTGACACCGTCCACAACCATGGACTATCTTGGATTTACGATTGACACTATTCGCATGATTGTAACTCTGCCGAAGGGGAAAGCATCAGAGTTGGCACAATCATGCAACAAACTAATGATTAATCATCAGCCAACCATACGGCAGGTAGCTAGTGTAATTGGGAAAATGGTAGCAGCCTTTCCAGCTGTACAATTTGGTCCTTTGCACTATCAAAATTTACAAAGAGCAAAAGTAAACGCACTAAAGAAAAACTCAGGTCACTTTGATCGAGCTATGAATTTAACTGCTGAATCCATTCCAGAGTTACAATGGTGAACAAGGAACATTAGGCTTAGTTCCAGTCCCATAATAATCACCAACCCAGTATTAACCATTCAACCAACCAACGGATGCCAGTTCTTTGGGCTGGGGAGCAACAAACATGCAATCCAGCACAGGGGGCAGATGGACTAATTTTGAATCATCTTGCCTACAGACACAGGGTATTAACTACTTAGAAATGTTGGGTGCGTTTTATGGTTTAAAAGCATATTCATCTAATATGCATCACACACATGTCCAGTTGCAATTAGATAATACCACGGCTTATATCAACCACATGGGTGGTGTAAAGCCGATATCATGCGACAATTTGGTCAACCTAATCTGGCAATGATGTGTCGAAAGACATATTTGGTTATCAGCAACTTACCTACCAGGTAAGCAAAATACAGTGGCAGACACCAGGTCACGCAAATTTAACAATAACATCGAATGGAGGTTAAATCCCAAAGTATTTGCTGAAATTACAGAGCAATATGGCACACCAGATATCCATCTGTTTGCATCTAGGCTGAATCACCAGGTACCAACGTATGTTGCTTGGGAACCAGACCCTGAGGCAGCAGCAGTTGATGCATTCACACTGCATTGGGGGAAAATGTTCTTCTATGCTTTTCCTCCCTTCTGCCTCATCAGTCGGGTATTACGCAAGATTCAATTGGATTCCGCTTCAAGAATCTTGATAATACCCGACTGGCCTACACAGCCATGGTTCCCAGTGGCCCTCGACATGGCTGTCGAAACACCGTTGGAATTCCCCATCAGTCCAGTATTATTAATCCACCCAGTGTCAGGCATTAGTCACCCGTGCCATGAAAGAGTCAATCTCCTGGCTTGCAGATTCTAAAAAGACATCTACTGGGCCTGGGACTGTCTGAGGATGCTATCAACATGATGATCGCATCCCACCAGACAATACCTGACCAACATAAGGAAGTGGGAACAGTATTGCTCCAAAACAGGAACTACCTACACAACAGCAACAGCTACCAGTGTTGTGGAGTTCCTGGTTGGATTACAACGGGATGGACTCAGCTACAGCACCATCAATACAGCCAGGAGTGCGTTGTCAGCTTATTTGGTTCCAGCAGCAGGACAACAGGCTTTGGGGTCTCATCCACTGGTGGTCAAAATCATGAGGGGTATTTTGAACTAATTCCCCCAGACCAAGGTACACTCAGATCTAGGATGTCAGCATTGTGCTGAAGTACCTTAGGGGATGGCCACCACCCAGGACACTCACGCTGGAACAACTTACCCTGAAATCAGTCATGCTCATGGCACTAGTGTCAGCTCAAAGGGTACAGTCTCTCCACCTTCTGAGGCTGGACAGCATGACAGTGTCATTGGACTGTATCATATTCCATATTCAGGGTGTGGTCAAACAAACTAGACCAGGAACCATGCCTCCAGTCACGGAGTTCCGGGCATATTCATCTCACCCACAGCTGTGTGCCAAGACCCATCTCGCCATATACATAGACACAACATACAACGTAAGAGGGAGAGAAAAAGCCTTATGGATAAGCCACAAGAAACCCCATGAAAAGCCAAACCATTTCAAGGTGGCTCAAGCAGGTGCTTAAGTCTGTGGGAGTCAACACTAATGTTTACAAATCTCACTCCACCAGGGCTGCATCCACGTCGGCGGCTAGGCAAATGGACGTGCCTATGGACCACATTCTGGCCAGAACAGGATGGTCTTTGGAAAGAACTTTCCAAAGGTTTTATAATAAGCCGCTGGCGGAACCTGCTACGTTTGCAGACAGAATTTTAGAGTCTGCAGATAATATTTAATTTAAGCCCGGGGGAGCTCTCTGTTTTTTGTTGTTATTAATAAGCCTTTTTGTTCACAAACAGGTTATTGTTGATTGTAATAACATACTTCCTCCCTCAAAGGTCTTCAGACAGTGAGTGAAGCATGAGCTGGTACACGGTTCGGAATCACAGAGCTTTGAAGTCTTCACGTAGTCACTCACGTGACTCCAAAATAAAATAGTAAGATTAAATGAGAACTTTCAAAGTTTTTACAGTTCAAAGTTTGATCTGTATTTTATGAGGAGTTACGATGAGGGACTACATGCCCTCCGCTCCCACCCTCTATTATACAGATCAACTGGTAATTAAGTTCTTATTTTTTCTTTACTATATTTATTTCAATCGTTGTGTTTTTTCTGTGAATCCACACCACTGCTTTGAAGAATGTTGCGCATGCATGCTGGACGGGGTCTTCACGTAGTCCCTCATCGTAACTCCTCATAAAATACAGATCAAACTTTGAACTGGTAAGTTCTCATTTAATCTTACTATATCAGCATTCGGACATCTTTAGCGATTCTTCCATCTTCATTTTCGCCTTCTAATAGCAGACATATCTTCTACTTACCAAGACATTATTCTTAGTCTGAAGTCGTACTGTACACACCAAACCCTTGACGTCTGGCATGATCTCCAGTATCTATCCCATCAACCAAGAACCTCATGGTGCAGTAGAATCAACCACCAAAACAATATCACCTGGAATAAAATGTCTTCTTACTTTCAACATTCGTTGTCGTTCTTGGATTAAAGGCAAATATTCCTATGTGCATCATTTCCAAAAAAGATCTGCCATAAATTGTACTTGTTTCCGCCTGCGTCTAATATACAAATCTTCCTTCATAAAGAGCCCAGGTGGTAGCATTGGATTGGTCTTCAACAGAAGAATATGATTTGTTGTAAGCGCTTCCAGGTCATTCAGATAATCAGAACTGTTAGTAATGGGTTGATCATTTAGAATTTCTTCAAATTCACGAAATAAAGTATGCAATCCTTCATCGTCTAGAACTTGTTGTTTAAGAACAGAGTGTAGTACATTTCTAACCATGCGGATCAATCGTTCCCAAACCTCCCGGTGGATTAAAATTCCATTCTATCCCATCCTGATGAAAACACTCTGAATTTTATTCTGATTTAAGCCTTTAAGTACTTCTCTTAATTCTCTTTACGCTCCAACAAAATTCGTACCATTATCCGATCTTAATGATAGAACTTGACCTCTTCGACAAATAAATCTCCGTAATGCATGAATACAGTAGCAACGATACATTTTGAGATTTTAAAAATCAAGTCTGCAATTTATCCCATCAGATAAAGCATAAAAATAAGTTTAATTTGACACCTAATTCACTTTCATATCTTCAGTATTAAAAAAAGATATGGCCATTTTCATACTCGGAAATTAGCATCTTGTTCCCTATTGCTTTTCCATTGACTTAACTCAAAAGTTCTGATCAAGAACAGTCAAAAGCCCAAAACCTTCTTAAAAATCAAGAGAACTGAATGAAATTTTCAGTTATTATAGATTGAAGCATTCTGAAACAAATATGAAACAATCTTACTTGGATGACCTGAAATTAAAGCATATAATTTGTTACCTAATTGTAGTCGATTACAAAATTCAATTACTAGATCTAAACATCTATCCATTTCTTAAGAAAAGGTTAACATTTTTAAATAGCCTAAGTGTCCAAATAACATTCACACAATAATTCACAATATCCCATGATTTTTAAATCTCATTGTCATGAATTTATAGGCCAAATGGAAGGAATGTTGTGTTTAATTCCCGTAAATTAATGGCCATTTAAATCATGTTACGTGGGAGTTTGTGGAACGCGATCGTTTGGAAAGCGATCGTTTGGAACATTGCATTTGCGGTGAATTTAAACCCCATATTGGCAGGAAAAATACTGCCGGTTCGTATGGGGCCTAAGTCACCTTTTCGCAACATGAAATTTTGATTAAAGGCATCCTAAGAAGCACGTTTATATGTAAAAATAAACGGCGTACCTTGCTTTGTCCCATACGTGAGATCCGTCCCATTGTCGGCGTTGACGGCTTTAAAAGACGATTTTTAATTTACTCCTGCTATTAAATTATCCAGCGTAGTTTAAAAAAAACTTCAGAGAACGTATATCGGAGCGATGTTTCTTCAGCAACTAAACAGCCTAACAAAGATCGATTTGAACAGGCTGGAGAAAACAACATTTTAAACCCGCCCCCCTCTCAAAGGCATCAAAGTTGGGCACACGGATAGTGACAGAACTGCAGCGCCGACGAAGGTAAGTTTTGTGACATACCTAAATACAGGAGTCTGTGTTAAGTGTTGATGCAACTTCGAGATGTACTGCCCTGCTTGCCATGCAAGTGAAGATTACATCATACCTTTTTACAAGACTTTGTCCTCTTTTAACCTCAATAGGACCAAAATAATCTACTCCCACATCTGTAAAAGGAGGATTATCAGGTTGAATCCTCTTCAGAGGTAAGTCTGCCATTTTCTATTCTCCAACTTTTCCACGCTATCGCCTACATTGAACACAATTTCTTATTATCTTTCTTGCAGCAGAGATAGCTTTGATAATCCAATATTTATTACGAAGTTGCGACAGCATGTGATTTCTTCCTCCATGTCCGATCCGTTCATGAATATGTCGTAACAGTAATGTTGAAATATGAATAGGATGCTTAACCTCTTCAGGCATTGCCAGTCTATTCAGGAAGTCCTTCTTCCAATACTGGATCCAGCTTATAAAATTGACCGTCTCTTTTGACACCATGTACCCCAGCTTCTAACGTCAATATTTCTTCTGGTCTCCTTAGCTCTGTTATCTGGTGCAAATGGTTTCCAATACAGCACGGCTGTTGCTGATCCACTTGGATAACATGAATCCTCCCTCATTGCAGAGGGAAGTCAGATGTTTTACCATTTGAATGGCTTCCTCTTCCAAAGACATGGATATTAAACAATCATCCACATAGAAATTATTCTTTACTGTGTTTGTCACTTCTTCTTTGGAAGAGAGTTTTATTGTCCTCGGTGGTCTTCCTTAATGCAAAGTTTGCACAACTGGTGATGACACCGCACCAAAGAGATGTACCTTCATCCGATATTCAACAAGATCTTGTTGTGCATCTCCATCAGGCCTCCATACGAATCGCAAATATTCAATATGCTTTTCTGATACTTTGACGATGAAACATCGTTTTAATATCAGCCATCAAAGCAACCGGTTCTTGTCTGAATTTAATAAGAACTCCAATGAGTGAGTTAGTAAAGTCCAGACCCTGTAGTAGTTGACAGTTAAGTGATGTTCCTTTGAAGACTGCAGCACAGTCAAAAAATACCCTCAAAGTCCTTTTATTCGAGTGATACGCCCGATGGTGTGGAATATACCATAGCTCTCCATCACTTTGATTCAGCTGGTCATTCAGTTGGTACCATTTCAGCATAATCGTTGTCAACCATGTCCTTTAGGAAAGATGTATATTCTTCAAGAAATTTTGATTTCTTGCCAAATTTGCATTTCAGATTATGTGTGCGCTGCTCTGCAATGCGACGGTTATTCAGCAGACTAACACTTTCTTGTTTGAAAGGTAAGTCTAGACAATAATGTCTGTCTATCACCTTTACTGAGTAGTTCATAACATCCAAGAACTTTAACTCTTCTCAGGACATTTCTTCTGATTCCTTACTGGTACGTTCATTGTAGTTGTGATTGTATTGCTTGATCAATAGCTCTTCTAATTTAACAGTAGATATCGGATTGACAGCAGCAGCAGGGTGGTTATTCTGGTTGCTGCTTCTGTTGTTCCTTCTCAAGGAGCCATAGATATCCCATCCAAGTACTGTTCTCACAGCTAATGGTCTGTCCCCTTGACTGCTGACAAACTCTTTAGGTTCCAATGCCTTCAAAACATTTGTTCCAATAAGTAGGTCGACACCAGAATTTATTTTAGGTATCTTGACATCCTTCAAGGCCATTGTTTCAAGTTGTCATACTTGGATATATTTAGAAAAGAAACAGGCATGGTCTCATGTGTAAACACATCAGATATTTGTATAAAATTCTCTTCATCCAGACCTGTAATATGATGACTATTACAACCTTTCTCCTCATTCATGGTACGCAAGAAAAACTTACTCTTCTCTCCTGTGATGTCCAGCCTTCTCATCAAGCTTTCTGTGCAAAAGGTAGCCGAGCTCCCATGATCCAAAAAAGCAAATGTTTGCAACACTGTATTCCCGTGGCTGCTCCTTACCTTTACTGGTAAGATGGAGAAAATACAGGTTTCTACCCCGGCCCCAATATGCGCATTTATTTGAGGTGAGGTAACAGCATCACTAGTAGCTGGCTTCTCCTTCTGTTCTATTTGCTCCGGCTTCTTTTCCATATTCTTCTGTTCAGTATGAGATAATTCAGGTTGATCTTATCTACACTTATTACAAGTTATATGACTCTTGCAGTCTTTAATCATACGTCCTTTCTTCAAACATCCAAACCATCTTTTCCATCTTCTCTTTATATTCCTTCTTCTCGAATTTTCGACATCATCTTATGGTGTGACCAATCTCATCACATGACAAACAGAAACCTCGTGGGTTAATGGTAGATGCGTCTCTTTTCTTCTCACCTGTTGTTTCTACAGGTATTACAGCGGTAGCAATCATGCTTTCCTTAGGTCCTGATCTTCCTTTTGTTTTAGTAAAGGTAGAACCTTTAACAGCTGCTGGTTTAGGACCTTGAATATTCCCATGGTGTAAATTTGACATAAACCATACTTCCTTTTCCATGAAATTCACCAGGTCAGGAAGCATGGCTTCTCGTTCCTCAACTTCCAATATCAGACCCGCTCTATCTCTCCACCTTTCTCTTAGCCTATAGGGCAGTTTTAGAATGATAATTCTCATACTAACAACATTCATTTCTTCCATGCGGTTGAGATTTCTCATTGAGCTGCAACAACCTCAAAGAAATATCCCAAACTTATGCAATGCCTTCACATCTTCTGCCTTGATAGCTGTCCAAACATAGGCCTTCTTCATGTATGTATTTGCAATCTTCTTTTTGTTACCAAAATGTTCTTTAAGCAATTTTCTTGCCATTTGATAGCCCTCCTCTGTAGGCTCATTTCGCCAACTTATTGCAAGCTGCTTTGCATATCCGCTTGTGTAATGCTCCAGAAACCATAAGCGATCACTTTTATTAGTGGCTTTCATTTCCAGTCCTTCGAGAAACGTTATTATGAAAGTTTCATATTGCAAAGAATCACCATGATACTTAAGAATTTCCATTAGGGGTAAGGTGGAAGAGAGATTTTGTTGAGCTAGGAACTCGCTGATTCTCTTTTGATGCCTCACCATTTCATAGAATTCATTTTGAGATCCCGGGCTGTGCGCAAATGGATCAAAAACAGGCCTCAGAGAAGAGTGCTGGGTCACCGGCTTATTACGAGCCTCAACAGACAGCCCAAAGGTTGTTTGCTTCAGCCTAGCTCCTTGTTGCTGAAATTAAGTTTTGCTGACCGCGTACCCACTTGGTGCTAGCTCTGAGTCGTGAGACCAGAGTGGCTCTGGCTGTGGGTTTGATTTAGGTGCTGCTTCCTTTCCTATTAAGGAACTTTTCTTCTGAGATACTCTCGAGCCACATCTTGATCCCTGGCCTTCCTATATATCCCTCCTTGCTCCAGTAACTGCCAGCTTCATGGCTATTTCCAGCCATTCCTTCTCCTTCCTCAACTGCCTTTTTCATTCCTCAGCCTCTCTCTTCAGCTGTTCTTCTTCTTCCTCAATCTCATCTTTTTCCTTCAAGGCGGCAGTTTTTAGTGAGAGAGCAGCTAATTCAGCTTTGACTTCCATTTGAGCAGAGACCCTTGTAGTTGAACTGGCTACAGAACCAGATTTTCATCCAGATCTTCATAGTGAGACGTTTGAGATACTATCGTGAGGTGTAATTTCTTCTTCCATTTCAGCACCTTGTCGTATAGCTTCTCCCTCTGTAGAGTGTAATGTTTGTGCCATGATTTGTGATGACCACAGTTCCCCTTGTGGCTCCTCTTTGTACTCACCTGTCCGTCGCTCCATGGGTTAATCCTCTTGGCTGAATGCCAGATCGTTGTCGAAGTGCAGAGCTGACTATCAGCATATCTTGTCCGTAGCTCCAAAACAATCCAATTATTTTGAACAAATGCCTGGACCGGCCGCTTCCTCCCTGGAGACTGGCGATCTCGGATCCCAGGCTCCGCGGTGTTTTTAATCCAACGCCGCCCGCGGCTGGATGCCCGCACCCACAGCTCCTCGGATGTTGGAATCGGCGGTGACAGCACTCGAGCTTACCGCACGGCAACGCGGTAAGGCATCGTCTGCTCCACGATGGTGCCCCAGCACTGTGTCGCCGCCGAAGCTGTTGTCCCGGCCGGTCCCGACAGGAAACCCCGCTTCAGTCCAATGGTAGGCCGTGAGGAAGGGGTGAAGAAGCAGCTCGGAGGGAAGCCGCCTTCCCCTCCCCCCACCCACCACATAAAAGACCCCCAACAAACATTTTGTTGTAACAAGACTAAAAATAAAATAAAAAAGGGTGAAAGGACGGACTGCAGGCAGAGCAGCCATACACAACGGCACCTCACTCCTGCAGCCTGCCATGTTCTGTAGAAGTTCATAACATCCAATTATTGTACAGTTAGTTGACTTATCCTGAAAGAAATGGAATACATCATCTCAGTTCCAAAACATTTGTTCAAGTCTGAGCTCTTCAAGGTCACAACACCTGTACCGGTGCTGTCCTTATCCAAGCTACTATGAACACGCTTCGTAGCTGCTTTCCAAACTTATGCAGAACCCTTTACAGGTTTTCAGACATAAATCTCATATTTCTCATGTATAGTAGCGATGTTACAATACTTACCTTCAGCGGCGCTGCAGTTCTGCCACTGGCCGTGTGCGCGACTTTAGCGCCTTTGAAGGGGGGGGGTGCGGCGGATTAAAATGCCGTTTTCTCCTGCTTGTCCGAGATGGATTTCCTCAGGATATTAAGCAGATGCAGAAAAATCATTCTGACTTTCGTTCTCGGAAGTTTAAGAAAAAAATTGCGAGACAATTTAATCGCTGGAGTAAAATAGAAAAGCTACTTCTAACGCCCTCAAAGCCTACAACGGGATGGATCTCACGTAGGGTCAAAATGGGATTTTGGCCCCATACGAACCGGCAATGTTTTTCCTGGCGATATGGGGTTCAAGTTCAGCGCAACGCAACGTTCCAATTTATCGCTTTCCACAAAAACCCACCCGCAAGGTTATTTAAATGCCCATTAATTTACAGGAATTAAATGTTAAATTCCTTCCATTTGGCCTATAAATTCATGACAATGACATTTCAAAATCGTGTTATATTGTGAATTCTTTTGTGAATGTTATTTTGACACTTAGGCTATTTAAAAATGTTAACCTTTTCTTAAGAAATGGATAGATGTTTAGAACTAATAATTGAATTTTGTAATTAGCTACAATTAGGTAACTAACAAATTATATGCTTCAATTTCAGGTCATCCAAGTAAGATTGTTTCATATTTGTTTCAGAATGCTTCAATCTATAATAACTAAAAATGTCATTTAGTTCTCTTAATTTTTAAGAAAGTTATGGGCTTTGACTGTCCTCGAACACAGCTTTTGTGTTAAGTCAACAGAAAAGCAATAGGGAACAAAATGCTAATTTCTGAGTATGAAAATGGCCATAACTTTTTTAATACTGAAGACATGAAAGCGAATTAAACTTATTTTTATGCTTTATCTGATGGGATAAATTGCAGACTTGATTTTTAAAATCTCAAAATTTTGTAATATTGCTATGCAAGCAATCGATTCTTACTCACGGCCCTACCTCGGTCAATGAAATCTTCTTTCTTCCGATGACCCATGCACTCAGCCATGTCTTTTCTTCTTCCAGAATTCAGGCTGTAATCTCTGGCAGAGGTCCAGCTTCTTTGATTCACCGTTGAATCATTCTTTTGCTACCCTACTATTCCGTAGTAACGAGTTTTCTACTTAAATGTAGTGGCGGTTTTTACAACTTCTCAAAGTTCAACCTTTGATAGCCACTAATTTGTCGGAGATGATTAGAGTGTCACGCACTCCACGACACATTTAAAACAGCAAAGATGAATCTACCAGAAGGAGTCTCTTGTTTAATAGCTTCTTTATTGTAGTAATACAAAACAATGAAATAACTCATAACGTTCTGTTCTTAATCGTTGTTCCATTCATGTCATATAAATCATAAAACTTCTTGTAAAAGTACATCGTCTGACAACATATATATGTTCCAATCATGCTCGTAGTAGACCACGAGCATAATAGAACAGTAGAAAACTGTTTCATCCCATGGCCCCGACATCAAACTGAAACTAATCCTCTGAGAGACTGCGCCAGTATATTCGAGCCAGAAACACGCCCGAAACTATGTATTAAAATCCCACCCACATTAACACAGGCAGATAATAAGTAAAGGAAACTAGTCGTGATTATAATAAACTTACTTCAGCTAAATGGCTCCAACAATGATTATGATTATGATTATGATTATGAGGACTAAGAGTCATGGAGACATACAACAGGGAAACAGGTCCTTCGGCCCAACTCGTACATGCTGACAAATATGCTAGTCCCAATTGCTTGAATTTGTTCTATATGTTTTTAAAATGTTGTTATTGTACCTGCGTCAATTACTACTTCTGGCTGCTCATTACATATACATAGTACCCTCTGTGTGAGAGGTTTACCCCTTGGGTTACTAATAAATCTTTCACCTCTCACTGTAAACCTATGCCCTCTAGTTCTTAATTCCCCTTTCCTGGGAAAAAGACTGTGCAGTCACCCTATCTATTCCCCTCATGATTTTATACATCTCTATAAGATCATCCCGCAGCCTGTGCTCCAAGGAACAGAGACCTTGACTGCCCATCCTTGTAAATTTTCCCTGCACTTTTTTCCAGTTTAATAGTATTTTTTCTATAACAGAGTGACCAAAACCGAACACAGTACTCCAAGTACAGTCCCACCACCATCTCGTATAACTATAAACATAAGGTTCCAATTTTTATACACCATTCTCTAACTAATGATGACCCATAGGCTAAAAGTCACCATCTCCATCCTATCTACCTGTGACACCAGTTTCAGAGAAATATGCATCTTCATACCACCCATTTTAGTATCCTCTACAAACTTACCTTGAACATTTTAATCAAAATCAGTGATGTAGATGACAAACAGCAATGGGACCAGCACTGATTCCTGATGCTCACCTCTAGCCTTAGTCCAATAAACAACTGTCCACCACCATAACAAATCTCCAAAAAACTAACTAATGTATGAATGCTGACAATAGCCTATACACCTTGTTTTCATGGGACATCAGCACTTTAGACATGTAATAGTAAGAAGAAAACTAGTTAACTTTGCAATCCGCCTTCCAAAACATGACATTGGACAAAATAAGCTCCCGTCAACTTCTTACTTTCATTTTTATTATATTGTAAACCAATAATAATATCTATAGGGTGAGAATGAGATTGGATTGAGCTCAACTACATCATTAATATCCAAATATAAACAATATTCCAAACAGGACCATTGAGTGCTTATTTCAACCAGGTATTCAAATGCACTGAAATGGTTGTTTAAACATTTATGTGATGCATTGTGTATAAGACATAGAGTACAAAATGTGTTTAATTGGATCAAAGTTCTATTGATACAATTTAATCTCCGACATTAATGTCCAAAAACACTGATGCCTAGTCTTCTCCTATCTACTGTAGAGGTGGCATTAATGATCTGGAAACGTTCCAGAGGTTTGGGCTGGAAGATGGTTGTATTTAAGATAAGAAATGAAACCCTTGAAACAGGCTGGTAATTAAGGTACAGATGAATACCATATATTTGGACAGGGACAGGGCAGGTGTTCGCATGTTTTTTAATTCTATGATTCGGGGATTACGAGCAAGTAACATAGAAGGTTTAAAATTGGGGTAGAAAAGAGAATATTTGAAACAGTAAAGATGACTTTTTTATTCTTTAGATTTATTAAGATATATTAAGATATATTTAGATGAAACGGCATGTAGTTATAAATGCCATTGTATTTAGGGGGATGAACTCAATGTATAATTCCTTCTACGGAGGTCAATCAATTTTTTGTCATAATAGATGGCTTCTTATATTTAGGGTATCACCTTTTTGATACCTTAAATTCACGGGGGTTTTATGTCGTTGTACTTACTTTTATATGGCTTATTTAACAATTTTTCTTTTTTTCCTCACTATTTTTCAACACACCTTTCTCTTTTTCTTATGGAGGTTCAATATACGGAGGAGAGGTAAAAAAACATCAGAAGTGTGGGATAATACATATACCCAAAAGTCTGAGGTACTTAACTACACTACATGAAGTAAAATCACTAAAACCTATTTATAATGCAGGATAATAAGGAAAAAAAGAATGGAGTCACATTTTGCAGTTGGAATATTAGGGGAGCGAATGATCCAATTAAAAGGGGCAAGATTATGGCCATTTAAAATCTTTAAAGGTGGATATCGCTTTTCTGCAAGAAATGCATATGAAACGACAAACACAGATGAGACTAAGGGCAAACTGGATAGGCCAAATGTATCACTTGACATTTACTGCTAAAGCTAGAGGAACGGCTATTATTATTTAGAAAGGTATACCGTTTATATTAACGAATACAATATCTGATGAAGAAGGAAGATACACAATAGTGGCGGGAGAAATTTATTCCACGCCACTGACTCTGATAAATATTTACGCACCAAATTTTGATAGTCCCCAATTTTTAAAGAAAATTATGGATAAAATAGATGAGTATAATTTTCAAAATGTAATACTGGGGGGGACTTTAACTGTGTTATAGCTTCATACTTAGACAAATCAATAAAATTAAGGAAGGGTAGCGCTAAATCCAAGTCTAGTGAATTCTTAAATATTTATATAAAAAACACTAATATAACAGATGTATGGAGAATAGCTAATCCAACAGGAAGGGAATATTTGTTTTACTCATCAGTACACAAAACGTATTCAAGAACTGATTATTTCTTAGTGGACACAAATTAATACCATATACAATTAATCCTAAATACCACAATAGTATTATTTCTGATCACTCTCCGCTGACTTTTACTTTAAAATTTGAGGGAATGCCAGGTATAAAATTCTTTTGGAGATTTAACACACAAATAGCTAGGTTACAAGTATTTAAAACACCAAATGACTTTTTTTTAAAAATAAACGAGACACCAGGTATTTCACTATCTCTATTACGGGAATCTTTAAAGGCATTCATTCGTGGAGTTGTAATTTCATATCAAAGTTTTCTAAATTAAAAAAAAGGACAGAACAATGGACGTTAGAAAAGGAAATTAAACTATTAGAATTAGGAAACGCAAAAAACCCAACCATAGACAAACATAATAAGATAATATTATTGAAATTTAAACTTAATCGAATATTATCGGCAGAGTAATAAGATTATTTCAGATCACAAAACAGGTACAGTTTGAATTTGGGGATAAACCACGTAAACTTCTAGCACGACAATTGAATAAGCAAGAAAAGGAAAAAACAATTAGTAAAATTCAATCAGCGAATGGGGAATTGTTAACTGTACCTAAGGAAATTAACAAAAGGTTTGCTCAATTTTATCAAAATTTATATACATCTAAAACTAACATTGAAGACAATAAAATTATAATTTTTTTAGATAAGTGTAACTTGCCAAAAATTGATATCTTAGAACAAGACGAATTAGAAGCTCACATTACAAGTGAAGAAATAAGAGAAACAATAAAAGAACTGAAAAATGGGAAGACACCAGGGCCTGATGGTTTTAATAATGAATTCTATACAAGATTTCAGGAGTTAATGGTCCCACGATTACTTAAATTATATAGCGATGCTTTTCCCGAAAAGAAATTACCAGAAACTTTAGCAGAATCTATAATTACACTTATACCAAAAAAAGATAAAGATCTAGAAGATCCGGGCTCTAATAGAGCTATATCACTTTTAAATACAGATCAAAACATTTTAGCAAAGATTTTACCAAGAAGATTGAGCAAATATATTAATAAATTGATAAACCAGGACCAAACGGGGTTTATACCCAAAAGACAATCATTTAACAATTTGAGACGACTTTTTAATATAATGTATTCACATAAAGGGATAAAGGAAGTCTTATCAGTTATATCTTTGGACGCAGAGAAAGCATTTGATCAGGTAGAGTGGCAGTATTTATACATAGTACTCCAAAAATTTAATACGGGAGATAATTTTATTAGATGTGTAAAATTATTATATGATAATCCAACTGCAAGAATATTAACTAATACTATGTTGTCTCCAAAATTCCAATTATCACGATGTGTATTATCACCCCTGCTATTTGCCCTTATGATAGAGCCACTGGCTGAAAGGATAAGAACACATCTGAAAAATTAAGGGATACAATACTAAGGATAATAATAAAATTTCATTATACGCTGATTATATAACTTTTATAACCATATAGCCATATAACAATTACAGCATGGAAACAGGCCTTCTTGGCCCTTCCAGTCCGTGCCGACCATTTATTTTCCCCTAGTCCCATCTAATTGCACTCAGACCATACCCCTCCATTCCCTTCCCGTCCATATACCTATCCACTTTACTTTTAAATGTTAAAATCGATCCTGCCTCCACCACTTCTGCTGGAAGATTATATATTAGAAATTCAGAAATGAGTATCCCAAATTTATTAAATGTAATAGAGGAATTTTGCTCCTTTTCTGGATATAGAATAAATTGGAATAAAAGTGAAATTATGTCATTACACCACAGAAAGCGAATCATCTATTAAAATTTCCATTTAAAATTGCAACGGAAAAATTTAAGTATTTAGGTATTCAAGTTACCAGAAGATATAAATCATTATTTAACGCTAATTTTAGTCCTGTGTTAAATAAATTGAATGCTCTGATTAAATTTTGGAAAACGCTACCACTATCATTAATTGGCAGAATAAATGCTACAAAAATGACTATGTCTGAGTGGAAGGGAGGAGATTCAGACACTTGGCAGATAGCCATGAATCTGACTCTGGTTAACCCCTTCCAACCAGCTGTTTACTATTATAAGAGACCAGGATCTGACTGTGAAGAAAATGTAAAAACTGTTAGTATATAGTAAATGGTAGATTATTTGAAGATTTAATTAGATATACATATTTGTAGCTTTTCTATATATTACTTGGTCTTGACCTGGCCCTTCTCCCTGTTTACAATGTTTGGTTAAGGGAGTGGAGCTTAATGTAGATTAACATCAACGGAAGTCTTTAAACATGTAGCTACCACCAATAGGTGGTTATTTTTTTTACAGTATCGCTATTTTTTGATACTGTAGTATCACCTTTATTATTTTTACATCACTTTACACTTTTCTGTTTTGTTTTTTAAGGATAAGTTTAAAAGGGATATAGCAACTAGAGGCCTGAGGTATAGTGTTGCACCATATGACTTAAAGGTATCAAAGTTTGGACAAAGTCAGCATGGATTTACGAAAGGTAAATCATGTCTGACGAATCTTGTGGAATTTTTCAAAGATGTAACTAGTAGCGTGGATAGGGGAGAACCAGTGGATGTGGTGTATCTGGACTTCCAGAAGGCTTTCGACAAGGTCCCACATAAGAGATTAGTATATAAACTTAAAACATACGGCATTGGGGGTTCAGTATTGATGTGGATAGAGAACTGGCTGGCAAACAGGAAGCAAAGAGTAGGAGTAAATGGGTCCTTTTCACAATGGCAGGCAGTGACTAGTGGGGTACCGCAAGGCTCAGTGCTGGGACCCCAGCTATTTACAATATACATTAATGATCTGGATGAGGGAATTGAAGGCAATATCTCCAAGTTTGCGGATGACGCTAGCTGGGGGGCAGTGTTATCTGTGAGGAGGATGCTAGGAGACTGCAAGGTGACTTGGATGGGCTGGTTGAGTGGGCAAATGTTTGGCAGATGCAGTATAATGTGGATAAATGTGAGGTTATCCACTTTGGTGGCAAAAATAGGAAAACAGACTATTATCTAAATGGAGGCCGATTAGGAAAAGGGGAGATGCAGCGCGACCTGGGTGTCATGGTACACCAGTCATTGAAAGTAGGCATGCAGGTGCAGCAAGCAGTGAAGAAAGCCAATGGTATGTTAGCTTTCATAGCAAAATGATTTGAGTATAGGAGCAGGGAGGTTCTACTTCAGTTGTATAGGGTCTTGGTGAGACCACACCTGGAGTATTGTGTACAGTTCTGGTCTCCATATCTGAGGAAGGACATTATTGCCATAGAGGGAGTGCAGAGAAGGTTCACCAGACTGATTCCTGGGATGTCAGGACTGTCTTATGAACAAAGACTGCATAGACTCGGTTTACACTTTCTAGAATTTAGGAGATTGAGAGGCGATCTTATAGAAACTTACAACATTCTTAAGAGGTTGGATAGGCTAGATGCAGGAAGGGCCGAGTCCCCCTGGTCCTCACCTTTCACCCCACCAGCCAGCGCATACAACAGATAGTCCTCCGCCAGTTTCGCCACCTCCAGCGTGACCCCTCCACTCGCCACATCTTCCCATCTCCCCCCCTGTCTGCCTTCCGAAAAGACCGTTCCCTCCGCAACTCCCTTGTCAATTCTTCCCTTCCCTCCCGCTCCACCCCTTCCCCGGGCACTTTCCCTTGCAACCGCAAGAGATGCTACACTTGTCCCTTCACCTTCCCCATCCACTCCTTTCAGGGACCCAAGCAGTCATTCCAAGTCCGACAGAGGTTCACCTGCACCTCCTCCAACCTCATCTACTGCATCCGTTGCTCCAGATGCCAGCTGATCTACATCGGTGAGACCAAGCGGAGGCTGGGCGATCGTTTCGCCGAACACCTCCGCTCGGTCCGCAATAACCAACCCGACCTCCCGGTGGCTCAGCACTTCAACTCCCCCTCCCATTCCGTATCCGACCTCTCAGTCCTGGGCCTCCTCCACGGCCAGAGTGAGCAACACCGCAAGTTGGAGGAACAGCACCTCATATTCCGCTTGAGGAGTCTGCATCCTCTGGGCTTAAACGTTGAATTTTCTCAATTCTGTTAACCCAGACTGCCCCCGCCCCCTCCCCCTCCCCACCTCTCCCTCAGCCCTCGGGCCCTGACATTCCTTCTCCATCTCCCCCCCTCCACCCAAGTCGCAGTAGCTTCTCATTTTCACACTACAAACAGCTTACAATGGCCTGTTTCCTTTATCATCAATACTTTTTTGCATATCTTTCATTCATTATTCTTTATCTCTCCACATCACTGTCTATATCTCTCGTTTCCCTGATCCCTGACCAGTCTGAAGAAGGGTCTCGACCCAAAACGTCGCCTATCTCCTTCGCTCCTTAGATGCTGCTGCACCCGCTGAGTTTCTCCAGCTTTTTGTGTAACCCTAGATGCAGGAAGATTGTTCCCGATGTTGGGGAGGTCCAGAACAAGGGGTCACAGCTTAAGGATAAGGGGGAAATCCTTTAGGACCGAGATGAGAAGGACTTTTTTCACACAGAGAGTGGTGGGTCGCTGGAACTCTCTGCCACAGAGGGTAGTTGAGGCCAGTTCATTGGCTATATTTAAGAGGGAGTTAGATGTGGCCCTTGTGGCTAAGGGGATCAGAGGGTATGGAGAGAAGGAAGGTATGGGATACTGAGTTGGATGATCAGCCATGATCATATTGAATGGCGGTGCAGGCTCGAAGGGCCGAATGGCCTACTCCTGCACCTAATTTCTATGTTTGTATGTTTCTAAGTGATTCATAATGCAAGACGATAAACAAAAGAAAAGTGGAGGCATCACGTTTTGCAGCTTGAACATAAGGGGTGCTAATGTGCCAATTAAAAGGGGCAAGATTTTCGCACAATTCAATTCGCTTAATTCAGACATAATTTTTCTACAGGAAATACATTTGAAACTTCAAGCTCAGACTAGACTGAAGGCAAATTGGATCGGCCAAACATATCACTCTTCATATATCTCTAAATCTAGAGGTACAGCAATTATTATTCGTAAAGGTATACCACTTAAATCAAAGAACATCATAGCAGATAAAGAGGGGAGATATCTCATAGTTACGGGAGAGATCCATTCTACCCCACTTACTATGGTAAATATTTATGCGCCTAATTTTGATAATCCTCAATTTTTAAATACAATCCTGGATATAATTTCAGAGTTTAACTATCAAAATGTGATAATTGGGAGATAAATCATATTTGGATAAATCTGCACAACAAAAGAGGCTTAACATAAATTCTAAAGCTAGTGAACTAAATACAAACATAAAAAACACAAATATAACAGATGTATGGAGGATTGCTAACCAGTTGGAAGGGAATACTGTTTTTACTCAATGGTACATAAAACGTATTCACGTACAGACTTTTTTTTTAGTGGATACAAAATTAATTCCTTACACAAAGAACCCTAAATATCATAATAGCATCATTTCTGATCACTCCCCGTTAACCTTTTTCTTAAAACTAGAAGGAATGCCCAATAAAAAAATCATTTTGGAGGTTCAATCCCCAAATTTAAACGACCCACAAGGTGGTATATATCTAAAACAACAGATGGAACATTTTTTTGGGACTAACGACACTCTTTATTATGGGAATCTTTTAAGGCATTTATCAGAGGATCTAAAACTTCATATCAAGCTTTTCAAAATAAAAAGAATGAGAACGAACAATTAACCATATAACCATATAACATATAACAATTACAGCACGGAAACAGGCCATCTCGGCCCTTCAAGTCCGTGCCGAACAACTTTTTTCTCTTAGTCCCACCTGCCTGCACTCATACCATAACCCTCCATACCCTTCTCCATACCCATACAATTGCAGGTAGAAGAACAAATTAGACAATTGGATCTAGATAATGCTAAAGAAGCAACCATAGACAAACACAATAAAATAATAATACTGAAATTCAAATTAAACAGAATCTTATCTGCAAGAGTTATAAGACTATTTCAAATTACAAAACAGGAAAATTTTGAATTCCGCGATAAACCATATAAACTCTTGGCACATCAATTGAAAAAACGAGAAAAGGATCATACGATTATGAAAATTAAATCAGATAAAGGTGAATTGTTAACATTACCTAATGATATCAATAAAAGATTTGCTCAATTTTATCAAAATTTATATACACCCAAAACATCAGCAGATAGTACTAATGTTATAAATTGTTTGGATAACTGTAACCTCCCAAAACTTAATCTGCTGGAACAAGAGGAATTAGGAGCTCAGGTTTCAATTAAGGAAATAGAAGAGACAATAAATTCACTGAAGAATGGTAAAACACTTTTTGGATTTGGTAATTTACTAAATGGATTTAGTAATGAATTTTATAAACGATTTTATGAGATAATCTCACCACGACTACAAAAACTGTACACATACGCTTTCAAAGAACAAACATTACTAGAAACATTAGCAGAATCAACGATTACACTCATACCTAAAAAAAATTAAAGATCTAGAAGACCCTAGCGCATATAGAGTCATTGCACTGTTAAACACAGAACACGGTTAAACACTGTTATATTAGCGAAAATTCTAGCAAGAAGATTGAGCAAATATGTTAGTAAATTAATAAATGCGGATCAAACGGGGTTTATACCCAAGAGATACTCATTCAATAATTTGAGACGTCTGTTTAATATAATGCACTCATATAAAACTGAAGAGCAAGACCTATCAATTATTTCATTGGATGCAGAAAAAGCATTTGACCAAGTAAAATGGGAATATCAAAGTACTTGAAGTGATAAATGAATTTAGTGAGTTCTCAGGATATAGAATTAACTGGAACAAAAGTGAAATTATGCCTATAACAGGAATTAAATTGAATAAATTACAAAAATTTCCATTTAAAATAGCTAATAATCAAATTAAATATCTTGGAATTAATGTATCAAAATCTTATAATTCTTTATTTAAATCTAATTTTCCTCAATTATTAAATAAATTAAAAACAAATATTTTATATTGGAAAACATTACCGATATCAATGATCGGTAGAATAAATGCCATTAAAATGATTTTTCTGCCTCAATTACTATATTTATTTCAAGCCATTCCGTTATATCTTCCTAAATTTTTTTTTTTTTAAATTGATTCTATAGTTAATAGCTTCATTTGGGATTACAAAAATCATAGAATAAGTAAAATACACTTATGTAAATCTAAGATAAATGGTGGATTAGCTTTACCTAATTTTTTATATTAGTTTTGGGCGGTTCAGATTAAGAATTTTAATTATTGGTTGATACAGATGGAACAAGACCCAGCTTGGTTAAGAATTGAAAAGGAAGATTGTTTCCCTTTCGACATAAGCACAATACTCCTTGCCCCTGGGGTGGTACAAAAAAAATTATATAAGGCAAACCCTATAATTTTAAATAATATACGTACCTGGAAACAAATCATTAAGACTTTACATTTAGAAACTATACCACTTTGTTTACCAATTATGAATAATCCTATGTTCAAACCTTCGACATTGGATGTGGGGTTTAGACATTGGAAAAACTTAGGAATAATAAGGATAGAACATCTTTACAGGAATGGGAAATTCCTCTCATTCCAGGAGTTGAAAGAGATTTATGGACTGCAAGCAAATAATCTATTTAGATATTTACAAATTAGAGATTATGTCAAATTAAATACGCTAAATTACAGAAATAGAGAGCCAGGTATACTGGATGAAGTACTTAACAAGCATCCAACAACAGAAAAATTAATAGCATATATATATAATATTTTTTTGGACAGGGAATTGCCAAAAACGGAACTATTCCGACAAAAATGGGAAAATGAAATTGGTTTACCTATAACAGAAGATTTATGGGAAGAAAGCTTACAACGAATTCATCGCTGTTCATTAAATGCCAGACATACCTTGATACAATTCAAAGTAATACATAGATTACACTACTCAAAAAAGAAATTAAATAGAATTTTTCCTACTATATCACCATTATGTGATAAATGTCAGCACATAGAAGCCGATTTAAATCATAGTTTTGTAATATGTACAAAACTTAAAAGTTATTGGACTGAGATTTTTAAAATTATTTCCACAGTTTTAAAGATCACATTAAGCCCTGACTCAAAATTAATTATATTTGGGGTTTTAGATTCAACTCAAATTTTAACAGTAAATCAAAGAAATTTTCTGGATTACTGTTTAATAATTGGAAAAAAATTAATATTACAATTTTGGAAGGGACCATTATCCCCGACAATTAAAATGTGGACAGTGGAAATGTTGGAGACATTACAATTGGAGAGAATTAGATTTATCCTAATGGATAAACCTGAGATTTTTGAACAAATATGGTCTCCATTCACTGATTATATGAAGGGGTAGCTGGGCTCAGCATTGAAACTCAATGAGTACCCGGTGGAAAGATCAAACAAAAATGTTTAAGATCAGATTTATATACTTGTCTCCATATATTATAATTAGAAATTGTTCCACTCATTGACAAGTTGTATACAGTTTTCTTTTCCACAAATATTTTTATATTTATTTTTTATTTTTTTGTTTTTTGTTTTTGTTTATTTTATTTTATTTTATTTTTTATTTTATTTTATTTTTTCTTCTCTCTCTTCTTTATATTAATCAACTATAATCATACTCTTATAATTATACACTATTCTTTCTTTATACTTTTTTCACTCTATAAAAAAAAGTGAGGCCAATATATATATTTTGTTAACATTTATATAATTTTGGAAAGATGTATCAACTATATTTGGAAAAAAATGCTATATTATTTGTTATATGTATGGCCTCTAATAAAAATATATTCAAAAAAAATAATAAAATGGGAATATCTCTTCAAAGTATTGCAAACATTTCAAATGGCAGAGAACTTTATTTCATGGGTAAAATTATTATATGACACGCCAACTGCTAGAATATTGACCTATAATATACTATCTCCGAAATTTCAACTATCCGGGGGCAATAGATGGGGATGTGCATTATCACCCCTGCTATTTGCTCTTGTGAGAGAACCCTTAGCAGAAAGTATAAAAATGCATCCGAATATCCATGGTTATAATACAAAATATTCAAATAATAAAATATCACTATATGCAGACGACGTACTATTACATATTTAAAAAAATGAAGGTAAGTATATTGTAAGTATATTACAATATATTACAATTGCAAACCAGCTTACCAAAAATATTAAATTTAGTAGAGTTATTTGGATCCTTTTCAGGATATAGACTAAATTGGAACAAAAGTGAAATTATGACGATAAAACCTCAAGATCCGACACACCTTTTAAAATTCCCATTTAGAATTGCTTCAGAAAAATTTAAATATCTGGGTATCAAAATTACCAGAAAATATAAATCTTTATTCAATGCAAACTATATGCCCTTACTTACTAAATTAAATGCCTTGATTACATTTTGGAAAACACTTCCGATGTCTTTAATAGGCAGAATAAATGCCATAAAAATGATTTTTTTAACCACAAATTTTATATTTATTTCAATCAATACCAATATACTTACCTTCATTTTTTTTAAAAACTCGATTCTGATATCACAAATCCCATAGAATCCAAAGAAGACACTTGTGCAAACCCAAATAATTTGGTGGACTAACACTCGCCAATTTTTTGTACTATTACTGGGCAGTAAATATCAAAAATGTAATTCACTTGTTGGACAATTCTGCCCAACAGGTAGATTGGATAATAATGGAGAGAGAGAGGATTGGTCTCCTTTTAATATAGGAGCGATCCTTCTCACACCGATAAAATTGAATAATACAATATACAAGAAAAATCAAATTATTCATAGTACAATTAGAATATGGAAACAAATAATATTAACTCTCAAATTAAGAAATTTATCGCTTCTCCCTCCTATAGTTAATAATCCGTCATTTAAATCAATAATAGATGATACATTTTTTATCATCTATTATTGATAAAAAATTTACCTATTGGGAAAAAATAGGAATTAAAATGCTTGGAGACATGTATGAAATGGGAAACCTTTTATCATTCCAACAACTACAACTCAAATACAACCTGAAAAGTAATCAATACTTTAAATACCTTCAAATTCGTGACTACTTCAAAAAACATACACATGAATACCAAACTTTGACTTCTGATCTATTAGGTGAAGCCATGAACAGAAAGGCGGATTCAATTAATTTAATATCATACTTGTATAATATCATTCTAAATATAGAAATACCATCATCTGACACAATTAGAATAGATTGGGAACAAGAACTATGTATAAAAATCTCGAAAGATAGATGGGATAAATACTTGCTAAATGTACATAAATGCTCAGTCAAAGACATACCCTAATTCCTTCTCTCCCCCCTTCTCTCCACACCCCCCCACTCTCTCTCCTTCGTCTCCACCCGCGGGAGCATCCCACAGTCACTGACCCACATACACCGCCATCGGACCCCAATCTCCACATCAGGGTGATCACCCCCCCCCCCCCCCACCTCCCTCCGACCGCGGTCAGTGACTGTGGGATGCTCCCACAGATGGAGACGGAGGAGAGAGAGAAGGGGAGAGAGAGGGGGGGGAGAGAAGAGTGGAGGGAGAGGGGAGATAGAAGATGGGAGAGAAGGTAGAGAGAGAAGGGGAGAGAGAAGAGGGGAGAGAAAGAAGGGAGAGAGAGGGGGAGAGAGAGAGAGGCTAGAGGGGGGAGAGATAAGGAGAGAGAAGGAAGGGAGAGAGAAGGGAGGGAAAGAAGGGAGGGAGAGAGAAGGGAGAGAGGAGAAGAGAGAGGAGAAGAGAGAGAAGAGTGGGAAGAGAGAAGATGGGAGAGAAGGGGGAGAGAGAGAAGAGGGTAGAGAAGGGAGAGAGAGAAGAGGGGGAGATAGAGAAGGGGGAGAGAGAGAAGAGGGGAGAGAGAAGGGGGAGACGGGAACATGGGGTTCATTTTCCCACACAAGCCATAGGTGACTGGGCAATCTGAACCCAAGCACCAAGTTGAAAGCGGCCGAAGGTATGCATCGCTCGGGACAGCCCCTACTCTCCCACGGCCACCTTCCGCAGGCTGCGGGTCGGGTGGAGCGGAAGTTTGGGACAATGTTCATGCCTTCACAGTGATGTGATGGACACGAGGGTCTGGACCAATCGCTGACAAGTCCCGCCCCCCCCGGCAACGTCAAGTCCGTTATTGGACTTTTCTGTTGAGCGGCAGTCGGTCCTTTGGCCTGTAGGCAACGCCGCCTTTTGGGTAGGTGTTGTTTCGACACAGCGGCCATTCGGTAAGTTTGCTTTTAGGCGACGCAGCTATTTGGTTCCTTGGGATTCAGATGTCCCGCCCTTTCGGGTTAGTTTGCATTTAGGCTTCCCAACCTTTCAGTTAGTAGGCATGTCGTCTTCGGACTCTTTCGGTTTATTGACATTTCAGCCTCATTTCCATTCCGTTCTTTAGCATCGACTTCTTTGCTTCGGCTACTTGTCTGTCGGCGCCACATCCGGGTACCCTCTGATTTACCCTTCTCCCTCTCCAATTGTAGATTAAACTTGACCATATTATGGTCACTACCTCCTAATGGCTCCTTAACCTTGTTCCTTTATCAAATCCAGTTAATTACATAACACTAAATCCAGAATTGCCTTCTCCCTGGTAGGCTCCAATACAAGCTGCTCTAAGAATCCATCACGGAGGCACTCAACAAACTCCCTTTCTTGGAGTCCAGTACCAACCTGATTTTCCCAGTCTACCTACATGTTGACATCTCCCATATCAACTGTAGCATTACCGTTACTACCAATTTTAACTCCTGATTCAACTTGCACCCTACATACAGACTACTGTTTGGGGGCCTGTAGATAAGTCCCATTAGGGTCTTTTTACCCTGACAATTCCTTAGTTCTATACATACTGACTCCACATCTCCTGTTTCACTGTCACCCCTTGCAAGGGACTGAATTTCATTCCTCACCAACAGAGCAACCCCACCCCCTCTGCCCACCTGTCTGTCTTTTCGATAGGAGATATACTCTTGAATGTTCAGTTCCCAGCCCTGGCCCTATTGCAGCCATGTCTCTGTAATTCCGACAACATGATACTTGCCAATTTTTAACTGAGCCTCAAGCTCGTCCACTTTATTTCTTATACTTCGCGCATTCATATGCAACACTTTGACATCGGTATTCACCTCCCCTCTCGCACTGCTCACAATTAGCCCTGACCCTACTCTCTTATCCCTTCTCGAATTTTCCTTCCCATTAATTCGGGAGACTTTTGAAACTTTTGCTGTACTCATTTACCCTTCAACTTCATCTTTTTCTCCCAATTTGTCGATCCCTCCCCACCCCCGCTATTTAGTTTAAACCCACACGTGTAGCCCGAGCAAACCTGCCTGCCAGAACTTCAGTCCCCCTCCAGTTCCTGCTTTCTCCCCATATCATTTGATTCTATTAGCCCTAAGAGCTATATCTAACTCTCTTGAATTGGCCTCCACCGCCTTCTATGGTAGAAAATTCCACAGATTCACAACTCTCCGGTTGAAAAGGTTTTTTCTGGTCTCAGCCCTAAATGGCCTACCCCTTAGTCGATAACTGGTTCTCGACTCCCCCAACATGGCAAACTTTTTTTCCTGCATCTAGCCTGTCCAATCCCTTCAGAATATTATGTTTCCATAAGATCCCCTCTCATCCTTCTAAATTCCAGCGAATATAAATAAGCCCAGTAGATCCTTTCGTTCATATTAGTCCCACCATACTGGGAATTAACCAATTCTGCACCTTCTCAATAGCAAGAATGTCCTTCTATAAACCTACACAAGTCATGCTGCAGTCTCATAACATCCTCCTCGCAACTCACACTGCCAGTAGGTATGTTACAATACCTACCTTTAGCAGCGCTGCAGTTCTGCCACTCCCTGTGTGCGTGACTTTGGCGCCTTTCAGAGGGGGCGGGTTTAAAATGCCGTTTTTCCCCAGACAGTCCAAATCGATCAATCTCAGGCGATTTCCATATCACCATATAACAATTACAGCATGGAAACAGGCCCTCTTGGCCCTTCCAGTCCATGCTGACCATTTATTTTCCCCTAGTCCCATCTACCTGCACTCAGACCATACCCTCCATTCCCTTCCCGTCCATATACCTATCCACACTGACAATGATTTTGTTGCTAAAGGGAAATCGCTGCGACATTTCACATAGGCAATAAAAGAAGCTACACAGTTTACTTTTACATAAAAACGTGCTTCTTAGGAAGCCTTTAATCAAATTTTCATCATGCGAAAAGGGGACAAAAAATATATACGAACCGGCTGTATTTTTCCTGCCGACTGTGGGTTAAATTCACCGCAAACCGCAACGTTCCAATTCACCGCATTCCACTAAAACCCACCGGCAAGTTAATTTAAATGGCCATTAATTTACAGGAATTAAACACTAAATTCCTTCAATTTGGCCTATAAATTCATGAAAATGAGATTGAAAAATCATGTTATATTGTGGATTATTGTGTGAATATTATTTGGACACTTAGGCAATTTAAAAATGTTTATTATTTCTTAAGAAATGGATAGATGTTTAGATCTAGTAATTGAATTTTGTAATTAGCTACAATTAGGTAACTAACTAATTATATGCTTTAATTTCAGGTCATCCAAGTAAGATTGTTTCATATTTGTTTCAGAATGCTTCAATCTATAATAACTGAAAGTTTCATTGAGTTCTATTAATTTTTAAGGCAGTTATGGGCTTTTGACTGTCCTAGATCACAGCTTTTGAGTTAAGTCAATGGAAAGGCAATGGGGAACAAGATGTAGCAATGTTACAAAATTTTGAGATTTTAAAAATCAAGTCTGCAATGTATCCCATCAGATAAAGCATGAAAAAGAAGTTTAATTTGACACCTAATTTACTTTCATATCTTCAGTATTAAGAAAGTTATGGCCATTTTCATACTCGGAAATGAGCATCTTGCTTCCCATTGCCTTTCCATTGACTTAACTCAAAAGCTGTGATCTGGAAAAGTTAAAAGTCCATAACATTCTTAAAAATTAAGAGAACTCAATGAAATTTTCAGTTATTATAGATTGAAGCATTCTGAAACAAATATTAAACAATCTTACTTGGATTACCTGAAATTGATGCATATAATTAGTTAGTTATCTAATTGTAGCTAATTACAAAATTCAATGAGTAGATCTAAACATCTATCAATTTCTTAAGAAAAGATAAACTTTTTTTAAATTGCCTAAGTGTCCAAATAACATTCACACAATAATCCACAATATAACATAATTTTTAAATCTAATTTTCATGAATTTCTGGGCCAAATGGAAGGAATTTAGTGTTTAATACCTGTAAATTAATGGCCATTTAAATCAACTAGCGAGTGGGTTTTAGTGGAATGCGGTGGATTAGAACATTGCGGTTAGCGGTGAAGTCAGGGGGAAAAATACTGGCGGTTAATACATTTTTTTAGATCCCATTTCGCAACATAAAAATATTATTAATGCCTCCCGAAAAACCAACTATTAATATAAAAATAAAGTATTTACCTTTTTTTCTCCCCTACGGAAAATGCTTCCGGTTGTCTGCGCTCACAGCTTTTGAAGGTGATTTTTAAATTACTCTAGTTAATAAATAATGTAGAGTAATTTAAAAATACCACCATTCATGAAATGTCGGAGCAATTTTTCTTCAGCAACCAAATCGCCCGACAATCATCGATTTGTCCTGCCTGTTGAAAAACGGCACTTTAAGCCCGCCCCCCTCTGCAAGGCGCGAAAGTCGCGCACACGGGGAGCGGCAGAAGTGCAGCGCCGGTAAAGGTACGTTTTGTAACATACCTACAAGATGCTAATTTCCGAGGATGAAAATGACCATAACTATTTTAATACTGAAGATATGAAAGTGAATTAGGTGTCAAATTAAACTTATTTTTAGGCTTTATCTGATGGGATAAATCGCAGACTTGATTTTTTAAATCTCAAAATTTTGTAACATTGCTACTGCCGGCAGTTGACATCAATCCAGTTGTCTGTACGCGGCGAAATGGCGCGACTAAACACTTTGAACCTTCGTAAACGGATGACTAAAAACGGTGACATCAATAACGAATGAATGTCGAGTTTTGGAGCGAGGACTGGTGTGATATGTTCCTCCATCAAAGGACAACACCCTCACCTGCCACTGGCAGAGCCAAAGATCATAGAGCGGATCTTTGGGCAGAGCCACAGAGCCATGGCAGCTGGGGGGGGGGGGGGTCTGTGGAATAAGGAGTGAATTCCGCACCCCACGTGACGCGGCGGCCGGGAGCGGCGCGCGTGGGTAAAGGGATGCGCGTGCGGGCCAACCGTCGCCGGGAGGTGGCGAGAATACGAAGGTGGGATGGGCGCCGCCGCGATGATGATCATGATAATGCTGCTGGTGAATGTTGCCTCGGCGGTGTGGAGGTGAGGAGATGGCGACGTGATGGAGAACAGGGGTGGGTGGGGTAGGAAGTGAAAGGCGGGGGAGACGGCTGTCGTCCTGGAAGGGATCGGGTGGGCCAGGCAAATTCGGGCTGGGCGCGCCGGAGGCTCCAGGGTGGGGGGAGGTGGAAGTCCTGGGTGGAGGAACTGGGGTCCTGGGCGAAGACGGATGGGAGAGGTGCGGAGCTGGGGAGCGTCCTGGCGCGATGTGGGGTGGAGAACCTTGGTCGGAATTCTTGGGTGGGTGGGCAGGACCTGGGTCGAAGGAGGACATGGGTGGCAAGTGGCAATCGGACTGTATGATCCGAAGATTGGGGGAGGGAGGGCAATTCAATTGATTGTAAAGTTATCTTGTTAATAGTCCATTTTATAGGATAGTGCAAGGGCAAGTATGCTGTATTATTTTCTGTTAAAATAAGGGAAAAAATAGATCATGGCTTCTGAGAGTTTGTATTGTACAGATAGCCAATAAAAAGGTTACATTGACAAGCAATACATCTTACATGTTAAACTGTTTGGGCAATTTTAAATATAAAACATTTTAAACATTAATTTTAAATGTTTTTTTCCAGATATTCCACCAATGTGGAAAGTATAATTGCCGTCAATACACGAAGTAGTGTAAGTGATTCGACCACACTGACAATGATATAAAGATTTCTTCATCACTACATACTTTGATAAAGTCCCCCTTGATAGGCTTTCCAGAAGATTAAAATGCACAGGATTCAGTATACAGATTCAGAATTAGTTTACTAATGGAAGACAGGGGGGTTGTGGTGGAAGGGTGTTTATTCAGGCTGGATGTCTGACCAGTGGTGTTTGACAGGGATGTGTTATTTTTGATATATATCAATGGCTTGGACATAAGTGGGTTGGTTAGTAACTTTGCAGGCAAAACCAAGATTACTGGATTTGAAGACTGTGGCAAATTATTATGTTAAAGTACACACTGATATATAGATTAGCTACAGAGAAGGGCAGGGCAAAGGCAGGTGGAGTTTAATCCAAACAAGTGTGAGGAGTTGCACTTTGGGAAGTTGAATGTAAGGGGAAATGAATGAATGGCAAGATCCTTAACGGTATTGATGTACAGAGGGATCTTGGGTTTCAAGACCATAAATTCCTGAGAGTGGCCGCACAAGTGGATGATAAGGTTAAGAACAGGTATGGTATGCTTGCCTTCATTGGCCAAAGCATTGAGTATGTGTCAGGATGTCATGATGCAATGTTATAGGACTTTGGTTAGTCTGCATTTGGGGTATTTTGTGCAGATCTGGTCTCCCCATCACAGGAAGGATGTGAAGGCTTTGGAGGGAATGCAGAAGTTTTCCAGAATCCTTTTTGGTTTAGTGAGTATTAGCTACACGGTCATAAGTGATAGGAGCAGAATTAGGCCATTCAGCCCATCAAATCTACTCTGCCATTCAATCATGGTTGATCTATCTCTCCCTTCTAACCCCAGTCTCCTGCCTTCTCACCACAACCCCTAACACTCATACTAATCAAGAATCTATCTATCTCTGCTTTAAAAATTGACTTGGCTTCCACAGCCTTCTGTGGCAAAAGATTCCACAGATTCATCACCCTCTGATTAAATAAATTCCTTCTCATCTCCTTCCGAAGGAACGTCCTTTAATTCTGAGGCTATGGCCACTCATCCTAGACTCCCCCACGTGGAAACATCCTCTCCACATCCACTCTATCCAAGCCTTTCGCTATTTGGTACGTTTATATGAGGTCCCCCCTATTCATCTAAACTCCTGCGAGTACAGGCTCAGTGCCGTCAAACCGTCATCATAAGTTAACTGACTCATTCTTGGGATCATTCTTGTAAACCTCCTTTGACCCTCTCAAGGGCCAGCACATCCTTCCTTATTTATGTGCCCAAAATTGTTCACAATACTCCAAATGTGTACTGACACATGCCTTATAGAGCCTCAGTCTTTGTATTCTAGCCCGCTTGAAATAAAAATAGATTCTGGTTATGCATAGTCTCTACCTCAAACTCGTGCATCTTGGCTCATCAATTTGGTAGTCCCTGGTCAAGTCAAGTTTATTCGTCACATACACATACGGGATGTGCAGTGAAATGAAAACTGGCAGTGCCTGCGGACTTTGTGCAAAAAACAAACGACCAACAAACTACAAACAGAATCATATGTTATTTTTCATATTAAATATTGTGGGCGGTATTGTGGTACAGTAAGTTAGTAGAGTTAGTCCCTGGTGAGATAGGAGTTTACAGTCCAAATGGCCTCTGGGAAGAAACTCCTTCTCATCCTCTCCGTTCTCACAGCATGGCAACGGAGGCGTTTGCCTGACCCTAAGAGCTGGAACAGTCCGTTGCAGGGGTGGAAGGGGTCTCCCATTATCTTATTGGCTCTGGAGTTGCACCTCCTAATGTATAGGTCCTACAGAGGGGCGAGAGAAGTTCCCATAGTACGTTCAGCTGAACGGACTACTCTCTGCAGAGCCTTCTTGTCCTGGGCAGAGCAATTCCCAAACCAGATCTTGTCCAGATGTTTCCGGACCAGATGCTTTCCACAGCCGCAGAGTAGAAGCACTGGAGCATCCTCGGAGACACTCTGAATTTCCTCTATTGCCTGAAGTGGTAAAGGCGCTGCCTTGCCTTACTCACGAGTGCTGCAGCGTGGGATGTCCATGTCATATCCTCAGAGATGTAGACTTCCAGGTATTTAAAACAGCTCACCCTATCCACAGGGTCTGATCCCCCACAGTCTCCACTTCAGTCTGCAGCATCTCTTGACTATCACAACGGTGATATGTTTTCACATATGACGTGTTTATATCATGCGACTACTTCGGGCGACTGGGCCGTAACCTTAATCCTTTGTCTGGACACCACAGTGTATGGTTGTGGAAAGATGGGTGTGTCCATTTAACTTGGACTTTCTCTTTTCACTATCACCTCATCTCCTGGCATCACATCTGATGGTCTGGCACCTCGTCTCCTGACTGCATAAAGGTTTGATGCCCCTTTCTTTTCTGCATCATGTTCTCTCACTTCTTGGTCATTTATCATGTCACTAACCCATGGTATCTTGGTCCAGATTTTCCTACCAAACAGCAATTCTCCTGGATTCTTCCCTACTGTGCTGTATCGTGTAGCTCTATGCGCTACTAGATATGATGAGGATCCTCTTCCAATCTTTGCCATCTGCTTGGGCAATTCTCATCCTCTGAAAATTGGTTCTGACATTTCACTTACTATACGATAGAAATGTATTTATCCCAGGAGGGAAATTGATCTGCCAACAGTCATAAAGCACGTGAACCATGAAATTAAAATGAAGAGTTGAAAGGATTAGGGATGTGCAAATATTGGGAGGGAGAAGAGGGAACTCGGTCTATTCCACGACAGAAGGGGTAGTTATGCTGTTTGATAGCCACAGAAAAGAAGGATCTCCTGTGGCATTTTGTACTGCATCTTGGTGGAATCAGTATGTTGCTGAAGGTACTCCGCAGGTTAACTAGTGTGCCATCGAGAGGGTGAGCTGTATTGTCCAAGATGCTCCACAATTTGAGTGAACATATAAACATAGAATATAGTTGCAGGACTAGGCCATTCGGCCATTTGATATGATCATGGCTGATTATCCAAAATCAATACCCTGTTCTGGCTTTTTCACCATATCCCTTGATTCCCATAGCCCCAAGAGCTAAATCTAACTCTCTCTTGAAAACATCCACTGAATTGGCCTCCACGTCCTTCTGTGGCAGAGAATTCCACAGATTTACAACTCTGGGTGAAATGGTTTTTGCTCATCTCAGTCCTACCCCTTATTCTTAAACTGTGACTCGTGGTTCTGGACTCCCCCAACATCGGGAACATTTTTCCTGCATCTACCCTGTCCAATCCTCTGAGGATTTTATATATTTCTGTAAGATATCCTCTCATCCTTCTAAATTCCAGCGAATACAAGCCCAGTCGACCCATTCTTTCATCATACGTCAGTCCCGCCATCCCGGGAATTAACCTGGTGAACCTATGCTCCACTCCCTCAAGAGCAATAATGTTCTTCCTCAAATTAGGAGACAGAAATTGCACACAATATTCCAGCTGTGGTCTCACCAGGGCCCTGTACAACTGCAGTAGGACCTCCTTGCTCCTAAACTGAAATCCTCTCGCAATGATGGCCAACATGCCATTGGCTTTCTTCACTGCATGCTGTACCTACATGCTTACTTTCAGTGACTGATGTACAAGTGCACCCAGGTCTTGTTGCACTTCCCTGTTAAAGTTCGCTTTTTAAAACAGACAACAACAAATGGTTAAAGGTAAACCAAGTCAAGCTTTTAATAGCGTCAGACGGGAGTGGCGGAGATCAGCAACAAGATAGAATCCACTCTCCGAACAAAGGAAAGTTAGTGCAGTTATACTTTTTTGTTATCAATAAAACACTCCTACCAAGTCCGAATATGGCATGACTGAAAGGTTCTACAGCCTTTCAGAATACAAGAAAAGCTGGGTCTAAATCAAGCTATTCCAATAACAAGTTATTGGTTATCTTTGCAGTGTCATTGGCTCATAGTCCTTTCTTCATGGACTAGGACAAACACGTTATACTCCAAGCTTCCATCTTAATTTCTATATTCTACCACCAGGGGCGCCGGGGAGATGGTCAGCCCTGCCAGCAGTCTGTTCGTTTTTTCCCCTTTTTGTTATTTTTAGCATCTGTTAAAGGTTTGTTTTTATGTTCTTCGGTTTGTTTTATGTGGGTGGGGGTGGGGAATCGGGGAAAACTTATTTTCAAGTTCTTATCTTCCCGGAGATGTGATCAATTTTCGGATCACTTTCTCCGGGCTCTGCGGCCTACCATCGCTGGAGCTGAGAGCCGCCTTGGACTGTCGTGAGTCCCACTGTCGTGAGCCTCGTGACTGTCGGGGCGCGGACTTAACATCGGAGCGGTTCTCTTGCCTGGGATCACTCCCACCGCGGCCTGTGGACTTACCATCAAGGGCTCGCAGTCTCGGGAGAGGCTAGTTGGGAGCTTCAACACCGCAGAAGGTTCGTCCAGCCCCGACGGGAGGTTCGGTCACCTGGCGCGGGGGAGCTGACATCCCCCCCGATGCAGGAGCATATCGCCTCGACGTGGAGGGCCCGAACGCCGCCGGCTACGGGAGTCAAGACCTTCCTGTCAACGGAGGGCTCGAGGCCCCTGACCAAGGAAGAACAAAAGGAAGAGACTTGAACTTAATTTTGCCTTCCATCTCAGTGAGGAATGTGTAGGAGTCATTGTGGTGGATGTTCATGTTAAAACAACACTTTTAATTGTATGACTGACCTGGCCAGTGAAATTCCTCGTATGTTGCAAAACATACTTAGCGAATAAAATCTGATTCTGATCTCAAAACGACAACCTTTTACTCCATTTTGTGTTCTACATAGTAAATGCAAAATCAGCAACATTATGTAGTATTGGCAAAGTCCAATATCTGCAAAGTTTGGCAACATTGTACAGACTTGGCACGGAGTCACGCTATTGTCCTTTACCAGACCACGTGTTCTTAGTTTCCATCTTAAATTATTAAGAAGAACAATTACCATGACTCAATTTTGTGAACCCAATTACATTTGGCTGTATTAACTCTTTCATTTCCTTCTCCTAATCTGACACCATTCAGATAATAATCTGCCTTCCTGTTCTTGCCACCAAAGTGGATAACCTCACATTTATCCACATTATACTACATCTGTCATGTTTCTTCCCACTCACCCAACCTATCCAAGTCACCCTGCAGCCGCATAGCATCCTCCTTGTAACTCACACTGCCACCCAGCTTTGTGTCATCTGCAAACTTAGCGATGTTGCATTTAATTCCATCGTCTAAAACGTTAATATATATTGTAAACAACTGTGGTCCCAGCACCGAGCCTTGCGGCACCCCACCAGCCTGCCATTCTGAGAAGGACCCGTTAATTCCTACTCTTTGCTTCCTGTCTTCTAACCAGTTACCTATCCATGTCAATGCCCTACCCCCAATACTATGTGCTCTAATTTTGCACGCTAATCTCTTGTATGGGACCTTGTCAAAGGTTTTTGGAAAGTCCAGGTACACCACATCCACTGGCTCTCCCTTATCCATTCTCAAAAAATTCCCAAAGATTAGTCAAGCATGATTTCCCCTTCATAAATCCATGCTGACTCTGACTGATCCCATCACTGCTTTCCAAATACACTGCTATAACATCTTTAATAATCAACCCCAGCATCTTCCCCACTACTGATGTAACGCTAACTGATTCAAGAGAGTTTATTGTCATGTGTCCCAGATAGGACAATGAAATTCTTACTTTGCTTCAGCACAACAGAATATAGCAGGCATGAATACAGAACAGATCAGTGAGTCAATATACCATTATAAACATATATACACACATGAATAAATAAGCAGATAAAGTGCAAATAAACAGATAATGGTCTATTTTACTTCGGAGTCACGTGAGTGACTACGTGAAGACCCCGCCAGCACGCATGCGCGACATATCGTCGTACGCATGCTGAAGCGACGGTCGGGAGGAGCGGGGCTCCTCCAGCGTGAGTTTAAAAAGCTCACGCCAGGTAAGTCTCACCGAAGGAGTGAGTCGACCATAATGGAAGGGAGAAAGAGTAAGAGAGCGGCGGCCAAATCAGCGGCTAAGGACAGCAGCCAACGGAGAACCGCCTCTCCAGAGCTACAGGTTCTACCTGCAGCTCCCGACTTTTCGGACTTTGAGACCGTTGGTACGCCACGGTCGGGGAAAACTACCCGGAAGTCGGCCGGGGCGGACTCAGCGGAGCCCGGTCCCGAGGGCACCCCGCTCGCTGGTAGCGACGGAGGTCGTCTTGACCGCATTGAGCGGCTGATGGAGCAGATGCTCCAACGTGACCTGTTACAGCAGGGGCAGGTTCACAGTGGGACCCCTAGTAGGCCCACGGCAAGTTCCTTTCGAGGACTGCCCAATGTATCCCCTTCTATACAGGGGAGCATTGAGGGTCAGAACTGGGCTGACCCAGAAGAGGGAGAGTTGGCTGAAGCACCTACAGCGTCAGGGGTGTGTGAAGATTATATGGATGTGGTGAGCAAACATGCCATGCCCCACCAGAAGGGCCTACCCATCCACCCCAAGCTGGCTGCCAGCATTGATTATATGGCCACCAACCAACTTCAGGAACAGGCCATCAATGCCACAGCAGATAAATATTTGGCGCCAGAAAACTGCAAATCGTTAAATGTGCCCGCGGTGAACAACCCGATATGGGGGAACATGAGCCCCTCAAGTAGAGGGCAGGAGATGAAACTTCAGAAGATCCTGAAGCTCCTAACCGCAGGGATTACTGCAGTAGCCAGAACAGCAGTGGGAGTGGATATGCCGCAAGAGCTGCAAGATGCTTTGGCCTTACTGTGCAATACACAGTATGAAATTAACAATTTCAGGAAAAGCATTATAAAGCCGGCGCTTAACCCCAAGTTCGCGGGGTTATGCAAGCCTGGGAAGACGCAGCCTCCAAGCCTGTTATTCGGGGAAGATCTCCCCAAACAGGTAAAAGATCTTGACGAGGAGGCTAAGGCTTTGGGCCTTATTAAAGTACCTGGGTACACTAAGCCTCATCACCCACACAGAACGCACCCCTACGCACCCACCGGGCAGAGTTACCCTAACAGGTCTGCCGGTGGTGAAAGCTCGAAGGCCGGCATACCTGCACAGCGGTCTTTTTTAGGCCAAGGCCCAGGCCGGCCTCCTTGGAAGATGCGCCACTCCCAGAACACCTACAACCAGCCGAGGAAGCAAGGGCAGAAACCTCCACACCGGCAGTAACCATGGAGGTAGGTGGGTCTGGGATCCCCAAGAACACTACTGACCTAAATTCACTCTGCATAGGGGGCAGGTTGCACATGTTCCTCGAGAATTGGCTCACTTTTACCTCTGATCCTTATATACTCAGGAGTATTCAGGGCTACAAAATTGAATTTATTCACGAACTCCCTACCCCGGTACAGCATGCGCCTAGTCGGAAATTCGTCCTTTCTCATAGAGATAAGGCAGCAGGGCATGCTGAACTACAGAGGTTAATAGAAAAAGGGGTAATTGAAAAGGCCTTTAAAGAACCTCAGGAGTTTGTGTCTAATATATTCACTAAAAACAAAAAAGATGGCGGGTGCCGCATCATCATAGATTTGACCGACCTGAATACTTCTGTCCAGTATATTCATTTTAAAATGGACACCTTCGACACTGCTACTCAGCTTGTAGCCAATAGGTACTACATGGCATGCGTTGACCTTAAAGATGCATACTATTCAGTACCCATACACAAGGATCATAGGAAATACTTAAAATTTATCTGGATGGGACAATTATGGCAATATAAAGCTTTGCCTAATGGGCTATCGTCAGCACCCAGATTGTTTACCAAGATATTGAAACCAGCTTTGGCCTATTTAAGGAAACAGAATCATACTGTTATGGCCTATCTTGATGACATCCTCATAGTGGGGGAGAATTTGGAAATGGCTACTTTGGCAGTCACAGCCACGAAACATATTTTTCAGATACTGGGGTTTACGATACATCCAGATAAATCAATATTGGAACCCTCTACCACCATGAAATATTTGGGGCTCATTATTGACTCAGTGCAAATGTCTGTCACGTTACCACCAAGCAAGGTGGAAGACCTGATAGAGGCTTGCAGGAGCCTCTTTGGCATTAAGGTCCCATCCATTCGGCAGGTGGCCAGGGTGATTGGGAAGATAGTAGCTGCATTTCCTGCAGCACAATATGGGCCCTTACATTACCAAAATTTACAAAGAGCAAAAATTACGGCGCTCAAAAATCATGCTGGCCATTTTGATAGGCCCATGAAAATTCCAGAAAAGGCAAAAGCTGAACTATATTGGTGGATGGGTAATGCCCAAAATTGTTCCAAACCCATGACTATCGCCAATCCCTCGATCACCTTACAAACGGATGCCAGTGCCAAAGGGTGGGGAGCTACTAACACTACCTCTAGCTGTGGAGGTAGATGGAGTGCACCAGAGTTAACCCTATTTAAAAACTTAGGGATTAACTATTCAGAAATGCTCGCAGCATTTCACGGACTTAAAGCATACTGCACTAACATGCACAAAGTTCATGTTAGACTACAGATTGACAACACCACGGTGGTAGCCTATATTAACCACATGGGCGGTGTAAAGTCGATATCGTGTGATGAATTGGCCAACAATATCTGGCACTGGTGTCTGCAAAGAGGAATTTGGATCTCTGCAACTTACCTACCAGGTAAACTAAACACAGTGGCAGACACCAGATCACGGAAATTCAACGACAACATAGAATGGATGTTGGATCGGAAAGTGTTTACAGATATTGTAGAACGTTATGGGACACCAGATATCGACCTTTTCGCGTCCAGGCTAAATCACCAACTACCAACGTATGTTGCTTGGGAGCCAGACCCGGGGGCGGTAGCGATGGATGCTTTCTCGCTACACTGGGGGGATTTGTTTTTCTACGCTTTCCCCCCTTTCTGCCTCATCAGTCGGGTCTTGCAAAAAATCAAGCAAGACTCCGCATCGGGTATCTTGGTAGTGCCCGACTGGCCTACTCAACCATGGTTCCCTCTGGTACAAAAGATGGCCACAGAACCCTGTGTCAGGGTGAATAAAAGACCAAGCCTGCTTGTTCATCCTGTTACAGGAGAAAGTCATCCATGTCATGATCGTATGGATTTGTTAATTTGCAGACTTTAAAACGGCCACTTCATGGACTCGGACTCTCCAACAGGACCATTGATACTATCACGGGAGCCTGCAGAGAGTCCACAAGGAAGCAGTACTTGACCTACATCAGGAAGTGGGAAAGATTCTGCGTGACTACTAAAACTACATACGAAACCGCCACCATCACGGAAGTGCTGGAGTTTCTGGCTACCCTTCATTACGATGAGGGTTTAAGCTACAGCGCCATTAACTGTGCCAGGAGTGCCCTATCGTCTTACTTGGGCAAGGGGAGTGACCAATTGGGAATTGGGTCACATCCCCTGGTATCCAAATTTATGCGGGGAATATTTAATTCTAATCCCCCCAGGCCCAGATATAGCCATACCTGGGACATCAGCACGGTATTGACGATGCTGCGAGGATGGACACCGAACACGGGACTCCCTTTGGCCAAATTAACCTACAAAATGGTCATGATAATGGCACTGATCACGGCGCAACGGGTCCAGTCCCTGCACAAACTCAGTCTGGATGCCATGGCAATTACCAGTGGGAAAATCACATTCCAGGTGCAGGGACTATTGAAGCAAGATCGACCCGGAGTGTCTGGACATACTTTGGAGTTCCTGGGTTACCCAGCGGACACTCGTCTTTGTATCGTTACATTGATTCTGCGATACATTTCAGTCACTAAAGATCTAAGGGGCACGGAAACAGCTTTGCTTGTCAGTCACAAGAAGCCTCATCACAGGGTCACGGTGCAAACCATTTCCAGATGGTTAAGGGTGGTACTGGATGCGGCGGGGGTGGATACTAATGTGTATAAATCTCACTCCACCAGGGCAGCATCCACCTCGGCGGCTAGAAGGATGGAGGTACCACTGGATCACATCCTGGCCACAGCGGGTTGGAACAATGAGAGAACCTTCCACCGCTTTTATAACAAACCCGTGACCTCCCCTGACAATTATGCAGGGAGGATCTTAAGTGCTGCCAGTTAAATAACCCTTTTGGGACACAATATTGTGTTTGGTATGAATAAATACCTGTTTTGTTTTTCAGCCAGTGTCTTGTCTGAATCACGTCCATCCTCTTATCCCAGCTTTAGCGGTGTGTGAGCATGGAGCTTCCAGGGCATGAAATCACAGAGCTTTGAAATCTTCACGTAGTCACTCACGTGACTCCGAAGTAAAATAGTAAGATTAAACGAGAACTTACCAGTTTGAAGTTTGATCTTTATTTTATGAGGAGTTACGATGAGGGATTACGTGCCCTCCGCTCCCAACCCTCTATTATAAAGATCACCTGGTATGAAAGTTCTCTTTTTTCTCTTACTATGTCAGTCATTGAGACTGTTTTTTGTTCTGTGATTTCACACCACTGCTTTGAAGAATGTCGCGCATGCGTGCTGGCGGGGTCTTAACGTAATCCCTCATCGTAACTCCTCATAAAATAAAGATCAAACTTCAAACTGGTAAGTTCTCGTTTAATCTTACTATTAATGTTCAGAGTTTTGTTTCAGTTGAGTTTAATAGCCTGATGGCTGTGGGGAAGTAGCTATTCCTGAACCTAGACGTTGCAGTCCTCAGGCTCATGTACCTTCTACCCAAAGGTAGCAGGGAGATGAGTGTGTGGCCAGGATGGTGTGGGTCCTTGATGATGCTGCCAGCCTTTATCTGCCTTCAGTCCCAACAGTTCACCCAACACTGTATTCTGCTCCTATTCTCACCCCATTAGTCTGGTTCAGTAAAAACACTGAGTCAAGCACTGGATCAACTAACTTTATTTCTCACTCACAAACCCACTACCCTATACAATATCTAACCAACACAGCGGGTCTGATCCTTGTCTCTACTCATACAAGCCCTTCAGCCTCGTGTGAATAGACACCTCCAGCAGGTCAGTACAGTTCCAAATGCTCCCCCAGAAGGTTGACACAGACTCATGTGCTCTCCCCTCTTATATACCATATATCGGACCCGTAGCGCAAAATACATGGGGGTGGGGGGAGGCAACCCCTACAAACCAATCATAAATAAAGATCTTACAATACATTAATTGACAGTTCCTTAACCCGATCACAAAATATCCCATTACATTGTTTCTATAGAAAGTTCCTGATGGAAGACAGTTCCCCTAAGTAAAGAAACATTTTACCAGGCAACATAAACAATTTGGGCAAGGCCCCCCTCCTTGACCAATCACAAATAACAGTGGAAAGACCATGCAACACAGTTAACAGTGGTATTATAACATACCATTCCCCAACCAATCCTGATCATGCATTTACTTACTTACTGCCTATTATGCCTCCTGGCATGTAGGGCAGCAACGAAGGTCCTCCACTCAGTAGTGTTGATTCCTTCAGTTGCTGCTTCCGTAACGTATTTGTTTTACAAGACAGGTTTGTTAGCCCTGTGCTCAATCCCCAACCTGGAGGACCAGTGGATCACTCTTCATCTCGCCTCTACCCTTCGACCTGTCCAGCATGGGAGACCCTAACAGGAGACAAATCTCCCGCTGGCATAGCTCTAGGGGTCACTGAGACACACAAGCTCCCCGACCAGGACAAGGTTGCAATCCAATGGTGAGCAGACACTAAAATGGCCAATATTATCAACACCATTTTCTGACTAATGTGGATTCCCTTCAGTTCCTCCCTCCCTCTTAACCTTTTGATCATTGCAGACCTTTGAAATAATTTCTCAGAGAACCCCTACATAAAAAATATTATATATCTTTATTAATCTCTTTCTTTTTCTTTCATAAACTTAAAGTTCATAAGGCAAACATAATATATGTTTCTGATTACTGGTTTAAGCAAAAAATAACATGTTTTTCTCAAGTTTATTGACTATGCAAAAAAAAAATCTGAAATCCGCTTGTTCAAGAGACCAAAGGTTTTTGAACAAGGAGGTTTTCATTCACACAAAAAGATCAACCATATTTGTAAACACAAAAAATAAACATAAATAACCAACATCATAAATAACGCATTTAAACCGACGAAAACAGATAATAACTCCACAATAACTTAATTGTTCATTGACAATGTTGAAAAGGCATGATAAATCAAGGCAATATGTTATATGAACAAATAACACAAACAAATAAAACTAAAGCAAATAAAGGCAAACAGAACTAACCTTGGAGGAGAGAGAGAGAGAGAGAGAAAAAACACATTCGTGGGTATAGGCAGCGGGCGGTTGATGGTCACAACAGAGTTGGCTGCCTGCCCCTCTTCCGGGCCTATGTCCGTGCTCGAGTGTCCCTGAAGAGGGAACATGCGGTGTCCACGGGGACTCTGGAGGTCTTCCGTGAACGCTGGTCGCCGCGGGGGATCGAGAGCATTGTTAATATTGATTGTACCATTGTATCATAATGTCTGCTTGATGTATTCTAACCATTGAACGTTTACGTACGTTTGGTACTCTGTAATATGCAATTGCTGAATAAAGTCCGTGGAAAGGAGAGAAGAAAGAGAGAAACCACATAAACTTTTCACAAACGAACAAAATAAACTTGATGAACTAGCAAGAATAAACATAAACATACTTACATTTTTAAAAATCATATAACATCCCTAAATGATGGGTAAAAATTACTAAATAACGTGACTGAATGAGGGACTGTACATGCATCGCAGGAAGACCATGCTCAACCTCCGGAGCCCTTAATGACCGTCGATTACTCATTTCAATGTTTCAAAAGCTACAATGTGATAAATAACACTTAAATAAAACTGAAGCAAATAAAGGCAAACAGAACTAACCTTGGAGGAGGGAGAGAGAGAGAGAGAGAGGTTGTGTCTGTCTCAGCTCCGGCGGCTGAGAAGTTTTGAAGCAACCTTTCAAGGTTCTTGTCGAAGGAAGAGGGACAGAGGCAGTGATATTTCATAGTTTGACCTAATGTCAGACTGCTGTAACTTTCCTTTGTTTGAGGATTTGTCCATTTTGTGTGGAATTCCTGAGTTCTTTTGCACCACCGTGGGAGCGGCCGTGGCTGGCAGATTGCCAAGAGTTCCTGGAGATCGAGGGTAGGAAAGACTTTGGTGTCTTTGATGTTTCTAGCACCGATTCTCTGCCCCAATACCGCTTTGCACAGTGCAGCTGCCTGGGCTTAATGTGAAGGTGGTACTTTTCGTCACCGGCAGGGCTTTAAAAGTGCCTCCCAAAAGCTCTCGGCTGTGGTTGAGCTTGGGGACTTTCTGGAGGCTGGAGGAAACTGCTTCTGCTGCTTATCCAGACTGTGACTGTCTTTGAGATTCGCTTTTGAACTGAGTTGCTGGTGTTCTTGGAACTAATTTGTGCCACTGTCAAGATGGCGGGGGCTCAGTCGAGGGCTCGGAGTTACGCAGCTGTGGTTTCGGCGGCGGTTTCGGGGCCATTTGAGGATGAACCTCATGTTGATTTAGATTGGGATATATTCGGGATCTCGGTCCAAACCGGGTCCCTGTGGAGCAGGGGTGCAATTGCGAAGGGCTTGCCTGACCTTTTCAAGAGGTCTGTTATTGCCTCTTCCAAGACTGCTGGAGGGAAGGTTGAGTTGATATTAAAGTCCCGGGAGGATGTGGCCCTAGCGTTGGAGAAGGGGCTCACAGTGGAGGGGGTCTATATACCGGTGGAACCGTGGGTGTCCACTGTGAAACCAGTTCTCCTGCGGAATTGTACCACGTTGCAAAACTAGGGATGCAAAACATCTTCCACACTTGGCTACGATTGGGGAGGTGCGGTCTAAGCTTATTAGGCTTAGGCACCCCGGGAATGACCCATATGAGAAAGGGGTCTTGAGTTTCAAGAGAGTTTTTATGAAGGTGGGAGAGGGGTTGGATGCTGAGGGGAGCTTCGTTGTGGAGCATAAGGGTCTCCCCAGACGCATGTATTGGAGTTGGGGAGAGGCACAGTGTCATACAGGCAGTGAGTTTGGACATCTCCGTAGGGAGTGTCCCAATCGCCGGGCCACTGCTAGAAATTCTAATGCAGCGGCCCAGGAATGCACTGCTGGCCCGTCCGGGGTGGCCGGTTGTGTCTCAGTGGCTCGGGGTGGTACTGTTGACTTGGCTGGGGCTACTAACTCCACCTCGGTGATCCGGGGTGGTAATGCTAACCCATCCGGGGCTGCAAGTTCCGCCTTGGTGAGCCGGGGCAGTGTTGGCCCCTGCCCCACCACGCCCTGAACCTGTGGTGCTGGTTGATGGCAAGGCGCAGGGAAAGGGCGGACGGGGGGAGGGAGGTTGGGTGACGCAGAAGGGGAAGAAGAAGAAGAAAAAGAAAAGTAAGCCCCTCCAAGCGAGTAAAATGCAAGCGGATGGACCCTTGCCTAGACCTGAGACCACCCAAAGGGTGCCTGATGGCCCCAGTGAGGTCCAGGGCATTTTGCACCTGGTGTGGCTCAGCAAGGAGCTGAGGTGGTTCAGAAGGGGGCAGGGGAGGTAAACTGTAGGGGTGGTAAAGGGGCAGCGGGTAGTGTGGAGGCGGAGGACCCTTCCTTTACGGAGGTCACCGTACCGCTGCATGTCAGCGGGACAAAAATAAGGCGTGCGCCTGGCAAGGGAGAGCAGGGTCGTCGGTCCAAAGGAAGGGGGCGCCTTCTTCGAGACCTTCCACCCCTGATGAGGATGGTGGCCACGAACTGGTGTCTTCTGGGCCGGAGGTTGGGCGTCTGTTTCAGGGACCTTCCGCAGGTGATACCAGACCAGGTACTGGGGTTGAATCCCCTGGAATTGTGTCCTCTGGGCCGGTGGTTGTTCCCTCATCTCAGGGGCCTTCCGAGGGTGTTATCTCATCGGGTATTGAGGTTAGCTCCCCTGGGAGTGTGTCCTCTGAGTCGGAGGAGGTTCCCTCATTTCACAGGCCTTCTGAGGGTGTTGGCACGCCAGTTGTTGGGTTTGGCTCCCCTGGGATCGGGGATGAGCAGAGTGAGCCCGGGGGTATCAATGTTCCAGTCTGTGCTCCTTATTAGAGCCAGTGAAGATGCTGTAGGGTGTGCTGCCTCACGGGTTGAGTTAGTAGGGGAGACTCCAAAAACACCAGCTCGTTTAGTGTGTCTTGGTGAGGATGCTCCCCTGGTAGTGGAGAGTGGAGACTCTCTGGGTGTTGCCAGTGGAGCGGGTACTCTGGGTGCTGTCGGGGTTGGGGCTGTTTCGGGTTGTGACCCCCTCGGATTTCAGGGGTGCCTGCGCACCACGGACCCTGGGGGGGCCTCTTGTTTTTTCTTCCCCAAGCCCAGACGTTGGGGGATGATGGGAGAGTGCAGGAGCCTGGCCTCTTACCGGACAGCTTGTTGCTGTCAGGGGTATCGGGACCCTCCCTCGGCATTGATCCTGGGGGTGGTGTCATGCCGGAGGAGGGGGAGAGTGATGGGGCTGGCTTGTGTAGTGGGGTGAGTGAGTTATCAGCGAGCTGTAGTCCTGCGAATTCTGACAATGACCTTGAGCATTATGCAGAGGAGGATGCGCTCCAGGTGTGTGTGGGTTGGCAGTGCCCGAAGTCCAGGGCTGTGTCTCAAAGAGTCGTCATCTGTGCAATTCGGGACTTTCTAAAAACAAGCAGGAGTGCCAGGACTAAAATTGAAGTGACGGTCAGATCTGTCGGGATTTATTAAGACTCTCGAGATTATCCTTGACAGCCATGATAGTGATCTGCCCGAGTCTGAGAAGCGTCAATTTGGGGACTTTTTGAAGTTCCTTAGGGAGAAAGTATCCGAGTCCACAAGGAGTATGAGGATTACAATCTAGTGTGTTTGCACATTCACAGTAGGCACACTAAATTTAAATGGTAGAAGATCGAGCTTTTGTAGATTTCAGCGTCTATCAGCCCTTAGAGAGGGGAAATATGCAGTGAGTTTTCTACAGGAGACGCATACTGTTGTCAGTGATGAACCCACCTGGCGACTGGAATGGGAAGTGGGGGTCTACATGAGCCACCTCAGCTCGAATTTGAGTGGCGTGGCTTTTCTGTCAGCCCCGACTTTTCAGCCAGAGATCTTGAAGGTGCAGGAAGTTGTGCCAGGTCGTTTGCTCTATCTGGCTGTGAGCCTGGATGGCATGCCGTTGCATTTCATTAATGTGTACCCCCCCCCCCCCCCCCCCCCCAGCACCAGCACGATGCAGGCCTGCCTACTTCAGGAGGTGACTGCTCTGTTGAGCATTATTAGTAGCGGAGAGTGTGTCTTTCTAGGGGGGGGATTTCACTTGAGGTGCAAGATCATTCTGGTACTCAGTGGGCCCCTGCTGTAGCGAAGAAGCTGAGAGGTTTGATTGATTCCTTTGAGCCGTTTGATGCACAGCGGAACCTCCACCCTGATTCCAATGCTTTTTCGCGGAGGTCTGACGGGGGGTGGTTCCCGCATCAATTACATGTACATCTCCGGTGCATTTGTCTCCCGTGTCTCAGCGGCCTCAATGCTGCTGGTGCCGTGCTTGGACCACTGTCTGGTGCATGTGGATTTTAATCCGGCGTGTGCATGGGCTGGGTCTGCGTACTGGCATTTTAATAACCGGCTGCTGGAGGATCGGTGTTTCCGGGAGTCACTCAGTCGGTTTTGGGTGAAGTGGAGTGAGAGGCAGAGGAGCTTCTCTTCCCTTAGGCAGTGGTGGGATGTGTGGAAAGCTCACATCCATCTCTTTTGTAAGGAATACGCGTGCAGGTCGACCGGACGGTGGGACTCAGCAGTCGAGAGGCTTTAGAGGGAGCTACTGAACGCAGAGTCTCGCCTGGGTCAGATTGGTTAGGACTCCTGTGAATGGGGGGAGTTTCAGGAGAGGAAGGAGGCCTTGAGGAACCTGCTGCTTGAGCGGCCTCGGGGCGCTTACGTGAAGTCGCGGGTCCAGATGTTGCACGATCTGGACCAAGCTTCACCTTTTTTTTCTCTCGGAGAAAGGGCCGGCAGCCCGCAAATGGTTCGTAAGCTGCCCGCAGATGATGGCTCCTCTGTCACAGGTCCAGAGAGGATCAGTGCTTTAGTCTGGTCCTTTTATGGATCCCTGTTCTCCACAGATGGATTCAGCGGGGATGCTCAGTGGGTCCTGTGGGAGGATCTACCGACTGTAGATAGGGAGGTGTCCGATCTTCTTGATGACCCCTTATCATTGGAGGAGTTGAATTTGTTAGAGCCTTCTGGGATATCCTGGGGGGTGATTACATAGAAACATAGATGCAGGAGGAGGCCATTTGGCCCTTCGAGCCAGCACCGCCATTCATTGTGATCATGGCTGATCGTCCCCTATCAATAATCCGTGCCTGCCTTCTCCCCATATTCCTTGACTCCACTAACCCCTAGAGCTGTATCTAACTCTCTCTGAAATCCATCCAGTGACTTGGCCTCCACTGCCCTCTGTGGCAGGGATTTCAATAAATTCACAACTCTCTGGGTGAAAAAGTTGTGAATTTATGAGTTGTGAGTTGTGAGTTGTCATCTCACCTCAGTCTTAAATGACCTCCCCTTTATTCTAAAACTGTGGCCCCTGGTTCTGGACTCGCCCAACATTGGGGACATTTTTCCTGCACCTAGCTTGTCCAGTCCTTTTATAATTTTATATATTTCTATAAGATACCTCCTCATCCTTCTAAACTCCAGTGAATACAAACCTAGTCTTTTCAATCTTTCCTCATATGACAATCCCACCATCCCAGGGATCAATCTCGTGAACCTACGCTGCACTGCCTCAATCACGAGGATGTCCTTCCTCATATTTAGGAGACCAAAACTGTACACAATAACCAAAACTGTACACAATTACATGATGGTTCTGGGGGAGAGCCCGGCAACTGGGGAGATGGCCCTCTCGTGGCGGAGGGCAGTTGTTGTCTTGCTGCCCAAGAAGGGCAAACTTCGCTTGTTGAAGAACTGGCGCCTGATCTCTCTCCTATGTACTGAGTACAAAGTTTTTGCACGGGCGATGGCAAATCGCCTGGGTCCTATACAGTCCCTGGCCGATCCATTCAGGATAAAATCCACCTGGTTAGGGACCTGATTCATCTATCTCAGGGCACTGGTCAGTCAGCTGCTTTTCTGTCTCTTGATCAGGAGAAGGCTTTTGACAGGATAGAGCATGACTACCTCTTCGGGACGTTGCAAGCGTTCGTATTTGGACCACATTTTGTAACCTGGGTCCGGCTTTTGTACGCTACAGTGGAGTGTCTTGTGAAGGTTAATGGTGTGTTGTTGGCTCCCATTCATTTTGGGAGGAGGGTTCGTCAGGGATGCCCCATGTCTGGTCAGTTGTACTCGGTCTGTGTGGAGCCGTTCCTGTGTCTTCTTCGGAGGCGATTGACAGGCCTGGCCCCACCTGGCCTGGGGGTGGAGGTGGTTCTTTCTTAGTGGTTCTGATTTAGCTTACCCCCGCTCCGTCGGATTTGCATATCGGGCCTAGGCTCCGGGATATTTCTCGGGCGCCGGCTCCACACAACGTGAGCTGCCTTTCTGAGATGCCCAGCATGCCGTTTTGTGATGCGAAGGGACGCATACTGTACAGAATGCTCCTGCACATTCTGCACCTCCTTGCCTTCGTCTTTCATCCTGACACATCTTGGCGGACTGCGCTACCACCTGAAGACAGGGGCGATCTGCAGTGGGGGTCTCTCTATAAGGGGGTTGTCCCTCTTGACATTGGGGACCTGGGCTGGAGAGTGTTGCACAGACCTGGCCAAGATGGCCATTTGCGGGTCCAGGCAGCGGGCGGTCAATGGTCATGCGAGAGTCAGCTGCCTTCCCCTCTTCCGGGCCTATGTCTGTGCTTGCATGTCACCGTAGAGGTAACACGCGTTGTCCACGGGGACTCTGGAGGCCTTCTGTGAACGCTGGTCGCCACGTGGGTTTGAGAGCATTCTGAATAATGTCTGTACCATCGTACCATAATGATTGCTTGATGTATTGTAAACTTTGAATGTGTTTTTGATATACTGTATTATGCATTTTGCTGAATAAAGTCCTTGGAAAACCCCCAAAAAACCACGCAATTTTTTTTCACAAACTAACAAAAACATACATAAATAAACTTTTGATAAACTAACAAAAATTAATGTGAACATACTTAATTTAATTCATATAACATCCCTAAATATGGGTTGTGGTAAGCCACGGGCACAATGAACCCTCGGATCTGGTGGGCGGCGTCTCAGTGTGGGAGGCACTAGTCACTGAGTGGGTATTTAAGGCCGGGCAACACCTGTGACCAACGAGGAGTAGGGAGCTGTATTGTACTGAATAAAACACGTCTCGTGCACATAACTTGTGTCCGTTTTTTTTTTGGCTGGACTCCTGCGAGTCCCCACTACACTGGTGACCCCGACGCCCAGGACTGTAATCCTGGAGGGAAATTTTTGAAAGAAAATGCATTCCGCTGCTGCCACCTACGAGGCCTACAAGTCCGAGCTCAGTGCGGTCTCCCAGAAGCTACCTACATTGTGGAACTCGCAGCCGGGGATTTGGTTCCGACAGGCCGAATCCCAATTCTACATCCGCGGCGTAACGGCTGACGGGACCCGTTATCACTATGTGGTAAGGGCTCTTGATCAGGAGACGGCTGGTAGGGTCGTACCTTACCTCGATAATCCAGCGGTGGGGAAATACACATGCCTCAAGGAGCTGCTGCTCCGGATCTATGGGCCGAGCCGCATGGAGCGAGTGTGTCGGGTCCTCAACATGGGTGGGCTCGGCGACCGGAAGCGCTCGGCCTTCATGAGCGAGATGCTCAAGCTCATGGGCGACCACCCCCACAAGAGGCCCACACCCACAAGAGCCACAGACCACACAAGTGGCGCAGGAGAGGAGGATGGCTGAGCAGGACCGAGGAGATCCGGGGAACAGGATGTGATGTTATTACCACCAACACTGGGGGCAGATTTCTTGTTGGCGCAGTTGGTCCTTGTGGATGTGAGGGGCCAACACGTTGTTCGCGTGTCAATGTTTGAGAAGATCAACTTGCGCTCTACTGCGCTCGCTGTGCCAGCCAGCAACCTTGTAGCGGCAGTGGACAATGTCTACGCCCAGATACTGGCTGAGTTTCCGGACATTGTCACCCCCAAGTTCGGTTTGGCCAGCCTGAGGCATGGTGTCATGCACCATATTCTGACTTCGGGTCCACTGCTCCACACCTGCGCCCGCTGGCTTGCTCCCGACAAGCTCCTCATAGCCATGGCAGAGTTTCGGAGCATGGAGGCCATGAGCATCGTTTGATGCTCCCAACAGCCCATGGGCCTCCCCGCTGCACATGGTGCCGGTGGCTGGAGGCCGAGTGGAAACTACCGCCGCCTTAATGAGGCCACGACCGCTGACCGTTACCCTGTTCCCCTAATACAGGGCTTCTCGGCCCATCTGGCCAGGGCTAGGTTCTTCTCCAAGATCAATCTAGTCTGGGGTTCTAGATCAATCAATCCAAGTTCCTGCGGTTGCCCTTTGGACTTAAGATCGCCGCGCTGGTCTTTCAGTGTCTGATGGACACCATCGGGCGCGGGCTCAACTTCCTGTTTATCTACCTGGATGACACCCTTGTGGCAAGTCGCTCGCTAGAGGAACACTGCGTCCACCTGTGTCTACTTTTCCAGCGCCTCAATGACCATGGCCTCCTGATTAACCCTGGCAAGTGCCAGTTCGGCCTTCGGGCCAACAACTTCCGGGGGCATCGGGTGACACAGCATGGAGCAGTGCCTCTGCTGAACAGGGTTGAGGCAATCCGTCAGTTCCCGCCGCCTGCTACAGTACGTGACCTCCGGGAATTCGTAGGAATGGTCACTTTTTACCACCGGTTGGTTTTGGCAGCTGCCAAACTTTTGCGGCAACTTTTCCACTTGCTGTCAGGCAAGCAACAGGAGATACAGTGGGATGCTGTTGCCATGGCGGGTTTGAAGGGGCGAATGAGGCCTTGGCTCAGGCGACTATGCTTGTGCGATTATCCGTCAGCAGATGCCCCCACAGCCCTTACCGTGGATGCCTCGGACTCTGTGGTCAGCGGCATTTTGGAACAGTCGGTTAATGGCTGTTGGCGGCATCTCGCCTTCTTTAGCTGTCAACTGAGCCCTGCAGAACAGCGTTACAACGCTTTTGACCCGGAGCTGCACGCCTTACACCTTGCAGTGTGGCACTTCCGGTACTTCCTGGAGGGTCATTCCTCCGTAGCCTTCACGGACCACAAGCCCCTCATGTTTGCTTTCGCCAAGGTTTCGGATCCTTGGTCCGCCCGCCAGCAGCACCAGCTGGTGGCTATTTCGGAGTATAAAACGGACAACTGACACATTGCCGGGAAATGCAACCTAGTGGCGGATGCTTTGCACCGTCCGGCAATTGCAGCCATGCTTAATCCGGCCTCTGGAATTGATTACTTCGCCTTAGCGGCGGCCCAGCTGACGGACGATGAGATGACGGCATACCGCAACGCAATCTCTGGCTTGGTTCTTGAGGATGTGCCGTTGGGTCCCTCGGGTTCCATCCTCTGCAACGTATCCACGGGTCATCCAAGGCCAATCATTTTGGCAGCCTGGTGCCGCCGCATGTTTGAGGTGATCCATGGGCTGCCCCACGCGTTCAGGCCACCTCATTCGGCGTCCTGTCTGGTTCAGTGCCTCTGGTTCTGGGGGGAGATCATGTGGTGGCACCTGGTGGTAAGCCACGGGCACAAAAAACTCTCGGCTCTGGAGGGCGGCGTCTCGGTGTGGGCGGCGCTAGTCACGGGATTTTTAAGGCTGGGCAACGCCCGTGACCAGCGAGGAGTAGGGAAGCTGTATTGTACTGAATAAAACATGTCTCGTGCACACAACTTGGTTTTTGGCTGGACTCCTACGAGTCCCCGCTACAGGGTAAAAATTTAATAATGTGGGTGAATGAGGGACTGTACCTGCACGCCAGGAAGCCCGCTGGAGCTCTTAATGACCATCTGATACCCATTTAAATCTTTCCCATCCACCAATACATCCAATGTTCAAATGGTAATTGTACCCGCATAAGACAGTTTTAAAAATTCTCCCATGAATTTTATTCAAAAGAACACATCAGTAATACTTGAAAGTCAAAACACAATTATATTTACTGAGGAATGCATTTCGATGTATTGGTGACACATGGAATAGCAGTGTTAATGATGTTAACAAATCGTTTTCGTCTCAGATGAAACAAGTGATAAACGACTCCAATTGTTCTGCTGTACTCATTAAACCCGAGAGCTTTTTAATGTAAAATTCTAAGGCGGTTTTTATGCAATTTGTTTTGTGTATTGTACGTGGAATGGATGAGCGCCTTGCTACCATTTATCATTACCAAAGCCCTGTTAACATCATGAGATTTCGTTAACACAAAAGTGACAGAAAAATGTATTTACACATGATTAACCTATTCATCACTATTTCACTAGAAACCCCTTGCGACCTCTCGCAGAACCCTAGTATTCCGGGGAACCCAGGTTGAGAAATGCTGTGCGATATCCTCGGTCCCCTAATATATCCGGAAGATTGTTTGTGTCTTCCTTAGTGAAGACAGAACCAAAGTACTCGTTTAACTGCCTTGTTTCCCATTATAAATTCAACTGTCTCTGACTGTAAGGGTCCTACATTAATCTTCACTAATAGTTTCCTTTTTACATCTATCTATCTTCTATATATTATTAAAACTCTGTGTGTCTCTGCCGACCGCCGTCCGGCTACCAGCTGCCTATCACATTTTCGCCCTTTGATTCCCTGCTCTGCCAAAACCCGACCATCAAACGCCACCATTTTTTCCATTTTGCCAGACATTGCACTTGTACATTCACAAACACAATCCTCAATACATTTAGACATTTTTATGTACATTTTTTAACATGAAATCCTTCACCCCCCCCCATACACACACACACACTCACTCATTTTGTGGCCCCCTTCTGGCCAGACACCATAACTGCAGCTGCTGCAGCTCACTCTCCTCCAAAAACTGTGCCATTTTTTCCTCGGGTACTGAAGCACGTTTGGGGTCCAGACCCAACAGGTCTGCACTTGGTCTAGTATACTTTTAAAACTTTGTGTGTGTCTGCCGACCGCCGTCCCATTCTACCAGCTGGCTGTCACATTCCGTTTTTTTTCAGATAAGACTTTCGCCCTTTGATTCCCTGCGCCGCCAAAACTGGACAATCAGACGCCGCCGTTTTTTCCATTTCGCCAGACGTTACGCTTGTCCATTCACAAAGGCACTCCTCATTACGTTTAAATGTTTTTACGTACACAATTTTTAATAAAATCCTCCCCCCCCCCGATTTTTCAAAATCTTAAAACAATCAAACTGCTCTCACTCACAGAATGTTGGTGAATGTTCCATCGTGTGATGTCACAATGCCCAATGCTCACAGATGTCCAATCAGAACGGATCTCATTTACATCTGCCCTTGCACCAGCCCCAGCCCCCCCCCTCCCCGCCTGATGTTCCAGCATGTTCCATTGTGTGATGTCACAATGCCATCCCTCACAGATGTCCAGTCGGAATGGATCTCATTTACATATGCCTTTGCCCCAGCCCCCCTACCGCAGCCTGTGTCGAAGTGCATGATCATTTATGTGGGAATAGAGAAAGAGGATTGGGGGTGATAGGGAGTGGTGAATAGATGGACTGTCCCTACCCCTCCCCCTCCCTCACTACCTCCCCACTCTTTCCCCTCTCTCCCATCAACCCGGCACAGAAAGCAAAGAACCCATTCAGAAAGTATTCAGACTCCTTCATCTTTTCCACATTTTGTTACTTTATATCCTTATTTTAAAATGGATTGAATTCTTATTTTTTTAATCATCAATCTGCGCACAATACCCCAGAATGAAGAAGCAAAAACAGGTGCTTAGAAATTTTTGCAGAATAATTGAAAATACATAACTGAAATATCACACTCACATAAATATTCAGACCCTTTGCCATGACACTCAAAATTGAGCTTCGGTTTATTCAGTTTCCATTGATTATCCTTGAAATGTGTCTAAAACTTGATTGGAGTCCACCAGTGGTAAATTAAATTGATTGGACATGATTTGGAAAGGCACACACCTGTCTATATAAGATCCCACAGTTGACAGTGCATGTCAGAGCAAAAACCAAACCATGAAGACAAATGAAATGCCCCTAGACCTCCGAGACAGGATTGTGTCGAGTCACAGATCTGGGGAAGGGTATAAAACAATTTCTGCAGTATTGCAAGTCCCGAAAACACAGTGGCCTCCGTCATTCTTAAATGGAAGAACTTTGGAACCACCAGGACTCTTAATAGAGCAGGTCACCCGGCCAAACTGAGCAATCGGGGGAGAAGGGTCGAACCCTATGGTCACTCTGCAGAGCTCCCGAGTTCCTCTGTGAAGATGGGATAGCCTTCCAGTTGGACAACTATATCTGCAGCACTCCACCAATCAAGCCTTTATAGTAGAGTTGCCAGACGGAAGCCACTCCTCAGTAAAAGGCATATGACATCCCACTTGGAGTTTGCCAAAAGGCACCTAAAGGACTTTCAGAGCCTGAGAAATAAGATTCTCTGGTCTGATGAAACCAAGATTAAACTCTTTGGCCTGAATGCAAGTGTCACGTCTGGAGGAAACCAGGCACCCGCTCATCACCTGGCCAATACCATACCTACGGTGAATCATGGTGGTGGCAGCATCATGCTGTGGGGATGTTTTTCAGCGGCAGGAACTGGGAAACTAGTCAGGATCGAGGGAAAGGTGAACAGAGCACAGTACAGAGCTCATTGATGAAAACCTGCTCCAAAGCGTTCTAGACCTCAGACTAGGACAGAGATTCACCTTCCAACAGGACAATGACCCTAGGCACACAGCCAAGACAACGCAGGAGTGGCTTTGTGACATGTCTGTGAATGTCCTTGAGTGGCCCAGCCAGAGCCCGGACTTGAACCTGATTGAACATCTTTGGAGAGACCTGAAAATAGCTGTGCATCAACACTCTCCATCCAACCTGGCAGAGCTTGAGAGGATCTGCAGAGAAGAATGGGAGAAATTGCCCAAATGCTGGTGTGCCAAGCTTGTAGCGTCATACCCAATAAGCCTTGTGACTGTAATCGCTGCCAAAGGTGTCTCAACAAAGTACTGAGTAAAGGGTCTGAATGCTTATGTCTATGTGATATTTCAATTATTCTTTTTAATTACTTTGCAAAAATTTCTAAACACCTGTTTTTGCTTCCATTCTGGGGTATTGTGTCCAGATTGATGATAACAAAAAAATACTGTAATCAATTTTAAAAGAAGGCTGTAACGTAACAAAATGTGGAAAAGGTGAAGGGGTCTGAATACTTTATGAATGCACTGTATGCAACTGTTCTGGACCGTGCCCCTCTGCTTCCCTTTTTTACATTTACTTTTATCTTCAACTTTTTTCTTTTTTTCTTTTTTTTGTAAACCTTAAAACAAACCGTAAAACCTTAAAAAAAACAAAACCTTAAAAAAAACATTCTCTGGTCTTCACGTTTAGAAACATAAAAAATAGGTGCAGGAGTAGGCCATCCAGCCCTTCGAGCCTGCCATTCAATATGATCATGGCTCATCATCCAACTTAGTATCCCTTACCCCCTGATCCCTTTAGCCACAAGGGCCACATCTAACTCCCATTTGCTTTAATTTCATCATTTTCAAGTATTTAAAAAGGAGAAAGTAAAGGTTTTAGGGTAAGTATGTTTCCACCAAATAAAAGGTACCAGCTAGAAAACGGGCTCGTACCTAGATATCAAGAAACGTGCAAAATAGCTTAAGACAAAAAAAGTGAAACATGGCAGATACCAAAAGTTCAATATTGTTAAAAACCTAAATGTACATGGAAACCATGAGTTCAAAATTGTGATTAAGCAGGTAAAATGCACAGTAGTATATCAAGTGAGTCAACTATGTTTTATAAATGAAAGCCAAGTGAATAACGAAGAAGAGTATGTATAAAATAACTCGAGTGAAGAGATAAAGATGAAACGATTCTAAAGTAATATTTTACATTGTTCTTCTCAGTGGGAAATTATGCAGACATTTTGTTAAAGTGTGAAATATTGAGGGGGGGTGGGGGGGGAATGAAACCAGATGAAACAGTAGGGGTAGAGAAACGAGAGAAAATTGCATTTATGTTCTCTACATTTTAAATGCTGTATAAAGAGAGGTTATTGTAGAATTTAGGCATGCATTGGACTCAGTTCAGTATTTAATGCCAATTATATGCAACTTACAGCTCCGTCTAGATTATGAAGGAAACTCATTCATTCAATGGATAGTTCCAAAACCTTGTACAGTCAGCTCTCTAACGTAAGTTAAATGTAACGTACTGGTGAAAGGAGTTTAGAACATTGAAAAGAAGCATCATCTTTTGTAAACATGTTTATCCAGAAATTTATTGAGTGATGCTATTCTTTTGTGTTATGTAGTTGACATTTATTTTTTCTTTCTGAAGTGAAACACACCAATGATTATTTCTGGATTGTAGTGGCTTGGTATTAATATTGGTGTATTATTATTTAGTGTTCAGGGATACAGTGAAAAACTTTGTTTACTTGCTATCCAGCCAAATCATGCGTACATGAGTACAATCAAACCATTTATAAGTGCATAGAGAAAAATTACCAGAGGGCAGAATGTGGTTTTACTAACAATGATCTATTCTACATTCTCTTTGATCTCCATCCCCTTGGTCCTGTTTTCACATCTTACACTTCCTTTTCTACACATTTCCTTATCTATGTAGATATCTAGGATATTGAGCTGAACATCCAGGGATATTCAATATTTAGGAGGGATAGACGAAAAGGAAAAGGAGGTGGGGTAGCGTTGCTGGTGAGAGAGGAGATTAATGCAATAGAAAGGAAGGACATTAGCGTGGAGGATGTGGAATCGATATGGGCAGAGCTGCGAAACTCTAAGGGGCAGAAAACGCTAGTGGGAGCTGTGTACAGGCCACCTAACAGTAGTATTGGAGTTGGGGATGGCATCAAACAGGAAATTAGAAATGTGTGCAACAAGGGTAACACGGTTATAATGGGTGAATTCAATCTGCAAGTAGATTGGGTGAATCAAATTGGCAGGGGTGCTGAGGAAGAGGATTTCTTGGAATGTATGCGGGATAGTTTTCTCAACCAACATGTGGAGGAACCAACGAGAGAGCAGGCTATTCTAGACTGGGTATTGAGTAATGAGGAAGGGTTAGTTAGCAGTCTTGTTGTGCATGGCCCCTTGGGCAAGAGTGACCATAATATGGTTGAGTTCTTCATTAGGATGGAGAGTGACAAAATTAAGTCAGAAACAAGGGTTCTGAACTTGAACAAAGGTAACTTTTAGGGTATGAGATGTGAATTGGCCAAGATAGACTGGCAGGCGATTCTTAAAGGGTTGACAGTGGATGTGCAATGGAAGGTATTTAAAGACTGCATGGATGAAGTACAAAAATTGTTCATACCAGTTTGCAAAAGAATAAATCGAGGAAGGTGGTGCATCCATGGATAACAAGGGAAATCAGGGATAGTATAAAAACAAAAGATGAGGCATACAAATTTGCCAGAAAAAGCAGGCTACCGGAGGACTGGGAGAAATTCAGAATCCAGCAGAGGAGGACAAAGGGCTTAATTAGGAAAGGGAAAATAGATTATGAAAGGAAACTGGCAGGGAACATAAAAACTGACTGCAAACGTTTTTATAGATATGTGAAGAGAAAGAGACTAGTTAAAACAAATGTTGGTCCCTTGCAGTCAGAAACAGGTGAATTGATCATGGGGAACAAGGACATGGCAGATCAATTGAATACCTACTTTGGTTCTGTCTTCACTAAGGAAGACATAAATAATCTGCCGGAAATAGCAGTGGAACGGGGGTCAAATAAGATGGAGGAACTGAGTGAAATCCAGGTTAGCCGGGAGATGGTGTTGGGTAAATTGAATGGATTGAAGGCCGATAAATCCCCAGGGCCAGATAGTCTGCATCCCAGAGTACTCAAGGAGGTAGCCACAGAAATAGTGGATGCATTAGTGATAATTTTTCAAAATTCCTTAGATTCTGGAGTAGTTCCTGAGGATTGGAGGGTAGCTAATGTAATCCCACTTTTTAAAAAAGGAGGGAGAGAGAAAGCGGGGAATTACAGACCAGTTAGTCTAACATCGGTAGTGGGGAAACTGCTAGAGTCAGTTATTAAAGATGGGATAGCAGCGTATTTGGAAAGTGCTGAAATCATTGGACAAAGTCAGCATGGATTTACGAAAGGTAAATCATGTCTGACAAATCTGATAGAATTTTTCGAGGATGTAACTAGTAGAGTGGATAAGGGAGAACCAGTGGATGTGTTATATCTAGACTTTCAGAAGGCTTTCGACAAGGTCCCGCATAAGAGATTAGCATACAAACTTAAAGCACACGGTATTGGGGGTTCAGTATTGATGTGGATAGAGAACTGGCTAGCAGACAGGAGGCAAAGGGTAGGAGTAAACGGGTCCTTTTCAGAATGGCAGGCAGTGACTAGTGGGGCTAGTGGGGTACCGCAAGGCTCAGTGCTGGGACCCCAGCTATTTACAATATATATTAATGATTTGGACGAGGGAATTCAATGCAACATCTCCAAATTTGCAGATGACACCAAGCTGGGGGGTATAGTTAGGTGTGAGGAGGATGCTTGGAGGCTGCAGGGTGATTTGGATAGGCTGAGTGAATGGGCAGATGCATGGCAGATGCAGTATAATGTGGATAAATGTGAGGTTATCCACTTTGGTGGCAAAAACATGAGGGTAGACTATTATCTGAATGGTGGCAGATTAGGAAAAGGGGAGATGCAACGAGACCTGGGTGTCATGGTACACCAGTCATTGAAAGTAGGCAGGGGGTTACACAAAAAGCTGGAGAAACTCAGCGGGTGCAGCAGCATCTAAGGAGTGAAGGAGATAGGCGACGTTTCGGGTCGAGACCCTTCTTCAGACTAAGTAGGCATGCAGGTGCAGCAGGCAGTGAAGAAAGCAAATGGTATGTTAGCATTCATAGCGAAAGGATTTGAGTATAGAAGCAGGGAGGTTCTACTGCAGTTGTACAGGGTTTTGGTGAGGCCACACCTGGAGTATTGCGTATAGTTTTGGTCTCCAAATCTGAGGAAAGACATCCTTGCCATAGAGGGGGTACAGAGAAGATTCACCAGACTGATTCCTGGGATGTCAGGACTTTCATATGAGGAAAGACTGGATAGACTCGGCTTGTACTCGCTGGAATTTAGAAGATTGAGGGGGGATCTTATAGAAACTTACAAAATTCTTAAGGGGTTGGACAAGCTAGATGCTGGAAGATTGTTCCCGATGTTGGGGGAGTCCAGAACAAGGGGTCACAGTCTAAGGATAAGGGGGAATTCCTTTCGGACCGAGATGAGGAAAACATTCTTTACACAGAGAGTGGTGAGTCTCTGGAATTCTCTGCCACAGAAGGTAGTTGAGGTCAGTTCATTGGCTATATTTAAGAGGGCGTTAGATGTGGCACTTGTGGCTAAAGGGATCGGGGGTATGGAGAGAAGGCAGGTACGGGATACTGAGTTGGATGATCAGCCATGATCACATTGAATGGCGGTGCAGGCTCGAAGGGCCGAATGACCTACTCCTGCACCTATTTTTCTATGTTTCTATCTACCGCCCACTCGCCTGACATCAGTCTGAAGAAGTCTCGACCAGAAAGATCACCCATTCCTTCTCTCCAGAGATGCTGCCTGTCCCACTGAGTTACTCCTGCATTTTGTATCTTCGATTTAAACCAGCATCTGTAGTTCTTTCCTATACATATGGTGTTACGGCTACACCAGTAGAAATAATTAGTGAGTTAGATTGGGAGATCAGGCCATAGTGAGTTAGGTTGGGAGACTACATCCTTCAGATTAATAGGTTCTTGATTAGTAAGGGTGTCAAAGTCCATGGGGAGAAGGCAGGAAATTGGGGTTGAGAGGGAAAGATAGGTCAGCCATGATTGAATGGCGGAACAGACTCGATGGACAGAATGGCCTAATCTGCTATTTTGTCTTATGAATTTTGAGGGAAGACTAGTTTGTTTGATGTACTGGGCTGCATCCACAAATTCTTGCTGTCTTGTACAGATTGGTTGCCAAACCAAGTTTTGATGGTGATTCACAATGTGGTTGGACCAAGGCAAATTGTTGGTGATATTTATGCACGGGAAATTGAAGCTCTCAACCATTTCCACATCTGCATCATTGATGCTGAATGGGGCATGTTCACCACCCCATTTCCTAAAGTCAACGTCTGGCTCCTTTGTCTTGTTGAAATTGAAGGTTGTGGTCTCAGCACCACATTACCAATCTCTCTAACCCTTTCCTACGCTCTGAATGCAATATTTTCTTCCAACAGTTGTGAGACTCATCCTGACCCTTCCCCCTGCACGTTCAAAGCCATCCACACAAAGGTTTCTCCTGCTTCTGATTTATTCAGCTAAAACAATTGTTGGTCTTTCTCATTCCCAGCTCTTCCTTCTTCCCTTCCCATCACTGAATCCTAGGCCCAGCACTGAGCCTTGCGGCATCCCTCTAGTCACTGCCTGCCATTCTGAAAAGGACCCGTTAATTCCTACTCTTTGCTTCCTGTCTGCCAACCAATTCTCTATCCATGTCAATATCCTACCCCCAATACCATGTGCTTTAATTTTGCACACTATTCTCTTGTGTGGGACCTTGTCAAAGGATAGATACACCACATCACCTGGCTCTCCCTTATCTATTCTACTTGTTACATCATCAAGAAATTCGAGAAGATTAGTCAAGCATGATTTCCCCCTTCATAAATCCATGCTGACTATGACCTACCCTGTCACTGCTTTCCAAATGTGCTGCTATTACATCTTTAATAATTGACAAGCATTTGCCCCACTACATATGTCGGGCTAACTGGTCTATAATTCCCTGTTTTCTCTCTCTCCCTCCTATCTTAAACATTAGCTACCCTCCAGTCCACAGGAACAGATCCAGAGTCTTCAGAACATTGGAAAATGATCACCAATATATCCACGATTTCTAGGGCTACCCCCTTGAGTACTCTGGGATGCAGTCCATCAGGCCCTGGGGATTTATCTACCTTCAGTCCCAACAGTGTGCCTAATACCATTTCCTGACTCATGTGGATTTGCTTCAGTTCCTCCCTCCCGCTAGATCCTCGGTCCCCTAGTAATTCTGGGAGATTGTTTGTGTCTTCCTCAGTGAAGACAAAACCAAAGTACTTGTTTAACTAGTCTGCCATCTCCTTGTTCCCATTATGAATTCACCTGTTTCTGACTGTGAGGGACCTACATTTGTCTTCACTAATCTTTTCCTGTTCACAATTTATAGAAGTGTTTACAGTCAGTTTGTTTATTCCCCACAAGCTTTCTTTCATGCACTATTTCCCCATCTTAATTGACCTCTTTGTCCTCCTCTGTTGAAATCTGAATTTCTCCCAGTAGGCTGAGGGCAGAGGAGCTTTTTTGTTCAAGTTTGTGACCCAACTCATGGAACTACCTGAATTAAAAAAAAATTATATAAATCATACCTGAAACTCGTCAAGACCAAAACCTGCACATTTTTTTAAAATGTAGTAATTACGAGTAGTAATTGTCCAATCAATGCACGTTTGACATTGAGGTTGGACGCAATCCGGCGCTTTGTTTTGTGGTCGCTAGGCAGCGAGGACCTTGGGATCATGGCTGCCTCCTCATTACATCAAAACAATAACAAGGTTTCCAAGGAATAAAGGTAATGCTAACCTTGCCGATCATTTTATTTTTCAATTGATTTATCTTTATAAATTATGATGTGAACTGTTAAATAAAAATGATAAATAACAAATGTAGATTTAGGATTAGTGTCAGTCAGTCGGTTATTCAGTCAGTCGGTTGGTCAGTTATTCAGTCAGTCAGTCCATCGGTTAGGCTGTCGGTAGGCCGATAGATGCTATGGAGGATTGGTTGGCCCGCTGGACGGCTGGTGGGTGCTGCGTGTGGTCAGATGGCCTGTGGGTGCTGCGAGTGGTCAGTCGGGCTGTCGGTAGGCAGGTGTTGCAGCGAGCGGGCGGACTGACAAAGCCAGCACTATGGGGGTGCTGAAGGCGGCCTGGGTGGCGTGCAAGGCAGTGCTGCTCTCCACCATCATCACCACGATGATCCAGAAGGGCATGCTGGCCGATGTGGATGCGCTGCGGGGCCACACGTACGGAGCCCCCAGCCGGTCCCAAAGTGGCTCCAGCTCCAGCCGTGGGCAGCTCTGGAAGGAGGGCGAGTTTTCCTGTCAGTGGAAGATACCTTTGCCTTCCCCTAGCCTGGCACTACCCCAGTCCCCACTATGGCCGTGACCCCCACTCTGTACACTGGCGGTCAGTGGGGTTCAGTAAACTGGGAAACCCACAGGAACTGCCCTCACCCATTAATTAGGCTGGTTCAGGAGCCGGACCTCTGCGGCAGTCTCATTCAAAATACCCACTCACAATTATATTCATTACTAGACCATTGGCTGGTCCCCCAATGCAATATTTCACCTCTCCACCAATTCCAATATACGTGGCAATTCAAATATGGGTGGCGAGTGTGGGGGGGGGGGGGGGGGGGGGGGTGGTGCTTTCTGAAGTGCTAGTATGGGACGTGGGCCGAAGAGACTGGTATCCAGAGGGCTAGTATGGACATTGTGGGCCGAATGGATTCTTGGGCTGGCAGCTCAGTCACTCAGGCCTGGTGGGTTGGCAGCTCAGTCACACAAGCCTGGTGGGCTGGCAGCTCAGTCTCTCAGGCCTGGTGGGCTGGCAGCTCAGTCTCTCAGGCCTGGTGGGCTGGCAGCTCAGTCTCTCAGGCCTGGTGGGCTGGCAGCTCAGTCACTCAGGCCTGGTGGGTTGGCAGTCCAGTCACTCAGGGCTGGTGGGCTGGCAGTTCAGTCACTCATGGCTGGTGGGCTGGCAGCTCAGCTACGCAGGGCTGGTGGGCTGGCAGCTCAGTCAGTCGGGGCTGGTGGGCTGGCAGCTCAGTTACTCGAGACTGGTGGGCTGGCAGCTCAGTCACTCGGAAAAGGTGGAATGGCAGATTAGTCACTCGGGGCTGGTGGGTTGGCAGTTCACTCACGGCTATTCCTTGAAATTCTATTTCAAGCAGAGAGCTGGCAACCAAATTAGATTTCATAGCATTTCAGGCAGAGTGCAGGCCACCAAACTCGATTTCATGCAGAGTGCAGGCTGCCAAACTCGATTTCACAGCATTTTGGGTGGAGTGAAGGCCGCCACTCGATTTCACAGCATTTCGGGCAGAGTGCAGGCCGCCAAACTCGATCTCACAGCATTTTAAGCAGAGTGCAGGCCGCTAAACTCTATCTCACAGCATTTCGGGCAGAGTGCAGGCCACTGAACTCGATTTCATGCAGAGTGCAGGCTGCCAAACTCGATTTCATGGCATTTCGGGCGGAGCGCAGGCTGCCAATCTTGATCCCACGGCAATTCGGGCGGAGTGCAGGCCGCCAAACCTGTTCCCACGGCGTTTCGGGCTGAGTGCAGGCCGCCAAACTCGATCTCACGGCATTTTGGGCGGAGTACAGGCCGCCAAGCTCGATCCCACGGCATTTCGGGCAGAGAGCAGGCTGCCAAACTTGATCTCACGGCAATTCGGGTCGAGTGCAGGCCGCCAAACACGCCCCCATGGCATCTTGGGCGGAGTGCATGCCGCCAAACATGATCCCAGGGCAATTCGGTCGGAGTGCAGGTCGCCAAACTCGATTCCACAGCATTTTGGGCAGATCGCAGGCCGCCAAACGCGACCCCCACAGCATTTCGGGCTGAGCACAGGCCGCCAAACCCGATCTCACAGCATTTCGGACAGAGCGCAGCCCACCAAATTGCCAAACAACGTATTGCATTATCATTGAGGGCTAACAAATCATTTATGGCAAGTACATTCCAGACTCACAGTTCAGTTGATTCATAGTTTAGAATCACAGTTGCGGACTCTCCCTCGCGATCTTCCAGAGTGACTGACTCGCGTCCAGGCATCCAGGGTTGTATAGTCCTGCTCCCCCAGAAAGGGCGATACCTTAATTGTGGTGATTGATTTTTATTTTTCATTGATTGGAAAAATCCTCGGGGCTGCCTCAGCGGAGGAGGACTGTGGGTAAGATGGCCAAAAATCATGGTGATATATGGTAGTGCTTTTTCTAAAATCAATGTACAGTGCAGACAGGAAGTGGTCAAGATGAGGCTTTTAGTTATTTAGATATTTATGTATAATACTAGACCAAGGGGGACCTGTTGTGTTCCATCCCCTCAACGCACTGTTGCGGGGGGGGGGGGGGGGGGCACAGCGTCACACTCACACTAACCACCCCCCAAATACACAGGGGGGGGTGAGAGGGGGGAGGGAGAATGAGGTGGGGGGAAGGAGAGGGGTAGGGGGAGAGAGAGAGAGGAAGTGGGGATAGATGGGAGAGGGGGAGAGGGAGGGGATAAGAGGCAAATCTCTACCGGAATATGTAAAAATCGGCTGAGGAAATAAGCGCAAAGTTTTAAAACTGAAAAGCAATAATCTGTTCAAAATTGATTAAATTGAAATAAAGAGAGAAATTTAAAAAAAAACAGCCCAACTTGTATTGAGGTTTCAAAATCACTGTTATAAATTGCCGCAGTATAAAAGTAAAGTGTGCTGTGATCAATTCATTTATTGAAACTGAAAACCTGATATCCTTATCGGGTCTGAATCTTGGCTAGACCCTTCAATCAAATCTGCTGAGATTTTCCCTCCTCACCTCCAAATTTTTAGAAAGAACAGAAACTTGCATGGAGGCGGTGTCTTCATCGGAGTTAACAATAAATACCATTCCTTGTTTTGAAAGAACTGATTCAGACAGCGACTCTGAGCAAATCTGGTGTCAAGCTACCCCCCACGGTCAGTCGTTACAGATCGGAAGCTTTTACCGACCACCTGACATGAAAACGGAGCTTCTTTTAGATCTTGGATCAAACCGCTCCAAAATTAACGCCTCGTCACGCTATCCACTTATCATCCTGTGGGGGCGATTTCAATGTCCCATGTGTAGATTGGTCTGACGGCAGACAAAGCGAACCAAAAGGGGCTCTCCAGGAAGTCCTGGCTGACTTTACTCTGGAAAATCACCTGTCCCAAAAAGTCACTTTCCCTACCAGGCATGATGAGACAAGTGGCACCGAAAATACTTTAGATTTATTGTTCACTTCGTATCCAGATTTAATTTCGGAAGTTTCATCGTGTGCTGGAATCAGCGATCATTATATTATCCGAGCAAAACTGCACACAAAGCTTAAAGTTCATTCAAATCCACTGCGTAAAATTTCTCTCTGGAGAAAAGTGGACAGTGAGGAATTTAAAGACTTAGCAGTAAACTGGGAAAAGATTTCTTCAACCTGCAACCAGATAAAAGATCTGTAAAAGACAACTGGGCGTGGCTGAGAGAATCTTTAAATAATATCGCTGCAAATCATGTTCCTCAAAAACTCATTAAGGGCCGTATGTGTCCTCCTTGGTTTTTGGCAAAACTGAAACGTCTCTGCAGTAAGAAAGAGAAGTTTTATATGCATGCCAAAAAAAGGGGTACAGAACTGCACAGGGACAATTTTACTAGCGTGCGAAAGCAAGTTGATCGTATTGTTAGGAAAGCTCATAGACAACATGTTTCTTCTATTCTTGGGGAACAGCAACCCAAGGCTTTTTGGAGATACGTGAAATCCAGACAGACAGACAATACTTGTGTCCAGATGCTTAAAGTGAACAACTGTCTGATCACTGAGGACCAGGTGAAAGCAGAAGCTCTTGGAGACCAATTTCAACACATCTTCACCCGGGAAGATTTTCCCTTGTCAATTTTCATCTTTTCCCTTGTCAATTCTTCCCTTCTCTCCCGCTCCACCCCTTCCCCGGGCACTTTCCCTTGCAACCGCAAGAGATGCTACACTTGTCCCTTCACCTCCCCCATCCACTCCTTTCAGGGACCCAAGCAGTCCTTCCAAGTCCGACAGAGGTTCACCTGCACCTCCTCCAACCTCATCTGCTGCATCCGTTGCTCCAGATGCCAGCTGATCTACATCGGTGAGACCAAGCGGAGGCTGGGCGATCGTTTCGCCGAACACCTCCGCTCGGTCCGCAATAACCAACCCGACCTCCCGGTGGCTCAGCACTTCAACTCCCCCTCCCTTTCCGTATCCGACCTCTCGGTCCTGGGCCTCCTCCACGGCCAGAGTGAGCAACACCGCAAGTTGGAGGAACAGCACCTCATATTCCGCTTGGGGAGTCCGCACCTCTGGGCTTAAACATTGAATTTTCTCAATTCTGTTAACCCAGGCTGCCTCCTCCCCCTCCCCACCTCTCCCTCAGCCCTCGGGCCCTGGCATTCCTTCTCTCTCTATCTCCCCCTCCCCCCACCCAAGTCACACTAGCTTCTCATTTTCACACTACAAACAGCTTACAATGGCCTGTTTCCTTTATCATCAATACTTTTTTGTATATCTTTCATTCATTGTTCTTTATCTCTCCACATCACTGTCTATATCTCTCATTTCCCTGACCAGTCTGAAGAAGGGTCTCAACCCGAAACGTCACCTATCTCCTTCGCTCCTTAGATGCTGCTGCACCCGCTGAGTTTCTCCAGCTTTTTGTGTAACCCTTCACCCAGGAAGATATAACCATATAACCATATAACAATTACAGCACGGAAACAGGCCATCTCGGCCCTTCAAGTCCATGCCGAACAACTTTTTTTCTCTTAGTCCCACCTGCCTGCACTCATACCATAACCCTCCATACCCTTCTCATCCATATGCCTATCCAATTTATTTTTAAATGATACCAACGAACCTGCCGCCACCACTTCCACTGGAAGCTCATTCCACACCGCTACCACTCTCTGAGTAAAGAAGTTCCCCCTCATGTTACCCCTAAACCTCTGTCCCTTAATTCTAAAGTCATGTCCTCTTGTTTGAATCTTCCCTATTCTCATAGGGAAAAGCTTGTCCACATCAACTCTGTCTATCCCTCTCATCATTTTAAAGACCTCTATCAAGTCCCCCCTTAACCTTCTGCGCTCCAGAGAATAAAGACCTAACTTATTCAACCTATCTCTGTAACTTAGCTGTTGAAACCCAGATAACATTCTAGTAAATCTCCTCTGTACCCTCTCTATTTTGTTGACATCCTTCCTATAATTGGGCGACCAAAATTGTACACCATACTCCAGATTTGGTCTCACCAATGCCTTGTACAATTTTAACATTACATCCCAGCTTCTATACTCAATGCTCTGATTTATAAAGGCTAGCATACCAAAAGCTTTCTTTACCACCCTATCTATATGAGATTCCACCTTCAAGGAACTATGCACGGTTATTCCCAGATCCCTCTGTTCAACTGTATTCTTCAATTCCCTACCGTTTACCATGTACGTCCTATTTTGATTTGTCCTGCCAAGGTGTAGCACCTCACATTTATCAGCATTAAACTCCATCTGCCACCTTTCAGCCCATTTTTCCAACTGGCCTAAATCACTCTGTAGACTTTGAAAATCCTCTTCATTATCCACAACACCCCCTATCTTGGTATCATCTGCATACTTACTAATCCAATTTACCACCCCTTCATCCAGATCATTGATGTACATGACAAACAACAAAGGACCCAACACAGATCCCTGAGGCACCCCACTAGTTACCTGCCTCCAACCCGACAAACAGCCATCCACCATTACCCTCTGGCTTCTCCCATTCAGCCACTGTTGAATCCATCTTGCTATTCCTGCATTTATACCCAACAGTTGAACCTTCTTAACCAACCTTCCATGAGGAACCTTGTCAAAGGCCTTACTGAAGTCCATATAGACAACATCCACTGCTTTACCCTCGTCAATTTCCCTAGTAACTTCTTCAAAAAATTCAAGAAGATTAGTCAAACATGACCTTCCAGGCATAAATCCATGTTGACTGTTCCTAATTGGACCCTCTTATCCAGATACTTATATATATTATCTCTAAGTATCTTTTCCATTAATTTGCCCACCACTGAAGTCAAACTAACCGGTCTATAATTGCTAGGTTTACTTTTAGAACCCTTTTTAAACAATGGAACAACATGCGCAGTACGCCAATCCTCGGGGACTATTCCCGTTTCTAATGACATTTGAAATATTTCTGTCTATGAGCCTTCATAATTTCCAGATCTACCGCCCAGCCCGTATGCTGATATGCCTGCTATTAAAATTGAGGTTGAAGGTGTCAAGAAGTTATTGCTCAACATCAATACAACAAAAGCAATTGGACCAGATCAGATACAGAATCAAGCCCTCATGATAGCGTCCGAAGAACTGGCTCCAGGTTTGCAGTTCATTTTCCACAGTCGCTTGGCTCGGGTGATGTTACGCTGGATTGGAAAAAGGCTAACATCACTCTTCTCTTTAAGAAGGGGTCAACCACCAACCCGGCGAATTATTGTCCTGTTTCATTAACAAGTACTTGCTGCAAACTGCTGAACCATTTAATTGATAGTAATCTGATGAGACACGTGAGCAAACATAACATTCTTGCTGACAACCAACATGCATTTAGGAGGCATAGATCATGTGAGTCTCAGCTTATCCTAACGACAAATGACCTGGCCAATCACCTTGATGGTAACATCTTCACGGATTTAGTAGTGCTGGACTTTTCTAAAGAATTTGATGTCATCCCACACCAGAGACTGCTTCGGAAGCTTGACTTCTATGGTATTCGTTCCAACACGAAAGGATGGATTTCCAGTTTCCTGACAAAACATCTTCAGAGCGTGTGTTTGAACAGAAAGAGCTCCGATTGGCATCCAGTGTTGAGTGGACACGGTACTTGGCCCACATCTGTTTTTGCTTTACATAAATTACATCCATGAAAAAGTTACAAGTACGACCAGACTATTCGCTGATGATTGTTTGCTGTACCTTCTAATTAAGTCAGCTGATGATGAAGATGCTCTACAAAAGTATCTCGATACTATGGTTGAGTGGTCACAACAATGGGGCATGCAGTTCAACCCTTCTAAATGTGAAACCATGCGCGTCACCAGAAAGAGGAATCCAGGCAAAACATCTTACAATATACTTGATGCCACCCTTGAAGAATCCAAACAAACCAAGTATCTTGGCATCAAATTGCTGAAGGATCTGCGTTGGAATGGTCAGACTCATCATGCAATGATGTCCTAACAGGTGTCCTAAATTTTCTGAGACTCATCTTTCATCATTGTTGAACTTCTGTCAAGGAGAAGCTATACTTCACCCTCGTTAGACCTCATTTGGATTACGCAGTTGCAGCATGGGACCCATACACAAATAAAAATATTTATTCCATCGAACGTGTCCAAAGACAGGCAGCTCGATTTGGCCTGTTTTTTACAAAATGTTAAATGGCCAGTTCGATTTAGATTACAAAACCTACACCAAACCCAAACCAATCAGGAGCAGAGGAAGGCATTCAATCAAATTTGAGATGCCTGTTACCAAGACAGATGTGTACAGCAATTCATTCTTCACCCGCACAATTAATGCATGGAAAAGTCTTCACCATACCATAGTTACCCAGACTCCAAGGGTGGGGGAGTGGGGTAGGGACTTCTAGGATGTGGGCGGGGCGGAGCGCAAGGGACACAGAGAGAGAGAGAGAGAGAGCGAAAAGCGGAGATGCATGTGAGCGCCGGTGACCTTGGGTGACCACGGGATCTGCAGAACTTGCTCGTTCACAGAGAGGGACACAGAAGAGGGACAGAGAGGCAGAGGGAGGGGGACAGAGGCTGAGGGTGTCTTTGAAATTAAAAGTTAATGTTTGAAGAATTAGTGCAGTGTTGTTAAGTGCGAATGATTTAAATTCAATTCATTTAAAAACAATGGAATCAACAATAATTAGTGCTACGGCCGCCATTTTGACCACATGTTCACGGACTCAACACAGAGGTGGGGGGGCGGGGCTGGGGCACGAGCAAAGGCATTGCGATGTCAGCAGCGTTTGATTTTATAAAATAGTCAGATTTGGTGATGAACTTGTAGATGATATGTGTGTACACCTTTAACAGTAGTGACGTAGCCCTTTGTAACCACTCCCCTTATCATCAAGTATAACTGTGACCTTCCCACCCATAGCTCTCTCTCTAGTGTCCGTGACAGACCACGTACAGCTAGGGCAGTGACGTGTGTGTTTAATTAATAAAGTGGTAGTAAAGATTAATTTGTGTATGCGCCAATTCTTTACATGGCGTCAGAAGTTTTTTGCCCTGTGCCTCCTGTTTATCGGTTTTTGTTTCTTTAGTCCCAGTACCCCCTCCCTGTGTCGCGATGGCTTCTGCTTGTCGTAAACCTGACATCCTGATTTGTGATGCTGACATCGCTCACCGCTGGAGCGTTTTCAGACGTGACTTTGAGCACTACGTTACCATCGCTCACCCTGCGGTTGCCCCTGCGGTCAAAGCCTCTCTCCTGATCAACTTGGCCGGTCCCGAAGCCCTCGAACGATCGGAGTCGTTCGTCTACGGGGTAAAGGGGTTGGACAGGCTAGATGCAGGAAGATTGTTCCCGATGTTGGGGAGATCCAGGACAAGGGGTCACAGCTTAAGGATAAGGGGGCAATCCTTTAGGACCGAGATGAGAAGGAATTTTTTCACACAGAGAGTGGTGGGTCTCTGGAACTCTCTGCCACAGAGGGTAGTTGAGGCCAGTTCATTGGCTATATTTAAGAGGGAGTTAGATGTGGCCCTTGTGGCTAAGGGGATCAGAGGGTATGGAGAGAAGGCAGGTACGGGATACTGAGTTGGATGATCAGCCATGATCATATTGAATGGTGGTGCAGGCTCGAAGGGCCGAATGGCCTACTCCTGCACCTAATTTCTATGTTTCTATGTTTCTATGTCTTCGAGAACGCTCAGGACCCAGTATGTCTACTTGCAAAGTTTACTGAGTTGTGTGACATCCCTACAAACTGTATCCTGGAGCGTTTCAAACTTTTTGCCCGCCGTTAAAACCCTGGGGAATCGGTCGACAATTTCGTCGCCGCGTTGCAGCACCTGGCTCGCCGCTGCAGCCTGGATGTCTTAACTCCTGAAACTTTAACCCGGGACATTCTGGTCTATGACCTCTGGGATGAGAAGCCACGAGCTGAGCTCCTTCGCAAGCCTGATCTGACTTCCTCCGCCGTGTCGCCGCCCGATCATGAGGTCCACGCGGCTAGTTTCGCCGGCCGCCAGTACTCTGCTCCACAGCGACAAAGGGTAAGCCCTGCGCCTGGGTCCAGACCCCGTCAACGCTGCCCGAATTGCAACTTTGCTTCACATCGTTTTAATGTTTGTCCTGCGCTGGGCAAGACTTGTAATTTCTGCCACAAGCAAAATCATTTCTCAGCAGCGTGTCGTTCCCGTGGGAAGCCTGCACAGCCACAGCAGAAGCCCTCTAACTACCTGACACCGTGCTGATACGGCGTCTGGTTCCCATCACCAGCAAGAAGAACTCACCCTGTCTGATTCGAGCGCTTCCCAGAGTGAGCTGAGTGTGTTTTCGCTGCGAAATGCACCTGCATTGATAACGGACCCGACCGTGCGGGTCACTGTGAATGGCACCACTTTCTCTGCAAAGGTCGACAAGGGGGCTGCTGCCAACGTTATGTCACCAAGCTTGTTCAAGAAGATAAGAAATAATGAGCTTGTTACCACTGACCACTCTGTTCTGCGTGCCTATTGGGGAGGGGTGCTCGTTCCTGTGGAGAAGGCCACTCTCCACTGCAAGGTACTGAAGGCCTCTCGGCCCCTCTCTTTCTTTCTGCTGGACAGCAAATGTGACCCCCTGCTGGATATTCGGGCCTGCCAAGACCTCGGATTGGTGAACTTCCACCGTGACATTCGCTTGGTGCAGTCGCCCCTGGACCCACTGGCCGAATACCTGGACCGTTTCGACGCCAAGCTGGGAAAGCTTCCCTGCAGTTACAAAATCACCCTCAATCCGGATATCGAACCCATCATCCGCCCACCGCACCGGGTGTCCTTCGCGATGAAGGACAAGGTCGAGTCCACACTCCGTGAAATGGTGACCATGGGCATCCTGAAGGAGGTGAGTGAGCCCACCCGGTGGGTCTCTACCATGGTCGTTGCTGCAAAGAAGGATAAGAGTGAACTACGAATGTGTATCAACCCAAAGGATCTGAACTTGGTCATCAAGCGCCCGTATTACCCCATGCGAACCATTGAAGATGTTGCTGCACAAGTCGGTCCAGCCACCGTGTTTTCGGTTCTTGACGCCAAGAGCTCGTTCTGGCAGATACCACTTGGCGAACAGTCTTCATACCTGACAGCGTTCAGCACACCCTTTGGCAGGTTCTGCTTTCTCCGCATGCCGTTTGGGATCAACTCTGTCAGTGAGGTATACCAAAGGACAATGGAACAACTGTTTGCTGGACTCCCGTGTGACATCATTGTCGACGACATCCTAGTCTACGGGAAGGATGTCGCTGAGCACGACTATAACCTCCGCCGGGTCCTGGAACGAGCTCGGGAAGTCAACCTGAAGCTGAACCCAAAAAAATACCGGTTTCGTGTCCCTGAGGTCACCTACATGGGACACGTCTTCACAGCATCGGGGCTGAAGCCCGACCCGCAGAAGACGGCCGCTATATCCGAGATGCCTGTGCCTACTGACGTGCCGGGCCTCCAGCATTTCCTGGGCATGGTCAACTACCTGGGGAAGTTCATCCCTGACCTGAGCGAGCTGAGCGCACCTCTGAGAGACCTGGTCAAAAAGGACACTGCCTTGGCCTGGTTCCCGCAACACCAGAAGCCTTTTGACATTCTCAAATCCAAGTTGGTCAGCACCCCAACTTTGAAGTATTTCGACCTCCAGCGCCCCATCGCTCTTACATGCGATGCGTCCAAGTTTGGCCTCGGGGCCGCCTGCTTGCAGCTCCACAACGGATCACAACTGCCCGTGTCCTACGCATCCCGTACAATGCCTCCCGCCGAACAGCGCTATGCCCAAATCGAAAAAGAATTGCTGGCTGTCGTCTTTTCCTGCTCAAAGTTCAAGGACTATATTCTGGGCAACTGCTTTTCTATCGAGACGGACCACCAACCTCTGGTTACCATCCTCAACAAGCCGATACACGTTGCCTCTTCTCGGCTTCAGCGCATGATGCTTCAGCTACAACGGTTCAGCTACTACGGTGGTTTATCGCAAAGGCAAGGACATGTTTATTGCCGACACGCTGTCATGGGCGCCTCTCGCACCCACCACGCGTCACCCCTACGAGGCGTCCGACTTGATAGTTCTCAACGTTAATTTCGTGCCCTCTGATCAGATGAAGTTTTTGGTCCAGCACACGGCGGCTGACACTTCGCTACAACAGCTGGCCGCGGTGATCAAGCAGGGATGGCCAGACCGCCGTTCTTCCCTGCCGGCCACAGCGTGCCTTATTTTCTGGTTCGTGACGAGCTGGTGCTGCGTGACGGTGTGATTGTGAAGGGGCACAAGGTGGTTGTGCCCGCAGCACTACGAGAACAATACTTTGAAACTGCTCATCGTGGCCATCCCGGGGCCGAAGCCACTCTTTCCATCGCTCAGAGCCAGTTCTACTGGCCTGATAGGCTCGTTATTTCCGGGATAGGGTCTCCTCCTGCCCTACTGGCAACAGCCTCGCCCCGCAACAGCAGCGGCAGCCCCTCTTGCAGCAGCCTGCTCCTGATCTCCCCTGGTCCGCGCTGGCAACTGATATTTTCGAGTTTCGCGGAAAGCATTTTCTGGTGCTTGTCGACTCTTACTCCAGCTGATTTGAGGTTGACCAGCTTCACTCTCTATCTTCATCTGCTGTCATCAAAAAGCTGCGCCGCCACTTCGCTACTTTTGGGTCCCCGGCCAGCCTTCAGTCGGACAACGGCAGTCAATTCACCAGTGCTGAGTTCCGTGCTTTTGCTGAACGCTGGAATTTCCGTCACTACACCAGCAGCCCGGAGTACCCGCAAAGCAACGGCCTGGCTGAGCACGCGTTCCGCAGTGCTAAGGGATTGCTAGAACGCTGTCGCTTGTCTCGCTCTGACATTTACCTATCCCTCCTGAACCTCCGCAATATCTCCCGCGACCATACCCTGGGTTCCCCAGCTCAGCGTCTCATGTCCCGTGTTGCCAGGCCTCCGATCCTGGTGACACAGCAGTCGCTCGCTCCCTCCATCCTTAAACCTGCCACGGTCCGGAAGCGCATTGCCCGCAAACACCGTATCCAGAAGCGCTCCCGTGACAAGTCCTACCATGTCCTCCGTCCTCTCTTCCCTGGCCAAGTAGTCCGCATGCGGTCTGCCTCCGACCACTCCAGGCTCGCCATTGTGGTCGGTTCTGCCGGTTCCCCTCGTTCGTACCTAGTCGACCACGAGGGTACGATCTACCGGAGGTCACGTCAACACATCCGGCTTGTGAACGAGCCTCGTCCCCCTCCGGCTGCTCCGTGTGCCCCCCTGGTGCCGTCCTTGCCGCCTCGTCCCGTGCCCACCTTGCCCAGTTCTCCTCATTCTCGTCCTTCTCCGGTGCATCCTCCCGCTGTGCTCCCTGGTTCTCCTCCCTCTCCATCCTCTCTGCTCTCTCCATCACCCTGGGGTTCCCTTGTCAGGGACTCCCCTCCTGAGAGGAGGGGAGAGAGAGGGAGGAGGGAGAGAGAGGGGGATGGAGAAGGGGAGAGGGTTGCAGGGGGGGGGGGGGGGTCACACACCCACTAACCACCCCTTGATATTATATTAATATAATTCATTGGCTCCTTTTACCCCATCCCCGCGAGGGGCAGAGGCAGTGGAGCAGATAAAGAGGGAAGTTGGGAGGGAATACGGAGGGAGAGAGAGAGAGAGAGAGAGAGAGAGAGAGAGAGGGGGAAGAGTGGGGAGGGAGGAGGAGGTAAAGGCAACATGAACCACGAAGAAAAGGTGTCACGATTCTCCGTGTCCTTGCAATCAACGGAGGAATCGCAGGTCTCCATAGACGGCCTCTCCAAGGGGGGGTGCATGCTAACCACTAACCACCCGCACACTAACTACCCCCCTGATATATTAATATTATTAATTAGATCCTTTTACCCCATAACCGCCCTAACCACTGACGCATGGCCCCCAACTCGCAGGCACGTCTAGAGAGGAAGAGTAGGGTAGAGAGTGAGGGAAGAGAGAGAATGGGGAGATAAGCGAGAGAGGCAGAGACTGAAGGGCAAGAGACAGGGGGAGGGGTGGAGGAGAGGAGGAGGAGAGATGGGGGGAAGGGAAAGGGGGGAGAGGGGGGGTGGGGTGAGAAGGGAGGGGGAGAGGGGAGGGGAGAGGGGGGAAGGGAGGGGGAGTAGGAGGAGTGGGTGGAGGGAAGGGGGTCGGGGAGGGGTGGAAGGAAGGGGGTTTGGGGGGAAGGGGGTTTAGGGGGATAGGGGACAGGAAGGGGGGGAGAGAGAGAGAGAGGGGGGGAGAGAGAGAGAGAGGGAGGGGGAGAGAGAGAGAGGGAGGGGGGGAGAGAGAGGGGGAGGGGGGAGAGAGAGAGAGGGGATAGAGAGAGAGAGGGGGGGGTCGCAAGGTTTATTTCAAAGCTCGCTTGCCTACTCCTTTTTCAAAGGAGTTTGGTTTGCAGCTGTGAGTGAGCGGCGGCTGTGAACGGTCACCTCCAGATCTGCAGAATGCTCATTCTTTCCAAAGATCCTATAGCCACTTAGCCGCTATGGGATCTTTGGTTATTTCTGTGCAATTTCAGCAACGGGGAGGGGGGGGTTGGAACGGGCGGGCGTGCGATTCCAGCTGCGGGTTGGAGCGGGCAGGCAGGCGTGCGATTCCAGCTGCGGGTTGGAGCGGGCGGGTGTGCGATTCCAGCTGCGGGTTGGAGCGGGTGGGTGGGTGTGCGATTCCAGCTGCGGGTTGGAGCGGGCGGGTGGGCGTGCGATTCCAGCTGCAGGTTGGGGCGGGTGGGCGTGCGATTGCAGCTGCGGGTTGAAGCGGGCGGTTGTGCGATTCCAGCTGCGGGTTGGAGCGGGCAGTTGTGCGATTCCAGCTGCAGGTTGGAGCGGGCGGGCGATTCCAGCTGTGGGTTGGAGCGGGCGGGTGGGCGCTCGAGTCCAGCTGCGGGAGTCGCGGCGCGTGCGTAGTTGGAGGGAGGGGAGGGGACAGTGGAGGAGTGCCGGGCTGCCAAATGAAGAGAGAGAGAGAGAAGCGGCTTGGATTGGTTGGCATGTGGGATTGTGACGTCAGCAGCTTGTGAGTCCTGTTTAGATTTTAAAATGAATGTGTGTGGGAGGGAGGATTTTATTAAAAAATGTGTACATAAAAATGTTTAAATGTAATGAGGAGTGAATGTAAAAGTGTAATGTCTAGCGAAATGGAAAAGGTCTCGGAGTTTTAGCGTGTGGTTTTGGCCTTGATTCCCAAGGAATCAAGGCCAAAAATCTGACACAAATAAATAAACACACTCACACACACACACACACACACACACACACACACACACACACACACACACACACACACACACACACACACACACACACACACACACAGAGTTTTAAAAGTAGATAGATAGATAGATAGATAGATAGATAGATAGATAGATAGATAGATAGATAGATAGATAGATAGATAGATAGATAGATAGATAGATGGATAAGATATAATTATACATAATTATATATGATTACAGTCATATTCACAAGACATATACACTGGCTTGCAAAAGTTTTCATACACCTTGAACTTTTCCACATTTTGTCATGTTACAACCACAAACGTATATGTATTTTATTGGGATTTTATGTGACAGACCAATACAAAGTGGCGCGTAATTGTGAAGTGGAAGGAAAATGATACATGGTTTTCAAATTTTTTTACAAAAAAAACTGAAAAGTGTGGCGTGCAAAAGCATTCAGCCCCCTTTACTCTGATACCCCTAAATAAAATCCAGTGCAACCAATTGCCTTCAGAAGTCACCTAATTAATAAATAGAGTCCACTTGTGTGTAATCTAATCTCAGTATAAATACAGCTGTTCTGTGAAGGCCTCAGAGGTTTGTTAGAGAACATTATTGAACAAACAGCATCATGAAGCCCAAGGAACACAACAGACAGGTCAGGGATAAAGTTGTGGAGAAGTTTAAAGCAGGGTTAGGGTATAAAAAAATATCCCAAGCTTTGAACATCTCACGAAGCACTGTTCAATCCATCATCCAAATATGGAAAGAGTATGGTACAACTGCAAACCTACCAAGACATGGCCGTCCACCTAAACTGACAGGCCGGGCAAGGAGAACATTGATCAGAGAAGCAGCCAAGAGGCCCATGGTAACTCTGGAGGAGCTGTAGAGATCCACAGCTCAGGTGGGAGAATCTGTCCACAGGACAACTATTAGTCGTGCACCACAAATCGGGCCTTTTTGGAAGAGTGGCAAGATGAAAGCCATTGTTGAAACAAAGCCATAAGAAGTCCCATTTGCAGTTTGCCACAAGCCATGTGGGGGACACAACAAACATGTGGAGGAAGGTGCTCTGATCTGATGAGACCAAAATTGAAGTTTATGGCCTAAATGCAAAACGCTATGTGTGGTGGAAAACTAACACTGCATATCGCCCTGAACACACCATCCCCACTGTGAAACATGGTGGTGGCAGTATCATGCTGTGGGGATGCTTTTCTTCAGCAGGGACAGGGAAGCTGGTCAGAGTTGATGGGAAGATGGATGGAGCCAAATACAGGGCAATCTTGGAAGAAAACCTGTTAGAGTCTGCAAAAGACTTGAGACTGGGGTGGAGGTTCACCTTCCAGCAGGACAACGACACTAAACAGACAGCCAGAGCTACAATGGAATGGTTTAGATCAAAGCATATTCATGTGTTAGAATGGCCCAGTCAAAGTCCAGACCTAAATCCAATTGAGAATCTCTGGCAAGACTTGAAAATTGCTGTTCACAGACGCTCTCCATCAAAATCTGAATGAGCTTGAGTTATTTTGCAACGAAGAATGGGCAAAAATGTCAGTCTCTAGATGTGCAAAGGTGGTTCTACAAAGTATTGACTCGGGGGGGGGGGGGGGGCAGAATACTTTTGCACGCAACACTTTTCAGTTTTTATTTTATTCAGTTTGGAAACCATGTATCATTTTCCTTCCACTTCACAATTATGCACCACTTTGCATTGGTCTATCACATAAAATCCCAATAAAATACATTTACGTTTGTGGTTGTAATGTGACAAAATGTGGAAAAGTTCAAGGGGTATGAAAACTGTTGCAAGCCACTGTATATATGTATAATCTATATAATTAAAAGTCTCATCTTGACCACTTCCTCTCTGCGCTGTATATTGATTGTTAGAAAAAACATTACCCTCTATCGCTATGATTTTTTTTGCTTTGCTTTGCTTTGCTTGAGCTCACCTGAAATGAAAGCAAATGGATTGTATTGTTGGCTGGCCCCGTCTGCCCTGTGCTTTTCCTTTGCCTTTGCTTTGCTTGACTTCATCTGAAATGAAAACAAATGGATTGTATTGTTGGCGGCCCCCTCCTGCCCTTTGCTTTTGCTTTTGCTTTGCCTTTGCTTTGCTTGAGCTCACCTGAAATGAAAGCAAATGGAGTGTATTGCTGGCTGGCTCCGCCTGCACTGTGCTTGACTTCACTTGAAATGGATTGACTTGACATGAAATGGATTGAAATGGATTGTTGGCCCTGAACTCACTGTGCTTGACTTGACTTGACCCACAACACACAGCGCTCCAGAACCCCCCCCCCCCCCCCCACTGGCCACCAATATTGGAATTGGTGGAGAAGTGGAATATTGCGTTGGGGGACCAGCCCTCCCATGTGAACCTGGGACCCAACGGGTCCCACTTAGTCTAGTAATATATGGTTTAAATAGACCGCAGCACGGAATTATGCTCTGCATGGTGTTATATGGGTATTGGACACTAGATGGCACTTACTTTTTCGATCTAATTTTCTAATTAGTTTAATTAATGTGCAACGTTTGCCACTGACGAGTTATGACTTCTCAATTATATTTTATCTAAATCTGTGCAAAACTTAATGTAGTTCCGAGACATGGGTCACGAAAGTTAAATTCTAGAAACATTTTCGATGCTCGGCCCACAGCCTTCAGTACTCCAGTTGGCTGCTTGCTCTGGACAATTTATATGCCTCTTCTTTGGATTTAACATTATCCCTAATTTCCCTCACTAGCCACGGTTGAGCCACCTTCCCTGTTTCATTTTTACGCCAGACAAGGATGAACAATTGTTGTAATACATCCATGCGATCTTTAAATCTTTGCCATTGCATATCCACCATTAACATTTTACGTATCATTTGCCAGTCTATCCTAGCCAATTCCCATCTCATACCATCAATGTTATCCTGACATTGTCTTGGTGTTCTCATAATTGGCCTCCAACAGGCTGACTGTGAAAGGTTTAACTCCAATCCATTGCTCTCATTGAACAATTTTTGCCAAATTCATATTTTTGTTCAAATGTTGTCTTGACAAAGACAGCTACTTTCTGCATCTCTTGTGCATGTGCCTAAAGCATGGATGTGGGATAGGCTGTAACCAAATATTACTGATTGGGATTTGGGTTGAATGTAAATGAGCAGATTATTGTGGGTACTGAGTAGGCTTATCTTAACTGCTCTACTATGATTGGAAAGTGCTTAATAAATTACTAAATCATTAAATTAGAAATTTGATTGCCATTTGTAAAATAGTAGTAGTGATCCCATTCATTCAAATAATATTCATTCAAACACAAGATATTCCCATTAGCTTTCTGTAGCTCAGCTGTGTACATTTATACTAACTAAACGTGACACAGCTACAGAAAGCATATTTAATCCCCTAAAGATTAAAACCTAGAACCTGGAGTACAATAACAAGATAAAAATGGAATTAAAATCATTTAACAGTATTCTTTGTTTTTCCTACAGGTCTCCCGCTGTTACATTAAGCTGTCCTGTGCGTGGAATGTACAAAATTTACCCAAAGGTTCATAATCAGGCATGTATTTTTCCCTTGAGTGAAGGTGACCTAATGAGAGAGATAATTTTATTTCAAACAGTTTCCCATGCCACATTTCTTTTACTGTAACTTTCCTCTAACTTGGACAAAATACATTTGAGATTCTACGCTACAGTTATTTTTAATTCAGTGATAGGAAACCAATTTCAGTTCAAATATCAACTCCACATTAAAAAGAACAAACTGTTGTTCAGAATACTTGGAATAATTAGAAAGGCATTTTATTTCACCATTAAGTAAAGTGTGATTATGTTACTGGACAAGCAATCTAGAGGTCTGGACCTAAAATATGGGCAAAATAAGTTTAACACTTGCCACAACAGCTGTGGAATTCAAATTTAATCAGTTACATAATCTGGAATGGAAAAGATACTATCGTTGATATTATTGATTGTAATAAATTGATAGAAATTATACTAGATTGTTGTGAGCAAATTTTGTTAATTTCTGCTCATTTGTGCAGTGCTTACTGGGGCAGTCCTTTATGTGTCCTTTATCCGTCTGCCGTGCTTACTGGGGCAGTCGTTTATGTGATACCAGTCCAATAACAATATGGCATAACTTCTCAATGAAATAGGTTAACAGGAGACTATGTTATTTCAAACTGTGACATCAAAGCAAGTATAAAACTATCAATTATTGAAGTTGATAATGGATGTGGAAATGACAAAGCCACCTCAGCTACTTGTTCCTGCAGAATACTCTTTATGAATAACTAGGGATGAGCCTAAATTGCAGGAGTTGCTCCATAGACTTGTTCATCGGTAGGTTGATCTTTTTAAAAAAAAAATGTTTTAACCGTTTTTTTAAACTATAATTTTGTTTTTAATAGTGTGATTAAATTTATAGTCCTGTTAATGCACTTTGTTTCTTTCTCAGACGATAGAAGATGCTCCCCGCACATTTAATTTAGGTGCTGCCTTGTTTAACTATATATGGTATATGGTGAGAGTGCCTGAGAGGTAATTGTTCAAGGTGCAAAAAAACTTGTTGAATTAATGCATCAATATGGAAGTACAGTACAACTCCATAGCCCACAAATACAATTATTTGGAAATCTTAATGATTCGTCACCTGACAAACCAGGCTGTTTTTTTTAAATACACTAGGGCTGCGTTTATTGCGTTCCCTGCAAATACACTGGGCCTCTGTTTCCTGCACTTCCTGTAAACGCCATTTACTACACTCCCGATGAACACATTGAGGGTTCCGTTCCTGTGCTCTATATGAATGTACTGAGGCCCATTGTTCTCTGTGCTCCATGCACTGAGACCTGTACTTTCTGCATTCACTACAAATGCACTGAGGGCCCCATTTCCTATGCTACCCATAAAAGCACAGATAGCATTGATTCTGCAATCCTAACAAATGCACTCAGTGGCCTATTTCCTGCGCACTCTACAAATGCCCTGAGGAACACATTTCCCGTGCACTCTGTAAGCGCACTGAGGGCCCCATTTCTTTTGCCCTTTGTAAATGTACAGTGGGCCCTGCTTCTTGGGCTCCCTTTAAGCATGCAAGGAGCACTATTTCCCATGCATTCCCTATAATGCCTATAATAGGTCTTACATACTTTCTGGATGAACAGAATGAAAGGAAAGAGAAGTCCATTTCCTTTTCTAACCAGTCATGTGTTTGGCTAGTAACTGTTGTGAAGTTTTATACTCTACTTGGCCTTGTGGTTCTACTCTGCCACAGATATCTGGGATAACGATGAGTGCTGTGCTCATTATTTTATTTCTCCCACCAGAAATGTATTTATTTCCACCACAACTTTCATATGCCAATTGTTCTGTGGTTTTGTATTAATGTGTACATTTGAAGTGAGAGCAAAATTGGCTTTATAGTTAATTTCAGAGCAGTAATTATATCAATTTTGTGGATTTCCACACAAATCTTTCTGATATTATTTTGTTTGTAATCATTAACAAAACATGATCTGATTGATTTTGTTTGCTTGATTGTCCAGTTTAGTAGCTGATTATACTGATCTGGTAATGTTTGGAACTGCCGTTCAGATGGATGTAAGTAATTCCGAGATGAAGCTGAAATGATATGTGTGGTATTGGATCATACAGCCAAAATAACATTTGTAATCAATGTGCAACTGAGTTTCATAGAATGTAGAACATTAGAATAGAACACGGGTCTCTACCCAAAACGTCACCCATTCCTTCTCTTCAAAGATGTTGCCTGCCCTGCTGAGTTTCTCCAGCATTTTGTGTCTATCTTTGGTGTAAAACAGCACTTGCAGTTCCTTCCTTAACAGGAGAACAGTATAGCACAGGAACAGGCCAAATGGCCCACAATGCACGTGCCAAACATATTGTCAAGTTTAACTAATCTCTTTTTCGGCAAGTGACCCATATCCCTCCATTCCATGCATATCCATGTGCTTATCCAAGACCCTCTTAAACAACTATTGTAACTGACTCCACTACCAGCCCTGGTAGCACGTTCCAGGCACCCACAACTCTCTCCATATAAAAATAAGCTTGCCCTGCACATCTCCAACTTTGCCTGTCTCACTTAAAGCCACACCATCTAGTCTTTGACATTTCCACCCTGGGAAAAGGTTGTGACTGTCCACCCTATCCACACCACCCATAATTTTATATACTTCTATCAGAGATCCCCACAGCCTCTGATGCTCCAGCAAAAATAATCCAAGTTTGTCCAACCTCTCTTTGCAGCTAATTTCGGTAAACATCTACTGCACCCTCTCCAATGCCTCCACATCCTCCCTGTAATTGGGCTCCTCACCTGATTCCACATTACTTGCCTTCCTCCTCCTTCTTACCTCTTTATACCAGATTTCTCCACTTGACATTCTCAGTCTTGAAACGTTAACTTTCTATTTGCCTCCACATAGCTGCTTGACTCAGTTGAGTTCTTCCAGCAGTTTATTGTTTGCTCTGGAGTGATTTGCAGCAGACTGGCTGAGTGTGAAGTGACATTAGAGTAGTGTCCTAGGGCAAGACATCTTCAGCTGCTTCATCATAAGATCAGAAATTGAGATGTTTGTTGATGGTTCCACAATACATAATTTCTCAGCACAATTCACACAGATTCTTACACAATTTAATAGTAATCAATTTGTCTATTAATGTATTTGTGCAGATGCTCAGAGTTTGGATACTGGATCCTGAGAAAGCATCGTCTGCAGAGTTGAATAATAAAGCTGAAATACCTTCTCTGGTAAGAATAGAGGACATTATCTTGTCATACATGACCAAACACATCACTTCCAGCATGACTCTGTGGTTACTGAGGTCAGCGTGGGACTCGGAGACTCTACACAAGGATGGGGCAAAAGGCAATTAACAGGATAAGTAGGTGGGTAGTTCGTGTGAGATAGTGTGTTCCTCCTTCCCTTTGCACAAGGGCAGAACAGGGTTTCTGTTTGCTCCTGATGCAAAGATTAGAAGCTTCCAATTACATCCCAGATTCTCCCATCTCAAAGCAGTCTGCAATAAATCATTAGGGAATTCATATTTGAGATAACATTTAAACTATGACATTGTTTTGTAGGAAAGATCATTTTTTGTCATGATATTTGGAACTTGATCTTACTCCAGAGATGTAATGTAGAAATGTTAAAGAAGAAACTGCAGATGCTGGAGAATCGAGGGTACACAAAAGGCTGGAAAAACTCAGCGGGTGCAGCAGCATCTAAGGAGCGAAGGAGATGGGCGACGTTTCGGGTTGAGACCCTTCTTCAGAAACCTAGGCTGACATTTCTTTCTATGTCGGAAAGCATGGTATTGGAGCTGCTGCCTTGAAAAAGAGAGATTTAACTTAGACTCCAACTGATTTGTCAGGTGAACCAAAGATCCCATGGTTCCATCTTGACAAGAGCAAATTAGATTTCTTGCTGTTCTTGCCAAGATTTCAATCGGCATTGGAGCTAGTACAGCTTCACAACTTCACAGATCTAGATTCAATCCTGACCTCTGGAGCTGTCTGTGTAGAGTGTGCATGGCCTCCCTGTGAAAATTAGGTTTATCTTTGGTAGATCCAGTGTCCTCTTATATCCCAAAGATGTGGGGATCAACAGTTTATTTCATCATAAATTACCCCTCAAGTATAACCATATAACAATTACAGCACGGAAACAGGCCATCTCGGCCCTTCAAGTCCGTGCCAAACAACTTTTTTCCCTTAGTCCCACCTGCCTGCACTCATACCATAACCCTCGATACCCTTCTCATCCATATGCCTATCCAATTTATTTTTAAATGATACCAACGAACCTGCCGCCACCACTTCCACTGGGAGCTCATTCAACACCGCTACCACTCTCTGAGTAAAGAAGTTCCCCCTCATGTTACCCCTAAACTTCTGTCCCTTAATTCTAAAGTCATGTCCTCTTGTTTGAATCTTCCCTATTCTCAAAGGGTAAAGCTTGTCCACATCAACTCTGTCTATCCCTCTCATCATTTTAAAGACCTATCAAGTCCCCCCTTAACCTTCTGCGCTCCAGAGAATAAAGACCTAACTTATTCAACCTATCTCTGTAACTTAGCTGTTGAAACCCAGGCAACATTCTAGTAAATCTCCTCTGTACCCTCTCTATTTTGTTGACATCCTTCCTATAATTGGGCGACCAAAATTGTACACCATACTCCAGATTTGGTCTCACCAATGCCATGTACAATTTTAACATTACATCCCAGCTTCTATACTCAATGCTCTGATTTATAAAGGCTAGCACACCAAAAGCTTTCTTTACCACCCTATCTATATGAGATTCCACCTTCAAGGAACTATGCATGGTTATTCCCAGATCCCTCTGTTCAACTGTATTCTTCAATTCCCTACCATTTATCATGTACGTCCTATTTTGATTTGTCCTGCCAAGGTGTAGCACCTCACATTTATCAGCATTAAACTCCATCTGCCATCTTTCAGCCCATTTTTCCAACTGGCCTAAATCACTCTGTAGACTTTGGAAATCCTCTTCATTATCCACAACACCCCCTATCTTGGTATCATCTGCATACTTACTAATCCAATTTACCACCCCTTCATCCAGATCATTGATGTACAAAGATAGAATCTGATAATTTTGTGAAAATATAATTAGGATTAGTATAAATGGGTACTTGGGGTGGATGCGGATTCAGTGGGTTGAAGAGCTGTTTATTTGTGCAGTATGACACAATGACTATTATTTATCCTCAGTCAACATGTCCCCAAAAAGTAGAGACATAACAGATGACACATGCTGAAATCTGGAGTGAAAAACAAACTGCTAAAGGAATTTAGTGAGTCAAGCAGGATCTGTATGGGAGGGAGGAATTATGGTTGTTTCGGGTAGCAACCCTGCAATAGTAGTCTTCCAAAAAAGTGGATTATATGTTAACAATATTATTGTTCAAGGGACCTTTATGCTCAAAATTAGTATATGTGTTTCATAAAATCAATGGAGATTACACCTAAAGTATTTTGGCTGCAAGCCACTTCCTTTTATTCTGAAAAAGAAACGTTTATGAACATTTCCTGAGAGTACCTTGGATGTTTCACTTCTGATTTGATTTTATATTAGCTTCTAAGGCTTTGTTAACACATTTGGGAGCACAATTAATATATTTTCTCAGACCAAAAGTAGTTATTTATCAACATTGCAAAATATGCCCCCCTTGGAATGGAGAGAGGATCTGTGGAGGCAAAGAGATAGATAATCAATGTTTCAAGCATCAGTCATCTTCATGTATTTGACATTGTGATTCATTGGAATCAAAAGAGAACATGGCTGATCACTTAAATAAATGTCTCAAAATTATTTACCAGTGAACAGCTACTTACTATTCAAAACTGTTTAAACTGACATATGTTTTTCCCCAACAGTTATCTCGTGCTATAACCAAAGAATTCTATAATCTGGGTCAAAACGCGGATCTGGCCTCTTATCCGCTCACTCTCACGTACACCACACATTTTCATCCTGCAGAAGGGTACGTATTCCAAAAGGTGCTGTTCGAGTAATACCAGCAAGTAATATATTCTTTACGTGAACCAATCATGTGGGAAATTAGGTCCCAGTGAGTATAAAGGGTGTAGTAAACAGGGAGTTTAAAGGAGCCTTGGTGAGCTAAATACGAGACCATTGAGATATCTAAATAATTGAATGGCAGATTATTGGGTACTGTGAAATGAAGGATATTTTGAAAGAATCTTATCTATTACAGCTTGAAGACATTCAACTATTTGATAGAATGAGTCAATCCGCTTTGTTTGCTGAGGAGTTGTTCTCTGTTCTTTCATTGTGAGCCATTAGGCACAGGCTAGATTAAAAAAAAACGTATAATTATGAACATTGATTTCTCTAACTTGAAGTAACCCTTGCTTTCCCTCTCTCTCCATCCCTTCCCAGTTTTCCGACCAGTCTCACCGTCTCTGACTATATTTTTCCTGTTTGCTTTGTTGTCATCTTCTCCCAGCTAACAATGATCTATTCTACATTCTCCTTGAACTCCATTCCCTTTGTCCTGCTTTCACACCACACTTTCTTCTCTATCTATCTATCTATCTCCCTCCCTCCTGACATCAGTCTGAAGAAGAACCTAAACACGAAATGTCACCCATTCCTTCCCTCCAGAGATGCTGCCCGTCCCACTGAGTTACTCCAGCATTTTGTGTCTATCTTTCATTTAAAGCAGCATCTGTGGTTCCTTCATACACACCACGTAATACCAAACTGATTGAGATGATACAAAAGCTGTTGTGGACAAAGAATTGACAATGCCATTGACAGTGGCCAATGGCATGTAAAGCAAAATGCTGAGAGTTGCAACACCAGCTGAATATTATCTCCTGCAGGCACCTCCTGTCACCTGCAGAAGTTTTCAGATGACTGCAATTGTGGGCTGCATCAGTGAGGGGACGGACGCTGAATACAGAGGTATAGTCAACGACTTTGTTCTGTGATGTGGGCTGAATCACCTGCAGCACAACACCAAAAAGACTAGGGAGTTGGTGGTAGACTTTATTTGGAGAGGAACACTCCTGTCCCCTGTCTCCATCAGTGGTGTGGATGTGCAGTTTACCAGGGAGTACAAATACCTGGAAGTGTACCTGGATGGTAAACTGGACTGGTCCAGGAACGGTGAGGCCCTGTACAAGAAGGGACATATCTGACTGTACTTTTTGAGATGGCTCTGCTCCTTCAACGTTTGCAGTGAGATGCTGCAGATGTTCTACCAATCCAGTGGTAGCCAGTGTCATCTTCTTCACTGCCATGTGCTGGGGCAGCAGAGCGAAGGCTGCGGACGCCAATAGGATCAACAAACTCATCAGGGAGGCTGGCTCCATCCTGGGGGCGGAGTTGGATTCATGGCAGGTGGTCTTAGAGGGGCGGATGCTCCTCAAACTGCGGTGCATCCTGGACAATACAGCTTGTCCCTTGAGTGACACACTGGTTAACCGGAGGAGTACCTTCAGCAACAGACTGGTTCCACCAAGATGCAGGACAGAAAGCCACAGGATATCCCAGTGGCTATAAAACTTTACAACTCCTCCCCCTTCTGTCGTGGACTGAGGCTGACTCCCCTCCCCCTGCCCCACCTCCCACCTCAACCTTTGCATATCCTCAAATCCTTTCCACTTGTCATTTTAAATTCATGTTTCATCTACTTTGTGTTTTTTATGACTTGGCAAATTAATTTCCCTCCTGGGATAAATAAAATTCTATCGTATCATTAAACCTAGTAGCAATGAGAACTGGACAGTGGATCATTGCAATTTAGAAACCAAATGAATGTGTTAACACATTAAAAAAGCATAAATTGCTTCAACATGCTGCAAAGATGTCTGAAAGAATTTATGAATAGCTAAGAACAATGAACAATCATGAAACATCTCTGAAATACAGCAAGATATTAGAAATAAAGATATCTCTTTTAATTCACTTAGCAGAAAGGCAAGAGAGATGGTCACTGACTCTTTAAATACTAGCCAGGGCATGCGTGCATGGGACTCCACATGGTGTTATGACTTCTGATATAGGACTTTAATAGGAAATCACACTTTGCTTGAAAAGTGGGATTTCCAATAGTAATCCCACTTTTCAAGAAAGGAGCGAGAGAGAAAGCGGGGAATTACAGACCAGTTAGCCTGACTTTGGTGGTGGGAAAGATGCTTGAGTCAATTATTAAAGAGGTAATAATGGGGCATTTGGATAGCAGTAAAAGTATTAGTCCAAGTCAGCATGGATTTATGAAAGGAAAATTATGCTTGACTAATCTTCTGGAATTTTTTGAGGATGTGACAAGTAAAATGGATGAAGGGGTGCCAGTGGATGTAGTGTATCTAGACTTTCGGAAAGTCTTTGATAAGGTCCCGAACGGGAGACTGGTGACTAAAGTTAGAGCACATGGTATTGGGGGTAGGGTGTTGCATTGGTTTGAAAATTGCTTGGCAGACAGGAACCAAAGAGTTGGAGTGAACGGGTACTTTTCAGAATGGCAGGCAGTGGCGAGTGGAGTGCCACAAGACTCGGTGTAGGGGCCGCAACTGTTTACCATATATATTAATGATTTGAAAGAGGGAACTAGGGGCAACACTAGCAAGTTTGCGGATTACACAAAGCTGGGTGGCAGTGTGAACTGTGAAGAGGATGTTAGGAGGTTGCAGGGTGACCTGGACAGATTGAGTGAGTGGGCAGATGCGTGGCAGATGCAGTATAATATAGATAAATGTGAGGTTATCCACTTTGGTGGCAAAAACAAGGGAGCAGATTATTATCTCAATGGGGTTAGGTTAGGCAAGGGGGAGGTGCAGTGAGACCTGGGCGTCCTTGTACACCAGTCACTGAAAGTTGGCGTGCAGGTACAGCAGGCAGTGAAGAAAGCTAATGGAATGTTGGCCTTCATAACAAGAGGATTTCAGTATAGGAGTAAAGAGGTTCTTCTGCAGTTGTGTAGGGCTCTGGTGAGACCACATCTGGAGTATTGTGTCCAGTTTTGGCCTCCGAATTTGAGGAAGGACATCCTTGTGATTGAGGCAGTGCAGCGTGGGTTCACGAGATTGATCCCGGGGATGGCAGGACTGTCATATGAGGAAAGATTGAAAGGACTAGGCTTGTATTCACTGGAGTTTAGAAGGATGAGGGGGGGGAAATCTTATAGAAGCATATAAAATTATAGAAGGAATGGACAAGCTAGATGCAGGAAAAATGTTCCCAATTTTGGGCGAGTCCAGAACCAGGGGCTAAAATCTTAGAATAAAGCCATTTTAGACTGAGGCGAGAAAATACTTTTTCACCCAGAGAGTCGTAAATTTGTGGAATTCTCTGCCACAGAGGGCAGTGGAGGCCAAGTTAATGGATGGATTTAAGAGAGAGTTAGATAGAGCTCTAGAGGCTAGTGGAATCAAGGGGTATGGGGAGAAGGCAGGCACGGGTTATTGATTGGGGACGATCAGCCATGATCACAATGAATGGCAGTGCTGGCTCGAAGGGCCGAATGGCCTCCTCCTGCACATATTTTCTATGTTTCTATGAAATAAGATTTCTCTCCAAACACCATTTGAATAGAGGCTGTGGATATAAAAGTGGAACTGAACTTTGATCAAGGTTACTGGAAATTGGGAACAGAAGTGAGTGTAAGCTGTTTGTGTGCAGTTTTATCTGTACCATTCACCAGAACAGAGTGTAATAAAAGGTACCCAGACGTGGCGACGAAGGACGAGAAGCCGAAGTGAAGAAGTGAAAGCCAAATAACTGAATGGAAACGACGTCCGAAATTCAAAATAACCGAAAGCGTACGACGCCGAAAAGCGAAATAACCAAAAGGGCGCAACATTGAAAAACCAATTAACCGAAGAGCCAAAAAGCGAAATAACCGAACAGACCTAGATCCGAAAAGCCAAATAACCGAATGGACAGGACGCCTAAAAGCCAAATAACCAAAAGGGCACAAAAAACGAAAGGGTGCAATGCCAAAAAACCAACTAGTCGAACGGGCGCAACTCCAAAAAGCAAAATAACGAACATGTCGGCGATTGGTCCAGACCCCCCACGTTCATCACATCACTGGCCAGGGGAGACGGGAGGGTGGGGGTCATTTTCCCACACAAGACTGCCTGGGGCTGGAGGATGACTGGGCACACTAAACCCGAGCACCAAGGTGCAAGCGGCAGAAGTAGCACATCCCTCGGGACAGCCCTCAGTCTCCTCCTGTGGTCAGCGCTGGCTGGCCACGGCCACCCTCCGCCTCGTCTCCCCTGTACGGCCGCACTGTGAGAGGCAGTGGGTCGGCAGTGCACACACACACGGGGCATGGTGGAGCGTGGCTCCGGGCAGCGGCCACATAGGGATGAAAACACGGCAACATCCACGTCAGCTGCAGCAGAGTTGGGGGCAGTCTGGTCCCTCTACCCACTCAGTCACTGACCAAGATGCACCACCACCGGCACCCGACCCCCACACCAGGGTGATTCACCCCCCGACACCCACACTGGGTGATTCACCCCCAACCCGCGGGGACAGACTGGCAGCCATAGTAAGTGTCTCTCTTGGCTTGCTCTCTCTCTCTTGGCATTCCTGGAATTATTTGGCGTTTTGCAAAGACAACTGCAGCAGCAGTCCCTTCCTATTGAAGAAGAACCCTGGGCCCGAAACATTCCCTCCACAGATGCCGCCTAGTCCACTGAGTTCCTCCAGCACTCTCTGTTTTTTATTTAACTCTGAAATTGAAGGTGGACACAAAAAACTGGAGTAACTCAGCGGGACATGCAGCATCGCTGGAGAGAAGGAATGGGTGACGTTTCGGGTCGAGACCCTTCAGCATTATGCGTTGCCCGTGCATAAAATGCTATCACTCGTGCGTGTGCGTGAGTAAGTGTGAATCGGCGTGAGTTAGTGTCAGCATGCACGCCCGAGAGACGGGAAGTGTTTGCGCTGCGCTGCCTCGGGTCTTTATTCCCGGTAAGCAGAATTCTTCCAACTTCCGTGGACCCCCAGCTGAACCCAGCTCCAAAATAAATTACAAATGTTCCCGTGGCTGGGGGGGAAGATGAATCACCCGGTGTGGGTGTCGGGAGTTGAATCTCCCCGTGTGTGGGTTGGGGAGTTTTTTAAAATCTTAAACCGCACATGCACAGATTTTTCTCCTCTGTGTAAGCTGTCAGTCGACTTTTATAAAGTAATTTGTCTTCAAAAGACATATCTCTTAATAAAGTACAGTATTTCCCGGCAATGAAGACCGGACAGTGAGGGTATCAGCTCAAGAGCGGATCAGCGGGCGATGGAGATTACTCCTGTGTCAGCACGAGTGACCTCAATTAGTCTCTTGATCGCGCTGACACAGGAGGCCGGTGAGCGGCAGGAGATAGGTGTTCAGACTAAGATAGATAGATAGATTATCCTTTATTGTCATTCAGACCTTACGGACCTTTCGAGCACTGCCAGAGGTGAGTGGGTTGGCAGAAGGCGCTGAGATGGCGGGCGGTTCCGCATTCCAGTCCCAGCGGCCGCTCGCAGCCACCTGAGCCACTTCTCTCCCCGGCCACAATGCGGTGGCACCACGCCCGGAGCGCCACGGGAACGGTGAGTGAGTTGCTGGCATGATCCCCAACCCCCTCCTTCTCAACGCTCCTGCCCTCCCCGCAACTTTACCCCTGACCCAACTTCCCATACACTGTGAAAGGAACTCTTTCCCGCCCAGCAGCGCTGTCCTTTTAACAGCCACTTCCCACTTTACAGCTGCTTCCTATCAGCTGCCAGCAATGAGGGATAGACTTGGCTGTTCCTCAGTACAGCAACATCCTTCTTGATGTTGCTGTACTGTGGGATAGCCAAGTCTATCTTTCTTGGCTACATACCTAACCTTCAGCCTCAAAGACGCAGGTAAATTTTTGTGCCTTATTTTTGGGTAAAAAAAATAGCGTCTTCATTGCCGTATTACAGTATTTCATATTTCATATGGTTTTATATACAACATATAGCTCAAAGAAATTTACTTACAACATTATTTGTAAACAAACTCCATTCTTCTCTCTTTGTTTGCTAATATACTCTTAAGATAATGACAATCCATGTTTGAAAAACCTGTCAAGAAACTTGCGCTGCGCTTGCGCTGTTGGCTGCTATACAGCACATGCACGCAGTCCATGGTGCAAAGGCAGAATTTTAGCTGCCTTCAGCTCCCCTTGTCATTGAAAGCTTGAAGCAGCGTCGACGACACGAGAGCTGCACATACTTTTGCGTATTACATGTACAGCGGATGAAAGGCACGGGAGAATTATGCCTACCAAAGAGATCGACCTCTTTGGTAGGCATAATTCTCCCGTGCCTTTACTATTAATATTTAATAATCACCATTTTATAATTTTAGTCAGGGTGGGCTCTGCCTACCTTGCCCACCCTGACAGCACGTGCTTGGCGCTGATCCCGGGGGACAGTGGGGGCTGTCACGAGGAATGCGCTCCTTAGGCCGCTTACACCTTGGTGCTCGGGTTCAGAGTGACCAGTCACCACCCAGCCCCGGGCGGTCTTGTGTGGGAAAATGCCCCCCACCCTCCCGTCTGCCCCGGCCAGTGATGTGATGGACGCGGGGGTCTGGACCAATCGGACCCCCACCCCCCCCCCCCCCCCCCCCCAGCGATGTCATGTTCGTTACTAGGCTTTTCGAGGTTGCGTCCGTTCAGTTATTTGGCTTCCATTTCTTTGCTTCGGCATCTCGTCCTTTGATCTCACGTCCGCACATGATAATCAAACAATATATTTACATGAGTGCTTATGTGCTTCAAAACCAAGTACCTATTTGAATTTCCCCCATCCTATGATTTCCCCCCCATCCTATTATTCTCATAGAAATATTATGTTTTATTTACCATTTCAAAAAAATCCTATTACTTCTATACTATTACTAAAACTCATCTTAACCCATATAACAATTACAGCACGGAAACAGGCCTTCTTGGCCCTTCCAGTCCATGCCAACCATCTATTTTCCCCTAGTCCCATCCACCTGCACTCAGACCATACCCCTCCATTCCCTTCCCGTCCATATACCTATCCACTTTACTTTTAAATGTTAAAATCGATCCTGCCTCCTCCACTTCTGCTGGAAGATCATTCCACACAGCCACCACTATCTGAGTAAAGAAGTTCCCCCTCATGTTACCCCTAAACTTCTGTCCGTTAATTCTCACGTCATGCCCTCTTGTTTGAATCTTCCCTACCCTCAATGAGAAAAGCTTATCCACGTCAACTCTGTCTATCCCTTTCATAATTTTAAAGACCTCAATCAAGTCCCCCCCTTAACCTTCTGCGCTCCAAAGAATAAAGACCTAACTTGTTGAACCTTTCTCTGTAACTTAGTTGCTGGAACCCAGGCAACATTCTAGTAAATCTCCTCTGTACTCTCTCTATTTTGTTGACATCCTTCCTATAATTAGGCGACCAAAATTGTACACCATACTCCAGAATGGGTCTTACCAATGCCTTGTACAATTTTAACATTACTTGCCTACTCCTATATTAAATGCTCTGATTTGTAAAGGTCAGCACACCAAAAGCTTTCTTTACCACCCTATCTCCATGCAATTCCCCTTCAGGGAACTATGCACAGTTATTCCTAGATCCCTCTGTTCCACAGCATTCCTCAATTCCCTACCATTTACCATGTACGTCCTATTTTGATTTGTCCTGCCAAGATGTAGCACCTCACACTCATCAGCATTAAACTCCATCTGCCATCTTTCAGCCCACTCTTCCAAATGTCCCAAATCTCTCTGTAGACTTTGAAAATCTACTTCATTATCCACAGCACCACCTATCTTAGTATCATCTGCACACTTACTTATCCAATTTTCCACCCCATCATCTAGATCATTGATGTACATGACAAACAACAGTGGAGCCAACACAGATCCCTGAGACACCCCACTGGTCACCTGCTTCCACCCTGACAAACAGCCATCCACCATTACTCTCTGGCATCTCCCATTCAGCCACTGTTGAATCCATCTTGCTACTCCGCCATTAACACCCAAAGATTGAACCTTCTTAACCAACCTTCCATGGGGAACCTTGTCAAAGGCATTACTGAAATCCATATAGACAACATCCACTGCTTTACCCTCATCAATTTCCCTAGTAACCTCTTCAAAAAATTCAAGAAGGTTGTCAAACATGACCTTCCAGGCGCAAATCCATGTTGACTGTTCTTGATCAGACCATGTTTATCCAGATGCTTTTATATATTATCTAAGTATCCTTTCATTAATTTGCCCACCACTGACGTCAAACTAACAGGTCTATAATTGCTAGGTTTATTCTTTGAACCGTTTTTAAACAATGGAACAACATGCGCAGTACGCCAATCCTCCGGCACTATTCCCATTTCTAATGACATTTGAAATATTTCTGTCATAGCCCCTGCTATTTCTACACTAACTTCCCTCAATGTCCTAGGGAATATCCTGTCAGGACCTGGAGACTTATCCACTTTTATATTTTTCAAAAGTGTCAGTACTTCCTCCTCTTTGAATCTCATAGTTTCCATAGCTACTCTACTTGTTTCCCTTACCTCACAGAGTTCAATATCCTTCTCCTTGGTGAATACTGAAGAAAGGAAATTGTTCAATATCTCCCCCATCTCTTTTGGCTCTGCAGATAGCTGTCCATTCTGGCTCTCTAATGGTCCAATTCTATCGCTCGTTATCCTTTTTCTATTAATATAGCTGTAGAAACCCTTTGGATTTACTTTCACCTTTCTTGCCAAAGCAACCTCATATCTTCTTTTAGCTTTTCTTATTTCTTTCTTAAGATTCTTTTTACATTCTTTATACTCATCTAGCACCTCATTTACTCCATGCCTCCTATAATCATTGTAGATATCTCTCGTTTTTCGAACCAAGTTGTTAATTTCCCTTGAAAACCATGGCTCTTTCCGATTTTTACCATTTCTTTTCAACCGAACAGGGACATAAAGATTCTGTACTCTTACAATTTCCCCTTTAAATGTCCTCCATTTCTCTTCTACATCCTTCCCATAAAACAAAATGTCCCAATTCACTCCTTTTAAATCATTACGCATTCCCTCAAAGTTAGCCGTTCTTCAATCAAAAATCTCAACCCTAGGCCCAGTTCTGACTCTCTCCATAATTATATTGAAACTAATGGTATTGTGATCACTGGTCCCGAAGTGCTCACCAACGCATACCTCCGTCACCTGACCTGTCTCATTTCCTAACAGGAGGTCCAGCACTGCCCCTCCCCTGGTCGATACCTCTATGTATTGCTGCAAAAAACTATCCTGCACACATTTAACAAACTCTAAACCATCCAGGCCATTTACAGAATGTGTTTCCCAGTCTATTTTTGGAAAATTGAAATCTCCCACAATCACTACCTTGTGCTTACTACTAATATCTGCTATCTCCTTACAAATTAGCTCTTCCAATTCTCGCTCGCCATTTGGCGGTCTGTAATACACCTCTAAAAGTGTTGCTACACCGTTCCCACTTCTCAGTTCCACCCAAATAGCCTAATCTATCCTGCCAAAGCACTGCTGTAATATCTTCTCTGACAAGCAATGCAACCCCTCCACCTCTGGTCCCTCCAATTCTATCACACCTGAAGCAACAAAATCCTGGAATATTTAGTTTCCAATCACAACCCTCTCGCAACCATGTTTCACTGATTGCCACAATATCATATTTCCAGGTGTCAATCCATGCTCTTAAGTTCATCCACCTTTCTTACAATGCTCCTAGCATTAAAATATACACATTTAGAAACCCACTATCCCTTATTCTCTGTTTATTATCTTTTTCCTCTTTCTCGCCTACATTTTGGGTCCGAGTGCTTCCCTTCTCTGCCTCTTGCCCCTCACCCTGTCCCCTAGCCCCCACTACCCGAGTCCCTCCCCCCAGCCTTTCTAGTTTAAAGTCTCCGTTGCAAATCTCTCCGCCAGGATATTGGTTCCCCTCGGGTTCAAGTCCTTTTTATACAAATTATGCCTTCCCCAAAAGAGGTCCCAGTGATCAAGAAACTTGAATCCCTGCCCACTGCACCAGTCCCTCAACCACGCATTTATCCTCCACCTCATTCCATTTCTACTCTCACTGTCACGTGCACAGGCAGTAATCCTGAAATTGTTACTCTTTTGGTCCTTCTCCTTAACTTTCCCTCCAACTCCCTAAATTCTCCTTTCAGGACCTCTTCTCTTTTTCTGCCTATGTCATTGGTACTGATGTGTACCACAACATCAGGCTCCTCTCCCTCCGTTTTCAGAATCTTTTCGACACGTTCTGACACATCCGAGACCCTGGCACCAGGGAGGCAAACTACCATCCGGGTCTTCCGACTGCGTCCACAGAATCGCCAATCTGACCCCCTAACTATGGAGTCCCCTATTACAATTGCCCTCCTCTTTTTGCTACCCTTCTGAGCATCAGGGCCGTTCTCTGTGCTGGAGGCCCGGCTGCTGTTGCTGCCCCCAGGTAGGTTGTCCACTCCAATTGAACTGAAACATGAGTACCTATATTCCAGGTGTACAGCCACTCTCCAGTCCCTGCCTCTGCCCCTTGCCCTTCCTAACAGTGACCCACTTGTCTGCCTCCCATGGTCTGGGAGTGACCACCTCCCTGTAACTCCTGTCTATGACCTCATTCTCCCTGACCAGACGGAGGTCCTCGAGCTGTTGCTCCAGGTTCCTAACACAGTCCTTTAGGAGCTCCATCTCGACACACCTGGCGCAGATGTGGACGTCTGGAGGGCTATCAGCTTCCCTGACCTCCCACATCTGACATTCACAACAGTACACTGCCTTGGCCTTCATACTCCCCCCTTACACAGAATACAATCTCAACAAAATACAAAGCACACAACAAACTGCTGGAATCTGACTGCCAATCAGCTGCTTACCGTAATCCACTTCCCACCAATCAGCGGCTTCCTATAAAAAAAACACTTCTCCGAATGGAATGTTATGGATTTTGTTAAACAAGCCCTGCGCTGGATTTTTAAGCTTACCGGACGGGTGTTGCTCCTCCCCCTCCTCCTCTTCTTCCAACGGTTCCTGTGGGCTTCTGAAAAAGCAAGCCCCGTGCTGGATTTTTAAGCTTACCGGTCGGGTGTTGCTCCTCCCCCTCCTCCTCTTCCAACGGCTCCTGTGGGCCTCTGAAAAAGCAAGCCCCGCGCTGGGTTTTTAAGCTTACCGGTCGGGTGTTGCTCCTCCCCCTCCTCCTCTTCCAACGGTTCCTGTGGGCCTCATCTTGACCACTTCCGGTTTGCTTTTTTTTTTCTAATTTGCGCAAAAACGTTACCCTTTATCGATAAGTAAATTGCCACCTTACTCGCCATTTACAGTGGACAGCGGTAGAGTTGCTGTCTTACTGCGCCAGAGAACCAGGTTGTATCTAGGCACGGGTTATTGATAGCAGACGATCAGCCATGATCACAATCAATGGCGGTGCTGGCTCGAAGGGCCGAATGGCCTCCTCCTGCACCTACTTTCTATGATTCTATGTTTCTATTCTCCTCTTTTCCAATCCACCAAGTTTTGTCCCATCGGTGGAATTATACAATAGTAAGGAAGGTTTAAAAAATCATGAGATCAGTAGATTGGTCGTCTCGCACGTCATTCACCATGAAGGTAATGCCCCTTCCGGCACCCACTGGAGAATAAAGCCTCGGAGGCAGCGCTGAGGAAACAAGTGCTGATTGAGTCCACAAGAGTGGAGTCGGGAAAGTCGCTGTGTGGTGTCGGGAAAGTCGCAGTGTGGTGTCGAGTAAGCCGCTGTGTGGAGTCGAGAAAGTAATTGAGCGGTGTCGCGGCCGGTGGCCGCTGAGTGCAGTCCCTCCCCCTCCCACACAGCCCGCACGCCCCCCCTTTCTCCCTCCCCCTTTCCCCTCCTCCCCACACACCCCACCTCCACCCAACACACCCACATCCCCCTTTACCCCTCCCCTGTTCCTCCCTCACCCCCAATGCCAGCCCAACGCCACCCCACCCCTTCAAACACCACTCCACCCCCCACGCCACCCCACTCCAACACCATCCAGAAAGTCCAGAAAGCCGTGAGTCGGTGTCCAGAAAGCCATGTCAGTTAGTGAGTCCAGAAAGCCGTGAGTCAGTGAGTGTGTCCAGAAAGCCGTGTGTGCAAAAGCCGTGTCATTGTGTCCTGAAAACCGTGTCAGTGAGAGTGTCCAGAAAGCTGTGTGAGTGTCCAGAAAGTTGTGAAACATTGAGTGTCCAGAAAGCTGCATCAGTGTCCAGAAAGCCATGAGTGTCCAGAAAGCTGAGTGAGTGATTGTCCAGAAAGCCGTGCATCAGTGAGTGAGTGTCCAGAAAGCCGTGCATCAGTGAGTGAGTGTCCAGAAAGCCGTGCATCAGTGAGTGAGTGTCCGGAAAGCCGTGAGTCAATGAGTGTCCAGAAGGCTGTGTCAGTGAGTGTCCAGAAAGCCTTGAGTCGGAGTGTGCCCAGAAAGCCACGAGTGATTGTCCAGAAAGCCATGAGTCAGTGAGTGAGTTCAGAAAGCCATGAGTCAGTGAGTGAGCGTCCAGAATGCCGTGAGTCAGTGAGTGAGGGTCGAGAAAGCCGTGAGTTAGTGTCCAGAAAGCCCTGAGTGAGTGTCCAGAAAGCCGTGTCAATGAGTGATTGTGCAGAAAGCCGTCAGTCAGTGAGAGGGTCGAGAAAGCCGTGTTAGTGTCCAGAAAGCCGTGAATGTGTGTCCAGAAAGCTGTGTCAGTGAGTGTCCAGAAAGCCGTGAATTAGTGAGTGAGTGTCCAGAAATCCGTGAGTGAGTGTCCGGAAAGCCATGACTCAGTGAGTGAGTGTCCAGAAAGCCGTGAGTGTCCAGAAAGCAGTGTCAGTGAGTGATTGTCCAGAGAGCCGTGAGTGTCCAAAAAGCCATCAGTCAGCGAGTGTCAAGAAAGCCGTGAGGCAGTGAAGGTCCAGAAAGCCATGAGTTAGTGTGTCCAGAAAGCCGTGTGAGTGTCCAGAAAGCCATGAGTCAGTGAGTGAATGTCCAGAAAGCCATGAGTCGGTGAGTGAGTCCAGAAAGCCGTGAGTGACTGTGCAGAAAGCCATGAGTGTCCAGAATGCTGTGAATTAGTGAGTGAGTGTTCAGAAAGCCCTGAGTGTCCAGAAAGCTGTGAGTCAGTGAGTGTCCAGAAAGCCGTGTCGGTGAGTGAGTGTCCAGAAAGCCGTGAGTGCCCAGAAAGCCATAAGTGAATGTCCAGAACGCTATGAGTGAGTGTCCAGAAAGCTGTGAGTCAGTGAGTGAGTGTCCAGAAAGCCGTGACCCAGTGAGTGAGTGTTCAGAAAACCCTGCGTGTCCAGAAAGCTGTGAGTCAGTGAGTGTCCAGAAAGCCGTGTCGGTGAGTGAGTGTCCAGAAAGCCGTGAGTGAGTGGCCAGAACGCTATGAGTGAGTGTCCAGAAAGCCGTGTGTCAGTGAGTGTCCAGAAAGCCATGAGTCAGTGAGTGAATGTCCAGAAAGCCATGTGTCTGTGAGTGAGTCCAGAAAGGCTAAGTCAGTGAGTGTCTAGAAAACCGTGAGTGAGTGAGTCCAGAAAGCTGTGAGTCAGCCGTGCCTGCGCAGTTGGGCACTGTGGGCGAGTGGTGGAATATTACATTTGGGGTCCAGGCCTCCCATGTGACAATGGGACCCAACAGTCATACGGGAGGCCTGGCCCCCAAATGCAACCCATTCCCTAATGCAATATTCCACCACTCGCCCTTTCCTCCAACACAACCCGTTCCCCCAACGCAACATTCCACCACTCACCCATAGCCCCAAACTGCACAGGCGTGGCTCATTTCCCCTCATCCCCCACCACTCCCTCACCCTCTTCAGCTTTGGGAGGAAAGGTGGGGAAGGGGTGTGTGGCGGGGGGGCGGTGTGGAGTGGAAGGGGAACGCAGGGTGTTTGTGGGTGAGGGGTTGGAGGAGGGTGGAGAGGGTGGTGTGGGGGAGGGGGTGAGTGTGGTGGGGAGGGGGTGTGGTGGGATTGAAGGTATGTTTGGGAGGGAGGGATGTGGGTGGGGAAGGCAGGGCAGGGGGGAGGGGTGTGGGTGGGGGAAGGGTTGTGGGCAGGGGATGGTTTGGGCGGGGGTGTAGGGGGGTTGTGTAGGCAGGGGGTTGTGGGGGGTGTGGGCAGGTGGTATTTGCTGGAGGGAGGGGGTGTGTGGGCAGAAGGGTGTGTGGGAGGTGAGGGGGGGGTGTGGGCAGGTGGTGTTTGCTGGAGGGAGGGGGTGTGGGCAGGAGGGTGTGTGGGAGTGGGTTGTGTGCGGGCGGGGCAGTTGTGGGGGGAGTGGAGTGTGTGGTTGGCGGGGGGGTTGTGGGGGGAGGGGGGTGTGTGGTCGGGGTGTTGTGGGGGAGGGGGGAAGGTGGGCAGGGGGACAGAGCTTGGAGAAAAGACGGGTAGAGCCATAGGGGAGAGGGTGGTATCATGGGGAATGGGGCAGGATACAGTGAGGGGGACCAGAGGGGAAGGGGCTGTAGTTGACAGTGCAATGGGGATTTACAGCTGGCGCCGGTCATTCTCCTCCGCCAAAGAGTCTCTGCTTTCCGTTTGGCGACATCTCTGACTCCGTGCTGGGCTGAGCCGTTTCCAGTCCCTCCGAAAATTGTGTCCAGTTGGAGACCTCCGCCGGCCATTCAGAGCATCCCTCAGCTCCAGTAAAGATGCGATGGTGCAAGAAGGGGCGGACCAACCCGCGGAGTGACAGGAGAAGAGACTAATCCACGCGGCACTGACTGGCAGGAGATGAGATCGATCTGGGCACGCGTGGTTTTTAAGATTTTTAAACCTCGCTTTCCAATATGCCACCGATTAGAACAAAACTTTTTGCACTCGCAGCACAGGAAAATGGTGAGTGAGCTGGTGCAAAATCGCTAACCGTTTTTACACAAATGGAAAAACCGTGGAAACCAGAAGATAACAAGATCAGTTATAGTTATGTACTGGACCAAGTGCAGACCTGTTGGGTCTGCTCCCCCAATGCACTCGTTCCCCACAATTGTGAAAGAATGAAGTTGAAAACGTAGGTGGTGTCCCAGGGATGTTTACCCTTAGTCATTGTATCACCAATTGTTTTTTAAGTTTTAGCAATATTTTCTGCTTTTTACAGGTACTGGACAATTGTCATCTATAATGTAACTACTGAAGTAGTTATAACAATTTATGGCAAACCAATAACTTTCCAAGATTTATTTATCATGGATACACCCTATACAATTGAAAAACGTCTTGATTTGACTGTCATTAAAGCACTGGGATACCTTTCACTGCAACTTGCTTATGGCAGCAACCCCTTAATTATACATCATCCCTGTTCTGCCACCAGTGCTTTACTTCTGACCGATTTTGGCACCTTTATAAGTCATGATGGTTTCATTACAGTGGAGGAGCTAAAGATTGTGCCCACAGAAAAACAGCAAGAGGAAGAAATTGAAGTAAAGACAGCTGCCTTCCTGGAGATAAATATCTTATTTCTTATTGGAGATTCAATCTACATAAGACATGCAAAAGGTTTTTATGCACAACTTGGCAGTGAAAATAATCTACCTGAAGACGACATTATCGGCCTACTAAGCAGAACGTCATGTGCAGATGCATATCCAGTAAAGGTAAGTCTATTTAAAGTATAGCTAAGTTAGAAACATTTTCTCTTTGCAAACTTTTATATTTATTGACCAATCTGATTTAAAATTACTCGCTATGCCAAGGGTACTTGGCAGCATGGTGATGCTGCAGATGGTGTTACTGACTCACAGCTTCAGCGGCCTGGGCTCAATTCAAACATCCAAGTGCTATTTTTATGGTTTGCACGTTTTCACTGTAACTGCCGGTTTCCTGTGCTGCTCGGATTTCCTCCCACATTCCAAAAGGTTATTAGGTTAGTTGCCTATTATAACTTGCCCCAAATGCAGGTAGGTGATAGGAGAATCGAGGGGTGCTCAGGTGCATGTGCGAGAGAATAAGCTGCAGGAAAATAATTAAGGGAATGGAATTGATGGAAAGACTGGATGAAACACGATAGACCAAATGGCCACAGCCTATGTCGTAATGTAAGATGAAGAAATATGAACACAAATGTGTCAATTATGTATGAAGAGGAAAGGTTGCCAAATTTGGATGCCATTTTGCTTGATCATCAAACTCAAGTGCAGTTTCCTGCCACTTCAAGCAGGGTGCAAGCCACCAAACTCAAGTGCAGTTTCATACCATTTCAAGCAGGGTACAAGGCCACCAAATTCAAGCGCAGTTCATGCCATTTCATGCAGGTACAAGGCCACCAAACTCAAGTGCAGTTTCCTACCACTTCAAGCAGGGTGCAAGGCCACCAAATCCAAGTGCAGTTTCCTAGCACTTCAAGCAGAGTGCAAGGCCACCAAATTCAAGTGCAGTTTCATGCTATTTGAAGCAGGGTGCAAGGCCACCAAACTCAAGTGCACTTCCATACCACTTCAAGCAGGGTGCAAGGCCACCAAACTCAAGTACTGTTTCATACCATTTCAAGCAGGGTGCAAGGTCACCAAACTCAAGTGCAGTTTCCTACCACTTGTAGCAGGGTGCAAGGCCAACAAATTATTTTTTTTAATATATATCTTTATTTATTTGTGGTACTGTAAGTTACATCAGTGTATATCCCTTGTATTGTATTACAGTCATTGTACCCCTTAATTTTTATATTTTTAAAAATAGCAGCATAGAAAGTAGAAAAGTGAAAAAGAGATGTGAAAGTGCCAAAGCATGACAGAGGGAAAGGAAACCCTTGAAGAGTTAGAAACAGGAATTAAGAGATAGACCCTGGAGAGGAAAAAAAAAGAAAAAAGGAAAAATAGAGAAAGAAAAAAGAAAAGCCAGTTACTTTATTATAAACATCTCGCAAAAGGAATCTACCAACTCGACAATTATTCTTCCCCCATTACCAAGACCCTACACCAGTACTTTTTTGAGGCACTCTTGCACCTTATCCTTGTAATAGATTTATAAATCCAGACCACGTCTTATAGAAACAGTCTGATTTTCCTGCTAGTCGGAGTCTCATATCTTCCAAGTGTAGTGTTTCGAACATAGATGAAATCCACATATTGACTGTGGGTACCGGAGACTTTTTCCAGAATTTTAAGATTAGCTTTATTCCAGTTATTAAGCCATATTCAAATAGAGTCTTTTGAAACACATTTAATTCAGGGCATCCCGAAGATTATCCAGTCTGCTTCTGGGGTCAGTTTTATTTTAAATATTTCAGTCCAAAATGTTTGAATTTTTGTACAAAAGACAGATGAGTGTGCTATATTAGCTTCTCGACATTGACATTTATCACATATAGGAGAGACGTTGGGAAAAAGTTTACTTATTTTAGTTTTTGAATAGTGTAATCTGTGTAAGATTTTAAATTGTATTAAGGTGTTACTTACATTATTTGAACATTTATGCACGTTTAATAAATATTCTTCCCACCTTTCTTTGGGAATTTTTATACTTAATTATTTTTCCCAGTCTCTCCTGATACAATCTGTTGTTGGTATTTCTGCATTTAGAATAATATTATATATATGATATTAGGTTTGCTGATTCTGCCTTTGTATTCATTACTTCTTCCAGTAAGTCTGGAGGCATATTTTGATAATCTTGTGCATATTTTTTCAGATAGTCACAGATTTGGAAATATTTAAAATTCTGATTGTTTCCCAAATTGTATTTTAGTTGTATTTGTTTAAATGATAATAGTTTTCCCGATTCATACATATCTCCGAAGATTTTAATTCCAGCTCTTTCCCATTGTATAAATGCTTTATCCATACTTGAACCAGACTGATTCCTGGGATGTCAGGACTGTCTTATGAACAAAGACTGCATAGACTCGGTTTATACTCTCTAGAATTTAGGAGATTGAGAGGGGATCTTATAGAAACTTACAAAATTCTTAAGGGGTTGGACAGGTTAGATGCAGGAAGATTGTTCCCGATGTTGGGGAGGTCCAGATCAAGGGGTCACAGCTTAAGGGTAAGGGGGAAATCCTTTAGGACCGAGATGAGAAGGACTTTTTTCACACAGAGAGTGGTGAGTCTCTGGAATTCTCTGTCACAGAGAGTATTTGAGGCCAGTTCATTGGCTATATTTAACAGGGAGTTAGATGTGGCCCTTGTGGCTAAGGGGATATGGAGAGAAGGCAGGTACAGGATACCGAGTTGGATGATCAGCCATGTTCACATTGAATGGCGGTGCAGGCTCGAAGGGCCGAATGGCCTACTCCTGCACCTAATTTCTATGTTTCTATGTTTAAATGAGGGGTTTTTACCGATAGGAGATAAGAGAGATACATTTCTTAATTTTAGATTGTGTTTTTTTTGTTTCCAAATTCTGATTGTACTGTGTATAATTGGATTATTATTGTAATTTATATTATTCATCGATATTGGAGAGAGAAGGATTGCTCTAATATTATAAGGAGAGCAATCCTCTCTCTCCATAATCGTCCAATCCGGTTGTTGGGGAAAGTTATCCTGCAATTGGATCATGTTCCTGATATTTACAGACCAGTAGTAATACATAAAGTTGGGGAGTGCTAATCCCCCTACTACTTTGGGGTTTTCAGATGAGCTCTTTGTATTCTGTGGGATTTATAATCCCAAATAAAATTTGTGATATCTGAGTCCAGTTTTTAAAAAAAACTTTTTGGGTAAATATATTGGGATAGATTGGAACAGGTATAAAATTTGTGGTAGAAAAATCATTTTTATAGCATTTATTCGGCCTATTATAGACATCGGAATCGTTTTCCAAAATTTAATCAGGTTACATAGTTTCTTAAGTAGTGGGTTATAATTTTCGTCAAACATATCTTGATATCTTCTAGTAATTTCGATGCCCAAGTATTTAAATATTTCCGTAGCTATTTTGAAAGGAAACTGTAAAAGATGCGTAGAGTCTTTCGGTTTTATTGACATGATTTCACTTTTATTCCAATTTATTCTATATCCTGAGAATGATCCGAAGTCCTCTATTAGTTGTAAAATATTTGGTATAGTAATATGAGGTTTTGTGATGTACAATAGTACGTCGTCAGCGTATAGTGATATTTTATAATTGGAATATTTTGTTTTACATCCATGGATATTCAGATGAGTTCTAATGATTTCCGCTATGGGTTCAATTATGAGGGAAAATAACAACGGTGATAATGAACATCCTTGTCTATTTCCCCTTGACAAATGAAATTTTGTAGATAAATTATTGTTCGTTAATATTCTGCCCGTTGGCTTATTATATAGTAATTTAATCCATAGAATAAAATTCTCTCCCAGTTGAAATTCTTGCAATTACCCATAGCATATAATCCCATTCGAACTGATCAAATGCTTTCTCTGCATCCAGCGATATTATTGATAGTTTTTGATCTTCAGTTTGGTGTGAATGCATTATATTGAACAGACGTCTCAAATTATCTCTTAGGGATAAACCCTGTTTGATCTGGATGTATTAAATTTGTCAACAAAATAGAGAGGGTACAGAGGAGATTTACGAGAATGTTGCCTGGGTTTCAACAGCTAAGTTACAGAGATAGGTTGAATAAGTTAGGTCTTTATTCTCTGGAGCGCAGAAGGTTAAGGGGGGACTTAATAGAGGTCTTTAAAATGATGAGAGGGATAGACAGAGTTGATGTGGACAAGCTTTTCCCTTTGAGAATAGGGAAGATTCAAACAAGAGGACATGACTTTAGAATTAAGGGACAGAGGTTTAGGGGTAACATGAGGGGGAACTTCTTTACTCAGAGAGTGGTAGCGGTGTGGAATGAGCTTCCAGTGGAAGTGGTGGCAACAGGTTCGTTGGTATCATTTAAAAATAAATTGGATAGGCATATAGATGAGAAGGGTATGGAGGGTTATGGTATGAGTGCAGGCAGGTGGGACTAAGGGAACAAAGTTGTTCGGCACGGACTTGAAGGGCCGAGATGGCCTGTTTCCGTGCTGTAATTGTTATATGGTTATATGGTTATTAATTTACTTAGTCTTCTAGCAGGTATTTTCGCTAATATTTTTTGGTCTGTATGTAACAACGCAATAGCTCTGTATGATCCAGGTTCTTCCACATCTTTATCTTTCTTAAGTATTAGTGTGATCGTGGATTCTGCTAGTGTTTCAGGTAGTATTTATTCTTTGAAGGCATAAGTATACATTTTCTGTAGGCGGGGGGTAAATATGTCATAAATACGTTTATAGAATTCATTACTAAATCCGTCGGGACCTGGTATTTTTCCATTTTTTAATGAGATTATTGTTTCTTCTATTTCCTTATTTGAGATTTGTGGTCACAACTCCTCTTGTTCCTGCAACTCTAATTTAGGAAGGTTACAATTATCCAAGAACTCTGTAACTTTGTTGGTGTCCATTATCGTTTTATATGTATACAGATTCTTGTAAAATTGTGCAAATCTTTTATTAATATCACTTGGCAATGTCAATATTTCCCCTTTGTCTGATTTAATCTTTAAAATTGTGTGATCCTTTTCTCGTTTTTTTAACTGACGTGCCAGAAGTTTGTGGTGCTTTATCCGTAAATTCAAAATGTTCCTGCCTTGTAATTTGTAATAATCTTATGCCTTTCTCTGATAATAATTGATTTAATTTGAATTTCAGTATTATTATTCTATTATGTTTATCCGTAGTGGGGTCTTTATCGTTTTCTATGTCCAGTTGTCTAATTCGTTCTTCTAATTGTCTGTGCTTGTTCTTATTTTTCTTATTTTGAAAAGCTTGAAATGAAATTATCACGCCTCGAATAAATGCTTTAAAAGATTCCCATAATAATGTAGGTGATATGTCTGTCGTGTCGTTTATTTCGAAGAAAAGGTCCATTTGCTCTTTTAAATATGTACTCCCTTGCGGGTCTTTTTATAATTTGTGGATTGTACTTCCAAAACAGTTTGTTCTTAGTCATTCCTTCCATTTTTAGAAAAAAAGTTATTGGGGGGTGATCTGAGATCGTATTTGTGTGGTATTTTGATTTAGAAGTGTGGGGTATTAGTTTTGTATCCACCAAAAAATAATCTATTCGTGAATATGTCTTGTGTACCATACAATAGAACGAGTAATCCCTGCCGGTTGGATTTGTAATCCTCCAGACATCTGTTATGTTTGTGTTTTTTATGTATGTGTTTAGAAGTTCGCTAGTTTTGGATTTGGTAATACCTCTTTGTTTTTGATTGGATTTATCTAAGTAAGTGTCTAAGACACAGTTAAAATCTCCACCGATTATGACATTTTGGTAGTTATATTCTACAATTATATTCAAGATTTTATTGAAAAAGTGCGGGTTGTCAAAGTTGGGCGCGTATATGTTTACCAAGGTAATTGGAGCAGCATGGATCTCCCTGGTAACTATCAAATATCTCCCGTACTTATCTGTTAAGGTATTTTTGGGTTTAAATGGAATGCTTTTGTGGATAATAGACATTCCTCTAGATTTCGACGTGTATGACGAGTGAAAGGTTTGACCTATCCAGTTCGCCCTCAATCTAGCTTGGTCTTGAAGTTTAAGATGAGTCTCTTGTAAAAAGGCAATATCTATGTTGTATGCTTTCAGCTGAGCTAGAATCTTACCCCTTTTAATGCGTTCGTTAACACCCCTAACATTCCACTACAAAATGCGTTTCCTCCCAGTTTACTTTGGTTATCGTCTTGCATTTTGAATAGTTTTAATACCTATGTGTCTTGCAGTGCATTCGTACCTCAGGTATTTGGATATAGGGGGATCATTTACCCTACAATGTTCAGTTAGTAGATTCCCTTTGCGATAGTCCTTGAATTAAAAAAACACACAAGTGATTAAATGTGAAAATGATTTTTTAAAAAACTAATACAAGTGAGAATACAGTGTCCGAGTGTGTCGGCACTGTAACAAGTGACCCACCTGTAGGTGGGAAAATACATTTTATTGTCTTCCGTGTCGATATAAAACAAACAAATAGCTCCGCTCCCTCAATTAATCATAACATATTGGAACGGGACCAGTTTAAAAAAATCAGATGTATAGTACCCATTTACTGAATATATGTCCATTTCCTAGGTATTTCCGGATATAACTATATTTTTTGTCTACTGAGTGTTAAGCATATATTTTAACCTCAGAGATCAACTATTGGTTGAAGGGGTTAACCTATTTCTAGCTCCTGGAACTAAGGCAGTAGCTCGCCTCTTCCCCTCACACCTCGGTTATGAATCTACTTAAGAATTATTAGGTTAAATTAAAGTGTTACTTTGAAAATCCCCATTTCTGCATTTCTGATTAGCATTCATTACTGTTTCAATGTTAATATTCTATGTTAATATTGTTAAGGAAGTTAATGCTATACCATTTAGGTTATTCATTCAATCTCATATACAACAGTAATAGCTAAGCCCAGTCTGTTGATGAGCTCTGCTTTCGGTGGTTATCTTTTTCCAGCTTCTCTTGGAACAGAGTGTGTCCTTGAGTAGCATTCTGCCGATAAAACGTCTAAACAAAGTTCCTTCTTTGGGCAGTGTGCCACCATTCTGGGTGCAATAGTAAAGAGAGAGAGTGTCCAAAATGTCCAACCTTTCCAGCTAGTCCTTCTGTTCCACGATGGTTTTGCATATTTGTACGCCTCCTCGGGATTTGTGAACAGTTTTTGCTGTTCTTTGTAGGAGATGCGCATTCTAGCTGGGTAGTAAACACCATATCTGACCTCCTTACATCCGTGGAGAGCCTGCTTTGCCTTAGAGAATTGGTTTCGCTTTTGCATGATTTCATAAGGGTAGTCCCTGAAGATTTTAAAAGTAGTTACACCATACATCAGAGGCACACCATATTTGATATTCCTCATAACCTCTTCCACGTCAGCAATGTCCCGGAATTTCACAATAATCTATCGTGTACGTTCTGAGCCATCCTGAGATTTGTGTTTGAATCTAGGAACCCGGTGTGCTGCTTCAATTTTTGGTAGTTTAGGGAGCTTAAGAGCCTCTTTAATTAATCCCGTAACGAACTCGCAAGTGTTATCTCTCTCGGCTCTCTCTGGCACACCAACTAATCTTAGGTTATGACGTCTCAAACGAGCCTCGAGGTCCAGACATTTGTCTGAAACTTTAGCCAGCTGAGTCGCCATCCGTCGTGTAGCAAGGTCTTGTTCTGACCTCAGCTTCTTCATCTGCTCCACCATTCTTGCCATCTAATCCTCCATCTCGTGCTTTGTTAACATACAGGTTGATACAGTGTCCAGCACAGCGCCAAACTTCTTCGTGGTGTCTTCTTCACCCTTATCAATTCTCTCCGATTGTTCATCTCTCACATCGTTAATTCGTTTATTAATAGTGCCAATCGAATCCTTCACAGACTCAATAACATTCTGATTACAAGAAGTCATATTTAGCGTCAGCTTTTCTATCTTTTTCATCATAGCTCCCATCATGTGTTCCATCTTTTTTCCATCCACCTTTACATCTTTCAGTTCACTTACCGAAAGCTTTAATTCTTCAAATTCTTTGCCTTGGCCAAATCTGCTTTGAATCTTGTAGCCATATCGAAAAGCACCTTTTCTTCGGAAGCCACTTAAAAATAAATCTGCAGGCTTCGCCTGGCTTCCCCAGGAGAGTTTTGTAACTGTCCTCTGAGTGCTCTTACCCAGGGAAGAATTTTTAATTTAAAGTGCTTAAAGCCTCTGTTAAATTCACAGCTGTTACTGATGATGTTATCAGCAAGTTGAGCAGAGGCCGATAAGTTTTTTTAATTGGTCCCGACCTGTAGACCCGGTTTTAACCTGCCACTTCAAGCAGGGTGCAAGGTCACCAAACTCAAGTGCACTTCCATACCACTTAAAGCAGGGTGCAAGGCCACAAAACTCAAGTGCATTTTCATTCCATTTCATGCAGGGTGCTAGGCCACCAAACTCAAGTGCAATCTCCTACCACTTCAAGCAGAGTGCAAGGCCACCGAATCCAAGGGCAGTTTCCTACCACATCAAGCATGGTGCAAGGCCACTAAATTTAAGTGCAGTTTCATGCCATTTGAAGCAGGTTCCAAAGCCACCAAACACAAGTGCAGTTTCCTATCACTTCAAGCAGGGTGCAAGGTCACCAAACTCAAGTGCAGTTTCCTACCACTTCAAGCATGGGTGCAAGGCCACCAAACTCAAGTGTAGTTTCATACCATTTCAAGCATCGTGCAAGGCCTCCAAACTCAAGTGCACTTTCATACCACTTCAAGTAGGGTGCAAGGCCACCAAACTCAAGTGCAGTTTCCTACCACTTCAAGCAGGGTGCAAGGCCACCAAACTCAGGTACAGTTTCATAACACTTCAAGCAGGTTGCAATGCTTCCAAACTAAAGGACACTCTCATACCACTTCAAGCAGGGTGCAATGCCTCCAAACTCAAGTGCACTTTCATACCACTTCAAGTAGTGTGCAAGTCCACCAAACTCAAGTGCAGTTTCCTACCACTTCAAGCAGGGCGCAAGGTCACCAAACTCAAGTGTAGTTTCATCCCATTTCAAACATGGTGCAAGACCACCAAACTCAGGTGCAGTTTCATATCATTTAACGCAGGTACAAGGTCACCAAACACGTGCAGTTTCCTACTACTTCAATCAGGGTGCAAGGCCACCAAACTCAAGTGCAGTTTCATGCCATTTGAAGTAGGTTCCAAGGCCACCAAACACAAGTGCAGTTTCCTATCACTTCAAGCAGGGTGCAAGGCCACCAAACTCAAGTGCAGTTTCCTACCACTTCAAGCCGGGTGCAAGGCCACCAAATTCAAGTGCAGTTTCATGACATATCAATCAGGTTACAAGGCTGCAACATTGAAATGCAGTTTCATGACATTTCAAGCAGGGCGCAAGGCCACCAAATTCAAGTGCAGTTCCATGCCATTTCAAGCAGGGCACAAGGCCACAAAATTCAAATGCAGTTTCGTGCCATTTCAAGCAGAACACAAGGCAACCAAATTCAAGTGCAGTTCCATGCCATTTCAAGCAGGGCGCAAGGCCACCCAATTCAAGTTCAGTTTCATACCATTACAAGCAGGCTGCAAGGCCATCAAACTCAAGTGCAGTTTCATAACATTTCAAGCAGGGTGTAAGGCCACCAAATTCAAGTGCAGTTTCCTACCACTTCAAGCCGGGTGCAAGGCCACCAAATTGAAGTGCAGTTTCCTACCAGTTCAAGCAAGGTGCAAGGCCACCAAATTCAAATGCAGTTCCATGCCATTTCAAGCAGTGCGCAAGGCGATCAAATTCAATTGCAGTTTCATGCCATTTCACGCAGGTCTCAAGGCGACCAAATTCAAGTGCAGTTTCCTACCACTTCAATCAGGTTGCAAGGCCACCAAATTCAAATGCAGTTCCATGCCATTTCAAGCAGTGCGCAAGGCCACCAAATTCAAGTGCGGTTTCATGCCATTTCACGCAGGTCGCAAGTTGACAAAATTCAAGTGCAGTTTCCTACCACTTCAATCAGGTTGCAAGGCCACCAAGTTCAAATGCAGTTTCATGCAATTTCAAGCAAGGCGCAAGGCAACCAAATTCAAGTGCAGTTTCATGCCATTTGAAGCAGGGCACAAGGCCACCCAATTCAAGAGCAGTTTCATACCATATCAAGCACAGTGCAAGGCCACCAAACTCAAGTGCAGTTTCATAACATTTCAAGCATGGTGCAAGGCCACCAAACTCAAGTGCAGTTTCCTACTACTTCAAGCAGGGCGCAAGGCCACCAAATTCAAGTGCAGTTTCATGCCATTTCAAGCAGGGCACAAGGCCACCACATTCAAGTGCAGTTTCATGCCACTTAAAGCAGGGCGCAAAGCCACCACATTCAAGTGCAGTTTCATGCCACTTAAAGCAGGGCGCAAAGCCACCAAAATCAAATGCAGTTTCGTGCCATTTCAAATACAGTTTCATGCCATTTCAAGCAAGGCGCAAGGCCACCAAATTCAAGTGCAGTTTCATGCCACTTCAAGCAGGGCACAAGGCCTCCAAATTCAAGTGCAGTTTCCTACCACTTCAAGCAGGGTGCAAGGCCACCAAACTCAAGCGTAGTTTCCTACCACATCAAGAAGGGTGTAAGGCCACCAAATTCAAGTGCAGTTTCATGACATTTCAATCAGATTACAAGGCCACAAAATTCAAGTGCAGTTCCATGCCATTTCAAGCAGAACACAAGGCCACCAAATTCAAGCGCAGTTCCATGCCATTTCAAGCAGGACGCAAGGCCACCCAATTCAAGTTCAGTTTCCTACCACTTCAAGCAGGGTGCAAGGCCACCAAATTCAAGTGCAGTTTCCTACGACTTCAATCAGAGTGCAAGGCCACCAAATTCAAGTGCAGTTTCCTACCACTTCAAGCAGGGTGCAACACCACCAAATTCAAGTGCAGTTTCATGCCATTTCAAGCAGGGCGCAAGGCCACCACATTCAAGTGCAGTTTCTTGCCACTTAAAGCAGGGCGCAAGGCCACCAAATTCAAGTGCAATTTCATTCCCTTTCAAGCAGGGCTTTTAATTATATAGATTTTCATACCACATTTTCATTTGCAATCCGTATTTTCATTTTGAAACCACATTTTGAAACCAACCACATTTTCAAACCAACCACAATTTCAAACCAACTACATTTTCGTTTTCAGACCAACTACATTTTCATTTTGAAACCAACCGCATTTTCAAACCAAACACATATTCAAACCAACCACAATTTCATTTTCAAACCAACCACATTTTCATACCAACCACATTTTAATTTTCAAACTTAATTTTCAAACCGCATTCAGGGCACTCACAGGTCAGTAAAACAATTTAGTAGACAAGTACTCAGTGTTATTCACAGCTCAGACTGAGAGTCATGACCTCTTGCTCCCCCATCTTGCAGTGAATGAGGCATGTCCACACTTCCGGGTTGTATAGTCCCTCCCCCTCCCACGGGGCGTGGCCTTCATGGCGTGATTGACAGGAGAGAGAATCAGAACATTTTTAAAACATTAATAAGTCGTTTATTTTTCATCGATGGGAAAAATCCTCGAGCCCTGACAGCTGGAGGGGGACTGAGTAAGATGGCCAAAAATCACAGCCATAAATGGTAGCGTGTTTTCGAAAATCAATATACAGTGCAAACAGGAAGTGGTCAAGTTTAAACTTTTAATTATTTTGATTTTCAAACCAGCCACATTTTAAAACCAACCACAGTTTCAAGCCAACCACATTTTCAAACTTCATTTTCAAACCTACCACATTTTCAAACCAACCACATTTTAAAACCAACCTTGTTTCATTTTAGACAATAGGTGCAGGAATAGACCATTCAGCCCTTCGAGCCAGCACCGCCATTCAATGTGATCATGGCTGATCATCCCCAATTAGTACCCCGTTCCTGCCTTCTCCCCATATCCCTTGACTCACCTATTTTTAAGAGCCCTATCTAGCTCTCTCTTGAAAGCATCCAGAGAACCTGCCTCCACTGCCCTCTGAGGCAGAGAATTACACAGCCTCACCACTCTCTGTGAGAAAAAGTGTTTCCTCATCTCTGCTCTAAATGGCTTGCTCCTTATTCTTAAACTGTGGTACCTGGTTCTGGACTACCCAACTTCGGGAACATGTTTCCTGCCTCTAGCATGTCCAAACCCTTAACAATCTTATATGTTTCAATGAGATCCCCTCTCATTCTTCTAAATTCTAGAGAGTACAAGCCCAGCTGCTCCATTCTCTCACCATATGACAGTCCCTCCATACCAGGAATTAAACTTGTAAACGTACGCTGCACTCCCTCAATAGCAAGAATGTCCTTCTTCAAGGACATGTCCTTCCCAACCTTTCCAGCTAGTCCTTCTGTTCCACGATGGTTTTGCATATTTGTACGCCTCCTCGGGATTTGTGAACAGTTTTTGCTGTTCTTTGTAGGAGATGCGCATTCTAGCTGGGTAGTAAACACCATATCTGACCTCCTTACATCCGTGGAGAGCCTGCTTTGCCTTAGAGAATTGGTTTCGCTTTTGCATGATTTCATAAGGGTAGTCCCTGAAGATTTTAAAAGTAGTTACACCATACATCAGAGGCACACCATATTTGATATTCCTCATAACCTCTTCCACGTCAGCAATGTCCCGGAATTTCACAATAATCTATCGTGTACGTTCTGAGCCATCCTGAGATTTGTGTTTGAATCTAGGAACCCGGTGTGCTGCTTCAATTTTTGGTAGTTTAGGGAGCTTAAGAGCCTCTTTAATTAATCCCGTAACGAACTCGCAAGTGTTATCTCTCTCGGCTCTCTCTGGCACACCAACTAATCTTAGGTTATGACGTCTCAAACGAGCCTCGAGGTCCAGACATTTGTCTGAAACTTTAGCCAGCTGAGTCGCCATCCGTCGTGTAGCAAGGTCTTGTTCTGACCTCAGCTTCTTCATCTGCTCCACCATTCTTGCCATCTAATCCTCCATCTCGTGCTTTGTTAACATACAGGTTGATACAGTGTCCAGCACAGCGCCAAACTTCTTCGTGGTGTCTTCTTCACCCTTATCAATTCTCTCCGATTGTTCATCTCTCACATCGTTAATTCGTTTATTAATAGTGCCAATCGAATCCTTCACAGACTCAATAACATTCTGATTACAAGAAGTCATATTTAGCGTCAGCTTTTCTATCTTTTTCATCATAGCTCCCATCATGTGTTCCATCTTTTTTCCATCCACCTTTACATCTTTCAGTTCACTTACCGAAAGCTTTAATTCTTCAAATTCTTTGCCTTGGCCAAATCTGCTTTGAATCTTGTAGCCATATCGAAAAGCACCTTTTCTTCGGAAGCCACTTAAAAATAAATCTGCAGGCTTCGCCTGGCTTCCCCAGGAGAGTTTTGTAACTGTCCTCTGAGTGCTCTTACCCAGGGAAGAATTTTTAATTTAAAGTGCTTAAAGCCTCTGTTAAATTCACAGCTGTTACTGATGATGTTATCAGCAAGTTGAGCAGAGGCCGATAAGTTTTTTTAATTGGTCCCGACCTGTAGACCCGGTTTTAACCTGCCACTTCAAGCAGGGTGCAAGGTCACCAAACTCAAGTGCACTTCCATACCACTTAAAGCAGGGTGCAAGGCCACAAAACTCAAGTGCATTTTCATTCCATTTCATGCAGGGTGCTAGGCCACCAAACTCAAGTGCAATCTCCTACCACTTCAAGCAGAGTGCAAGGCCACCGAATCCAAGGGCAGTTTCCTACCACATCAAGCATGGTGCAAGGCCACTAAATTTAAGTGCAGTTTCATGCCATTTGAAGCAGGTTCCAAAGCCACCAAACACAAGTGCAGTTTCCTATCACTTCAAGCAGGGTGCAAGGTCACCAAACTCAAGTGCAGTTTCCTACCACTTCAAGCATGGGTGCAAGGCCACCAAACTCAAGTGTAGTTTCATACCATTTCAAGCATCGTGCAAGGCCTCCAAACTCAAGTGCACTTTCATACCACTTCAAGTAGGGTGCAAGGCCACCAAACTCAAGTGCAGTTTCCTACCACTTCAAGCAGGGTGCAAGGCCACCAAACTCAGGTACAGTTTCATAACACTTCAAGCAGGTTGCAATGCTTCCAAACTAAAGGACACTCTCATACCACTTCAAGCAGGGTGCAATGCCTCCAAACTCAAGTGCACTTTCATACCACTTCAAGTAGTGTGCAAGTCCACCAAACTCAAGTGCAGTTTCCTACCACTTCAAGCAGGGCGCAAGGTCACCAAACTCAAGTGTAGTTTCATCCCATTTCAAACATGGTGCAAGACCACCAAACTCAGGTGCAGTTTCATATCATTTAACGCAGGTACAAGGTCACCAAACACGTGCAGTTTCCTACTACTTCAATCAGGGTGCAAGGCCACCAAACTCAAGTGCAGTTTCATGCCATTTGAAGTAGGTTCCAAGGCCACCAAACACAAGTGCAGTTTCCTATCACTTCAAGCAGGGTGCAAGGCCACCAAACTCAAGTGCAGTTTCCTACCACTTCAAGCCGGGTGCAAGGCCACCAAATTCAAGTGCAGTTTCATGACATATCAATCAGGTTACAAGGCTGCAACATTGAAATGCAGTTTCATGACATTTCAAGCAGGGCGCAAGGCCACCAAATTCAAGTGCAGTTCCATGCCATTTCAAGCAGGGCACAAGGCCACAAAATTCAAATGCAGTTTCGTGCCATTTCAAGCAGAACACAAGGCAACCAAATTCAAGTGCAGTTCCATGCCATTTCAAGCAGGGCGCAAGGCCACCCAATTCAAGTTCAGTTTCATACCATTACAAGCAGGCTGCAAGGCCATCAAACTCAAGTGCAGTTTCATAACATTTCAAGCAGGGTGTAAGGCCACCAAATTCAAGTGCAGTTTCCTACCACTTCAAGCCGGGTGCAAGGCCACCAAATTGAAGTGCAGTTTCCTACCAGTTCAAGCAAGGTGCAAGGCCACCAAATTCAAATGCAGTTCCATGCCATTTCAAGCAGTGCGCAAGGCGATCAAATTCAATTGCAGTTTCATGCCATTTCACGCAGGTCTCAAGGCGACCAAATTCAAGTGCAGTTTCCTACCACTTCAATCAGGTTGCAAGGCCACCAAATTCAAATGCAGTTCCATGCCATTTCAAGCAGTGCGCAAGGCCACCAAATTCAAGTGCGGTTTCATGCCATTTCACGCAGGTCGCAAGTTGACAAAATTCAAGTGCAGTTTCCTACCACTTCAATCAGGTTGCAAGGCCACCAAGTTCAAATGCAGTTTCATGCAATTTCAAGCAAGGCGCAAGGCAACCAAATTCAAGTGCAGTTTCATGCCATTTGAAGCAGGGCACAAGGCCACCCAATTCAAGAGCAGTTTCATACCATATCAAGCACAGTGCAAGGCCACCAAACTCAAGTGCAGTTTCATAACATTTCAAGCATGGTGCAAGGCCACCAAACTCAAGTGCAGTTTCCTACTACTTCAAGCAGGGCGCAAGGCCACCAAATTCAAGTGCAGTTTCATGCCATTTCAAGCAGGGCACAAGGCCACCACATTCAAGTGCAGTTTCATGCCACTTAAAGCAGGGCGCAAAGCCACCACATTCAAGTGCAGTTTCATGCCACTTAAAGCAGGGCGCAAAGCCACCAAAATCAAATGCAGTTTCGTGCCATTTCAAATACAGTTTCATGCCATTTCAAGCAAGGCGCAAGGCCACCAAATTCAAGTGCAGTTTCATGCCACTTCAAGCAGGGCACAAGGCCTCCAAATTCAAGTGCAGTTTCCTACCACTTCAAGCAGGGTGCAAGGCCACCAAACTCAAGCGTAGTTTCCTACCACATCAAGAAGGGTGTAAGGCCACCAAATTCAAGTGCAGTTTCATGACATTTCAATCAGATTACAAGGCCACAAAATTCAAGTGCAGTTCCATGCCATTTCAAGCAGAACACAAGGCCACCAAATTCAAGCGCAGTTCCATGCCATTTCAAGCAGGACGCAAGGCCACCCAATTCAAGTTCAGTTTCCTACCACTTCAAGCAGGGTGCAAGGCCACCAAATTCAAGTGCAGTTTCCTACGACTTCAATCAGAGTGCAAGGCCACCAAATTCAAGTGCAGTTTCCTACCACTTCAAGCAGGGTGCAACACCACCAAATTCAAGTGCAGTTTCATGCCATTTCAAGCAGGGCGCAAGGCCACCACATTCAAGTGCAGTTTCTTGCCACTTAAAGCAGGGCGCAAGGCCACCAAATTCAAGTGCAATTTCATTCCCTTTCAAGCAGGGCTTTTAATTATATAGATTTTCATACCACATTTTCATTTGCAATCCGTATTTTCATTTTGAAACCACATTTTGAAACCAACCACATTTTCAAACCAACCACAATTTCAAACCAACTACATTTTCGTTTTCAGACCAACTACATTTTCATTTTGAAACCAACCGCATTTTCAAACCAAACACATATTCAAACCAACCACAATTTCATTTTCAAACCAACCACATTTTCATACCAACCACATTTTAATTTTCAAACTTAATTTTCAAACCGCATTCAGGGCACTCACAGGTCAGTAAAACAATTTAGTAGACAAGTACTCAGTGTTATTCACAGCTCAGACTGAGAGTCATGACCTCTTGCTCCCCCATCTTGCAGTGAATGAGGCATGTCCACACTTCCGGGTTGTATAGTCCCTCCCCCTCCCACGGGGCGTGGCCTTCATGGCGTGATTGACAGGAGAGAGAATCAGAACATTTTTAAAACATTAATAAGTCGTTTATTTTTCATCGATGGGAAAAATCCTCGAGCCCTGACAGCTGGAGGGGGACTGAGTAAGATGGCCAAAAATCACAGCCATAAATGGTAGCGTGTTTTCGAAAATCAATATACAGTGCAAACAGGAAGTGGTCAAGTTTAAACTTTTAATTATTTTGATTTTCAAACCAGCCACATTTTAAAACCAACCACAGTTTCAAGCCAACCACATTTTCAAACTTCATTTTCAAACCTACCACATTTTCAAACCAACCACATTTTAAAACCAACCTTGTTTCATTTTAGACAATAGGTGCAGGAATAGACCATTCAGCCCTTCGAGCCAGCACCGCCATTCAATGTGATCATGGCTGATCATCCCCAATTAGTACCCCGTTCCTGCCTTCTCCCCATATCCCTTGACTCACCTATTTTTAAGAGCCCTATCTAGCTCTCTCTTGAAAGCATCCAGAGAACCTGCCTCCACTGCCCTCTGAGGCAGAGAATTACACAGCCTCACCACTCTCTGTGAGAAAAAGTGTTTCCTCATCTCTGCTCTAAATGGCTTGCTCCTTATTCTTAAACTGTGGTACCTGGTTCTGGACTACCCAACTTCGGGAACATGTTTCCTGCCTCTAGCATGTCCAAACCCTTAACAATCTTATATGTTTCAATGAGATCCCCTCTCATTCTTCTAAATTCTAGAGAGTACAAGCCCAGCTGCTCCATTCTCTCACCATATGACAGTCCCTCCATACCAGGAATTAAACTTGTAAACGTACGCTGCACTCCCTCAATAGCAAGAATGTCCTTCTTCAAATTAGGGAACCAAAACTGCACACAATACTCCAGGTGTGGTCTCACTAGGGCTCTGTGCAACTGCGGGACCTCTTTGCTCCTATATTCGATTCCTCTTGTTATAAAGGCCAACATCCCATTCGCTTTCTTCACTGCTTGCTGTACCTGCATGTTTACTTTCATAGAATGATGTACAAGGACCCCCAGATTCCGTTGCACTAACCCTTTTCCCAACTTGACGCCATTTAGATAGTAATCTGCCTTCCTGTTTTTGCTACCAAAGCGGATAACCTCTCATCTATCTGCATTAAACTTTATCTTCCATGCATCTGCCCACTCCCCCAACCTGTCCAAGTCATCCTGTATTCTCATAGAATCCTCCTCCCAGTTCACCCTGCCACCCAGCTTTGTGTCATCTGCAAATTTGCTAATGTTTCTTTGAATCCCTTCAACCAAATCATTGATGTGTATTGTAAATAGCTGCGGTCCCAGTACCGAGCCTTGCGGTACCCCACTAGTCACTGCCTGCCATTCTGAAAGGGACCTGTTAATCCCTACTCTTTGTTTCCTGTCTGCCAACCACTTCTCTATCCGTCAGCACTCTATCCCCAATACCATGTGCCCTCATTTTGCCCACTAATCTCCTATGTGGGACTTTATCAAATGCTTTTTGAATGTCCAGGTACACTACATCTACTGGCTCTCCCTTGTCCATTTTCCTAGTTACATCTTCAAAAAATTCCAGACGATTAGTCAAGCATGATTTCCCCTTCGTAAATCCATGCTGACTCAGACTGATCCTGTTACTGCTATCCAAATGATCAGCTATCTCACATTTTATAATTGACTCCAGCACCTTGCCCACCACTGATGTCAGGCTAACTGGTCTATAATTCCCTGTTTTCTCTCTCCCGCCTTTCTTGAAAAGTGGGATAACATTAGCTACCCTCCAATCCACAGGAACTGATCCTGAGTCAAGAGAACATTGGAAAATTATCACCAATGCATCCATGATTTCTAGAGCCACGTCCTTACGTACCCTGGGATGCAGACCATCAGACCCTGGGGATTTATCAGCCTTCAGTCCCATCAGTCTATCCAACATCATTTCCTGCCTAATGTGGATTTCCTTCAGTTCCTCCACCCCAGATCCTCTGGCCACTACTTTATCAGGAAAATTGTTTGTGTCCTACTTGGTGAAGACAGATCCAAAGTACCTGTTGAACTCATCTGCCATTTCCTTGTTCCCCACAATAAACTCACCTTTTTCGGTCTTCAAGGGTCCAACTTTGGTCTTAACTAATATTTTCCTCTTACCTAAAGAAGCTTTTACTATCCTGCTTTATATTGTTGGTTAGCTTAACTTTGTACCTCATCTTTTCTTCCCGTATTGTCTTTTTGGTTATCTTCTGTTCTTTAAACATTACCCAATCCCCTTGCTTCGCGCTCATCTTTGCTACGTTGTACTTCTTTGCTTTAATTTTTATACTGTCCCTTATCAGCCATAGCCGTCCCTTTCTCACCTTGGAATCTTTTTCCTCCTAGGAATGAACTGATCCTGCACCTTCTGTTTTATTCCTAGAAATACCTGCCATTTTTGTTCCACTGTCATCCCTGCTAGTGTATCTTTCCAGTCATCTTTGGTCAGCTCCTCCCTCATGGCCCCATAGTCCCCTTTATTCAACTGTAACACTGACACCTCCGATCTACCCTTCTCCCTCTCCAATTGCAGATTAAACCTGACCATGTTATGGTCACTACTTCCTAATGGCTCATTAACCTTGAGGTCCTTTATCAAATCCGGTTCATTACATAACACTAAATCCTGAATTGTCTTCTCCCTGGTAGGCTCCAATACAAGCTGTTCTAAGAATCCATCACAAAGGCACTCTACAAAGTCCCTTTCTTGGGGTCCAGTACCAACCTGATTTTCCCAGTCTACCTGCATGTTGAAATCTCCCATAACAACCACAACATTACTTTTACTACATGCCAATTTTAACTCCTGATTCAACTTGTGCCCTAAGTCCAAGCTACTGTTTGGGGGCCTGTAGATTAGTCCCATTAGGGTATTTTTACCCTTACAATTCATTAGTTCTAACCATACTGACTCCACATCTCCTGTTTCAATGTCAACCGTTGCAAGGAACTGAATTTCATTCCTCACCATCAGGGCAACCCCACCCCCTCTGCCCACCTGCCTGTCTTTTCGATAGGAGGTATACTCTTGAATATTCAGTTCCCAGCCCTGGCTCTCTTGCAGCCATGTCTCAGTAATTCCCACAACATCATACTTGCCAGTTTCTCTTTTCTTTTTAATATATGTTTATTTTATTAGAAGCAATTGTACAAGAATAAAGCAATCGGCATGACAATTTACAATTTTCGTACAGCTTAATTTTTAACATTTTATAAAATGATACATAAATCGAGAAGCATAAATTGATAGATAAATCGAGAAAAAGAGAAAAAAGGAAAGAATGAAGAAAAAGAAGAAATGTACAAAAAAGAGAGAAGAAAAAAACCCTGAACTGCCAAAGAAGTGCAAGAAGACTATATAAATATGGTCTCATTCCACTGAATTTCTTCAACTACAGAATGGTTGAACACAAACTTAAAACTGATGCTTGGGATGCTTGTGGGGGGGGGGGGGGGGGAGAGCAGGGAAGGACAGTGGGACTTATTTCCCTTTCCCATATTTCATCTGTAATAATAATGTTCTAATTTCCAATTCCCATGTCTGTTTTGTTTCTATTGTATTTCCTTTTATATAGTCTTGAAGTCCTTGATATAAATGGGGTATCAAATTCTTTTGTAACACTCAAGTAGTCATCAAGAAAGTATTTTCCAAATTTGAAGGTAGTCTACATATCTGCTCCCAATCTACATATGTCTGTAAGTAGTGCCATATTTTAAAGTAACCTAAAGAAATCCAATCCTGACAGTCCAAATTCATTCTACAAGTGTTCATAAGATTTCAAGACTCCCCACAAAAAGCTGGTCCACTGTAATAAGCCCTTTATCTGCCCCGTTTCCAAATCCCTTATCAATTTTACTAGATATAAAATTGGGACTAGCAGGTATCTTCATTGCTTTAGATATTGAATTAAAAAGATTGAATTACTTTCTGATAGCTAATCACGTTTTCATCGTGAATTTAATCCAATCGTTATCTACTTTTAATTTCTTCTAAATTACTTGAGTTAGAAATGGGAGACCAACCAGGGCAATACTAGGACATGCATTTTGTTCTATTTTCACCCATCCCTTTTCCTCATCTTTCGTTAACCATGCTATCATGGTTCTCAGCTGCTCTGCCCAATAATAATATTTAAAGTTGGGTATATTTAGGCTCCCTTTTGATAACAGCAGTGTCTTAAGTCTAATTTTTTTCTAAATGCAATGTCTTGGTCATTTCAGTGATCCACATCTTCACTGTGGGAACTGTTATCTTTTTCCAGAATTTGAGTATAAGTGTTTTCGCAGTTATTAAGCCATAGTCAAGGAAACGTCTTTGAAATGTTGTTAACTTAGAACAGCCCGCTGACATTCCAAAGATTATTAGTTTTGCATCTGGCTCCAGTTTAATTTTAAGTGTTAGAGATGATATCGAATATTCCCATCCAGAAATGTATCTTTATACAGGATGCAAAGGAATGAGTTAAGGTAGCTTCTTGGAGGTGACATTTATCACAGATTGGGGAGACAGTTGGGAAGATCTTATTCAATTCAGTCTTTGAATAGTATAGCCTATGGAATGTTTTGAATTGTATCAGGGAATGCCTTACATTTAAAGAACAGTAATGAATGTATAGTAGGCTTTCCTCCCATATATCCTTTGAAATAGATAAACCCAACTCGTCTTCCCATGTTCGCCTGTACATCTCAGAAGGTGGGGTATCAACATTTAAGAGAGTGTTATAAATGTAAGATATCAACTTACTTGTATCGGCATGTCTATTCAGACAATCGTCTACTATATCTGAACCCATAATAGGACAATGTTGTGTGTATATTTTTACATAATCTCGGATTTGAAAGTATCTAAAAAGAGTGCTTGCTTTCAAATGATATTTCTCCTGTATTTCTTGAAAATAAAATAAAGTCCCCTTCTTATAGAGGTCTCCCACAGTATTAATTCCTTGGTTTTTCCATTGAACAAACACCTTATCTAAAGTAGGGTACACAAAAGGCTGGAGAAACTCAGCGGGTGCAGCAACATCTAAGGAGCGAAGGATATAGGCGACTTTTCGGGTCGAGACCCTTCTTCAGACTGGTTAGGGATCAGGGAAACGAGAGATATAGACGGTGATGTGGAGAGATAAAGAACAATGAATGAAAGATATGCAAAAAAGTATCGATGATAAAGGAAACAGGCCATTGTAAGCTGTTTGTAGTGTGAAAATGAGAAGCTAGTGTGACTTGGGTGGGGGATAGATAGAGAGAGAGGGAATGCCAGGGCCCGAGGGCTGAGGGAGAGGTGGGAAGGGGAGGAGGCAGCAAGGGTTAACTGAATTGAGAAAATTCAATGTTTAAGCCCAGAGGATGCAGACTCCCCAAGCGGAATATGAGGTGCTGTTCCTCCAACTTTCGGTGTTCCTCACTCTGGCCGTGGAGGAGGCCCAGGACCGAGAGGTCGGATACGGAATGGGAGGGGGAGTTGAAGTGCTGAGCCACCGGGAGGTCTGGTTGGTTATTGCGGACCGAGCGGAGGTGTTCGGCGAAACGATCGCCAAGCCTCCGCTTGGTCTCACCGATATAGATCAGCTGGCATCTGGAGCAACGGATGCAGTAGATGAGGTTGGAGGAGGTGCAAGTGAACCTCTCCGTTACATCGACGACTGCTTTCGTGTCACCTCCTGCACCCACACACAGCTGACTGACTTCATCCATTTCACCACCAACTTCCATCCGGTACTCAAATACACTTGGACCATTTCCGACATTTCCCTACCATTCCATGACCTCACCATCTCTATTGCAGGTGATACACTCCTGACCGACATCCACTACAAACCAACTGACTCCCACAGCTACCTGGACTACTCTTTCTCACACCCTGCTTCCTGTAAGGACTCCATCCCCTATTCCCAATTCCTCCGTCTACGCCGCATCTGCTCCCAGAATGAGGTGTTTCACACCAGGTCATCACAAGCGTCCTCAATCTTCAGAGAACGGGGATTCCCCTCCCCCACTATACATGAGGCTCGCACCAGGGTCTCCTCCATACCCTGCAACACTGCCCTCTCTCCCCATTCCCCCACTTGAAACAAGGGCAGAGTCCCCCTGGTCCTCACCTTTCACCCCACCAGCCGGCACATACAACACATAGTCCTTCGCCAGTTTTGCCACCTCCAACGATTTAACACCTCATCTAAAGTAGACGGTTTAAACAAGGGATTGTTAGCAATAGGCAGAATGAGAGACAAATTTCTCAGCTTAAGACTTAATTTCAACTGTTTCCAGATACGTATGGTACTGTGTATTAACGGATTTTGCACACACATTGACTTATTCAGATGTATTGGAGATAGAAGAATCGAGCCTATGTTAAAAGGAAAACAATCTTCCCTCTCCATTTTTAACCAATTTACCTATTGACATGTATCGTCCAACCAGAAAATTATATTTTTAATGTTAGTCGCCCAGTAGTAGAAAAGAAAGTTAGGAAGAGCTAATCCTCTGTTTTCTTTGGATTTGCACACATGTCTTTTATGTATTCTGTGGGTTTTGTAGTCCCAAATGAAGTTAGTAATAGTAGAATCATTTTTTTTTAAAACACTTTTGGGGAGATATTTCAGTATTGATTGAAATAAATATCGGAGTCGTGGAAGGAAGATCATCTTTATGGCATTTACTCTACCTATAAGGGAAATAGGAAGTGTTTTCCAGAATTTAATGTAGTATTAGTGGAGGGAAATTTGTTTTAAATTGAGAGGAGTGTTTTCTAGTCATGTAAACTCCGAGATATCTAAATTTTTTGGTAGCAGTTCTGAAGGGAAATTTTGGGAGTTGAGAAGGACCTTGAGCTTTTATTGGCATAATTTCACTTTTATTCCAATTTATTCTATAACTTAAAAAAACACCAAATTGTTCTCTAACATTTAATACTTTTGGGATACTAACTTGGGAATTAGTAATGTTTAAAAGTACGGCGTCTGCATATAACAAAATCTTATTGCTGGTATATTATTGCTGGAGAATGGAATGCGCGGAGCCGACGGAGAGTGTCTGAGGTGTCTTGAACATAGGTGGGGAGGGATTTAACAAAGGGGGATAGGATGGAGTCAAGGTATGTGGAAATTGTTCGGTGGGGCACGAATAGGCTGAGACAATTGGTCTGCCGGGGCAGTCGGGTTTGTGGATTTTGGGGAGAAGGTAAAATCGGCCTGTGCAGGGCTGGGAAACGATGAGGTTGGAGGCTCGGGGGGGGGGGGGGGGGGGGGGCCGGAGTTGATGACGTCGGTTATGGTGCTCGAGATGGTGGCCTGGTGTTCGTCAGTGGGGTCATGGTCCAGGGGTAAGTAGGAGGAGGTGTCCGAGAGTTGGCGCGTGGCCTCAGCTTTGTAGAGATCGACGCGCCAGACTACCACGGCACCTCCCTTGTCGGCGGGTTTGATAACCCAGTCCGGGTTGTTACGGAGTGAGTCGATGGCAGTACGTTCGGGGGTGGAGACATTGGAGATCTCTCCTCGGCCACCTCCTACTTTCCCCTGGACCATGACCCCACTGACGAGCACCATGCCACCATCTGGAGCACCATACCCGACGTCATCAATTCCGGCTCCCTACCCCCCCAAGCCTCCAACCTCATCGTTTCCCAGCTCCGCACGGCCCGATTTTACGCATGGGCCCCAGCTACGTCTGCCTCTTTGTCGGGTACGTCGAACAATCGTTGTTCTCGGCGTACCAGGGCCCCATCCCCGACCTCTATCTCCGTTACATCGACGACTGCTTTGGTGTCACCTCCTGCATCCACACACAACTGACTGACTTCATCCATTTCACTACCAACTTCCATCCGGTACTCAAATATACTTGGACCATTTCCGACATTTCCCTACCATTCCTTGACCTCACCATCTCTATTGCAGGTGATACACTCCTGACCGACATCCACTACAAACCAACTGACTCCCACAGCTACCTGGACTACTCTTCCTCCCACCCTGCTTCCTGTAAGGACTCCATCCCCTATTCCCAATTCCTCCGTCTATGCCGCATCTGCTCCCAGAATGAGGTGTTTCACACCAGGTCATCACAAATGTCCTCAATCTTCAGAGAACGGGGATTCCCCTCCCCCACTATACATGAGGCTCGCACCAGGGTCTCCTCCATACCCCGCAACACTGCCCTCTCTCCCCATTCCCCCACTCGCAACAAGGGCAGAGTCCCCCTGGTCCTCACCTTTCACCCCACCAGCCGGCACATACAGCACATAGTCCTCCGCCAGTTCGCCACCTCCAACGTGACTCCACCACTCGCCACATCTTCCCATCTCCCCCCGTCTGCCTTCCGCAAAGACCGCTGCCTCCGCAACTCCCTTGTCAATTCTTCCCTTCCCTCCCGCTCCAACCCTTCCCTGGGCACTTTCCCTTGCAACCGCAAGAGATGCTACACTTGTCCCTTCATCTCCCCCCTCCACTCCTTTCAAGGACCCAAGCAGTCCTTCCAGGTCTGACAGAGGTTCACCTGCACCTCCTCCAACCTCATCTACTGCATCCATTGCTCCAGATGCCAGCTGATCTATATTAGTGAGACCAAGCGGAGGCTTGGCGATCGTTTCGCCGAACACCTCCGCTCGGTCCGCAATAACCAACCCGACCTCCCGGTGGCTCAGCACTTCAACTCCCCCTCCCATTCTGTATCCGACCTCTTGGTCCTGGGCCTGCGCCAAATTTTTTGGTAGCAATTCTGAAGGGAAATTTTGGGAGTTGAGCTTGAGCTTTTATTGGCACAATTTCACTTTTATTCCAATTTATTCTATAACTTAAAAAAACACCAAATTGTTCTATAACATTTAATACATTTGGGATACTAACTTGGGAATTAGTAATGTTTAAAAGTACGGCGTCTGCATATAACAAAATCTTATTGCTGGTATATTTAGTGTTATATCCATGAATGCCCGAATGTGTCCTAATACTCTCTGCAAGGGGTTCTATGGCTAAAGCAAATAACATTGGTGAAAGGGCGCATCCTTGTCTGTTACCCCTGGATAAGTGAAATTTAGGTGAAAGCATTTGGTTTGTCAGTATTCTGGCTGTCGGATTAGTGTATAACAGCTTCACCCATGAAATGACGTTTTCTCCTAATTGGATTAGGCAAGGGTTTGTGGTGAAGTCTGTTCTTTAAATGCTTGAATATAAAGGGCTCGTAAGCGTGGGGAAGTTGAATCGTTGAATTTTTTAAATAAAATTCATTACTAAACCTGTCCAGACCTGGTGTTTTTCCACTTTTCAGTAATCTAATAGTCTCTACAATGTCTTTTGTTGTTATCTCAGCACCGAATTCATGCCGTTCCTCCTCATTAAGGGATGGGAGATTGCAATTCTCAAGAAAACTTTTCATCTTTGCAGGGTCGACTGTTGTTTTTGATGAGTATAGCGTTTGATAGAATTTTAAGAATCTTTCATTAATATCTTTAGGCAGTGTAAGCAACTCTCCTTTTTCTGATCTAATATTTTGAATTGTGTGATCCTTCTCTGATTTACGCAGTTGACGTGCCAGACGTTTGTGTCGTTTGTCACCAAATTCAAAATGTTTTTGCTTAGTATATTGAAATATCCTAATAATTTTTGCAGAAAGGATCTGATTTAATTTAAATTTTAATGCGGCTATCTTATTATTTTTTGCAGTGGTTAGGTCAATCGCATTTTCTGAGTCAAGCTGTTTAATCTGTTTTTCTAGTTCCAGTTGCACCGTCCTGTTTTTCTTGTTTTGAAAAGCTTGGTAAGAGATAATACAGCCTCTGATAAAGACCTTGAAAGTTTCCCACAACAATGCTGCAGAAATACCAGGTGTGTCGTTTATCTCAATGAATATTTTCATCTGTAGCTTCAGATAGTCACAACAACTTGGCTCAGTTAGTATTTGTGGGTTGAATCGCCAGAACGTTTTTTTATTATACATTCCTTCCAATTTTAAGGAGAAAGTTAATGGACAATGGTCAGAAATGATATTATTGTGATATTTAGGGTTATAGGTAAAAGTTTTGCATCAACCAGGAAATAATCAATTCATGTATACATTTTGTGAACACCTGAATAAAAAGAATATTCTCTTCCGGATGGGTTGGCAATCCTCCATACGTCGGTTATGGTTGTATTATTTATATACGTATTTAAAAGTTCACTCGATTTTGATTTTGGAGTACTTTTCCTTTGATATGAAGATATATCCAATAATTGATCTAGTACACAGTTTAGGTCTCTTCCAATTATCAGATTCTGCTGGCAGGGGTGAGATTATATTAAATATTTTATTAAAGAATTGTGGATTATCGAAATTAGGAGCATAAATATTCACCATAGTCAGTGGAGTTGAGTGTAGTTCCCCGAATATTATAATGTACCTGCCTTCCTTATCTGCTATGGTGGATTTGTGTTTGAATGGTATACCTTTGCGAATTAGAATTGCTGTTCCTCTTGCTTTGGAAAAAAAAGTAGAAAGCTCCTCTTCAGCCTGTTGTGAGCTCTATTTTTGAGATGCGTCTCCTGTAGAAATATTATATCACTATTAATAGATTTTAAATGGGCTAGTACTTTGCCCCTTTTAATTGGCTCGTTAACGCCCCTAACGTTCCAACTACAAAATGTAGTTGCCAGTTTCTAAATGAGCCTCCAGCTCGTCCACTTTATTCCTTATACTTCGCGCATTCATATACAGCACTTTGACCTCCGTATTCACTTCCCCCTTGCACTACTCGCAATTGGTCCTGACCTTACTCTGTTGTCCATTCTCAAGTTTTCCTTCCCATTAGTTCGAGAATCTTTTGTAATTTTTCCTGTAGTCACTTCCCCTTCAACTCCATCTTTATACTCCCAATTTGTCAATCCCTCCCCCCCACTATTTAGTTTAAACCCACACATGTAGCCTTAGCAAACCTGTCTGCCAGAATGTCGGTTCCCCCTCCAGTTAATGTGTAACCCGTCCCTTTTGTACAGGTCATCCCTATCCCAGAAGAGACCCCAGTGGTCTATAAATCTAAATCCTTGTTCCCTGCTCCAGCCCCTCAGCCACACATTCAGATCCCCTATCTCCCTGTTCCTGTCCTCACAGTAATCCAGAGATAACCACCCTAGAAGTCCGACATTGCAGTTTTCTTCCCAACTCTCTTCCCAAGTCATGTTGGAGAACCTCCTTCCTCTTCTTTGTGCCTACGTGCACAATTACTTCCGGCTGTTCACCTTCTCCCTTGAGAATGTTCTGAATTCAGCTTGTGACATCCTGAACCCTGGCACCAGGGAGGCAACAGACCATCCTCGCATCTTGTCTGCCACCACAGAATCTCCTGTCCGTTCCTCGGACAATGGAGTCACCCATCACTAGGACTCTGCCCGCCGTTGGTCTCGCCGGTCGAGTCCCATCTCTAGGATTGGAGCCACCGACATGTCCGCTGCTCAGACTGGAAACATCGTCTCCCCGGACAGTTCCCAAGATGGCGTACCTGTTTTCATCAGGCACAGCCACCTTGGTCTTCTGCACTCCACGATTTCCACCCTTTCTCTCTGTCACACACCTTGGTTCTTCCCGTATCCTCGGCGTGACTACCTCACTGTAGGTCCTGTCCAGGAAACTCGTTTTCCTGGATGGTCCTGAGGTCATTATCAAACCAACCACATTTTCAATTTCAAACCAACCACATTTTCATTTTTAAACTTCATTTTCAAACCACATTTTTACTTTAAAACTTCCCCAAACTGCCCGAGGCTTGGGATGGGGCTGTGACCGGGGCGAGAAGCCGCCGCTGGAACCAAGGACGTGCTTGGGTACAGGGTCAGGGACGAACCTGGAGATGGAGTAAGGCCCTGCACTGGAGCCCAGGCGCCAGCTGAGCTGACAGCTGGCGCCTGGAGATGAAGTTTGGGGCCTGCACTGAAGACCAGGCGGCAGCCGAGCTGACAGCTGGTGTCTGGAGATGAAGTTTGGGGCCTGCACTGGAGCCCAGGTGGTGGCCGAGCTGACAGCTGGAGTCTACAGCCAGAGCCGGACCGAGTACGAGAACCAGGCCGAGTTCCAGGCCCTGGAGCTGTTCTACGACCTGGGTAGGTCCTGGGGCAGGGAATGGGAGTGTGAGGATGAGGGAAATCAGGGGGAGGGAAGTGGGGTGGTAAAGGGAGATGGGGGGGGGGGGGTGGAGGAGGGAGATGGGGTGGGGTGGAGGAGGAAGATGCCCCCTCCCTATCTATTCTCACTCCCCTCCGCTATACCCCCTCCCTCTCTACCACCCCTCCTTCTCTACCCCCTCCCTCTCTACCCACTCTCTCTCTCTCTCTCTCTAACCCCCTCCCTCTAACCCCTCCCTCTCTACTCCCCTCCTTCTATACCCCCCTCCCTCTACCCCACCCTGTCTCTAAACCCCCCTCCCTCTAGGGATTGAAGAGGAGGAGGAGGAAGTGCTGGAGGATGAGGAAAAATGAGCCGCGCCTGCTTTGGGGGAACGGGTGAGTGGTGGAATCTAGCGTTGGTGGAGCAGACCCCTTGGTCTAGTGGTACAATTAAAAAAAAACTAACTCCCAAGAAACATATCAGTACAACAAATAAACAGTTAAAACAGTAATTATGCTTTGCACGCTCCTTAGCTGCACATCAGGGCATTCCCACGACAGCCTGGACCGGAGATTCGGGTAACGAGGGCTTTGGTCCCAAGTTCAGTTCCAATTTGTGCTCAAGCACGAGTCTTTCCATGACAATCACACCGCTGGGGTTTCTGCGTATTTATTTACATGTTTGCAGCAGGGTCTTACGTGTTGCACCCGGTATTTCCGCCAATCTCTCTCCAGCCCTTCGCTCTTCTCAACCCTTCTCTGTCTCCAGTCTTGCTGCGTAGTCTCTGCATGTTTTTTTACACCCCTAATCGGTCTCGACAAACTTAATCCCCTTTAGTCATGAGTTCCACATAACCTCCAAAAACTCTTTCTGTAGTTTGTGTTCTCATGCTTCCGTAGACCCATGTCACTCTCAAGCGACTGCGAGCGGGCGGCGGGCCTCAGGACCTCTTGGGTCCTCTGAAGCCCTCGGACGCCTAACCAAATTACTGTGTGCACAGTGGCTTCAATTCAGAGCCCTGGGGGGGAGGGTGGCTGGGCTGTGAGCAGTGAGCAGGGTAGGGCGGGGCGTTATGGCTGGCCGGCCAAGTGCGAGTTACGCGTGGGGGGGTGGGGGGGTGGGGGGGGGGGTGGGTTACATAACTTGCAGCTCATGGAAAACAATGGCTCGTTAGCTCTATAAGAATCGAGTTGAACTTCAATTGAGATATGATTTGTTATTAGTATCACCGCTAGAGAACCAGCTACTTCAAACTAAAAGTCAATTTTATATACATGCCGAAAAATCTGGTAAATTACTCGCTAAAATGCTAATCAGTTGAAAGCGGTGTCGGCCAAACGTCAGATTACTATGGTCTGTGATTTGTAGTTTATATTAATGATATGAATCCGAATTTGGAAGGCACTAAACTAAATGGGACGCGTTGGATCACAGTCACATGGGAGGCCTGGTCCCCCAATGCAACCCATTCCCCAATGCAGTAGTCCACCACTCACCCATCCCCCCCAACACAAGAGTGAGGGCAGAGAGAGAATGGGGAGAGACAGAGAGAGAGGCAGAGACAGAAGTGCAAGAGACAGAGGGAGAAGGGGAGGAGGAGAGGGAGGGTGGATGAGGGGAGGAGGGTGGGGGAGGAGAGAGAGGGGGGCGGGAAGCGGAGAGGGGGTTGGAAGGGTGGGGGTAAGTGGGGAGAACAGAGGTGGGGGGAACAGAGGGGGAGGACATGGGGTAGGGGGAGAGGGAGAGAGAGGGGAGAGAGAGAGCGGGACAGCGGGTGAGGGGAGGAGAGAGGGGGGAAGGAAATGGGGAAGGGAAGGGGGGGTTGGAAAGGAGGGGGAGATGATGGGGAGGGGGGGTGAGAGGTGGGGGGAAGAGAGGGGAGGGAAGGGGGTAGGGGAGGGGGTGGACGGAGGGGTTGAGGGGGAAAGGGGGTTTAAGGGAGGGTGGGGGAGGGCAGGAGGTTAGGGGAGATAGAGGGAGGGGAGGGGGAGAGAGGGAGAGGAGAGAGAGGGGGAGAGAGAGAGATGGGGAGACAGGGGGAGGAGGGGAGAGAGAGGGGGGGAGATTGAGAGGGGAGATAGAGAGGGGGAGAGAGCGGGAAGAGAGTGAGAGAGAGAGAGAGTGGGGTGGAGAGATAGTGGGGTGGAAAGGGAGAGGGAGGGAGAGAGAGCGTGAAATGCAACTGCATTACGCGTTCAGAATGTTCTGGAAATGAAGCGTGCACGTCTCGTACACAAAAGCTGTCGGCAGCTCTATGTAATTCTGGGGGGGTGCCTGCTGCGTCATACACACAGTAACCACCACGCACACACACACACAGCGGGTCCGATCTAAGCTGTCAATGAAGACAGCACATTTTTTTAATATTACTGTCTGAAATTAAAAGTTAATGTTAAGAATTAGTGGAGTTAAATGAGAAACAATAAAATTCAATGCAATGAAAAAAGAAATAAACAATGCTTTAATCCACAGCGGGTGGGCGGGGCCAGCAGGCAAGATGGAGGTGGGGCCGGGCGGGGCCAGGAGGTAGGTAGACCAGGTGCAAAGCCATTGTGAGGTCAGCAGCTGGGCAACCGTTAATTTTTTTTAAATGTCAGTTTGGTGATAAATTTTAGTAAATATCTCGGGAAATAATCGACCAAATTTATAGATGATTGGATTTTTGAAATTATAAGGAAAGAGGGAGGAAGGGGGAGGGAGAGAGGGAGGGAGGGGGGGAGAGAGGGACGGAGGGGAGAGAGAGAGGGAGGGAGGAGAGAGAGGGAGGGAGGAGAGAGAGGGAGGGAGGGGGGGAGAGAGAGGGGGGGAGAGAGAGGGGGGGAGAGAGAGGGAGGGAGAGGGAGGGAGGGGGAACTGGTTGTCTTGGTGTAGGGGTAGGGAGAAGAAGGCATGCTGTTGGTCCACTATTGAGAAGATCTTTGCCCATACCAGAATTTGGGCTAAAATGTGGGCTGGATTGGGTACCAATGCGTGAAATGGTTCTACAATCGCATTAATGGACCGCAAATCCTGGACCAATCTCTACTGGTTAGGTTTGCCTGTGTTGAGCACTGCGAGGATGGGCGTGTTGCATGGGAATTGTAATTTTACCAAAATCCCTTGTTCTAATATTCCCTGAACTAACTTGTCGGTGCTTGGTATTGCCTGCTGCTTCAGTGGGTACTGTCGTATAGAGGGCAGTGTTACATTTTTCTGGAGAGCTACTTGGATGGGGGTAATCTGAACGCATCCTCCCTGAGTAGAGTCTTCTGCCCACACATGTGGGTTCACATACTCCGGTACTTCACTCCCAAGATGATGGTTTAATCACATGGCAGCCATCCGTTCTTACTCTTGACCTGTGTTTGGGTTTGCCATTCCAATTACTTGAAGAACCATGGGCCCTATGTCTTTTGCATGATATAACCATATAACCATATAGAAACATAGAAACATAGAAAATAGGTGCAGGAGTAGGCCATTCGGCCCTTCGAGCCTGCACCGCCATTCAATGTGATCATGGCTGATCATCCAACTCAGTATCCCGTACCTGCCTTCTCTCCATACCCCCTGATCCCTTTAGCCACAAGTGCCACATGTATAACAATTACAGCACGGAAACAGGCCATCTCGGCCCTTCAAGTCCGTGCCGAACAACTTTTTTCCCTTAGTCCAACCTGCCTGCACTCATACCATAACCCTCCATACCCTTCTCATCCATATGCCTATCCAATTTATTTTTAAATGATACCAACGAACCTGCCGCCACCACTTCCACTGGAAGCTCATTCCACACCGCTACCACTCTCTGAGTAAAGAAGTTCCCCATCATGTTACCCCTAAACCTCTGTCCCTTAATTCCTACCTTAAACCCCTACCTTAGATATGGAAAGTTCACTTTCTTTGTTGCGTTCGGGCGACCTTAGAAGCCTGTTTCCACAATTCATGGGGTACCTCAGCATATTCTACTGTTCCCTGTGGTCCGATCACTAGGGCCAGGAGGTTTAAATCCCGCCTAGTTCCTTCACATGGTCTATAAAAGATTTCCAACTTCATGTTTCTGCCATTTTTTGGTTGTATGCTACGATAATATGGAGTGGGGCTCATTTTCCAGGTCTAGTGACCACCACTAGGGTGGCACCGACAAGTAACAGTGTATTTTAAAGGCTAATTGGGGTCACAGTTATCCCGTTGTCTCCACATTCGATCTTCAACTGAAATGCACATAACAAATCTCGGGCCATAGATTACGGTCTGGGCCTGTGATGATTAGAAACTGATGCTGTACCATCTCGTTCCGGTATGTTCAACTGGCATAGAGATGCGGTATTGCATCCCTTTCCTTGGAATCCAGGTAGGCTCTGAGTTTTGTCAGATTTGAGGCTGTGAGTGAATGGAATGGATGACATGGTTGCCCCTGTGTCCATTAAGAAGGTGCACCATTTTCCTGCAACTTGAATTACCAGAACAGGTTCCTTGTCAATGTTGTACCCGTTCACTACTAATTGGGGAAACGATTAGTCTGGGAAAGGTTTGTGTACCTCCCTTGTCCTCGATTTCCTTGCCAACCTCCCCTTTGTTCCTGCTGATAACCCCTACCTTAGAATATCACAAACACGTATCTTGATCCTCAGTAATTTTGTATTACTGACCAAATTCCCTCAGTAATATTATATTACTGACCCTCAATAACTTAACGTTACTGACCAAATACCCTCAGTAATTTTATATTACTGACCCTCAATAACCTAATGTTACTGACCCTTAGCAACTCAATGTTACTGACCCTCAGTACTGACCAAATATTGACCCGCAGTAACTCCATGTTACTGGCCCTCAGTAACCTAATATTACTGACCCTCAGTACTGTATATTCTTATTATCATATGTAGTAGCATATAGAGCTGCACCACACAGTACAATAGGGAAGAGTCTGGCAGAATTGGTGTTTGGAAGGAAAATATACCATGGGTTTGTGACATGGTAAATGATCAAGAAGTGAGAGATCATGATGCAGAAAAGAAAGGGGCATCAAAGCTCCATGCCAGACCATCAGATGTGATGCCAGGAGATGAGGTGCTAGTGACAAGAGAAACGGACACACACTTTCCACAACCATACATTGTGGTGTCCAGCCAAGGGAATAAGGTGACAGTCCAATCTTCAGAAGGAGTCAAATATGATTGAAACACATCGTATGTGAAAAAGTCACCATTGTGATAGTCCAGGAACGTTGCCGATTGAATTGGAGACTGTGGAGGATCAGACCAGGGACTATCAAATTGATAAGCCAAGAATGCTTGAGGTGGAGAATATGCAAAACCAGAATCGAGATGATGAACTGGTGGAGCAGGACATGACAGATCAGAATCCAGCACCAGCACAGTGGCCATACCAAAGCATAGAGAAGACTACCAAAGAGATATGAGGACAATGAGATGTATTGACGTGTGAAAATGATGCGTTGTTAATGTAACAAATGCTATATCCTAAATGACTGGAATGTTCAGTTTACAATACAATGATGCGGATATCCGTTTTGTTTGATAAGGGAGGGATGTCATGGTAACAAGTATTTAAATATATCACATGTTACTATGTGTCAGAAAGGTCAGAGAACACATGTTGCCGGGATGTAAAGGAACGGCAGAATACTGCAAAACAAAATGTTTATGTTCAGTGTCCTTGAAGTGTATGATATGTTCCTCAGTTCCTGAAACCCCTCCAGGGGTACACTTGATCACAGCTGCCTTTACCTGTCCCATACGTCCTTTTTTATCTGACCAAAGCCTTAATTTCTCTCTTCATCCACAGTTCCTTATTCCCGCCTACCTTACTCTTCACTCCAACAGGAACATGCATAGCCTGAACTCTCTTCATCAAACTCTTTAAAGACCTTTCCTCACTCTGGTTCAGTTGGCTGAGCTACTCCAGCACTTTGTGTAGTTTCACTTTAAAACAAGGCGCCGATGCCGCAGGTCGGCACTAGCGAGAACCTCTTCAGCGGTTCAGATGGAAGTTTTTGCAGCTCACATTGTAGCTCCTAAGTTCAATAAGTTTCTTAAGTTAAGGAATATGATATAGTTAGAATTACGAAGACATGGCTCCAGGGTGACCAAGGATCTGATGCCAAGTATGTCCTTCCTCAAATTTGGAGACCGAAACTGCACATAATACTCCAGGTGTGGTCTCACTAGGGCCCTTTACAAATGCAGAAGGACCTCTTTGCTCCTAGACTCAACTCCTCTGGTTATGAAGGCCAACATGCCATTCGCTTTCTTCGCTGCCTGCTGTAACTGCATGCTTACTTTCATTGACTGATGAACAAGGACGCCCAGTTCCCGTTGTACTTCCCCTTTCCCAACTTGACACCATTTAAATAATAATCTGCCTTCCTGTTTTTGCTACCAATGTGGATAACCTCACATTTATCCTGTAAACTGCATCTGCCATGCACCTGCCCACACCCAACTGTCGAAGTCATCCTGCATTCACATAGCATCCTCCTAACAGTTCACACTGCCACCCAGTGTCATCTGCAAATTTACTAATGTTACTTTGAATCCTTTCATCTAAATCATTTATGTTTACTGTAAATACTGCGGTCCCAGCACCCAGCCATGCGGTAACCCACTAGTCACTGCCTGCCATTCTAAAAAGGACCCGTTAATCCCTACTCTTTGTTTCCTGTCTGCCAACCAATTTTATATCCATTTCGGCACTCTATCCCCAATACCATGTGCCCTAATTTTGCCCACTAATCTTCTATGTGGACCTTATCAAATGCTTTCTGAAAGTCTAGGTACAATACATCCACTGGCTCTCCTTGTCCATTTTACATAGAAACATAGGAAATAGGTGCAGGAGTAGGCCATTCGGCCCTTCGAGCCTGCACCGCCATTCAATATGATCATGGTTGATAACCCATACCTGCCTTCTCTCCATACCCCCTGATCCCTCTAGCCACAAGGGCCACATCTAACTCCCTCTTAACTATAGCCAATGAACTGGCCTCAACTACCTTCTGTGGCAGAGAATTCCAGAGACTCACCACTCTCTGTGTGAAAAATGTTTTTCTCATCTCGGTTCTAAAAGATTTCCCCCTTATCCTTAAACTGTGACCCCTTGTTCTGGACTTCCCCAACATCGGGAACAATCTTCCTGCATCTAGCCTGTACAACCCCTTAAGAATTTTGTAAGTTTCTATAAGGCCCCCCCTCAATCGTCTAAATTCTAGCGATTACAAGCCGAGTCTATCCACTCTTTCTTCATATGAAAGTCCTGTCATCCCAGGAATCAGTCTAGTGAACCTTCTCTGTTTCCACATCAATACTGAACCCCCAATACTGTGTGCTTTTAGTTTGTATACTAATCTCTTATGTGGGACCTTGTCGAAAGCCTTCTGAAAGTCCAGACATAACACATCCACTGGTTCTCCCTTATCCACTGTAGTAGTTACATCCTCGAAAAATTCTTTAAGATTCGTCAGACATGATTTACCTTTTGTAAATCCATGCTGACTTTGTCCAATGATTTCACAACTTTCCAAATGTGCTGCTAACCCATCTTTAATAACTGACTCTAGCAGTTTCCCCACTACCGATGTTAGACTAACTGGTCTGTAATTCCCCTTTTTCTCTTTCCCTCCCGTTTTAAAAAGTGGGGTTACATTAGCTACCCTCCAATCCTCAGGAACTACTCCGGAATCTAAAGAGTTTTGAAAAATGATCACTAATGCATCCACTATTTCTGGGGCTACTTCCTTAAGTACTCTGGGATGCAGCCTATCTGGCCCTGGGGATTTATCGGCCATTAATCCATTCAATTTACCTAACACCACTTCCCGGCTAACCTGGATTTCACTCAGTTCCTCCATCTCATTTGACCCCCAGTCCCCTGCTATTTCCGGCAGATTATTTATGTCTTCCTTAGTGAAGACAGAACCAAAATAGTTATTAAATTGGTCTGCCATGTCCTTGTTCCCCATGATCAATTCACCAGTTTCTGACTGCAAGCGACCTACATTTGTTTTAACTAACCTTTTTCTCTTCACACATCTATAAAAACGTTTGCAGTCAGTTTTTATGTTCCCTGCCAGTTTTCTTTCATAATCTATTTTCCCTTTCCTAATTAAGCCCTTTGTCCTCCTCTGCTGGACTCTGAATTTCTCCCAGTCTTCTGCTAGCCTGCTTTTTCTGGATAATTTGTATGCTTCATCTTTTGTTTTGATACTATCCCTGATTTCCCTTGTTAGCCACGGATGCACTACCTTCCCTGATTTATTCCTTTGCCAAACTGGGATGAACAATTGTTGTCGTTCATCCATGCAGTCTTTAAATGCCTTCCATTGCACATCCACCGTCAACCCTTTAAGAATCAATTGCCAGTCTATCTTGGCCAATTCACGTCTCATATCCTCAATGTTACCTTTCTTTAAGTTCAGAACCCTTGTTTCTGAATTAATTATGTCACTCTCCATCCTAATGAAGAACTCAACCATATTATGGTCACCCTTGCCCAAGGGGCCACGCACAACAAGACTGCTAACTAACCCTTCCTAATAACTCAATACCCAGTCTAGAATAGCCTGCTCTCTCGTTGGTTCCTCTACATGTTGGTTTAGAAAACTATCCCGCGTACATTCCAAGAAATCCTCTTCCTCTGCACCCCTGCCAATTTGATTCACCCAACCTATATGTAGATTGAAGTCACCCATTATAACTGTTTTGCCTTTGTCGCACGCATTTCTAATATCCTGTTTGATGCTATCCACAACTCCACTACTACTGTTAGGTGGTCTGTACACAACTCACACTAGCGTTTTCTACCCCTTAGTGTTTCGCAACTCCACCCATATTGATTCCACATCCTCCAAGCTAATGTCCTTCCTTTCTATTACGTTAATCTCCTCGCTAACCAGCAACGCTACCCCACCTTCTTTTCCTTTCTGTCTATCCCTCCTGAATATTGAATATCCCTGGATGTTCAGCTCCCAGCCTTGGTCACCCTGGAGCCATATCTCCGTGATCCCATGTCTCCTTCATTAATAGCTATCTGCACATTCAAATCATCCACCTTATTACGAATGCTCCTTGCATTGAGACACAAAGCCTTCAGGCTTGTTTTTACAACACTCTTTTTTATTTTATTTTAAAAAATTTATTTATTAGAAGTAATGTACATTACAGTAGTATAAGCCAGAAATAACATAATATATTTTGTGTACCACTTCTTGTTTTCAACTTTAAGAAGAAGAAATATAGAGAAAGTTAGATAAGATAGTAAGTGCGTGAAAAAGTGAAAAGGAAGAACCCGTAGAAATGTAGAACATAAGAATTTTTAAAAAAAGGAAAGAGAAAAATAGAAAAAAGAAAATATAAGAAAGTAAAATAAGATAAAGGGGATGTACCTACTTTGTATCTTTACACACCACTCACCAGGTCCTGAAACCGTTTATTTTCAAAGTTATGTTGCACCCTATGCTTGTAATAAGTCGATAAATGGAGACCAAATCTTTTGGAAATGGTCTAATTTGCCTGCTATGACGAATCTCATATCTTCGAGGTGTAACATTTCGGACATATTTGAAATCCACATTTTTACCGTTGGTGTGGGAGCGTTTTTCCAGAATTTAAGTATGAGTTTTTTTGCCATAATTAAGGAAGCTCTTTTGGAACGAAGTCAGCTCGAAGCTGACTTTTATTGATCCAAAAATAGGTAAACTGTTGGGACTGAAGGCAGATAAATCCTTGATGGTCTACATCCCAGAGTACTCAAGGAGGTGGCCCTAGAAATCGTGGATGCATTGGTGATCGTTTTCCAATGTTCTCTCGTGGATTGGAGGGTAGCCAATGTAACTCCACTGTTTAAGAAAGGAGGGAAAGAGAAAACGGAGAATTATAGTCGGTAGTGGGGAAGATGCTCGAGTCAATTATTAAAGATGTTATAGTGGTGCATTTGGAAAGCAGTGACAGGATCGGTGAAACTCTGTGAATAAATGAAGGAAAAATCATGCTTTACTAATCTTCTGGAATTTTTTTTGAGGATGTCGTAAGAAGAATGGATAAGGGAGAGCAGAGGATGTGGTGTATCTGGACTTTCAAAAAGCCTTTGACAAGGTCCCACACAAGAGATTAGTGTGCAAAATTAGAGCACATGGTATTGGGGGTAGGATATTGACATGGATAGAGAATTGTTTGGCAGACAGGAAGCAAAGAATAGGAATTAACGGGTTCCTTTCAGAATGGCAGGCAGTGACAAGTGGGGTACCGCAAGGCTCGGTGCTGGGACCCCAGTTATTTACAATATAAACGATTTAGACGAGTGAATTAAATGGCACATCTCCAAGTTTGCGGATGACACACAGCTCGGTGGCAGTGTGATCTGCGAAGAGGATGCTACGAGGCTGCAGGATGACTTGGACAAGTTGGGTGAGTGGGAAGATGCATGGCAGATGCAGTGTAATGTGGATAAATGTGAGATTATCCACTTTGGTGGTAAGAACAGGAAGGCAGATTATTACCTGAATGGTGTCAGATTTGGAAAAGGGAGGTGCAACGAGATCTGGATGTACTTGTACATCAGTCACTGAAAGTTTGTATGCAGGTACAGCAGGCAGTGAAGAAAACTAATGGCATGTTGGTCTTCATTGCGAGAGGATTTGAGTTAAGGAGCAAGGAGGTCCTACTGCTTTTTTACAGGGTCCTGGTGTAACTGCACCTGGAGTATTGCGAGTAATTTGAGGAAGCATATTATTGCTATTGAGGGAGAGCAGCGTAGGTTCACCAGGTTAAATCACGGGATGGCGGGACTGCCATATGATGAAAGAATGGGTCGAATGGCCATTCAGAAAGTATTCAGACCCTGTTGTGTATTTGGGTGCTTGGAACAGGCTTAAAATAACACTTGGACATGGGAGTTAACTAACAAGCTTCTTTATTCCAGGACGCCACCTTGAGTCTCCCCTGCGCATTCGTACCTTGCACAAGACATCACATATGCTAATTATATCATATACCTAACATTCCTCCCCCTTTATCTTGGAGGCAGGTAATACCATTTCTATTACATACACCGCACTCCTCCCCTTTTAACTCAATTTCACGTGCACGGTATATGCTCTTTACATATTACACTTTTGCACAATTGTATTATTACAGTCTTAATACACTGTTGCACAATTGTATTATTACAGTCATCCTACAATACATCCTCATAACTAACACTCATCTCTAAACGTAGCACTTATATTTTTTTCATTCCACCCATCTTCCTTAAACCAAATACATTACCCCTTCCTTTATGTGTGAATTGCGAACACTTTCTAATCGCTCGAGCTCTGTCTGTATCTCTGCTTCTTCCCTTTTTAAATGTCCTAATCTAATTTGCAGATTTCTTCCTGTTCCTGATATTTCTGCGTTTCATTTTCTTGTTCATGTATTTGCTTTGCTCTTTGTAGGTTGGACCTGACATGGCTGCAAGTTTTCGTTTTCTAGCAGCTTCCTCTGTCGCTCAATTTCCTGGCGCTGCGTATTTATCCGCTCTTGGTGTTTAATGAGATTCTGCAATGCATAACCATTTGTCCATTGCTCAGTGAAGGAGGCTCCATGCTGGACTATAGTGAAGTGTCCTAATCGCAATCGGTCCTGCATACTTTTGTCTCGACCAACAAGCCTCTCTTCTTTACACTTTTCTATTAGCAGCTTTTTACTCATTGTCACACATTTATTTAACCATTCTTTGTATCATTTAAGCCTTTTCTGTTGTTCATCTATTTGTCTTCTTGAGTCACCTTTCTGGTTCTTCATCAAGAAGTAGGATCTATATTGTCTTTGCAATACAACAGTGACTTTGATTTGTGCTCTGTATAGTTTTCTTGCTTCGTAAGCAAGGTAGTGAGACTGGGAATGCCCTATTTTGCATGCTTTGTACCATCTCTGGATCGAAATGACTGCTTGTTGCATAGCTCTGTAGCGTACCCATCATCGGTACCCATGGAATGAAGATTGCAGAATGACTACAGCCACCTTTTGCATTAAGAAACGTTTTCTTGTAATGCACACCTTTAAGAATGACATAATATAGTGTGCTGCCTTGATTTTATCAACCAAATCTCTGGCTTTAATCCCGCGGTAGAAGGCCTGAATACAAACCACTGCTTTTCTCAAACTATTATAATGTCTCACATGGACATCTCTTATCTGGCAAGCTCTGTATCGTTGTTGTACCGCAATGGCAGACCAGCGTAGTTTCTTGAAATATTGACGCTGCTTATGCATCTGATAATAAATCTGTATGACCTTGGCAGATTTGTGCATGCACCACAATTGCTTTCGAACAACCATTCCTCGGTAGGCAGCCTGAAGCAGCACAATGCTGCTGCGTACCTTCATGTAAGTTTTGCGATCACTTTCCATTTGAAGGTGTGCCCTATAATGGGTTTGTACTAGTATAGCTGCCAATCTCTTTGCCCTGTATAGACGGTATATTCTGTGCATTTTAAATGCTGCTTGTATTACCATTGCTGCCTTCTGTTTGTTCCGGATCTCTCTCCATACCTTCATACCTCTGAATGCAGCTTGAATATCAGGGTTGCCCTCTGGATGGCAATGTACCTTTGCACTTGACTTCTGTCCCTTTGCATTTGACTTTTGTCCCTTTGCACTTGACCATTGTCCCTTTGCACCTGACCGTTGTCCTTTTGCACTTGACCTTTGTCCTTTTGCACTTGACCTTTGTCCCTTTGCACTTGACCTTTGTCCTTTTGCACTTGACTTTTGTCATTTTGCACTTGACTTTTGTCCCGTTGCACTTGACTTTTATCACGTTGCTCTTGACTTTTGTCCTTTGAGGGACTCCCTGCCCTCTTTAGTTCAGGCTTCTTGCCTCTGGATACCCTTGGAGGTTTTGGCAAGAAATGAGCCATTAATGCCTCCTTACACTCCTCGTACATTTTAACTATGGGATTTGCTGGACGCAGTAACGTACATAAGGTGTTATAACCCTCTCTTCCTAAGCCTACTATGAACCATGCTCTCTTCTCCTCTGCATCGACATCACTGGAAATGAACGAAGCCTCCAAGACTTCAGTCCATTTCCAAAATTACACCCAGAATCTAACTGGGGCAACTTTCCTACCATTTGAATAGTCATGCTACATGTTGCTATTAAAGTGCACTATATTCTGTTCTCTCACTGTGCTTTCTGCCCTGGACTTAATGCTTTTACATCCTAAGAAATTATCCAGCCCACTGACTATTACTAATTCTTATAATAATAGATTTATACTAATAACCAACATTTCAGGTTAATAGCCAGCTAGAACATTTTAAACCATCTTCCTGCTTTGCCCACACATTTACTATTAACTAGACCAAGTGCAGACCCGCTGGGTCTGTTCCCCCCAACGCAAAGTGTGTGTGGGGGGGGGGGGGGGGTGCTGCAGCTTCATATGCACACTAACCACCCCGCACACGCATTGGGGGGGAGGGGGTAGGCGAAGAGAGGGTGTTGGGGGAGATGGGGTGGGCGAGGGGAGGGATGTGAGGGAGGGTAGACCGCTGGTACCCGTTCTCTCGGGGGGGGGGGGCAGCGGCTCCACACGCACACTAACCAACTGCCATACACACGGGGGGGGGGTGGGAGGGAGAGGGGAGGAGGGGGAAAGGGGACAGAGGGGAGGTGGAGAGAGAGGAGGTGGGGAGAGGAGGTGGGTGAGAGAGGAGGGGGAAAGAGAGGGGGGGAAATGGAGGGGGGTTGGAGGAGGGGTGAGGGGGTTGGTGGGGGGTAGAGGTGTAGAGAGGGGTTGGAGGAGGGGAGAAGGAGGGTGGAGGAGGGGAGATGGGTAGGGCGGAGAGGGGAGAGGGAGGGAGGGGGAGATGGAGAAGGGGGGAGGGGGAGAGAGTGGGAAGGGAGAGAGGGGGTGGGGAGGGGGAGGGGGAGGGGCGGAGAGACGGGGAGGGAGGGGGAGGGAGGAAGGAGGAGGAGATGGGGAGAAGGGTGAGGAGAGGGGGAGATGGAGAGAGGGGGAGGAGAGAGGGGGAGGAGGAAGGGTGGAGATGGGGGAGAGATTGGGGAGGGGAGGAGAGGGGGGAAGGGAGAGAGCAGGGCATGGGGAGGGGGAGGAGAGTGGGGAAGGGGAGAGGGGTAGGGGGTCGGTGAGGTGGGGGTGGGGATGTGAGAGTAGTGTGGGAGGGGTGGAGAGCGGGGATGGGGAAGGGGCAGAGTGAGATAGGGGCTAGGCGGAGACGGTTGAGATGGGTGGGGGGGTTGGAAGGGGAGAGAGGGATGGGAAGGGAGTGGAGGAGGGAGAGTGGGGAGAGAGGGATGAGGAGAGAGGGGGAGGAGAGAGGGGAGGGGGTAGAGAGGGGGAGGGGAGAGAAGGGGGAGGGTGGAGATAGACTGGGATGAGGATGGGAGAGGGGAGGGTGAAGGGAGACAGGGGTAGGGGAAGGGGTGTGGCGGAGGGAGGAGAGCAGGGAGGATGAAGGGAGACAGGGGTAGGGGAAGGGGTGTGGCGGAGGGGGGAGAGAGGGGTGGGTGAGGGGTATAGAGAAGGGAGAGGGAGGGGAGAGGAGTTGGGTAGAGGTGGGGGGGAGAAGAGAGTGGGTGGGAGGGGAGAGAGGGGGAGGGGCGAGGAGAGTGGAAGAGAGGGAAGAGGGGAGAGGACGGTGGGGGGGAGGGGGAGAGAGATTGAAGGGGGAGAGAGAGGAGGGGGATAGAGAGAAGGGGACGGGGAGAGGTGGAGAGAGATTGGAGGGGGAGCAAGTGGAGGGCGAGAGTGGAGGGGGAGAGAGAGATGGGGTGAGAGGGAGAAGGGGGAGAGAGAGAAGGGGGAGTGGGGGAAAGGCAGAGGGTGGAAGGGAGGGGGAGGGAGATTAGAGTGGAGAGAGAGAGATGAGAGAGAGAGATTAGAGTGGAGAGAGAGAGAGATGAGAGGAGAGAGGAGAGAGAGAGGGGAGGGAGTGAGTGAGGGGGGATGAGAGGGGAGAGAAGAGGGGGAGGGGAGAGAAGAGGAGGGGGAGAGAAGAGGGGGAGGAGGGGAGGGTGGAGAGGGGGAGAGGGGAGGGTGGAGAGGGGGAGGAGAATAAGAGGTGGAGGGGGGTAGAAGGGAGGGGGGCAGAGTGGGGGAGGGGGAGGCAGAGAGGAGGGAGGTGAGCGGTTGGTAGAGGTGGGAGGGAGAGAGATTGGAGGGGGAGAGAGGAGAGGAGGGAGTGGAGAGAGAAGAGGGGGAGAGAGAGGAGGGGGAGGAAAGATGGAGCAGGGAAATTAATAACAAAATGTTCTAATTTTCAAAACAAAATGTGGAGGAGGAATAACTCTGCAGGAATATGTAAAAATGTCTCTGTTACGGCAGTGGGTGGAGGAGTAAATTCACAAACAGCTTAAACAAATATTCACGAAATAGAACCCGTTACAAACAAACCAACGAACGACAGTTTTAATAGTTACTAATACTGTTCCCCAATGCACGTTTGCGGGGGGGGGGGGGGGGGGGGTTGCTGCGGCTTCACACACACACACACACAGGGGGGAATGGGGGAGGAGACACGGGAGGGCCAAGGAGAGGGGGAGATGGAGAGGGGGAGGAGATGGGGGATGGGGAGGAGAGGGGGGGAGGGAGGGGGATGGGGTGAAGCGGTGAGTGGGGGAAGCGGGAGAGAAAGGAGGGGAGAGAAAGAGGGGGAGAGATGGGAGAGGAGAGTGAGGGGAGAGGGGAGAAGGAGGGGAGAGAGAGGGAGGGGAGATAAGGGGGGAGAGGTCTGAGAGAGAGGGGGGAGGGGTATTCCGTCTATTCCGCACTCCCTATCACACACACACTAACCACCCCACACACACACACGGGGGGAGGGGTGATTGGGGGGTAGGGGGAGACGGAGTGGGGAGAGGGGAGGGAAAGGACACCGTTGTGTCACGTCCCCTCAATGTACGGTTGCATGGGGGGCCTGTGGCTTCACACACACACTAACCACCTCCCGCACACACAGGGGGAAGAGAGGGGGTTGGGGGGGGAGGGGGAGATGGGTTGAGGGAGGGGGGGAGGGGGGGAAGAGAGTAGGGGCAAGAGAGTAGAGGGGGGAGAGAGGAGGGGGTGGGGAGAGGAGAGGAAGGGAGGGGGGTAGCGGAGAGAGGGGGTTAGAGGGGAGAGGGGGTTAGAGGAGGGGAGAGGGGGTTCCAGAGGGGGCAGAGGGGGAGGAGGAGAGGGTTAGAGGAGGGGAGAGGGGGTTGGAGGAGGGGAGAGGGGGCAGAGGGGGAGGAGGAGAGGGGGGAAGGGAAGAGAGAGTGGGTAGGGGGAAGAAGGAAGGGGGAGAGGGGGAAGAGAGTGGGGAGGGGGAAGGGAGGGGGAGAGGATCCCGTCCATTCAACACGCGGTTGCGGGGGGGAGGTTGCGGCGTCACACACACAACTAACCGCCACCCCTTCCTCCCACACACACACACTAACCATCCCCCCAACACACACACTAACCATGAGGGGGGATGAGAGGGGAGAGAAGAGGGGGAGGGGAGAGAAGAGGAGGTGGAGAGAAGAGGAGGGGGAGGGAGGGGGGTGGAGATGGTGAGAGGGGTAGGACAGAGGGGTGTGGAGAAGGGTGAGGAGAGGGGGAGGAGGAAGGGTGAAGATGGAGGTAGATTGGGGAGGGGAGGAGGAGGGAAGATGGAGAGCAGTGGATGGGGTGGTGGGGGAGGGGATGTGAGAGTGGTGGGGGAGGAGTGGAGAGAGGGGATGGGGAAGGGTGAGAGAGGGGTAGGGGGAAGAGAGGGGGAGGGGGTGAGAAGGGGGAGGGAGAGGGGTGGAAGGGGAGAGAGTGATGGGTGGAGGGGGGGAGATGGGGAGAGGGGTGAGGGGAGGGGTGAGGGGAGGGAGAGATGGAGAGGGGTGATGAGAGAGGGGTGATGAGAGGGGTGAGAAGAGAGGCGCAAGGGGAATAGGGAATGGGGAGGAGAGGGGCCAAGAGAGAGTAGTGATGAGAGAGGGGATAGGGGTGAGGAGATGGGGAGGAGATGGGTTAGGAGAGAGGGGGAGATGGGGAGAGGGAGGGGGCAGGGGGGGAGAAGGGTAAAATTAGGAGAAAATGGGGAGGAGGAGAGGGATGGGAAGGGGGAGGGTGAAGGGGGAGAGAGGAGGATGAGGATGGAGGGGAGGAGAGTGGGGAGGGTGATGGGGAGATGGGGAGAGCGGTGAGGAGAGGGGGAGATGGAGAGGAGGAGTAGAGAGGGGTGAGGAGAGAGGGAGAGAGGAGTGAGGAGAGGGGTGAGGAGAGAGGAGTGAGGGTTGGAGAAGGGTGCGGGGAGAGGGGTGAGGGGAATGGGGAGAGGGATGAGGTGAGAGGGGTGAGGTGAGGGGTGTGGAGAGAGGGGGAGAGAGGAGAGAGGAGTGAGGTGAGAGGGGTGAGGAGAGAAGGGTGATCACGCGCTTCGACACAGGTGGCGGGGGGGCTGGAGCAAAGGCATATGTAAATATGTCCATTGCGATTGGCCATCTGTGAGGAATGGCATTGTGACATCACAGAATGGAACGTGCTGCAACATCAGACGGGGGGGGGGCTGGAGCTGGAGCACAGGCAGATGTAAATGAGATCCATTGCGATTGGACATTTGTGAGCATTGGGCATTGTGACATCACACGATGGAACGTTCGTCAAGTTTCTATGGGCGAGAAGCAGTTTGATGTTTAAAATTTTTATGATTTTTATCGAAAAAGCAGGGAAAAGTTGAACCGGATGTTCTAATATTACAAACATTGAGAGGAGGGCGGAAAATTCTCCGGGAATATGTAAAAATTGTTTCAATTTTGCAAATTTTGAGGGAGGAGATACACAAACGCCTAAAACGAATATTCGCAAAATAGAACCCGGACAAACCAACACGAGAGTTTGAAATATATATAGATAGATAAGATAACAGTGAACAATGCATTCCATTCAAACAGTCCTGCTTTTGCTGTGAAGGAATAGTGAACAATTGATTACATTCAACAGTCCCACTTTTACTTTGAAGAAATTCACCAGTCTGGCTTGTCGGCATATGGACTCCGGCGCCTCCTTGACCTCTCGGGCTGTCCCAACCGTTACTTTCAAAGATGCTGGAGGATTCTCTCAAGCTTCTCTGGAGGATACCATTGCTGCTGGCCACTCCAGACTTCCGCTGCTGCCGCTGGCTCAGCCGTTGCTGTTGCCTCCGCTAGCTCGCTGCCAATTCAACTCCCGCTACTCCGCCAATTAGCCTGCCCGCTGGCTCCACAGCCCACCCGGCTCCTACTGGACCCGCTGCTCGGCTCGTCGCTGGCTCCCGTGGACACCCTGCGGAAGGTGAGTTGCTGGCTCCCTGGCCCGTCTGGTTGATGTTCCGCCCATTTCTGCTGCTGCTCCGAGCGGCGGGACTCTGCCCCGTCGGCTAAGCGCTGTGTCCCGCTTCTCTCGCCAGGAACCCACTTCTCTCGCGACTAGGCTTTCCCCGCTCTTGGCCATCTCTCGCGACCGGGCTTTCTCTGCCCTCAGCCGTCTCTCGCGCCCGGACATTCCCCGCTCTCGGCCGTCTCTCGCGCGAACAGGCTTTCTCCCGCGACCGGGCTGACTCTGCTCCCGGCCGGGCTGAAGACTCGGCTTTCGTCAGTGGCTTCTCCGGACTTGTTCACAGCCTACACGGTACTAAGCCCTCACCCGAGGTCTGTGGCTACTGCTTGAGCCTGGCTGTGGGCAGCACAGCCCTGGAAAACGTTCCAGGTAAGTTGACACCATCACTTCTAGCTTCCAGCTGCGCTCGGTGACCCTTACTGCCCCGCTTGTCTTCCTTGCGCTCTTGCTTCCCTGTGCTCTTGCTTCCCGTTCTGACCTTTTTTTTCTTTGGCGCCAAATCTTTTTGTTTGGTGCTGTTCCACTTTGTTTACAAATAACACCTCTATTTTAACATTTTCTTTTTTTCTTGGCTTTCCTTCTTCTTTTCTTCTTTGTTCTTTTATCCTCGTCGCCAATTGTCGTGTATTTGGGTGCTTGGAACAGATTTAAAATAACACGGACACGGGAGTTAACTAACAAGCTTCTTTATTCCAGGACGCCACCTTGAGTCTCCCCCACGCATGCGTACCTTGCACAAGACATCACATATGCTAATTATATCACATACCTAACACTCCTCCCCCTTTAACTTGGAGGCAGGTAATACCATTTCTACTTACATACTTACATACACTCCTTCACTTTTTCCACATTTTGTTACGTTACACCCTTATTCTAAAATGGATTCAATTATTTTTTTAATCATCATTTTACACACAATACCTCATAACATAAAAGCTAAAACAGGTGTTTGGAAATTAAAAATAAATAACTGAAATATCACATTTGCATAAGTATTCAGACCCTTTACTCAGTACTTTGTTGAGGCACCTTTGGCAGCGATTGCTGCCTCATGTCTTCTTGGGTATGACACTACAAGCTTGGCACACCTGTATTTGGGTAATTTCTCCCATTCTGCTCTGCAGATCCTCTCAAGCTCTGTCGGGTTGGATGGGGAGCGTCGATGCACAGCTATTTTCAGGCCCCTCCAGAGATGTTCGATTGGGTTCAAGTCCAGTCTCTGGCTGGGCTACTCAAGGATATTCACAGGCTAGTCACGAACCCACTCCTACGTTGTCTTGGTTGGGTGCTTAGGGTCGTTGTCCTGTTGAAAGGTGAACCTATGCCCCATTCTGAGGTCCAGAATGCTCTGGAGCTGGTTTTCATCAAGGATCTCTCTGTAGTTTGCTCCGTTCATCTTTCCCTCGGTCCTGACTAGTCTCCCAGTTCCTACCGCTCAAAAATAACCCCATGGTACCACGCTTCACCGTGGGTATGCTATTGGCTAGGTGATGAGCGGTGCTTGGTTTTCTCCAGACCTGACGCTTGTCATTCAGGCCAAAGAGTTCAATCTTGGTTTCATCAGACCAGAGAATCTTGTTTCTCTTGCCTTTTGGCAAACTCCAAACGGGCTGTCATGCGCCTTTTACTGACAAGTGGCTTCCGAGGCCTGATTGGTGGATTGCTGCAGATATTGTTATTCTTCTGGAAGATTCTCCCATCTACACAGAGGAACTCTGGAGCTCTGTCAGAGTGACCATCAGGTTCTTGCGTGACCATGGCCCTTCTCCCCGATTGCTCAGTTTCGCCAAGCGGCCAGCTCTATGAAGAGTCCTGTGAAGTGGTTCCAAGGTTCTTCCATTAAAGATTGATGGAGACTACTGTGCTTTTCGCAATGTTGCTACTGCAATGCTGCAGAAATTGTTTTACATCCTTCCCCAGATCTGTGTCTCGACACAATCCTGTCTCAGAGATCTACAAACAATTCCTTTGTTTTCATGGCTTGCTCTTTTCTCTGACATGCTCTGTCAACTGTGGGACCTTATATAGACAGGTGTGTGCTTTTCCAAATCATGTCCAATGAATTTAATTTACCATTGGTGGACTCCAATGAAGTTGTAGAAACATCTCAAGGATAATCAATGGAAACAGGATGTACCTAAGCTTAATTTTGAGTGTCATAGCAAAGGTCAAAAGTCAAAAGAGTTTATTGTCATGTGTCCCTGACAGGACAATGAAAATCTTTCTTTGCATAGCACAACAGAACATAGAAGGCATTGACTACAATTCTATACATAAATACACCCATGAATTAATAAATTAATAAAATGTAAATAACAGTGGAGGGATATTAATGTTCAGAGTTCCGAGCCAGGTTTAATAGCGTGATGGCTGTGGGGAAGTAGCTATTCCTAAACCGGGTTGTTGCAGTCTTCAGGCTCCTGTACCTTCTACCCGAAGGTAGCAGGGAGATGAGTGTGTGGCCAGGGTGGTGTGGGTCCTTGATGATGCTGCCAGCCTTTTTGAGGCACGACTGTGATAAATCCCCTCGATGGAAGGAAGGTCAGAGCCGATGATGAACTGGGCAGTGTTTACTACTTTTTGTAGTCTTTTCCTCTCTAGGGCGCTCAAGTTGCCGAACCAAGCCACGATGCAACCAGTCAGCAAGCTCTCTACTGTACACCTGTAGAAGTTAGAGAGAGTCCTCCTTGACAGACCAACTCTCCGTAATCTTCTCAGGAAGTAGAGGTGCTGATGAGCTTTCTTAATAATTGCATCTGTGTTCTTGGACCAGGAAAGATCTTCACAGATGTGCACGACCAGGAATTTGAAGCTTATGACCCTTTCACCCATCGACCCGTTGATATAAACAGGACTGTGGGTCCCCATCCTACTCCTTCCAAAGTCCACAATCAGTTCCTTGGTTTTGCTGGTGTTGAGGGCCAGGTTGTTGTGCTGGCACCACATGGACAGTTGCTCGATCTCTCTTCTATACTCGGACTCATCCCCATCAGTGATACGTCCCACAACAGTGGTGTCGTCAGCGAACTTGATGATGGAGTTCGCGCTATGACCGGCTACGCAGTCATGAGTATAGAGTGAGTACAGCAGGGGGCTGAGCACGCAGCCCTGAGGTGCTCCCGTGCTGATTGTTATCGAGTCTGACTCATTTCCACCAATACGAACAGACTGTGGTCTGTGGATGAGGAAGTCGAGGATCCAATTGCAGAGGGATGCACAAAGACCCAGTTCTGCGAGTTTGGTAACCAGCTTGGAGGGGATGATTGTGTTAAATGCCGAGCTGTAGTCAATGAATAGCAGCCTGACATATGAGTTTTTGTTGTCCAAGTGGTCCAGAGCGGAGTGGAGGGCCAGCGAGATCGCGTCCACCGTTGATCTGTTGTGGCGGTAAGCGAACTGCAGTGGGGCCAGATTTTTGTTGAGGTAGGAGTTGATTTGCGCCATGATCAACCTCTCGAAGCACTTCATCACCACAGGCGTTAGTGCCACAGATCGATAGTCATTGAGGCACGTCACCTTGCTCTTCTTGGGCACTGGTATTATTGATGCCCTTTTGAAGCTGGTGGGAATCTCAGACCTCAGAAGTGACAGGTTGAAAATGTCCGTAAAAACTCCAGCCAATTGGTCCGCACAGGTTTTTAGGACACGACCAGGTATGCCAACAGGTCCGGACGCTTTTCGAGGGTTCACCCCTCTGAAGGATTTCCTGATGTCGGCCTCTGTGACTAAGACTGAAATACCATCACAGCGAATAGGGGCTCGGCAAGGCACATCGGTGTTCTCCCTATCAAAGCGTGCGTAAAATGCATTGAGCTCATCAGGGAGTGATGTATCGCCGACATCCGAGCTGCCTCCTGGTTTCGCCTTGTAAGAGGTGATTGCATTCAGTCCCCGCCACAGCTGCCGAACATGTCTCATCGTCCAGCTTGGAGCAGAACTCCCTTTTGGCCTTTTTGATGGCCTTACCAAGGTCGTATCTGGACTTCTTGTAGACCACTGTGTCATCAGACATGAATGCCCGGTGTCTGGTCTTCAGAAGAGTGTGGATCTCACAGTTCATCCAAGGTTTCTGATTGGGAAATACTCGGAAGGTTTTTGTAGGGATGCAGTCCTCCACACATTTCTTTATGAAGTCTGTAATGACTGTGGTGTATTCATTCAAATCCGTTGCCGAGTCCTTGAACATAGCCCAGTCTACAGACTCCAAACAGTCTTGTAGTTGTTCTTCTGCCCCCACCGACCAGCTCTGTACTGTCCTCACCTTTGGGGGTGCGCTCTTTAATTGCTGCCTGTAGGCAGGAAGAAGCAGCACCGCGGTATGGTCGGATTCACCGAAGTGAGGGCGAGGGATAGAGCAGTAGGCATTCTTGATGGTGGTGTAGCAGTGGTCAAGGGTGTTTGGTCCTCTGGTGCAGCAGGAGACATGTTGGTGGAAGTTGGGGAGTGATTTCTTTATGTTTGCCTTATTGAAGTCCCCAGCAATGGTGGTAAATGCCTCGGGGTAAGACGTCTGGTGTTTGTTGACCACGGCGTGCAGCTCCTCCAGTGCCAGACGGACGTCTGCCTGGGGTGGGATGTAGACCGTGGTCAGGATGATGGAGGTGAATTCCCTCGGTAGGTAGAAGGGACGGCACTTCACCGCCAGATGTTCGAAGTGTGGAGAGCAGGAGTTGGACAGGACTGCCACATCTGAGCACCACGCAGAGTTGACCATGAGGCAGACGCCCCCTCCTCTCCCTTTCCCCGATGCCAGTGTACGGTCCATGCGGTGGATGGAGAACCCTTCAGGCTTGACTGCTGAGTCTGGGGAGCTGGGGGTGAGCCATGTCTCTGTGAAACAGAACACAGAGCATTCCCTCAGCTCCCTTTGATAAAGCAGCCTGGCCCTTAAGTCCTCCACTTTATTTTCAAGGGATTGTACATTTGCCAGTAGGATAGTAGGGAGAGGGGGCCGAAGTCCCCTGCGCTTTATTCTGACCTGAAGTCCTGCCCGTCGGCCACGTTTCCGGACACAATGGAGGCTTCCCCTTTGTTTCCAGGTACTGTGTTTCCTGTACTTGCTGTTTCTGCGGACCAGCGCTGGAACGGGAATTCCCTCACAGACGGCAGCTCAAGCTCCGTAATGAACAGGGGTTCCCTCAGAATCAGCAGCTCCAGCTTCATTTCTTCTGGGATATCCAGCCCGTCGGCTCTGGAGGTCATCCCGGGGTTTCCAGGTTCCGTACCTGGGTTCCTCAGTCGGGTTGGGAGTTTCACAGCCAGCGTGGGAAAGTTTAAAGTCCGGTGTTCCCGCAGCTGCGGGAGATCGCAAAATTGCCAGCGCTTTCAGCTGCACAAGCAGCCTGTCAGAAACGGCACCGATTACTGCCGTTTCCCTGATGCAGGTAAGTTGATAGAAGTTGTAGGTAAATCTTTTCTGTTCTGGTGCTCCGCAAAAGTCGCCACAGGCAGGCGCCATCTTGAGATTGAAACGATCTCAAGATGGATAGAGCAAAGGGTCTGAATACTTATGAAAATTTGATATTTCAGTTATTTCTTTTTAATTACTTTACAAGAAGTTCTAAACACCTGTTTTTGCTTCTTCATTCTGGGGTATTGTATGTGGATTGATGATAAAAAAAAATGAATTTAATCCATTTTAAAATAAGGCTGTAATGTATCAAAATGTGGAAAAAGTGAAGGGGTCTGAATGCTTTCTGAATGCACTGTAGCTAATGCTGATTTCACAGAAATACAAAGGTAATATATTGCCAGCATCAGAAGTGGTATCCCTATGTTAATCGTGTATTGTTGATCCTGTATTGTGACATTTAGTCCTCTTTGGCTCATTCTATTGCTTAAAAGTATATTGACAGAATTTTTGAAGTGTTGATTAATTATATTTCAGGGTAATTAGTTTTACATTATTTTTCAAAGTACACGAGAAATCTGGAGCTCTTCATATAACATTTTACTTTTGTTCACAAAACTAATCACTTTTATTAAAGTGTTTGTATTTTTCAATTTATTTTGCAGGGCGCAGGTACCATAAGTTCAATTGCTGTATGGACTGAGAAGAGCTTGTATCTTTTAACTTCTAAGGATAAGAAATATACTAAACATTTACAAATACCTGATTGGCCATCTAGAATTCTGACTTCAAAAATTGCCAACGTAAAAATTAACACCGTATCATATGGTTCTCGACCACCTGAAATTGGAGTTCTGATGGAGGGAATGGATTTCTTTGGTTCTAGAAGATTATTCTTAACTATTTACAATGAAGAAACAGGAACATGGGTACTTTCTTCCCTTTTCGTTCATACTTCGTCGGACTCTTTGCCTGCTGGTCTTCTTCATATGCAATTTATTGATTCGGCTTTGCCAACAGTGTTTATCTGGAATAATATTTCAGTGCACTATAGCCTAAGGAACAACAGTAATAGTGGAACATTAAATGTTAATGGAGTTGCCGACCTTTCCAAGGCAATGGAAGGAAGCTCTATCCATCAAGTTGTTTTTGGTTAAGTACTTCACTTTCTTAATTCAGAGTATTTTTTCTTATTATGTTAAGGAGGCAATGAAGTTGCTCAGGATATTGTTATCGCAAGTTGCTTTTGTCATTCATCATGTTAACAGTCATTAGGAATATTTTGGAGTGTTTTAAGATTTAAAAAACCTTGGTTCTTAGAGATAATTTTCAGCTTGTCACACTATTGTAATTTTACTTTGGAGTCACGTGAGTGACTACGTGAAGGCCCGTGAAAGCTCTTTACAGAGTTTGCCTGCTGGATTCGAGGCGGGGGAACCTTTATGGACCGCGGGGAACCCCAGTCACGGACCATAGGGAATCCCAGTCACGACCTTGGGGAATCCCTGAAACGGACTGCGGGGAACCTGCTGCAGAGACTGCGGAAGCGTGAGTAGTGGGCGCCGGTCAAATTCGCTTTTCGAGTCGCTGGCGGTGGAGCCAGCGGCTTCAGACTGCTGCCGGTAGCACCTAGGCAACCCCGTTTGGAGGGTTAGCCATTAAATTATATCTCCCTCTCTGCGGAGGGGAGTGTAGGGAAGAGGCCCGTTCGTTCAAACATGTCGGGCCAGGAGCACCTAGGCAACCCTGCTTGGACGGTAGCCACGATATTATATCTCCCTCTCTGAGGAGGGGAGTGTAGGGAAGAGGCCCGTTGACTCAAACGAGTCAGGCTAGGAGGATTCCTGATGGAGAGGATCCCTTCCTTCATGGGTAATTTCTTTAAACGTTCAAACCCACATGGAGCACCTGATGGAGAGTGCGAGTGGTCAGTATGTAACTGACTTTAAATTCGAAGTATGTCCGGGGAACATACTGGAGCACATGCATATGGCTCCAAGGAAATTCTCGCAAGCAAAAGGGTTACTACCGTGGGCAGAAAACCTGGAAGGGGCCAGAGTTCCCCTCACAGCCGGCAGTTAACAGCGCTATCAGGGATGACGTTGGAGGAAAGAAACCAGCCGCCGAAACTTCTCTTCAGGTAAGACTTATCCAACAGGTATACCTGGATGAGGAAGCAAAAGCTGTCGAACTAATCAAGGCAACGAACAAAGCTTCCTCCTTTTGGCGACAACACACTCCACGCCTCATTGGCAGTAAGCAGTTTACTGAAGCTGGTGGCAGCTTGAAAGCTGGCCACGGTCCAAGCCGGTCTCAGGAAATATGGAAACCACACACCCGACCAGTCCTACTCTTCAATCAAGGACAAGAATAGAACCCACATCAGGGGCCTTTGGGCTTACCATAAGACCACCGGTAGCCATGGAGGTAGGTGGGTCTGGTTCTTCCAAAGCATGCGGTATGTGGACCATTTACAAATTGGTAATATTTACGCTTGTTTTCTGTACAAATGACAATGATAAGATTCAAATTCATTGATAACATGTGAGAGTTGTCTTTCGAGGCAGGCTCAGATATTCTGGCCAGAGTTGTCTTTTCGAGGCAGGCTCAGTATTATGGCCAGGCTAGTGGAATCTAGCCAGAGTTGTCATTCTAGGCGTGGCCTGTTCATTCTGAAAGATGGAGGATGTCGGTTTATACTTGATTTAGCTTGCATGTACAACATAGATTTGCAATATGGAACTTTGCTCCTGACTAACAAACTTATTTCCTTAGGATCTTTTTGACATGCATCGATTTCAAAAATGTTTTCTGTTCAGGTCCCAGTCACAGGGATACTAGGAGACATTTGGAATGTATCTGGATGCGGCAATGATAACAATTAATGATTTGCAATGGGCTACTTCAGCTCCCAGGTCATCTACCAAATTACTAAACCGATGCTGGGACTGCTCAGAGCTCAAAAACACTTGTTATCACTTATCTGGATGATATTCTCAAGGCTGTGTTGCTAAAATCAACTGTTTCAGCCGCAACTATATTTGAGAAATTGAGGTTCCTCATCCATCCAGTTAATTTAAGTTGATACCAACTACAGCTATTGATTATTCGGGTTTACCTTTTACTATAAATGTATCTGTGACTCTACCCTGCGGCAAGAGATTGGAGTCAATAGAAGCCTGTAACAACCTTGTTATCAAGCAGTCATCTATTCATCAAGTGTAATTGGCAATTTAGCAGCCGTGTTTCAGCTGTACATTTGGGCCTTTGCATTATCAGGACCTATAATGGGCAAAGGAGTAACCTTTTCCATGCCATATAGGTCGTTATTAACATCATGACCTATCCTATTACCAGCTGAAGCTATCAAAGTCACAATGGTGGACAAACTATATTCAACATTGCTCCTGTACTTTTGCTCAGTAACTCTTTAATTATATTACAAACTGATACTAGTACTAAAAGATGAAAAAATTATGAATACCATCTCTAGGTACGGAGGCAGATGGGTTTTGAATGAGTTAACTATTTTCAGTTATATGGGATCAACTACCCATAAGACACATGGGTGCAGTCAAGTTAAATGTCCTGTGATAATTTACCTAACCTTTTTTGGCGATGGTGCATCATCACGTTAAAAATCTATGACAACACAGTATGGATGTTGTATCACAACATATTTAATGACATTGTGGTTCAATGGAACACCAAATATCAATATGTTTGCATCCAGGCTCAATCACCAGTTGCAAAAATATGTGGCACAGTGGCAATAGATGTATTCTCACTGCTCTGAGGAGGAATGTTCTTTATGTCGTTCCTCCATTTTGCCTCATCAGTCGGGTCTTGCACAAAATCCAGCAAGATCTCGCCTCAGGCATGTCATAATGCCTGACTGGCCTATGCAGCTATGGTTCCTGCTAAATGTTGGGAATGATTATAGGACCTTATATGGTGATCCTAAACACAAAAATTTGGTGGTTCACTCCGTGACGGAGGAAACCATCCTCTGCATGATAAAATCAGTTTATAGAGTTGAAGTCTCTGAGAAGCCGATCTATGTATGTGCCCACTGCAGTGTGCAGGGACAGCACCGAGAAAGCAGCACATTTTTCTCATCAGGAGATGGGAAGTGTTTTCTTTTAATGCCAATGTTCCATATAATACGGCACGGATAACTAACGTCTCGGAGTTCATTCAGATGAGTCGTTGACAATTATTTAAGTTATAGTACCATTAACAGTGCCTACGTGCTTTCTCATCATCGTTGCTGCAGCGATCAGGACCCACTCTGTCGGGTCTCACTCTCTGATATCCAGATTTATAAAGATATCTTTAACGCAAATTCGCCCAGGTACTCGGAGATATGGGATGTTAGCATTGTTCTTGAGCTGCTTCGCCAGTAGGGCCCAGCTACATCTCTATCCCTGGTCAAACGCACTTACAAAGTGGTTATGCTCATGGCGCTAGTCTCAGCGCAACAGGTCCAGCCACTACTTATATTGTGACTGGACAGGATGGTTACATCTGCTAATAATATAATAGTTATGTTTATGATGTAGTTAAGCAGAGCCCACCAGTGACGTCAGGTCCCAAACTATTTTCTCATGGCATACCCCATGGACCTTTGGTTGTCTGTAGTCACTCATTTGCAACAATACGTCAAGGTCACCAAGAGCCTTCGAGGCTCTGCACTAGCAATGTTTGTTGGTTACTAAAAACTTCATAAAAGGTATCTATCCAGACCATCTCTAGGTGGTCAAACAGGGTTTTGGCGTATCAGGAGTAGATACTAATATTTTCTATCTCTCTCCACTAGGGCTGCTACTACATTAGCAGCAAGGGTCATGTACGTTCCATTGCACTACATCCTAGCGGCTGCAAGATGGCCAAATGAACAAACTTTCAAATATTTTATAATAACCCATTGCCAGACTGGGGGTATTTGCCAAATTCCATTTATGTTTTGTTTCATAGTTTCCCCCAGGGTGGGAGGGGTCACTATTATTTTTCCTTTGATGATTAAGGCATTAGCATTTTTAACAAACTATGTCATGGCTGAATGCATTAATCTTTTTCATTCATCCATGGTCAATTGATGCAGTGTGTGACACCTGGACTCATATCTGGCATGAAATCACAGAGCTTCAAAGTCTTCACGTAGTCACTCACGTGACTCCGAAGTAAAATAGTAAGATTAAACGAGAACTTACCAGTTTGAAGTTTGATCTTTATTTTATGAGGAGTTACGATGAGCGATTATGTGCCCACCGCTCCCACCCTCGTATCATAAAGATCATCTGGTAGTTCTAGTCATCTATAATCTTACTATGTTAGTTCAACAACTGTTATCTGTGATTTCACACCGCTTCTTTGAAGATTGACGCGCATGTGGGTTGACAGCCTTCACGTAATCGCTCATCGTAACTCCTCATAAAATAAAGATCAAACTTCAAACTGGTAAGTTCTCGTTTAATCTTACTATTTTGTGGTATAAATGAGTGAGGTGAGCAACAGCTTAAATTAATCAAATTTAAGTACTTTCAATTAGATGTATGGTTGGTAATTATAACCATAATCAACAGATGGCTTAAGGAGGAACCAATCCCAAGCCTATTTACTGGTTTAATATGTAGAATAATAGGGCTGGAAGCCTCATAATAGCATATAGTTTTACACATTTAACCCTAGCTGGCTAAATCTATGGAAGTTAACAGGGATGGTTGTGTGCTGGGGAAACAAGAGTATTTGCAACATCCGCTAACCCCAAGAAAGCTACTGTTGCTTTCTATCATTCCCCAATACAATACACACATTCATAGTTAAATCTGATATCATATTTTGATTGATCACCTCTTCCTCAGTGATCCCACTAATTCTGCAACAGGTCTGACAAAGAGATGACCCTGTCAAGCAAGGTCAGCCAGACATAAAAACTTTTTTTTTTCCACAAGTAGTAGCTCTACTCAATAACCAAAAATTGGTAGCCTCCTTTTGCTCTGGTATTTTATTTAATTCACATGTTTAATCAATAATGTTTTATTGTTAATGTTTAATGTTTTATGTATCATTCTTAACTGTCACTATGTCATGTTGTCACTTGCAGGTGGAGCACCAAGGCAAATTCCTTGTCTGTGAATACTTGGCCAATAAACTTATTAATTAATTCATTCATTAATTTTGGGCAGGGATCCTGGAAATATGAAGCTTTCTCTGGAGTTACATAGAAACATAGAAATTAGGTGCAGGAGTAGGCCATTTGGCCCTTCGAGCCTGCACCGCCATTCAATATGATCATGGCTGAACATCCAACTCAGTATCCCGTACCTGCCTTCTCTCCATACCCTCTGATCCCCTTAGCCACAAGGGCCACATCTAACTCCCTCTTAAATATAGCCAATGAACTGGCCTCAACTACCCTCTGTGGCAGAGAGTTCCAGAGACCCACCACTCTCTGTGTGAAAAAAACCATGTAGCATGACATGAAACTAGTTTTGCAGATTGAAAGCACTACTCCCCAATTAGAAAATCCATACACAGAAACATACAAATGGAAATAATCCCTTCAGCCCAACCTGTCCATGCTGAACAGGTTTTATAACTGAGTTAGTCCCATTTACCTGTATTTAACTATATCCCTTTCATCTTCTTACCAAGTACTTGGCTATATGTCTTTTCAAAGTCACATTGTACCCATCTTTACAGCTTCCTCTGGCAGCTCCTTCCATATACACGCCACTCTGTGTGAAGTAATTGCTACTCCGGCCTCTTTTAAATAAACATAGAAACATAGAAATTAGATGCAGGAGTAGGCCATTTGGCCCTTCGAGCCTGCACCGCCATTCAATATGATCATGGCTGATCATCCAACTCAGTATCCCGTACCTGCCTTCTCTCCATACCCTCTGATCCCCTTAGCCACAAGGGCCACATCTAACTCCCTCTTAAATATAGCCAATGAACTGGCCTCAACTACCCTCTGTGGCAGAGAGTTCCAGAGGGGAAAATCTTTCCCCTCTTGCCTTAACACTTAGCCCTCTGGTTTTGGCCTCCTCCGCACCAGGACAAAACTGTGACCATTTACTTTATCTATGCCTCTCATAATTTAGTGTACCTCCATAAGGTTTGTCCTCACATACTCCAGGGGGAAAAAAAATCCAGTCTTGAGTCCTGGTAACATCCTGGTGAATCTTTAAAGAACTTTTTCCAGCTTTATCAGATCCTTCCTATAGCAGGGCAACCAGAATTGCATATAATACTCCAAATGTTGTATCATCCACATATTGTACAACGGTGATATAACTATTAAATTCCTGTTACGAGTAGCCTTAACGATGAAGACAAACATGTCAAAAGCGTTCTACGTGTGTTGCCACTTTCAGACAACTGTGTGCCTGTAGCTTTAGGTCTCTTTGTAATGGCAGATTATTATATAATTTAATGAATAATTCCTCGAGCCACTATGATTGAAGACAGGGGTAAGGAGATAATTTTGATACGCATGTGAGCTCTCCACGAGACTTTCAAAGCCGTCCAAAAATAAATCTTCAAAACAGTCTCTTAATTAATAGTTTCTTTATTGTCGTAGCAAAAATAGTAAGATATTCATCCACATTTCTTCTTATGTACATTTTGCTCTTACTCGTAGTCAAACTCGAGCATGGTCGAAAGCTGTGCCTTCTTCCCTATGCTTCCTCCAACTAAACTAAAAACTACTAGTGCATCTGTGTGAGAATCCCAGCCTCAAACACGTCTCCGACTACCTAATAGATCCCACCCACATAATTACAGGGAGATAAAATTTAAAGGTAACTGGTTATAGTTATAACATACTGAGGGAAGCTAAATGGCTGCTACATACTAGCCCCTAATTGCTCTGAGTTTATAACAAGGCAAATACTAATAGACATTAAAAAAGGTAGCTACAAAACTTTAAATATTTTTTTTTAGTCTGTCAAAAAGTTTTGTTTTGGAGGTCTTTTAGTCTTTTTATGTGGGGGATGGGAGGGGGGAAAGGGGGAAACTTTGTCTTAGTCACTACCTGGTCAAGGATGCGTCTTTCCTCTGAGCCGCACATTCGCCCCCTCCTCGCGGCCTACCATCTGGATTGGCACGGCCTTTCCTGCCGGAGACCGGCCAAAGTTTCAGCTTCAGCAGTGGTGCAGCACTGAAGTACCATCGCAGAGCGGGCGATGCCTTACTGGGGTCGCCGTGTGGAGCGCCAGAGTGCTGGGACTGCCGATTCTAACAGAGTGGAGCTGTGGTCTGCGGAGCTTCTAGCTGCGGGCAGCGCTAACTTGAACATTGCAGAGTCCTGGGATCCTTTTGCCGAGGGCCGCCAGTGTTGAATCTCCACCCAGCTAGGCCTGTAGACTTCGGGAGCCGCGGTCTCCGGTAAGAAGTGGCCGGTTTGGAAACTCCAAGCCGGAGAGAATGTTCTTCCATTCTGACGTCGGAGTTTCAGTCATCCCGGCAAGAGGGCCTGAACATCGGGCCACCGTAATCGCAACTATGGTGGGCTCGAGGCCCCGACCACAGGGGAACAAAGAGGAAGGAAGATGACCAAACGTTATTGCCTTCCCTCACAGTGGGAAATGCTGATTCCGCTCTGTGGGGATGTTCATGTTAAATTCTATCGTGTGTTGTGTTCTTATTATTCGTATGGCTGTATGGAACCCAAATCTCGCTGTACCAATTGGTACAGTGACAATAAATGTGAACTTGAACTTGAACATATATCAAAAACACAAAAATAGCATGCATTATATATCCGCATTCAGACTTCTTTAGTGATTCTTTCAACTTCACCTTCGCCTTCCCGAAGCAAGCATAACTTGGTTATTGGTCTTATTAACACATTGTTTTTAGTCTGAAGTTGTACCGTGCGCACAAAACCCTTAACATCAGGCATGATACCCAGTAAATGGTCCTAAACACAAAAGTCCAAAGTTTTGTCAGCATGAAACTTCTTTCTCCATGTCCAATCAACTCATGGATATGTCATAACAATAATGTTGAAGTGTGAAAATCCTTCGAGAGAATAATAGGATTTTTAGCAATAACGTTCACTGTCATGTTTTGTTTAATTTCCGGATCATTAGCAGAGATTTCAAATCCCAGCTCAAGCTTCAACAAGGGTTCTGAACTTGAACAAAGGTAACTTTGAAGGTATGAGATGCGAGTTGGCCAAGATAGACTGGCAGGTGATTCTTAAAGGGTTGACAGTGGATGTGCAATGGAAGGTATTTAAAGACTGCATGGATGAAGTACAAAAATTGTTCATACCAGTTTGGCAAAAGAATAAATTGGGGAAGGTGGTGCATCCATGGATAACAAGGGAAATCAGGGATAGTATAAAAACAAAAGATGAGGCATACAAATTTGCCAGAAAAAGCAGCCTACCGGAGGACTGGGAGAAATTCAGAATCCAGCAGAGGAGGACAAAGGGCTTAATTAGGAAAGGGAAAATAGATTATGAAAGGAAACTGGCAGGGAACATAAAAACTGACTGCAAAGGTTTTTAGAGATATGTGAAGAGAAAGAGACTAGTTAAAACAAATGTTGGTCCCTTGCAGTCAGAAACAGGTGAATTGATCATGGGGAACAAGGACATGGCAGACCAATTGAATAACTACTTTGGTTCTGTCTTCACTAAGGAAGACATAAATAATCTGCCGGAAATAGCAGTGGAACGGGGGTCAAATAAGATGGAGGAACTGAGTGAAATCCAGGTTAGCCGGGAGGTGGTGTTGGGTAAATTGAACGGATTGAAGGCTGATAAATCCCCAGGGCCAGATAGTCTGCATCCCAGAGTACTCAAGGAGGTAGCCACAGAAATAGTGGATGCATTAGTGATAATTTTTCAAAATTCCTTAGATTCTGGAGTAGTTCCTGAGGATTGGAGGGTAGCTAATGTAACCCCACTTTTTAAAAAAGGAGGGAGAGAGAAAGCGGGGAATTACAGACCAGTTAGTCTAACATCGGTAGTGGGGAAACTGCTAGAGTCAGTTATTAAAGATGGGATAGCAGCGCATTTGGAAAGTGGTGAAATCATTGGACAAAGTCAGCATGGATTTACGAAAGGTAAATCATGTCTGACAAATCTGATAGAATTTTTCGAGGATATAACTAGTAGAGTGGATAAGGGAGAACCAGTGGATGTGTTATATCTAGATTTTCAGAAGGCTTTCGACAAGGTCCCGCATAAGAGATTAGCATACAAACTTAAAGCACACGGTATTGGGGGTTCGGTATTGATGTGGATAGAGAACTGGCTAGCAGACAGGAGGCAAAGTGTAGTAGTAAACGGGTCCTTTTCAGACTGGCAGGCAGTGACTAGTGGGGTGCCGCAAGGCTCAGTGCTGGGACCCCAGCTATTTACAATATATATTAATGATTTGGACGAGGGAATTCAATGCAACATCTCCAAATTTGCAGATGACACCAAGCTGGGGGGTATAGTTAGGTGTGAGGAGGATGCTTGGAGGCTGCAGGGTGATTTGGATAGGCTGAGTGAATGGGCAGATGCATGGCAGATGCAGTATAATGTGGATAAATGTGAGGTTATCCACTTTGGTGGCAAAAACATGAGGGTAGACTATTATCTGAATGGTGGCAGATTAGGAAAAGGGGAGATGCAACGAGACCTGGGTGTCATGGTACACCAGTCATTGAAAGTAGGCATGCAGGTGCAGCAGGCAGTGAAGAAAGCAAATGGTATGTTAGCATTCATAGCGAAAGGATTTGAGTATAGGAGCAGGGAGGTTCTACTGCAGTTGTACAGGGTTTTGGTGAGGCCACACCTGGAGTATTGCGTACAGTTTTGGTCTCCAAATCTGAGGAAAGACATCCTTGCCATAGAGGGGGTACAGAGAAGATTCACCAGACTGATTCCTGGGATGTCAGGACTTTCATATGAGAAAAGATGGGATAGACTCGGCTTGTACTCGCTGGAATTTAGAAGATTGAGGGGGGATCTTATAGAAACTTACAAAATTCTTAAGGGGTTGGACAAGCTAGATGCTGGAAGATTGTTCCCGATGTTGGGGGAGTCCAGAACAAGGGGCCACAGTCTAAGGATAAGGGGGAATTCCTTTAGGACCGAGATGCGGAAAACATTCTTTACACAGAGAGTGGTGAGTCTCTGGAATTCTCTGCCACAGAAGGTAGTTGAGGCCAGTTCATTGGCTATATTTAAGAGGGCGTTAGATGTGGAACTTGTGGCTAAAGGGATCAGGGGGTATGGAGAGAAGGCAGGTACGGGATACTGAGTTGGATGATCAGCCATGATCACATTGAATGGCGGTGCAGGCTCGAAGGGCCGAAAAGCCTACTCCTACACCTATTTTTCTATGTTTCTAAGCTTCAGCCATTCTATGTGTGGCTTACAGAGAAACTCTGGTCCATTGATCCATCTCTTATTGCTTAAGAAGCGGTCTGCTGTTAGTCCTCTAGAAGCTTCATCCACAGGAATTTCCTTTGTGTTAACATATTTCCATTGTAAAACATTAGTAGCTCCCAATACAAAAGAGATTCTGTTTGCTACAAATGTCAAAAAAGGTTGTTCTCATCTTGAAGTATTTAAGCGCTGTAGTACTATCAGTCCAGAAGATAGATTCTTCCAGTGGAAGCTATAGTTCTGTTTGCAGCAATATGTCAAATGTAACAGCTAAGACTGTGGCAGTTGTCCATTCCGGGAATTGTCATTTGTTTCAATGATGCCACTCTGGCTTTTCCCATTAAGAATGCCACATGTACTACTTTGTTATTATTTTCCAGTCTTAGATATGAAACAGTACCGTAGTCACTTTCACTGGCATCTGAGAAATGATGCAGCTGTGCACTTCTGATCTTACCAAAGCTTGTAGGCTTCATGAACCGGTCCACTTTGAATTTTGAGATTTTTTTTAGATCTGCTAACCGTTCTGTCCATCGGTGAGATGAAGTATGTGTACACTCTCATCCCATCCAAGTTGTTCCTTGCAAAGATCCCGCAAAATAAACTTGGCTGGCAGTGTAGATGGTGCAAGAAGCCCCAGAGGGTCGTAAACAGAACCAATCACAGATAGGATACTCCTTCTAGTACATGGTCGCTCTTGAATCGAGATTCTGAACGTAAACACATCTGTTTCAACGTACCAGTGCAGTCCCAATGCTCTTTCCATTGGCAAATTGTCTTTGTCCAAATCCAACTCCCTGGTCTCCTTGGCTCTATCAACTGGTGGAATGCTTTCCAATACAGCATGACTGTTGCTGATCCACTTGGAAAGCATGAATCCTTCCTTATCGCAGAGGGAAGTCAAATGTTTTACCATTTGAATTGCTTCCTGCTCTGTAAACATGGTTTTTAAACAATCATCCACATAGAAATTATTCTTTACAGTGGTTATCACTTCTTCTGGAAAGTGAGTTTTATTGTCCTCTGCGGTCTTCTTTAATGCAAAGTTTTCACATCTTGGTGATGACACTGCTCCAAAGAGATGTACCTTCATCCAGTATTCAAGATCTTGTGCATCCTCTTCAGGCCACCATAAGAATCGCAAGTAGTCAATGTGTTTTTCTGATACTTTGACTTGATGAAACATCGCTCTAATATCCGCCATCAAAGCAATTGGTTCTTGTCTGAATATAATGAGAACTCCAATGAGTGAGTTGGTAAGGTCTGGACCTTTCAGTAGTTGACAGTAAAGTGATGTTCCTTTGAAGACTGCGGCACAGTCAAAGACCACCCTCAAGGTCCATTTCTTCGAGTGATACGGAATGTGCGGAATGTACCAAAGTATTCCATCACTTCGATTTAGTTGGTTTGATGATACCATTTCTGCATAATCATTGTCAATCATCCTTTAGGAAAGACGTATATTCTTCATGAAATTTCGTATTCTTGCCAAACATGCGTTTCAGATTCTGGGTGTGTTCTGCCATACGGTGATTATTCGACAGACAAGCACTTTCTTGTTTGAAAGGTAAGTCCAGACAATAGTGTCCATCTATCATCTTTACTGAGTAGTTCATAATATCCAAGAACTTTAACTCTTCCCTGGACATTTATCCTGATTCCTTACTGGTACTTTCATTGAAGTCATGATTGTATTGCTTGATCAATAGCTTTTATAATTTACCAGTAGATATTTGATTAACAGCAGCGGCAGGTTTGTTCTTCTCGTTCCTGCTTTCGTTGTTCCTTCTCAAGGAGTCATAAATAACCCATCCTAGTAGTGTTTTCACAGCAAACGGTCGATCCCCTTGGTTCCTCACAGTCTGTATGGCTCCCAATGCTTTCAAAGCATTCGGTCTCATGTGTAAACACTTCAGATATTGGTATAAAATTGTCTTCATCTAGACTAGATATTCCTATACTTGTAATGTAATGACTATCGCAGGATTTCTCCTCATTCATGGTACGCAATAGAATCTTAACCTCTTCTCCTGTTATGTCCAGCCTTATCAAGCTTTCGGTACAAAAGATAGCCGAACTTCCATGATCCAAGAAAGCATATGTTTGCAACACTGTATTTGTCTTGCTATTCCTTACCAGAACTGGTAAGATAGAGAAAATACAGGTTTCTACCCCCGCCCCAATATGGGCAGTTATCTGAGGTGAGGTGACAGCAGCACAGAAGCATAGAAACATAGAAAATAGGTGCAGGAGGAGGCCTTCAAGCCAGCACCGTCACTCATTGTGATCATGGCTGATCGTCCCCTATCAATAACCCGTGCCTGCCTTCTCCCCATATCCCTTGACTCCACTAGCCCCTAGAGCTCTATCTAACTCGCTCTTGAATCCATCCAGTGACTTGGCCTCCACTGCCCTCTGTGGCAGGGAATTGCATAAATTCACAACTCTCTGGGTGAAAAAGTTTTTTCTCACCTCAGTCTTAAATTATAAGACTGTGGCCCCTGGTTCTGGACTCGCCCAACATTGGGAACATTTTTCCTACATGTAGCTTGTCCAGTCCTTTTATAATTGTATATGTTTCTATAAGATTCCCCCTCATCCTTCTAAACTCCAGTGAATACAAGCCTAGCCTTTCCAATCTTTCCTCATATGACAGTCCCGCCATCCCAGGGATCAATCTCGTGAACCTACGCTGCACTGCCTCAATCACAAGGATGTCCTTCCTAAAATTAGGAGACCAAACTGTACACAATACTCCAGATGTTGTCTCACCAGAGCCCTATACAACTACAGAAGAACCTCTTTACTCATATACTGAAATCCTCTTGTTATGAAAACCAACATTCCATTAGCTTTCTTCATTGCCTGCTGTACTTGTAAGCCACCTTTCAGTGACCGGTGTAGAAGGATGCCCAGATCTCGCTGCACCTCCCCCTTACCTAACCTAACCCCATTGAGATAATAATCTGCTCCCTTGTTTTTGCCACCAAAGTGGATAACCTCACATTTATCTATATTATACTGCATCTGCCATCCATCTCCCCACTCACTCAACCTGTCCAGGTCACCCTGCAACCTCCTAACATCCTCTTCACAGTTCACACTGCCACCCAGTTTTGTGTCATCTGCAAACTTGCTCGTGTTTCTCCTAATTCCCTCATCCAAATCATTAATATATATGGTAAACAGTTGCGGCCGAGCCTTGCGGCGCTCTACTCGCCACTGCCTGCCATTCTGAAAAGGATCCGTTCACTCCTACTCTTTGTCTGCCAACCAATTTTCCATCCATGTCAACACCCTACCCCCAATACCTTGTGCTCTAATTTTAGTCACCAGTCTCCCGTGCGGTATCTTATCAAAGGCTTTCTGAAATTCTAGGTACACTACATCCACTGGCACCCCTTCATCCATTTTACTTGTCACATCCTCAAAAAATTCCAGAAGATTAGACAAGCATGATTTCCCTTTGATAAATCAATGTTAACTTCGACTAATCCTTTTACTGCTATCCAAATGCCCCATTATTTCCTCTTTAATAATTGACTCCAGCATCTTTCCCACCACCTAAGTCAGGCTAACTGCAGACCATCAGGCCCAGGGGATTTATCATCCTTCAGTCCCATTAGCCTACCCAATATTATTTCTCGCCTAATGAAAATGTCTTTCAGTTCCTCTACCCCCTTAGATCCTCTGTCCTCCAATACATCTGGGAGATTGTCTTCACTAAGGAAGACACAAACAGATCCGAAGTACCTATTCAACTCTTCTGCCATTTTTCAATGGCAGAAAATGGCACTAGTAGCTGGCTTCTCCTTCTGTTCCATTTGCTCCTGCTTCTTCTTTACATTGTGAAATGCTTCAGGATGATCTTGAGTGCACCCATCACAAGTTGTAGGACTCTCACAGTGTTTAACCATGTGTCCGTTTTTCAACCAGTCAAAATAGATTCCCTTCTCCTTTAAGAAATCCATCTTTTCTTTATATTCCTTCTTCTTGCATGTACGACATCATCATATGGTGTGACCAACTTTATCACACAACAAACAAAATCCTTTTTGCTTGACAGTAGATACATCACCTTTCATTCCACCTGTCTTTTCCACAGGTATTATCGTGGTAGCAAAACTGCTTCCCTTAGGTCCTGATCTTCCTTTAGTTTTAGTAAAGGTAGAACCTTTGACAGTTGCAATTGGTTTAGGATCTCGAGTACTCCCATGGCATGGATCTGACATGAACAATACTTCCCTTTCTAAGACAGCCACTGGTAACGTGGCTACTCGATTCATCGTTTCCATTACTTGGCCTGCATTATCTCTCCACTCTTCTCAAAGTCTATAGGGCAGTTTTAGAATGATGGCTCTAGTATTACTAACAACATTCATTTCCTCCATGTGGTCGAGATTTTTCATCGAACTACAACAACCTCTAAGAAATATTGCAAACTCACTTAATGCCTCCACATCTTCTGACTTGATATCTTTACAAGCATGGACCTTCATGTATGCTTTAGCAATCCTCTGTTCATTACCATAATGTTCTTTAACTAACTTTCTTGCCTCTCGATAGCCTTGGCTTCCAGGCCTATTTAGTCAACTTTCTACAAGCACCTTCGCATGCCCGCTTGTGTAATACACCAGAAATCATAAGCAATCTTTTTAATCAGTAGTTTTCATTTCTACTCCTTCGTGAAACGCCATTATGAAAGCTTTATACCGCAAAGGATCTCCATCATATCTAGGAATTTCTATTGCTGGTAGGGTGGAAGAGAGATTTTGTTGAGCTAGGAGCTTGTTGATTTCAGCTCGATTCCTCACCAATTCAAATAATTCACCTTGAGATCCTTGGCTTGACGCAGACGTATGATAAACAGGCCTCTGAAAAGAAAACTGATCTGAGTAAGGTTTGTCATGAGTCATATGACTAGTTGTTTGTCCCTGATTCTTGGTTCTTGGTTACTTGGTCCTCCAAAATATTTCAACTGGAATTTAAACTGGAGGTGGTGAAGGGAGGGGTTAAGCCAGAGAGGGTTATTGGGAAGAAAGTGCCACTTTAAATTTAGTTGCATCTGGCTGGGCAACCATAAGATTAGGCCTCTTCGTATCATGAACAGGCATCGTCCAATCTTGGCTTGCTCAAGCCTGTGTAGTACTGTACTGCATGTCAGATGTGGGAGGTCATGGTGTCGGATGGCCCTCTTGACGTCCACATCTGCATCAGGTGCAGAGAGATGGGGCTCCTAAGGGACCGTGTTAGGATCCTGGAGCAGCAGCTCGATGACCTTTGCCTGGTCAGGGAGAGTGAAGAGGCGATAGAGGAGAGTTATAGGGAGGTGGTCACTCCAAAACCACAGGAGAGAGACATGTGGGTCACGCTAAGGAAGGGCAAGGGGCAGAGGCATAAACGAGTGAGTACTCCAATGTCAGTACACCTGGCAAATAAGTACTCCTGTTTGAGTACGGATGGGGGTGACAGCCTACCCAGGGGTAGCGACAGCGGACGGGCCTTCAGCACAGAGACCGGCCCTGTTGCTCCGAAAGGTAGGGAAAAAAGAGGGGGGCAATAGTAATTGGGGACTCTATTGTTAGGGGGTCGGATAGGCGATTCTGTGGACGCAGTCGGGAGACCAGGATGGTGGTCTGCCTCCCTGGTGCCAAGGTCTCGGACGTGTCTCAATGTGTCCAAGATATCCTCAAATCAGAGGGAGAGGAGCCTGAGGTCGTGGTACATATATGTACCAATGACATAGGTAAAAAAAGGGAAGAGGTGCTGAAGGGAGGATTTAAGGACTTGGGATGAGAGTTGAGGAAAAGGACCAAAAAGGTAACAATCTCAGGATTACTGCCTGTGCCACGCGACAGTGAGAGTAGAAATGGAGCAAGGTGGAGGATAAATGCTTGGCTGAATGACTGGTGCAGAGGGCAGGGATTCGAGTTTCTGGATCATTGGGACTTCTTTTGGGGTAGGTGGGACCTGTACAGAAAGGATGGGTTGCACTTGAACCCGAGGGGGACCAATATCCTGGCGGGGAAATTTGCAAAGGCCACTGGGGAGACTTTAAACTAGAATGGCTGGGGCGAGGGATGCAAATAGCAAAAGCTAGTAGACAGAATGGGAGGCAGGAAGCAGAAAAGGGAAGCACTTGGACACAAGAGGAGAAAGAAAAAAAGGAAATAAACAGAGAATAAGAGATGGGGGGTTTCTTAAATGTGCATATTTTAATGCTAGGAGCATTGTAAGAAAGGTGGATGAGCTTAGAGTCTGGATAGACACCTGGAAGTATGATGTTGTGGCGATCAGTGAAACATGGTTGCAGGAGGGCTGTGATTGGAAACTAAATATTCCAGGATTTCGTTGCTTCAGGTGTGATAGAATTGGAGGGGCAAGAGGTGGAGGTGTTGCATTGCTAGTCAGGGAAGATATTACAGCAGTGCTTTGGCAGGATAGATCGGAGGGCTCATCTAGGGAGGCTATTTGGGTGGAACTGAGAAGTGGGAAAGGTGTAGCAACACTTATAGGGGTATATTATAGACCGCCAAATGGGGAACGAGCATTGAGAGAGCAAATATGTAAAGAGATAGCAGATATTAGTAGTAAGCACAAGATAGTGACTGTGGGAGATTTCAACTTTCCACACATAGACTGGGAAACATATTCTGTAAATGGGCTGGATGGTTTGGAGTTTGTAAAATGTGTGCAAGATAGTTTTTTTGCAGCAATACATAGAGGTGCCTACTAGAGGAGGGGCAGTGCTGGACCTCCTGTTGGGAAATGAGACGGGACAGGTGGCGGAGGTATGCGTTGGGGAGCACTTCGGGTCCAGTGATCACAATACCATTAGTTTCAATATAATCATGGAGAAGGACAGAACCAGGCCTAGGGTTGAGATTTTTGATTGGAGAAAGGCTAACTTTAACGAGATGCGAGATGATTTAAAAGGAGTGAACTGGGACATTTTGTTTTATGGGAAAGATGTAGAAGAGAAATGGAGGACATTTAAAGGGGAAATTTTAAGAGTACAGAATCTTTATGTTCCTGTTCGGTTGAAAGGAACCAGTAAAAATTGGAAAGAGCCCTGGTTTTCAAGGGAAATAGGACATCTTGTTCGGAAAAAGAGGGAGATCTACAATAATTATAGGCAGCATGAAGTAAATGAGGTGCTTGAGGAGTATAAGGAATGTAAAAATAATCTTAAGAAAGAAATTAGAAAAGCTAAAAGAAGATATGAGGTTGCTTTGGCAAGTAAGGTGAAAGTAAATCCAAAGGGTTTCTACAGCTATATTAATAGCAAAAGGATAACAAGGGATAAAATAGGTCCATTGGAGAGACCAAGTGGACAGCTATCTGCAGAGCCAAAAGAGATGGGGGAGATATTGAACAATTTCTTTTCTTCGGTATTCACCAAGGGGAAGGATATTGAATTATGTGAGGTAAGGGAAACTAGTAGAGTAGCTATGGATACTATGAGTTTCAAAGTAAAAGAAGTACTGACACTTTTGAAAAATATAAAAGTGGATAAGTCTCCAGGTCCTGACAGGATATTCCCTAGGACATTGAGGGAAGTTAGTGTAGAAATAGCCGGGGCTATGACAGAAATATTTCAAATGTCATTAGAATCGGGAATAGTCCCCGAGGATTGGCGTACTGCGCATGTTGTTCCATTGTTTAAAAAGGGTTCTAAGAGTAAACCTAGCAATTATAGACCAGTTAGTTTGACTTCAGTGGTGGGCAAATTAATGGAAAGGATACTTAGAGATAATATATATAAGCATCTGAATAAACAGGGTCTAATTAGGAACAGTCAACATGGATTTATGCCTGGAAGGTCATGTTTGACTAATCTTCTTGAATTTTTTGAAGAGGTTACTAGGGAAATTGACGAGGGTAAAGCAGTGGATGTTGTCTATATGGACTTTACTAAGGCCTTCGACAAGGTTCCTCATGGAAGGTTGGTTAAGAAGGTTCAACTGTTGGGTATAAATGCAGGAATAGCAAGATGGATTCAACAGTGGCTGAATGGGAGAAGCCAGAGGGTAATGGTGGATGGCTGTTTGTCGGGTTGGAGGCAGGTGACTAGAGGGGTGCCTCAGGGATCTGTATTGGGTCCTTTGTTGTTTGTCATGTACATCAATGATCTGGATGAAGGGGTGGTAAATTGGATTAGTAAGTATGCAGCTGATACCAAGATAGGGGGTGTTGTGGATAATGAAGAGGATTTCCAAAGTCTACAGAGTGATTTAGGCCAGTTGGAAAAATGGGCTGAAAGATGGCAGATGGAGTGTAATGCTGATAAATGTGAGGTGCTACACCTTGGCAGGACAAATCAAAATAGGACGTACATGGTAAACGGTAGGGAATTGAAGAATACAGTTGAACAGAGGGATCTGGGAATAACTGTGCATAGTTCCTTGAAGGTGGAAACTCATATAGATAGGGTGGTAAAGAAAGCTTTTGGTATGCTAGCCTTTATAAATCAGAGCATTGAGTATAGAAGCTGGGATGTAATGTTAAAATTGTACAAGGCATTGGTGAGACCAAATCTGGAGTATGGTGTACAATTTTGGTCGCCCAATTATAGGAAGGATGTCAACAAAATAGAGAGGGTACAGAGGAGATTTACTAGAATGTTGCCTGGGTTTCAACAGCTAAGTTACAGAGATAGGTTGAATAAGTTAGGTCTTTATTCTCTGGAGTGCAGAAGGTTAAGGGGGGACTTGATAGAGGTCTTTAAAATGATGAGAGGGATAGACAGAGTTCATGTGGACAAGCTTTTCCCTTTGAGAATAGGGAAGATTCAAACAAGAGGACATGACTTTAGAATTAAGGGACAGAAGTTTAGGGGTAACATGAGGGGGAACTTCTTTACTCAGAGAGTGGTAGCAGTGTGGAATGAGCTTCCAGTGGAAGTGGTGGCGGCAGGTTCGTTGGTATCATTTAAAAATAAATTGGATAGGCATATGGATGAGAAGGGTATGGAGGGTTATGGTATGAGTGCAGACAGGTGGGACTAAGGGAAAAAAGTTGTTCGGCACGGACTTGAAGGGCCGAGATGGCCTGTTTCCGTGCTGTGATTGTTATATGGTTATAGTAGGCCTCAGAAAAGAGTACCGAGTTGCTGGTTTGTCCCGAGCCTCGACAGACGCCCAATTGTAATTTGCTTCGGTCTAGCACCCAGTTGCTGAGATGAAGTTTTGTCGCCCATCAACTGGCTACGTACTCGTTCTGAGTCACGAGGCCAGATATCCTCTGACTGATTTGATTTGATTTAGCTGTTGCTTCCTCTTGAGCAGTTCCTTTTCCGCAAGAAGAGTTTATCCCATCAGATGCTTTAGAGTCGCATCTTGAACCCACACTTTCCATTATCTCCTTCGTCGATTTGACAACCACCAACTTTGTGGCTGGTTCCATCTGTTCTTTTTGTCGCCTCATCTCTCCTTTCAGCTGTTCTTCTTGTTTCCTCATCTTGCCTTTCAGCTGTTCTTCTTGTCGCTCAATCTCATGTTTCTTCTCCAAGGCATCTGCTTCTATTGAGAGAGCGACTAAATCAGCTTCGACTTCCATTCGAGCAGAGGCCCTTGATGGCCCTTCCATTCGAGCAGAGGCACTGGCTATAGAGCCAGATTTATGTCTTGAGCTTCGTGTAGATACATTCGAGTTACTATCATGTGGTGTAATGTCCTCCTCCATTTCAGCACATTGTTGCATCACACTTTCAACTGTACCACAAGTAAGTTGTCTGATTTCTTCTAACCACTTCTGCAGATAATCTACAAACTCATCAAAAACATTTTCTTGAACCACTGGGTATGGCTTTTGAGTTCTTCCTGAGGCAGCAGTAAACTCATCAATGAGCTTTGCTTATCTCCAACCTCGTGACCAAGGCTCAATAATTGCTCCAGATTGCACTATCTTCGCATTTTCTTTTGATTCTATTAGTTTCATCTGGATTTCAAATTTCTTGATCATCTGCTTCCATTACTTGTTTCTATCCTTCTAAGTTTCTTTCAGGAAGTCGTCTTCTCCACCTGGATTACTTGTTGAAGATTCTATGGCTCCCTCTGATGGTGCTCCTTCGCCTGCTTCATCTTGCACCATGGAATTAAACAGGTCTTGGAAATCTGCTAATTGAACCAACTGGACCTCTTCAGTTTGCTTCAGTCATTATTGATAAACATTCTACACCGTGTTCTGTAAACACTCAAAAAGAATCCAAAACAAATCTGGACTTTTAAAAAAACATCCAAATATTTTCGAACTATAGTAGTGACTTCAGTTCAGAAAGAATGTGTCTTATCTCCACTTCAAAACAAACCAAGGCCAGCACCTGGATTTCAGTTTTATTCACCCTTGGCTCCCTTCCAAATCTCAGCAGAACTTGCTTCTAATGCTTCTCCAGACTCTTTATCAGAGCCTGTAAATTTACTTTTAAAATACGATGTTTGTCGAACTTTCACAGCATCTCGTTAAGAAGCTTTTCTAAATTAAAGCGTTCCAGCTTTCAAATATACAGCATAATACTGTAGCTGTTCTTACTAATGCTCTCAATCAGTGAAGTTTTCAATCTTCAAATAAGTCGCGTGGCTTTGTCGATTAACCTACCAGTCAGGTAGGTTCTAAATCTCAGGCTGAGACCTCACATGGTCCACCAACACCGCTGCGCTGGTCAAAAAGGCACAGCAACGACTGTTCTTCCTGAGAACATTGAAACGGACTGGTCTGCCCCAACAGCTGCTGACGACCTTCTACTGCTGCACCACAGAGAGCATACTAACGTATGGCATCTCTGTGTGGTATCTCAGCTGCACGGAGGCGGAGAGGAGAGCTCTTCAGCGCATTGTCCACAGAGCGCAACAGATTATTGGGACACCACTGCCAGCCTTGGAGGGCATCTACCACACACAGTGCCTCAGGAAGGCCATCAGCATACATAAGGACTCCTCTCACCCTTGTAATGTACTGTTCGAACTACTCCCTTCCGGCAGACGTTACAAGGCCTTCTACACCCGCACTATCAGACTCAGGAACAGCTTCATTCCTAGGGCTATAGCGGCTCTGAACCGGCCCTGCTGAGAACCCCACCCCCCCCACCCCCATGGACTGTCTCCCCTGGCCTCACACTTTAGTCTGTGTTGATGTTACTGGTCAACTGTTTGTTTTTACAAACCTTGTTCTCGAGGGTTGCTAACCGAAATCTCGAAGTTGCAAACCAAATCTTGTTGCACTTTTGTGTAATGACACTAAAAGATATTATTATTATTTTCTTCAGTTCCTCTACTTCAGAACCAGTGTTCAGTTCCTCTCCTAGGGAACCAATTCTTCTGGCAGTACTCTCTCTCCAGAGATCCAGCCCAATCTTCAGTTCCTCTTCTATGGGACCAATCTTCCACCTCATGGCTCTAAGGTAGCTTTTGACTAGATGTAATGACAGATTATTATATCGTTCAAGGAATAATTCCTCTAGCCACTATGATTGAAAACAGGGGTAAGGAGATAATTTTGATACGCATACGAGCTCTCCACGAGACTTTCAAAGTCATCCAAAGATCAATCTTCAAAACAGTCTCTTAATTAATAGTTTCTTTATTGTCGTAGCAAAAACAGTAAGATATTCATCCAAACTTCTTGTTTAAGTACAGTGGCTTGCAAAAGTTTTCATACCGCTTGAACTTTTCCACATTTTGTCACGTTACAACCACAAATGTAAATGTATTTTATTGGGATTTTATGTGATAGACCAACAAAAAGTGGTGCATAATAGTGAAGTGGAAGGAAAATGATACATGGTTTTCAAATTGTTTTACAAATAAAAAACTGAAAAGTGTGGCATGCAAAAGTATTCAGCCCCCTTTACTCTGATACACCTAAATAAAATCCAGTGCAACCAATTGCCTTCAGAAGTTACCTAATTAGTAAGTAGAGTCCACTTGTGTGTAATCTAATCTCAGTATAAATACAGCTGTTCTGTGAAGGCCTCAGAGGTTTGTTAGAGAACATTAGTGAACAAACAGCATTATGAAGCCCAAGGAACACACCAGACAGTTCAGGGATAAAGTTGTGGAGAAGTTTAAAGCAGGGTTAGGGTATAAAAAAATATCCCACTCTTTGAACATCTCACGGAGCACTGTTCAATCCATCATCCGAAAATGGAAAGTGTATGGCACAACTGCAAATGTACCAAGACATGGCCGTCCACCTAAACTGACAGGCCAGGCAAGGAGAGCATTGATCAGAGAAGCAGCCAAGAGGCCCATGGTAACTCTGGAGGAGCTGCAGAGATCCACAGCTCAGGTGGGAGAATCTGTCCACAGGACAACTATTAGTCATACACTCCACAAGCCATTGTTGAAACAAAGCCATAAGAAGTCCCGTTTGCAGTTTGCCACAAGCCATGTGGGGGACACAGCAAACATGTGGAGGAAGGTGCTCTGGTCTGATGAGACCAAAATTGAAGTTTTTGGCCTAAGTGCAAAACGCTATGTGTGGCGGAAAACTAACACTGCATATCACCCTGAACACACCATCCCCACTGTGAAACATGGTGGTGGCAGCATAATGCTGTGGGGATGCTTTTCTTCAGCAGGGACAGGGAAGCAGGTCAGAGTTGATGGGAAGATGGATGGAGCCAAATACAGGGCAATCTTGGAAGAAAACCTGTTAGAGTCTGCAAAAGACTTGTGACTGGGGTGGAGGTTCACCTTCCAGCAGGACAACGACCCTAAACAGACAGCCAGAGCTACAATGGAATGGTTTAGATCAAAGCATATTCATGTGTTAGAATGGCCCAGTCAAAGTCCAGACCTAAATCCAATTGAGAATCTCTGGCAAGACTTGAAAATTGCTGTTCACAGACGCTCTCCATCCAATCTGAATGAGCTTGAGCTATTTTGCAAAGAAGAATGGGCAAAAAAATTCAGTCTCTAGATGTGCAAAGCTGGTAGAGACATACCCCAAAAGACTTGCAGCTGTAATTGCAGTGAAAGGTGGTTCTACAAAGTATTGAATCAGGGGGGCAGAATACTTTTGCACGCTACACTTTTCAGTTTTTTATTTGTAATAAAATTTGGAAACTATGTATCATTTTCCTTCCACTTCACAATTATGCACCACTTTGTGTTGGTCTATCACATAAAATCCCAATAAAATACATTTACATTTGTGGTTGTAACGTGACAAAATGTGGAAAAGTTCAAGCGGTATGAAAACTTTTGCAAGCCACTGTACATTTTGCTCTTACTCATAGTCAAATTTGAGCATGGTCGAAAGCTGTGCCTTCTCCCCCATGCTTCCTCCTACTAAATTAAAAACTACTAGCGCGCCTAACAGGAGCCCACTGGCGAAGAAGCATAAGAACTTCACTCACATTCCAAATAACGGCATACCTGGGTTTAGGAGGATTAGAATTGAAAACTCCCTTCATGAATCGCGTTTTTAAACTTACCGCTTGGAGGAGCGCTGCTGCTCCAACCGGCCGACTGCACCAATGCGTGACTCACGTGACTCCAAAGTGAAGTCCAAGCCATGAAATGTAAATTTAAATATTTAGTTCAGTATGTGATAGTATAGCCAAAATAAAATACAAAAAAGGATGAGATTGAATGAATAGAAGAAAATGGTAAAATACTAGCAATGTTACAATATTTTGAGATTTTAAAATTCAAGTCTGCAATTTATCCCATCAGATAAAGCATAAAAATAAGCTTAATTTAACACCTAATTCACTTTCATATCTTCAGTATTTAAAACGTTATGGCCATTTTCATACTCTGAAATTAGCATCTTGTTCCCTATTGCTTTTCCATTGACAGCTGTATTGACAAACTCAAAAGCTGTGATCGAGGACAGTCAAAAGCCCATAACTTTCTTAAAAATTAAGAGAACTGAATGACATTTTCAGTTATTATAGATTAAAGGCACTCTGAAACAAATATGAAACAATCTTACTTGGATGACCTGCAATTAAAGCATATAATTAGTTAGTTACCTAATTGTAGCTAATTACAAAATTCAATTACTAGATCTAAACATCTGTCCATTTCTTAAGAAAAGGTTAACATTTTTTAATAGCCTAAGTGTCCATATAACATTCACACAAGAATTCACAATATAACATGATTTTTAAATCTCATTGTCATGAATTTATAGGCCAAATGGAAGGAATTTAATGTTTAATTCCCGTAAATTAATGGGCATTTTAATCATCTTGCGAGTGGGTTTTTGTGGAACGCGATCGATTGGAACGTTACAGTTGCAGTGAATTTGAACCCCATATCGGCAGGAAAAACACTGCCGATTCGTATGGGGCCAAAATCACATTTTTGCCAATGACATTTGGATTAAAGTCATCCTAAGAAGCAAGTTTATTGGTAAAATAAACGACTTACCTTATGTTTTGTCCCCAACATGAGATCCATCCCGTTGTAGGCGTTGACAGCGTTAGAAGTAGCTTTTTATTTTACTCCAGGGATTAAATTATCCTGCGTTTTTTTTAAAAAAACCTCCGAGAACGGAAGTCGGAACGCTTTTTCTGCAGCAGCTGAACAGCCTGAGAAAGTTCGACTCCGACAGGCAGGAGAAAACAGCATTTTAATTCCGCCCCGCCCCCCTCAAAGGCACCAAAGTCGCGCACACGGTCAGTGGCAGAACTGCAACGCCGCTGAAGGTAAGTATTGTAACATCGCTAAAAATACTTATCCAAAAGTTCATCCCATTAAGAGCTTTTTGTTAAGCACATAATAACTCAAAATGGGGCGAGAGTAAACCATACTCCACTTCAAATCTATTCCTCATTTCAGTAAGTTCTTAACTAATCTAGTTATTGGATTCAACTTCACTAGCGCAGTGAAATCTCCATAAACCTTGATTCTCCAAAGTCCAAAATCTATCTCAGACTGAAATGCATCGTAGGTAATGACACAGAGTTAGTGTTATACAATAAGGATACAGGCCTTTCAGGGGAAACTTTTCATGGCCAACTAAGATGTAGTCCCATCTGCCTGTGTTTGGCCTATATCCCTCTAAACCTTTTCTATCCATGTACCTGTTCAATGAGGTTGAAACATTGTAGTTGTACCCGCATCCAGTTTTCTCTGTCATCTCGTTCCAAATTCCTACGTTGTGTGGAAAAAGTTGCAAATCAGATTCCTTTTACATCCTGCCTTTCTCACCTGAAATCTATACTATCCACCTTATTAATGCCACTTGTGAGTTTATATACTTAAGATCAGCGCTCAATCCTCATTAGGAAAAAAAAGTCCAAACGTATCCAGCTTCAGCTTATAACTCAAATTACCTGTCCTAGTACCATTCTCATTAATTTCTTTGCACTCTTGCCAGCTTAGGGACTCATCCAGACTTAGACTCACCACCAATCACCTTTTATGACAAAATAATTTTAAAGATTAATCACCCAAGAGACCAAGCTCCTCGATAATCTGGTCAAGTTGTTCCCATATCTCAATAAGGTCACTTCTCATTCTGAATTCCAGAGAACATAAAATAGAACTTGATATTCTCTCATTTGTTAGTTCCCTCATCTATGAATAATTCCACAGAACCATCATGACAATGCCTGCAGTGCAAGCAGGCAAAACCAGGGCAAAAATCAAAAAGGGCCACTTCTCAACAAAATTGTATAAGGGGTAAGAGCGTTGTAAAAACACGCCTGAAGGCTTTGTGTCTCAATGCAAGGAGTATTCGTAATAACGTGGATGAGTTGAACGTGCAGATAGCTATTAATCAGTATGATATAGTTGGGATCACGGAGACATGGCTCCAGGGTGACCAAGGCTGGGAACTGAACATCCAGGGATATTCAATATTCAGGAGGGATAGAGAGAAAGGAAAAGGAGGTGGGGTAGCGTTGCTGGTTAGAGAGGAGATTAACGCAATGGAAAGGAAGAACATTAGCTTGGAGCATGTGGAATCGGTATGGGTAGAGCTGCGAAACACTAAGGGGCAGAAAACGCTAGTGGGAGTTGTGTACAGGCCACCTAACAGTAGTAGTGAAGTTGGGTATCAAACAGGAAATTAGAAATGCGTGCGACAAAGGCAAAACAGTTATAATGGGTGACTTCAATCTACATATAGATTGGGTGAATCAAATTGGCAGGGGCGCTGAGGAAGAGGATTTTTTGGAAAGTTGCGGGATAGTTATCTAAATCAACATGCAGAGGAACCAACGAGAGAGCAGGCTATTTTAGACTGGGTATTGTGTAATGAGGAAGGGTTAGTTAGCAGTCTCGTTGTGCGTGCCCCCTTGGGCAAGAGTGACCATAATATGGTCGAGTTCTTCATTAGGATGGAGAGTGACATTGTTAATTCAGAAACAATGGTTCTGAACTTAAAGAAAGGTAACTTTGAGGGTATGAGACATGCATTGGCCAAGATTGACTGGCAATCAATTCTAAAAGGATTGACGGTGTATACGCAATGGAAGACATTTAAAGACTGCATGGATGAACTACGAAAATTGTTCATCCCAGTTTGGAAGGTAGTGCATCCGTGGATAACAAGGGAAATCAGGGACAGTATCAAAGCAAAGGATGATGCGTACAAAGCAGCCAGAAAAAGCAGCATACCAGAGGACTGGGAGAAATTCAGAAACCAGCAGAGGAGGACAAAGGGCTTGATTAGGAAAGGAAAAATAGATTATGAAAGAAAACTGGCAGGGAACATAAAAACTAACTGCAAAAGTTTCTATAGATATGTGAAGAGAAAGAGATTAGTTAAAACAAATGTAGGTCCCTTGCAGTCAGAAACAGGTGAGTTGATCATGGGGAACAAGGATATGGCAGACCAATTGAATAACTACTTTGGTTCCGCCTTCACTAAGGAAGACATAAACAATCTGCCGGAAATAGCAGGGGACCGCGGGTCAAAGGAGGACTTGAGTGAAATCCAGGTTAGTCGGGAAGTGGTGTTGGGTAAATTGAATGGATTAAAGGCCGATAAATCCCCAGGGCCAGATAGGCTGCATCCCAGAGTACTTAAGGAAGTAGCTCCGGAAATAGTGGATGCAGTAGTGATAATCTTTCAAAACTCTTTAGATTCTGGAGTAGTTCATGAGGATTGGCGGGTAGCAAATGTAACCCCTCTTTTTAAGAAGCTGGGGAGAGAGAAAATGGGGAATTACAGACTAGTTAGTCTAACATCGGTAGTGGGGAAACTGCTAGAGTCAGTTATTAAAGATGGGATAGCAGCACATTTGGAAAGTGGTGAAATCATTGGACAAAGTCAGCATGGATTTACGAAAGGTAAATCATGTCTGACGAATCTTGTGGAATTTTTCGAGGATGTGACTAGTACCGTGGATAAGGGAGAACCAGTGGACGTGGTATATCTGGACTTCCAGAAGACTTTCAACAAGATCCCACATAAGAGATTAGTATATAAACTTAAAGCATACAGCATTGGGGGTTCAGTATTGATGTGGATAGAGAATTGGCTGGCAAACAGGAAGCAAAGAGTAGGAGTAAACGGGTCGTTTTCACAATGGCAGGCAGTGACTAGTGGGGTACCGCAAGGCTCAGTGCTGGGACCCCAGCTATTTACAATATACATTAATGATCTGGATGAGGGAATTAAAGGCAATATCTCCAAGTTTGCGGATGATACTAAGCTGGGGGGCAGTGTCAGCTGTGAGGAGGATGCTAGGAGACTGCAAGGTGACTTGGATAGGCTGGGTGAGTGGGCAAATGTTTGGCAGATGCAGTATAATGCGGATAAATGTGAGGTGGCAAAAATAGGAAAGCAGACTATTATCTAAATGGTGGCCGATTAGGAAAAGGGGAGATGCAGCACGACCTGGGTGTCATGGTACACCAGTCATTGAAAGTAGGCATGCAGGTGCAGCAGGCAGTGAAGAAAGCAAATGGTATGTTAGCTTTCATAGCAAAAGGATTTGAGTATAGGAGCAGGGAGGTTCTACTTCAGTTGTATAGGGTCTTAGTGAGACCACACCTGGAGTATTGCGTACACTTCTGGTCTCCAAATCTGAGGAAGGACATTATTGCCATAAAGACTGGATAGACTCGGTTTATACTCTCTAGAATTTAGGAGATTGAGAGGGGATCTTATAGAAACTTACAAAATTCTTAAGGGATTGGACAGGCTAGATGCAGGAAGATTATTCCCGATGTTGGGGAGGTCCAGGACAAGGGGTCACAGCTTAAGTATAAGGGGGAAATCCTTTAGGACCGCGATGAGAAGGACTTTTTTCACACAGAGTGGCGGGAACTCTGCCACAGAGGGTAGTTGAGGCCAGTTCATTGGCTATATTTAAGAGGGAGTTAGATGTGGCCCTTGTGGCTAAGGGGATCAGAGGGTATGGAGAGAAGGCAGGTACGGGATACTGAGTTGGATGATCAGCCATGATCATATTAAATGGTGGTGCAGGCTCGAAGGGCCGAATGGCCTACTCCTGCACCTAAAATCTATGTTTCTAAGCACTGTATATGTTCCCTTGAAAAACTTTTTTTTCTCTCTCTAATTCCTATTACTATAATTACAACATCAGTGTAAATTGCATTTTCCCATCTCTGTTAGTGGATGGCACTTTACGCCTTCACATATTTACAATATATACTTCCATATTTAAAGTGAAGAAATGAATTTAACCATAAATTACAATGATTTGTGCAATGAAAGTAAGATTATTTTCTGCTTATTCAGATTTTAATTTTTTTTTCCCCCATTTATTTCAGATTACAGATTGAATATTCTAATCAAGATGGTCAATAATTTAATGCTTTTTGGTGTGGTTGGCACGGATGAATTATTAAAGCTACATGTGTGGGAAAGAAAAGATGCAAAGATAATCCTTTACACTAACCTCCTTAGTAAAATTTATGTTCTTAAATTAGACAATTCTGGTGTTGAAGAACACATTTACCCCATGGAAATGGAAGTTTTCAGTTCCCAGATCACAGTAAATGGGCCGCAATGTCCTTTTAGAAAGTTCATCCACAATATGCGGTATCCAGTGTACTATGTAGATATGAAAGGAGAAGCTAATTTTTGGGCAGAAATCATCTACCTGAAAGAAAGTGGATTACATATAAATGTAATACACTTTAATAAGGATCTACTATACTTGGAATCTTACACTACATATACAATTACTCCAAGTTTCTATACAAAAAGAGAGGTATGTAATTGTTGTGGTGTCATGTTGATGAATACTAGGTATATTCTTATAAATGCTAGATATCCATTTAAAGTTTTTAAAATGCAAAACTATTTGCGGATATTGGAGGTAGGATACATAGCAGATGTGTGGTAGATGAGAAAGTCGAGGCATGCATAGAAGTGATCAAGCTTTGAGGCAGGACAGGCAGTAGGACAGCGAGCGAACAAGTCAAAATGCAATTTATTTTAATGCAAGAAGCCTAACAAATAAGGTAGATGAACTTAGACAATGAACAGATGCATGGGCCTGGAGATTATATTTAATCATGGTCGAGGGATGGACAAGACTTGCAGCTCAGTGTTCTGGGCTATAAATACCACAAATATGATAGATGTGGGAGTAAGAGTGAAGGGGGAATTGCTTTTTTTGATTTGGGAAAAAATCACAACAGTGAGAATTAACCTGGGGGATTGTGCCATGAGACTATTTTGGTGGAATTCAAAAGTAAGAAGAGCATGATCACAATTGATGGGATTACATTATAGTTCCCCTGGTAGTCAGCAGGAATTTAAGAAGCAAATAATTGGGGAGATTGTAGAAAGCTATAACTGTAATAAGGTGTAGTGGAATGTGATTTTAATTTCCCAAATATTAACTGAGACAGCCATTTGGCTAAAGGCTTGGATGGGGAGGATTTTTTCAGTGTGTCCAGGCAAGTTTTCTCAAATCATTTGTTGATGACCCTACCAAAAAGGAGCAACACTGGATCTCCTATTGGGAAAGGATGCTGGGGAAATGACTGAAGTGCAGTGGTGGTGCACTATGGGACCAGTGACCATAATTGCATTTGTTTTAAAATAGGTCTGGATAAAGATAGGACTAGTTCATAAGTTAAAGTTTCAAAGTTTGATTGGGAGAGGCTGTTTGCAGGTAAATGGAAATGTGATAAGTGAGATGCTTTTAAAAGTAAGATAGGGAGAGTTCAGGGCCAGTGTGTTTCGCTTAGAACAAAGGACAATGCTGGCAGGATTAAGTATCCCTGCTTGACAAAAGATATTGAGGCTCTGATCAGTAAAACAGGCATATTTCATGTATGGGGGATCAAATGAATCCGTTGAGGAGTGTAAAGAATGTAGGAGTAGACTTAAGAGGGGAATGAGGAGGGTAAAAAGAGGATAGGAGATAGCTTGTCAGATAATGTGAAGGAGAATCCTAAGAGATTCTATATCAAGAACAAAAGTTAACTAAGTAGAGAATATGGTCTTTAAGGATCAACGTGATCAGTTGTGTATGGAGCCACGGGAGAAGAGCGATGTCTGAAATGACTATTGTCTGTAATTACCACAAAAGTCATGGATCACTGGTAGTGAGTAGATATATTTTGACACGTGCATAATACAAAGAGGACATACTCAGAGTCTTAAATCACAAAAGGTGGATAAATCCAAGGACATCGATTGTGCATTCTGGGACATAGTGCAAAGCCAGCGAAGAAATTGTTATGACCTTGGCATAGAAAAGGAAAAAAGGAGAGGAGTGAAATATAAAGCCAGAGGGAGGAAAAATGAGTTGGCCCCACAGCCTTCTGTGTTAATGAATTGCGTAGATTTGCTACCCATGGCTAAAGAAATTCCTTCTCATCTCCCTTTCAAAGTTACATCCTTTTATTCGGAGGCTGTGCCCTCTTATTTTAGACTCTTCCATTATTGAAAAACTTTCCACATCCACTCTATCTAGGCCTTTCATTATCCGGTCGATTTCAATGAGATCCTCCCTCCCTCATCCCTCTAAACCTGAGCGAGTACAGACACAGACTCTCCAATGACAGCACATCCTCAGCTATGGGACCCCAAACTGCTCACAATACTCCAAATATGCCCAGACCAGCACCTTATAAAGCCTCAGCATTACATCCTTGCTTTATGTTCTAGTCCTTTCAAAATTATTCAACCTGTAAATCAACACTTTGGGAATCCTGCACCAGCACTCCCCATTCCTTTGCACCTCTGATTTCTGAATCCTCTCCCCATTTAGAAAGTAGGCAACGCCTTTATTCCTTTCACCAACGTGCATGACCATACACTTTGCTAACACTGTATCCCTTTTACCACTTCTTAGCCCATTCTTCCAACCTGTCCATGTTCGCCTGCAGACTCCCTGCTTCCTCAACACTACCTGCCCCTCCACCTATCTGTGTATCATCTGCAAACTTGGCCACAATTCCATCATTCAGATCATTAGCATATATCATGAAAAGCAGCAGACTGACTCCCGTGGAACACCACTAGTCACCGGCAGCCAACCAGCAAAGGCCCCCTTTATTCCCACCCTTTGCCTTTGTCTTTGTTGAAAATGACATGAACATAAATGTAGATGGATTGGTTAGAAAAAAGAAAGACGGCACCAAGATTGCTAGAGCTGTGGACAATAAGGAAGGCCGTCAAAGCAGGATATAAATCAGCTTCAGAAATGGACAGAGAAATGGCAGATGGAGATTAATCCAAGCATGTGTGAGGTATTGCATTTTGAAAGATCGGATTATGTGGAAGGTATATGGTTGATGGCAAAACCTTTAAAGGCGTGCATGTGCAGAGGGATCACATGGTCCAATCCATAGCTTCCTGAAAGTTGGAACACAAGTAGATAGATTAGTAAAGAAATATATCAAATTTAAGACAATAATCCTATTAATTACTTACCATTTTAGACTCTCAGATTTTATCACATGATGGACTACAGTTATTCGGAGAACTATTCAGCAGATCTGTAAGTTTACTTGTTTTGGTATCATAGAATTCATCTTTACCTTAAAATAAATCGTTCAAAATCTATCTCTCCTCTTTGCCTAAAGTATTCTAAGCGGAAGTCTGATGGCATCAAATTTGTCTTTGGTTTATTCTCAGTTAATTATTTATCAGTTAATTATTATTGAAAATAAAAAATGGAACCATCTGCCCATAACTACCCACGTTATTTGGATCCACTTATAATTTACCAGCCCCTGTATCACCCCTTTGCCGATCACTTTTTGCTGGTTATTTGATCTCCACAATCTTAGTTCTAATGCAGGGTCTCTACCCAAAATGTTAACCATCTCTTTGCCTCCACAGAAGCCGCTGGACAATTGATTATTCAGGAGAGGATTTAGGAAGGGAAATAGAGTTTTGGATGTAGCCCAGTCCATCAAGCAGAGCATTTCCCATCCACTCACATTTCGCCGTCACCTGTTAACTCCATCTCTACTTTACGCCACCTCAGGAAAACAGGCAACATATTCAAGGGCCATTTTCACCACCATCATTCCCTCTTCTCCACTCTCCAATGGGCAGAATATGCAATAGCTTGCAAGGCAAACCACCAGATTCAGGAACAGCTTCTTCCCCACTGTTATCAAACTGTAAGGATGTTGGCCCGATCTTCCAACCTACCTCATCACAGACCTTGCATGTTTTCTCTGTAATAGTAATGCGATAATACTGTTACTATAATCTGGTATTTTTCTCTTTGCACAATCTGGTGTACTTGTGTATAGTTTGTTTGCACTCATGTATAATACGATTCGACCGGGTAGCATACAAACAAAGCTTACCACTGCATCTCAGTACACATGACAATAGTAAACCAGTACCAATGACTTGCTGAGTTCCTCCAGCAAGTTTTTATAACCAGAGGTAGCCTATTCTGCCATTGTAAGATTGTGGCTCACCTTTCACCTCAGGGCACCTTCTGCTAATATGTCTTGAATGTACTCAGTGACTGAGCCTCCACCTGCCCTTTTGGGTGGTGAATCCCAAAGATTCTTTATTTTGAGTGGGGAATGTAGTTCTAGATACCCAATGCAGTAACACAACGTAATAAAAATTCTGCTCCACTGCATCCTGGCTGCCCTTTCACCGGTTTCCCCCCTCCCCTCCACCTGTATCCCTTCCAATGGCTACACAAATCGCAACATTTCTGTCCCGAGCTTAACGATTCGCAACTGTTTATCTGTTTTAATTTCTGACCTTTGTCCAACAATCTGCATGTCCTACCTCTCCTCTTTTCCAGCTTTCTTTTCCCCACTCCTACATTCAGTCTGAAGAAGGGTCACAACCCGAAACATCACATATCCATATTCTCCAGACATGCTGCCTGACCCGTTGAGTTACTTCGGCATTTTGTGTCTTAATGTGGTAAAATAATAGCTGTGCTTTTACCCTGTCAAGGCTAAATTTAAACCGAGAATAAAAAATAAACAGAAATATTTGCATATAAAAGTTCTGGTTATGATTGAGGTCATCCAGACCATTTTATAGCAAACAAAATGTCCTGATGTATGGTCACTGTTGCAGTGTAGAAGAACAAGATCCTTCAAACACCAAATGGTTGCTAACTATAAAATTGGATTTAGTTGGATTAGTAAGGGAACGGATAGTACCCAGGGACTCCTGTGCTGTTCTTTGAAATGTAGTACCTAAGAGGACTTAGGTTTTCAGTCTAATGTCTCCTCCAATTTAAGAAGATCCGCCAATGCGCTTTAGAAGCAAAAATATTGAAGGTTATTCCATCAGAGAATACTGCACGGGGTTGTCAAAAGTGGAAATTAATTAAAATAAAACAATTGGAAGCAGTAAATAAATGAATAGCAAATTGAGCAATAATACCAGCAAAATTGTGGAGAGAGATTAAATTAATGTGTTAGAGGATTAAACCCCTCTGTGCACACACACATGGTAAATGATTAGAAACGTTTGAAACGTTTCTGAGTATGTAGAGAAATTAAGCAATGAGATTAACAATGAGTTCATCAAAGGAGACTATCCTTAGGATTGGTTTTTCACAAGATTCTGAATCTGTTGTTTTTGAGATCCCAATGGCAATGAAGACTCAGGGAAACAAACACAGACACAGGTTTGACCATCCTCTCATCTTCACTAAGCAGCATAAAACAATAAGTTAACACAGTTACTTAGAATCGAGGTCGTAATAATAAATTGGTAAGTAATTTGCTGAGTGCAATCAGATAAGAAACACTGGGCCCACTCTGAGACATCAGCTGTATATAGATCTCAATGGCAGGCAGAAGATATGGTCTCTCCTATGGTAATACGAATTAACCAGAGGCCTCAGTCAAGACAGAGTGATGAGGCTAATGAGTCCAATGAGGACCTGACTGAGGTCCTTATATGAATAATCAGGAGCAGTCAATTCCATGGTGCTGTACCTGATTAGCTCAGTACCAATAACTAGGATGCAAAATAATTAGTTAAGTGGTAAGTAGAGAGTGATGATGCTGGGATGATGAATAGTTATAATGAAACGAAAATGGCCAAAAGGTGTTGGGTCTGGACAGGACTACTGATGTGGTAAAGTCCAATTGGGCAAAATAGGAAGAGCGAGGAAGCATATTCTCACCAATAATGCCAGTGCCCAAGAACAGAAAGGGAATGTGTCTCAATGACTCCTACATAGAAACATAGAAACATAGAAAATAGGTGCAGGAGTAGGCCATTCGGCCCTTCGAGCCTGCACCGCCATTCAATGTGATCATGGCTGATCATCCAACTCAGTATCCCGTACCTGCCTTCTCTCCATACCCCCTGATCCCTTTAGCCACAAGTGCCACATCTAACGCCCTCTTAAATATAGCCAATGAACTGGCCTCAACTACCTTCTGTGGCAGAGAATTCCAGAGACTCACCACTCTCTGTGTAAAGAATGTTTTCCTCATTTCGGTCCTAAAGGAATTCCCCCTTATCCTTAGACTGTGACCCCTTGTTCTGGACTCCCCCAACATCGGGAACAATCTTCCAGCATCTAGCTTGTCCAACCCCTTAAGAATTTTGTAAGTTTCTATAAGATCACCCCTCAATCTTCTAAATTCCAGCGAGTACAAGCCGAGTCTATCCAATCTTTCCTCATATGAAAGTCCTGACATCCCAGGAATCAGTCTGGTGAATCTTCTCTGTACCCCCTCTATGGCAAGGATGTCTTTCCTCAGATTTGGAGACCAAAACTGTACGCAATACTCCAGGTGTGGCCTCACCAAAACCCTGTACAACTGCAGTAGAACCTCCCTGCTCCTATACTCAAATCCTTTCGCTATGAATGCTAACATACCATTTGCTTTCTTCACTGCCTGCTGCACCTGCATGCCTACTTTCAATGACTGGTGTACCATGACACCCAGGTCTCGTTGCATCTCCCCCTTTCCTAATCTGCCACCATTCAGATAATAGTCTACCCTCATGTTTTTGCCACCAAAGTGGATAACCTCACATTTATCCACATTATACTGCATCTGCCATGCATCTGCCCATTCACTCAGCCTATCAAAATCACCCTGCAGCCTCCAAGCATCCTCCTCACACCTAACTATACCCCCCAGCTTGGTATCATCTGCAAATTTGGAGATGTTGCATTGAATTCCCTCGTCCAAATCATTAATATATATTGTAAATAGCTGGGTTCCCAGCACTGAGACTTGCGGCACCCCACTAGTCACTGCCTGCCATTCTGAAAAGGACGCGTTTACTCCTACCCTTTGCCTCCTGTCTGCTAGCCAGTTCTCTATCCACATCAATACTGAACCCCCAATACCGTGTGCTTTAAGTTTGTATGTTAATCTCTTATGCGGGACCTTGTCGAAATCCTTCTGAAAGTCTAGATGTAACACATCCACTGGTTCTCCCTTATCCACTCTACTAGTTACATCCTCGAAAAATTCTATCAGATTTGTCAGACATGATTTACCTTTCGTAAATCCATGCTGACTTTGTCCAATGATTTCACCACTTTCCAAATGCGCTGCTATCCCATCTTTAATAACTGACTCTAGCAGTTTCCCCACTACCGATGTTAGACTAACTGGTCTGTAATTCCCCGCTTTCTCTCTCCCTCCTTTTTTAAAAAGTGGGGTTACATTAGCTACCCTCCAATCCTCAGGAACTACTCCAGATTCTAAGGAATTTTGAAAAATTATCACTAATGCATCCACTATTTCTGTGGCTACCTCCTTGAGTACTCTGGGATGCAGACTACCTGGCCCTGGGGATTTATCGGCCTTCAATCCGTTCAATTTACCCAACACCACCTCCCAGCTAACCTGGATTTCACTCAGTTCCTCCATCTTATTTGACCCCCGTTCCACTGCTATTTCCGGCAGATTATTTATGTCTTCCTTAGTGAAGACAGAACCAAAGTAGTTATTCAATTGGTCTGCCATGTCCTTGTTCCCCATGATCAATTCACCTGTTTCTGACTGCAAGGGACCAACATTTGTTTTAACTAGTCTCTTTCTCTTCACATATCTATAAAAACGTTTGCAGTCAGTTTTTATGTTCCCTGCCAGTTTCCTTTCATAATCTATTTTCCCTTTCCTAATTAAGCCCTTTATCCTCCTCTGCTGGATTCTGAATTTCTCTCAGTCCTCCGGTAGGCTGCTTTTTTTGGCAAATTTGTATGCCTCATCTTTTGTTTTTATACTATCCCTGATTTCACTTGTTATCCATGGATGCACCACCTTCCCCGATTTATTCTTTTGCCAAACTGGTATGAACAACTTTTGTACTTCATCCATGCAGTCTTTAAATACCTTCCATTGCACATCCACTGTCAACCCTTTAAGAATCACCTGCCAGTCTATCTTGGCCAATTCACATCTCATACCTTCAAAGTTACCTTTGTTCATTTCAGAACCCTTGTTTCTGACTTAATTTTGTCACTCTCCATCCTAATGAAGAACTCAACCATATTATGGTCACTCTTGCCCAAGGGGCCACGCACAACAAGACTGCTAACTAACCCTTCCTCATTACTCAATACCCAGTCTAGAATAGCCTGCTCTCTCGTTGGTTCCTCTACATGTTGGTTTAGAAAACTATCCCGCGTACATTCCAAGAAATCCTCTTCCTCTGCACCCCTGCCAATTTGATTCACCCAACCTATATGTACCCATTATAACCGTGTTACCCTTGTTGCACGCATTTCTAATTTCCTGTTTGATGCCATCCCCAACTCCAATACTACTGTTAGGTGGCCTGTACACAGCTCCCACTAGCGTTTTCTGCCCCTTAGAGTTTCGCAGCTCTACCCATATCGATTCCACATCCTCCACGCTAATGTCCTTCCTTTCTATTGCATTAATCTCCTCTCTCACCAGCAACGCTACCCCACCTCCTTTTTCTTTTCGTCTATCCCTCCTGAATATCCTGACTGGTGGCATTATTGTCCATGGTGATGTAGTGCTTTGAGAGGATAAATATGCAAGAACATGGAACCTACTACAATTTGTCTACCGACACAACAGACTAATGGGGGATGCAATGTTGCTGGATCTCCACTCTGCACTGAACCACTTGAACAATAAAGACATAGGTCAGGCTGTTCATTGACAACAGCTCGCCATTCAACAATATCATCCCCGCCAATCTTGTTACCAAGCTCAAGAACTGGGTCTCTGCTCATCCCGCAACACCATTGGTATGAATTAACAAGAACTTTTTCACAGGGGCACTTCAAAACTGTGCTCGGTACCCTACTCTATGTAAGCAGACGCAGTTCTAATTCCATCTTTAAATTTGCTAAGAACACTGCTGTTGATGAATTACTGGAAATGATGAGGTAGAATATAGGAGGGAAATCACTCGTCTGATTTAATGGTGCCAGAAAAACAACCTTGCTCTCAACATCAGTAGGACCAAGGAAACTGATTGACTTTAGAAGAGGAAGGCCGAGGATCCACAAACATTTATTCATTGACGGGTCGGTAGGGAAGAGAGTCTACAACTTCAAATTCCTGGGCATGCATATCTATAAAGATTTTGTTCAACAAGGAACTGCAGATGCTGGAAAATCAAAGGTAGACAAAAGTGCTGGAGAAACTCAGCGGGTGAGGCAGCACCAATGGAGCGAAGGAAATAGGCAACGTTTTATGCCGAAATGTTGCCTATTTCCTTCGCTCCGTAGATGCTGCCGCACCCGCTGAGTTTCTCCAGGACTATTGTCTACCTTCTCTAAAGATTATCCTGGACCAAGCTCATTGGTGCATAAAGAAACACCATCAACACCTCTATTTCCTTAGTAAGTTGAGGAGATTCAGTATACCAATAAATACTCTCTTGAACTTTTAAAATGGTAGAGAGCATATTGCCTGGCTGCATCAGGGCCTGGTTTGGCAACTCAAACACTCAGGAACAAAGGACATCGCAAATGGTGGTGGACACAGCCTGTTCCATCACAGGTACACTCCCCACCATCAAACGGATATATAGGAGGCACTGCCTCAATCATCAAGGACCCACACTCCCCTGGCTATGCTCTCAATTAATTCCTACCATCGCGAAGAAGGTATAGAAGTCTGAAAACCTGGACCTCCAGGCTCAGGAACAGTTTCATGCCAACAACCATCAGGCTATTGAACACTACAAATACTGACTAAATGTTGAACTATGAACAGCTTTACTAGTACTTGAAGCTTACAGTGTCCTCCATAATGTTTGGGACAAAGACCCATAATTTATTTATTTGCCTGTGTACTCCACAATTTGAGATTTGTAAGGGAAAAAATCAAATGTAGTTAAAGTGCACATTGTCAGATTTTAATAAAGGCCATTTTTATACATTTTGGTTTCACCATGTAGAAATTACAGCAGTGTTTATCCATAGTCCCCCCCATTTCAGGGCACCATAATGTTTGGGACACAGCAAGTCGTGTAAATGAAAGTAATCATATTTAGTATTTTGTTGCCTATCCTTAGCATGCAATGACTGCTTGAAGTCTGCGATTCATGAACATCACCAGTTGCTGGGTGTCTTCTCTTGTGATGCTCTGCCAGGCCTGTATTGCAGCCATCATTAGCTGATGCTTGTTTTGGGGGCTAGTCCCCTTCAGTTTTCTATACAGCCTATAAAAGGCATGCTCAATTGGGTTCAGATCAGGTGATTGACTTGGCCACTCAAGAATTGACCATTTTTTAGCTTTGAAAAACTCCTTTCTTGCTTCAGCAGTATGTTTGGGATCATTGTCTTGCTGTGGAATGAACCGCCGGCCAATGAGTTTTGAGGCATTTGTTTGAACTTGAGCAGATAGGATGTGTCTGTACACTTCATAATTCATTATGCTACAACCATCAGCATTTGTATCATCAATGAAGATAAATGAGGCAGTACCTTCAGCAGCCATACATGCCCAGGCCTAACACCATATTCTACAGATGAGGTGGTATGCTTTGGAATGTGGGCAGTTCATTCTCTCCTCCATACTTTGTTCTTGCCACCACTCTGATATAAGGTAATCTTTGTCTCATCTGTCCACAAGACTTTTTTCCAGAACTGTGGTTGCTCTTTTAAGTACTTAGCAAACTGTAACCTCGCCATCCTATTTTTGCAGCTAACCAGTGGTTTACATCTTACAGTGTAGCCTCTGTCTTTCTGTTCATGAAGTCTTCTGCGGACAGTGGTCATTGATAAATCCACACCTGACTCCTGGAGAGTGTTTCTGATCTGTCAGACAGGCGTTTGCGGATTTTTCTTTATTATGGAGAGAATTCTTCTGTCATCATCTGTGGAGGTCTTCCTTGGCCTGTCAGTCCCTTTGCGATTAGTAAGCTCACTGGTGCTCTCTTTCTTCTTAACGATGTTCCAAACAGTTGATTTTGGTAAGCCTAAGGTTTTGCTGATGTCTCAAACAATTTTATTCTTGTTTCCAAGTTTCATAATGGCTTCTTTGACTTTCATTGGCAAAACTTTGGTCCTCATGTTGATAAACAGCAATAAAAGTGATGGAAAGACTGGAAGAAAGACTAGGTGCTGAGAGCTCTCTTATACCTACATTAAGGAGTCAATTAAACACACCTGAGCAATTACAAACACATGTGGCCGGGTATCCCAAACATAATGGTGCCCTGAAATGGGGGAACTATATATAAATACAGCTGTAATTTCTACATGGTGAAATCAAAATGTATAAAAATACCCTTTAATAAAATCTGACAATGTGCACTCTATTACAGATCTCAAATTGTGGAGTACAGAGGCAAATAAATATATGATGGGTCTTTGTCCCAAACATTATGGGGGGCACTGTAAGTCTTTGTGTTGCTTTGCACTAAAAGTGCTTTTTTTTCCCTTTGTTGAACTTTTTGTTTATTTATTATGTTAGCTATTGAGGACAGTGTTTAGAGACATGTTATACTGCTGCGAGTAAAATGTGATTGTTCTGTTTCAATATATAATATGACAATTAAACACTCTTGATCAAATGTTGGAACTATGTGAGAACCCAAGATCAATACACAGAAAGGATTCATAGAAAGGAGTATAGGAGACTGATCACCTCTTATCTTATAGAGCTGTAAACTGTGTTGTTTCAATTAGGAGTTTGAATAAAGTTGAGTATATATTTGTCCACTTATTAGTAATGTGATTCCAATATAAATGAGAATTTGGAATATTGAATTTGTTAACTTAATTTCTATGTCCAGAGGGCGACATATCTTGATGGAAAATGAGTTTGTGTACCTTTCAGCTTTTTCGGAGCAATGCCAGAAACTGAAGACTGAGTGGTCAGAATGGGAGAGTGATGGAAAATTAAAATGACAGCTGACAGGAATCTCAGGCTTGTCTTTGCCAACTGCAAAAGATGTTCTGCAAAGCAACTAATTAATTTGTATTTGGTTTCTTCAGCACAGAGGAGATTACATTAATAACACCAAACACAATACCCTGAAATATAATTTTCCCAGTAAGCCACGTGCCGGGAGTATAGCAAGCCCACCAACAGCCCGGTAGGTCTGACTTACCCACCACAGACATCAAAATCAGCCCCAAGCCACCAGCGTCGAACGGACACGCACGCGACCACCGAGAGCGAGGTGCATTGTTGAGAGCGATGGCACTAACGACTAGGGGGAGGAGGGGGACCCATGCCGCTGACAGCGAGAAGGGCTGCCGCAAACAAAGGGGGGACCAGTGGGGGAACCACTGAGAATGAAGGGGGCGCCAAGAAATTAAGGTGGACCGGCGAGGGGCTGTCTGCTGTCCGTGCATCACAAGGCAGAAGATGCTACTATTCAGTGAACTTTTATAACTTGTCAGCTCCAGAAACGTGGCTCTTGTGTAATGCCGAGGCAAGGTATACGGTATGAATTTACTGGGTTGCATGCAAAACAGAGTATTTCACTGTACCTAGGTACAGATGACAATAAAGTTTTATTTTGAAGGGTAATTACCTGGAGGCAGAAAGTGTCATAACTTTTAAGAAATATCAAGAGGAGCACATTACAGGAACGTTAAATAAGATGCTCAAAGCTGACGAGATGAAAACACATGTGGCATTATTTGTGACTGCAGTTGAAGTGCAATGAGGAGGGGAATGATTGGTGGAGATAGATGAATGGAGCACAGGGTGTCGCGATGTGAAACAACCCATCAGAATGCAGAAAGAAAATGGGAAAATATATCTGGTGGTGGATTCTCATTGATGGTGGAAATCACAAAGAATGGCATTGGATTCATTTGGTGGGGTGGAAAATAAAGACCAGGGAAAGTCTGTCCTTGCTCTGTCCAGGAATTATAAAATAGAACATCACACAAACTGGAGTAACTCAGCGGGACAGGCAGCATCTCTTGAGAGAAGAAATGGGTGATGTTTCAGGTTGAGACCCTTCAGACTTTCTAATACGGCTCAACAGAGGCCTCACCTTTCCCTCCGCCCCCACCTCAACAAGTTCCGGGTCCGCCACAAAGTACTGCTTTTCTTCGTCGCCTCCACCTCCGTGCATTTCTCTATGGGAAGGAGTCCACACCACCCCATGATGACACCTCTTCAGCAGTTCCCCTCCTCTTGGACTCCCACGGATGGCCTTCTATCCTCTTTCGACCTCTTCATTTCTAACTGCCACATTACATTAATTGTTTCAACTTTTCCACTCCCCTCACCTACTCTAATCTCACCCCCTCTGAACGTACAGCCCTCCGCTCACTCTGCAGCAACCCCGACATTATCCTAAAACCCACCAACAAGTGAGGTGCCGTAGTAGTCTGGCGAGCTGACCTCTACCGCACTGAGGCCAGGCTCCAGCTCGCGGACACCTATTCCTACTTTTCCTTGGACCATGACCCCTCAGATGAGCTTCAGGCCATAATCTATTAGTCCATTTCAGATTTTATTACATCCGGTTGTCTGCCCTGCAAAGCCTCCAACCTTATCGTTTCCCAGCACTGCATGGCCTGGTTTTACTTTCTCCTCAAAATCCATTAACTCAACAGGGTCTCGACCCGAAACGTCGCCTATCTCCTTCGCTCCTTAGATGCTGCTGCACCCGCTGAGTTTCTCCAGCTTTTTGTGTAACCCTCGATTCTCCAGCATCTGCAGTTCCTTCTTTAACACAACTGCTCTGGCAGGCCCATAGTTTGTCCATACTCCTGTCCCACTCAAATGATTTCCACGTACCACGACTTCATCCTATCCCCACTGGTCCAATTTCTCCCGACCTACGTCCAAGAAAGCTAACATGCCTTTCATCTCATTGATAACTTCCGCTCTCCAAGCCCCCACTCCCTCATCTTATCTAGTAGTTGCAAGAAGGATTTCAACCCGAAACATCACCTATTCCTTCCCTACAGAAATGCTGCTTGTCCTGCTGAGTTACTCCAGCATTTTGTGTCTATCTCTGGTTTAAAACAGCATCTGCAGTCCCTTCCTATTAAAAATTATAAAATTGTTTATTTAATTGCATTTCTAATGCTAAAATAATTTACGATGATAATTGATGGCCATGTTCCCTGAAGCTGGTTTTCCATTGCAAATCAGTTGTTTTTTTAAGGAGCACTCATTTTCCATTGATTTTAATTAATTAAACTGACTTTGGAAACAAAATAAATATAGAGCTACCATTATGTTACATTGAGAGCTAGCAACAGAACAATCAGAACAGATCTTCTTGTTTTGTCCTTGAAGCTTGCTTTAATAAATTGTGTGCATAATTGATTTATTTTGCAGAGAAGCAGCAACTGGAGTTTTATCTTTGGAATTCCAGGTCAATCATGCTGAATATACTTGTGATTTTTCATCTAGGAGGGTAAGTTTTATGTAAACTAATTTGTTAGTTATTTGATAATGTTACTGGTTCTGTCTCAATTACTGTCCTGTTCGTGTTCAAATCTGCCTTCATTATTCCTGTACTTAAAAACATACAAACAACTTTGCTCGGGGCTGCCGCCGTTCCCGCGTGACTCCTGCAGCCTCGAGAACGAGCCTGCACCTGCTTCAACTTGAGCTGACTGATAATGACTCAGAGAGTGCAGACACCTGTTATGCCATCCACTCTGCCATCAGTCTGATGAAGGGTTTCTTTTGCTCCATAGATGCTGTCGCACCCGCTGAGTTTCTCCAGCACTTTTGTCTACCTGCCATCCACTCTCTCCTCCCTTTGTCTAACGAGCAACTTGACCCTGAGTTAACCATGTTTGTGAATAACAGGCCTCTGATCGCTACGGTTGATACCGGCACCAAATACAATATCATCTCATTAAGAGAGTTTTAAAAAATTCGTAATGCTCAACGTATTGATAAGCCTCCGCAGCACATCGGGCTTATGGGGCAGAAGTTCTACACCCACTTGGACAAGCTGATTTAAAGTGCACCATAGACAAACAGACCCACACCTTACAGTTTTATATTGTTAAGGTAGATTCAGAGACTTTGCTCAGTATCAATACATTGTCACGATCTAGGCCTGGTTTACTTTGGCCGTGCTGTCCATAAACTCTGTTTCACTGACGGGCTTTCAACAGCTACTCTCTCAATATAAAGAACTGTTTAACGATGAGCTTGGCAACTTGCCTATCAAATACCACATTGCTGTTGTTCCCAAAGTTACTCCTGTGGTCTGAGCAACACATCGTGTTCCGTATTCCATGTGTGACAGAATACACAATGAACTAATTCGCATGGGTGTTATTGCTGAAGTTACTGACCCATCTGACTGGGTTTCATACTAGCCAATTATAGTACTTGGCAGTAGTGACTCCACCTATCATGTGCTTTATATTATCAAGAGCTTGCCAACGTTAGTTAGTAGTAGTAGTAGTAGCAGCTCGGAGATGTAACGTCTGCAGATCCTTGCTGTGAGTAGATTTAATAAACATGTGTTATACCTTCATGTGTGTTCGAGTCAGCTAGTTATATTGGGATACTTTGCCCAATATCTCCTTTTTATAGCTTGTTATTAATTTTTGTTCGTTAAAGCTCCCATTAAGTGCATTGGGATGTTTTTTTCTCTATCTTAAGGGTGATGCATAAGTAGAAATTAGTATCTGTTAATAAATTTATAATGGGCATGTTTAAAGAAAATAAGTCACAAAGTATGAATCTTACATATTACTGTTGCCATTTTAATAGAAAATATTTCCTTGCAATTCAATATTCCTTTCACAAAATAGTTCACTCTATACTTTTAACATAGATGCATTGTAATAACATTGTCAGTAAACAGTGAACTTTGTGGACTTATTTCCCACATTGTTGCCCTATTAAATCACCTGGATATGTGTTATTGATATGTTTCCTTTCTTTGCAGCAGAATATCATTATCTTTCAAATAATATCACTAGCTTTTTTGGATGGAAATCTGATAATTAAATAATAAATATTTTTGTTTTGGATTTCTCCTTTCCTGCAGCATGTTTGCTTCTCAACATTTAAAGGATAATAAGATGTTAAGTCAGTGGATATTTTTAAGGCAGAGATAGATAGATTTTACTTCGGAGTCACGTGAGTGACTACATGAAGACCCCGCCAGCACGCATGCGCGACATATCATCTACCGCATTGCGCAACAGCTGGCTGTGGAAGCGCTGCTCTACCAGCGGTAAGTTCAAACCTGAAGGTAAGTTTTTCAACTTAATTCCAGGTCTGTTTTTTCTCCTTGCAGGAAGCTCTGATAGAGTTCCTGCTGGACATATCGCGGATTCCCCTACACCGCAGGGAAATCCCGGCTGCGAGAATCGCGGGGATGCCCGGCTCGGGGGGAGAACCCCACCACAGATTTTGCGGGGAATCCCGTCTTCAGGGACCACGAGGGAATCCCGGCTGTGGTAAACCATAGACACTGGAATCCGCGGGGAACCTGGGACAAGAGGAGTCAAGCCGCGGGGTGAACACGGCTCGGGAAACCCGGCCGCGGGGACCGCGGGAAGATTCTGGCCGCGGGGTGAACCCGGCTCGGGGAAACCCGGCTGCGGGGACCGCAGGGAAGACCGTGGTGAACCCGGCTCGGGGAAACCCGGTCGCGGGGACCGTGTGGAAGACACGGTTGCAGACTGCAGAAGTGCGGATATCCGGTGCCATTTTTCAGACTCCAGCGGCCCAGAGAGGTTCAACGGAGTCTGAAAGGCCTGGGCAGGCCAGGAGGGCCCCTCCGACATGGGAACGTCCTCGGATGTGGAGCATGGAAAGCATCAGTAGAGCGCTCATCCCACTAATGCTCCATCCTGATATGGTCCATGGAATGGCATATCAGGAGAAATATACTGCCGACGGATAAGCCCAGAGACCCGGTAGGGTCGGGCTGGGAATTTACCGCTGGCGGATAAGCCCAGAGACTCGGCAGGGTCCGGGCACGAAGATTCACCATCTGCGGATAAGGCCGGAGACTCGGCAGGGTCCGGGCTGGGAATATACCGCCGACGGAGGAATATATCGCCGTCAGGTAAGACCGGAGACTCGGGAGGGTCCGGACTGGAGGATTCACCGCCTGCCGATAACGACAGCGGCCGTTTATCCCGCATGGAGCAGAAGACATGGAAGTATGTCCAGGGAACATACTGGAGTACAAGTGTGAGGTTCCAGAAAATTCTGGCATGGCATCAAGACCTTCACTGGAGTGCAGAGTTCCCTCGTGAAGGAGCAGCCACCTCACGCCACATCATTATTAGAACTGGTGCCGGCTGTGGGATACCATGCACCTGCAAAACAGGTAAGCACCAGATAAAGAATTAAAGCTGTCCGGTTTATCAAGGTACCACGGCAACAACACACCCCACGCCTCTATCGACAGCAAGCGTTTCACTGAAGCTGGTGCCAGCTTCAAAACTGGGCGCAGTCCTTTCATGCCAAGGCCTTTCAGGGAATTGGGTCCACGCACGCCAGCAATCCTACTCTCCAAATCTGGGACGGAATTAGAACCCGCACCAGAGGCCTTTGGGCTTACCACAAGACCACCAATAACCATGAAGGTAGGTGGGTCTGGTTCTTTCCGAAATATGAGGTATGTGGACCATTTACAAGTTGGTAAATTTACACTTGTTTTATGCAAGACAGAGTTGCCTTTCAAGACAAGCCGCAGTTGCGGGCCACTCAATGTCACAATGAAAGATACCGGTTCAAGTCGCATGTGCAGTATAGACATTTCTGAATAGAAATTGTCATTACTGTCTAACAACAGAGGAACAGTTTCCACTAACAGGGCTCGCCGAAGATATTTGAAATTTAGCTGCATGGGACAATGATACAGTCAAAAGCATTGCAAAATGGGCTAACTTCTGCGCCAGGCTATTTATCAAATTACTAAAACCAGTGCTTTGTCTGCTCAGAGCTAAAAACTATTGTTATGGCCTATCTGGATGATGTTCTAAAAGGCCACAAACTATACTGCAGAAATTTGGTTCTCATCCATCCAGTTAAATTTAAGTTAATACTAACTGAAATTATTGAGTATTAGGATTACCTTTAACTCGATTAATTGTCTGGGATTGCCAATATATTGGCCTTCAGCTGTTTGCGCCTTTGCATCATCAGAGCTATACAGCGTGCAAAGGAGCAAGCTCACAAGTACCATGTAGGTCATTACTACCAGACCTATGCTATTCCCAGCTGAAACTATCAGTCACCATGGTGGACAAACAGTATTTAGCATTGCTCCACTAACCTTCATCAGTAACTCATCAGTTAATTACTAACTGATGCTATTGCTCAAAGATGGATAATTACTAATACCATCTTTAGTTACAGAGGCGGATGGGTTTGCATGAGTTACCAATTGTTCAGTTATATGGTATCAATTACCTATACACACTAGGTGCATTCGGTGTATTAAAGGTTGTACGAATATGCATTATCTGCATGCTCAAGTCTAACTTGATACACTCTGGTGCTGTTATATGTTAATCACATGGGTGCAATCAAGTCAAAGTATCCGGTAATAGTTTACCTAACTTCATTTGACATTGGTGTATCATCATGTAAACGCAATGACAACACAGAATGGATGTTGGATCGCAAGTATTTAAGGACATTGTGGGGTCGATGGAACACCTAAAGATCGGAATGTTGCATCCAGGCTCAATCACCAGTTGCAAAAAACGTGGCATAGCCGTGGCGATGGATGTATTCTCGCTACACTGGGGAAGAATGCTCTCTTGTCTCCCTCCATGTTACCTTATCAGACGAGTCTTGCAAATTCAGCAATTTCCCGCTTCAGGCATTTTCGTAGTGCCTGACTAGCCTATACAGCCATGATTCCCGCTCATGTTGGGAATGATGATAGAACCTTATATGGTTATTTCCAGGCACAAAATTGCTGGTTAGCTGTGACTCGGGAAACCATCCTCTGCATACATAAATCAATTCTTTGACTTGCAGACTGGGAAGACCGTTCCTGCGGCTCGGATTGTTAAAACAAACTATGGACGTGGTCACTGCAATTGCAGGAACCGCACCAAATATGCAGTACTTCCCTCATAGGAGATGGGAAGTATTTTGTTATTACATATAAATTGACATGGATGACTGATGCCTTGAAGTTCAGTTTCTATATGGGGTTTGACAATCATTAATAGAGTGCCATTTACTGTGCCGAACGTGCCTTCTCAGCATATTGGCTGTGGGGAGCAGAATCCACTCTGTGTAATATTTTTTTATTTGAAATAATCAGTTTACAATGTATAGCTTACTTTATAAACTAACACCTTAATTCAATATTACTACAAATAACATATCAATACTTAATATCTTCTATTTTTTGGAAATAAAGAAAAAGATATATAAAAGAGAAAAAAAAGGGGAAAAAAAGAGAATTAAAAAAAATAAAAAACAAATTTCCCACATACTTCAACCATAAAAAAAAAAGAAAATTTAAAAAACAAAAATATTACATATATATAAACAAAACTAAATACATTATACGAAATACTATTTCATACAGTAATATCTATAATAAATGCGCAATAATATCAAATATAAGTAAGTTATTCGCATCGGATTCCGTAGGGTACCCGTCGAGCCGTGATTCCAAGAATAGCTACTTCTCTAAATACTGTATATATGGAGACCATATCGATTCAAAAGAATTATACCCGTCCAAAAGGACAAATCTAATTCTTTCCAAATTCAACGTCTCCAACATCTCTGCTTTCCACATTTTAATTGTTGGGGATAATGTTCCCTTCCAAAATTTAAGTATCATTTTTTTCCCTATTATTAAACAGTAATCAAAAAAATTTCTTTGATTTACTGTGAGTACCAAATTTGGCTCCGGAATTCCAAATATTATTAATTTTGGGTCTGGGTCGAGTTCAACCTTAAGAACTTCCGAAATAACTTTAAAAATTTCAATCCAATAATAATTCAACCGTGGGCACGTTACAAAACTATGTATTAAATTTGCTTCAAGATTCTTACATTTATCACAAATAGAGGAGAGACCAGGAAAGATACTTTTTAGTTTGGTTTTCGAGTAGTGTAATCTATATATAACTTTAAATTGTATCAATGTGTGTCTGGCATTCAAAGAACACCAATGTATTCTTTGTAAGCTTTCTTCCCAAGTTTCTTTTATTATAGGTAATCCAATTTCATTTTCCCATGCTAGACGATATGTTTCAGTTGTTGGGTTCTCTTTATCTAAAATAATATTGTATATATAAGCTATAAGCTTATCCGTATTTGGATGTAAATTAAACAGCTCATCTAATAAGCCTGATTCTTTATTTTTATAGTCTTGTGTGTTGCATTTAATAAAATCTCTAATTTGTAAATACCTAAAATGGTGTTGTGAAGGTAGTCCAAAAATATCTTGTAACTCTTCAAATAATAGAAATTTTCCATTTCTATAAAGGTGTCCTATCCTTTTAATTCCTGAATCCTCCCACAGTCTAAACCCCGCATCTAAGATTGAGGGTTTAAACAGTGGGTTATTCCTAATTGGTAACCTAAAAGAAAGATTATCCAGATATAAGGTCTTAACTATCTGTTTCCAAATACGCCTATTATTATGAATTATAGGGTTGTCCCTATAAGTCTTTTTTTGTACTTCCTTTGGTGCGAAAATAATCGACTCTATATTGAAAGGTAAACAGTCTTCCTTTTCCATTTTTAACCACATTGGTTCATCATCCATATTTACCCACCAAAAATTCATATTCTTAATCTGGACAGCCCAAAAGTAGTATAGAAAATTTGGAAGTGCTAGCCCTCCGTTTATCTTAGACTTACATAAATATTTTTTACTTATTCTATGACTTTTGTAATCCCAAACAAAACTATTAACAATATTATCAATTAAAAAAAAAAAAATTTTGGGAGGAAAAAAGGAATTGCCTGAAATAAATATAACAATTGTGGTAAAAAAATCATCTTTATAGCATTAATTCTACCGATCATAGATATAGGGAGTGTTTTCCAATATGAAATGTTTTTTTTAAGTTTCTCTAATAATTGATAATAATTAGCTTTAATTAATAATTTATAGGATTTAGACACATTAATTCCTAAATATTTAAATTTATCTGTAACTATTTTTAATGGGTATTTTTGTAATATATTTACATTTATACCAGTTATAGGCATAATGTCGCTTTTATTCCAATTAATCCTATATCCTGAAAATACGCTAAATTCATTTATAACATTGAATAACTTGGGAATACTACATTCCGGCTTAGTAATATAAATCAGAATATCGTCTGCATATAAAGATATCTTATTATTTGTGGGAGCAGAATCCACTCTGTCGGGTCTCACCTTCTGATATCTAGATTATGAAGGGTATCTTCAACTCGAAATCCCCCAGGCCAGATACACAGAGATATGGGATGTTAACATTGGATCATCCCTGCCCATGGCTCACTAACCAAGTGGTTATGCTCATGGCGCTGAGTCAGCACAACAGGTCCAGTTTTTGCATAGCTGGACAGCATGATCATTCTGCAAGGAAATTACATTTATGTTATGACTTAATCAGCAGAATTCACCAAGGACATTAGGTCTCAAACTAGGATTGTTGGCATATCCTATGGACCTTCGGTTGTGTGTGGCCACACATCTACACCAGTATGTTAAGGTCACTAGAGCCTTAGAGACTCTGAACTAGCTATGATTGTTAGTCACATGAAGCCTCATAAGAAAATATCACTACAGACCATCTCCAGGTGGTTAAAATGGGTTCTGGGATACAGGAGTGAACACTGACATACAAGTCTCACTCCACCCAGGCTGCAACTATATCAGCAGCAGTGGATGGACATTTCGCGGGACCACATCCTGGCGGCTGCAGGATGGTCTAACGATCAATCTTCCAAACATTTTAGAAATACCCTTTGCCAGACCGGGGGTATTTGCCAACTCTATTTTAGGTCTGTTTTTATAGTTCCTCCCGGTTGAGGGAGGTTACTATTATCATTATTTGTCCATTAATAGCATCAACATGTCTATATGTATGTCATGTCTGAATGCATTATTAAAATTCGCTCTTCACTGATGCAGTGTGTGATGCATGGACTCGTCTCCACGGCATGAAATCACAAGAGCTTTGAAATCTTCACGTAGTCACTCACATATCTCCGAAGTAAAATAGTAAGATTAAATGAGAACTTACCAGTTTGAAGTTTGATCTTTATTTTATGAGGAGTTACGTTGAGGGATTACGTGCCCTCTGCTCCCAACCCTCTATATAAAGGTCAACTGGTATTTTAGTTCTCTTATCTTATTATATATTTAGTCAACTTCTGTTATCTGTGATTTCACACCGCTGCTTTGAAAAATGTCGCGCATGCGTGCTGGCGGGGTCTTCACGTAATCCCTCAACGTAACTCCTCATAAAATAAAGATCAAACTTCAAACTGGTAAGGTCTCATCTAATCTTACTATTCTTGATTAATACAGATGTCAGAGGTTTTGGGGAGAAGGTAGGAGAATGTGGTTGGAGGCAGAGATAGATCAGCCATCATTGAATGGCTGTTGAGTAAGTCACACATCCTCACGGATCTGGTACAACAGAATGTATTTAGTAACGTATACAACACACTACAGCATGTTAGCTCTACCATGCTGCATCATCAGCTAACAGCACATGTCGGGTTGCAATAATAAGAATGGTGTGGTAGTAGGCAGAGCTTATATTAATAAAGCACTACATTGGCCAGTAAGTAATGTAACTAATCTACATCTTGCCCTGTAAGAATAAAAAGGGAAACAAATCTACAATAAAGTGATATATATATATGTATAAGCACGTTACTAGGTGCTGTCTGATTAATAATCCAACCAAAATGCTAATAGCGCATATAAGGAGGTTCAGATGGTTGAAACAAAGTCCTTATATCTAAGGGGTGGCCTACAAGCCCATCCCGCGCACGTACGGTACAGATCCGCATCTCCTCCCTTCACCGGCGAGAATGCCGGGATCCCGGGCGGCGGGAGCACTGGGGACTCGGGTGACAAACATGGCGAGGCGGGCGAGCGGGTCACCAAGTGTGGTGGTGTGGAAGCTGGGGACACAACCAGGGATGGGTCTGCAACTGCAGGTCGTGAGGCAAGAGAAAGTCCGTCAGCAGATGGGTAGATCGGACGTGGAGCATCAGGATATGAGACAGCAGGATGTGGTTCCTTCACAGGAAGGAGATGTTGACAGTTGCGTCTGTAGATCCCTCCGTCTGTACTTACCAGGTATGAGTGGCTCTTTTGCGGGACTGTAGACGAAACAAAAATGGCCATAGCTCTTGTTGGCTTGAAGGCGAACGACTTGGCCACTGGAGAGAGGTGTAAGTGGTCTGCTGGATTTATCAAAAAATCGCTTTAGGGTATCGCGTTTCAGTTGGAGTTGTTTCTGGATGGAAGTGGCTGCAGAGATTGTTGGGGCACAAGCAGTGCATCACGGGTCTGTCGGGACATCAGGCATTGGGCAAGAGACCCCAGTATTGGGTCATGGGTGATATTTCTCAGGTTGAGCAGGCCCAGGTAGATATCGGATTTAGCAAGATGTGAATGCTCCATCAATTGCTTGGCGCTCCTGACAGCCCGTTCTGCAAGTACGTTTGATTGTGGGAATTCTGGACTACTAGTGACGTGGCAAAAATCCCATAATTGGGCAAAGTTTATAAAACACTGGCTAGTGAACTGACTGCCATTATCTGACAAGAGGCATGCGGGGGCACCATGTACAGCAAAATTGCGTGCCAGCTTTTGGATTACTGCAGCAGATGTTGGGCTTCGGAGCCGATTGATTTTGAACCAGCCTGAATACGAGTCAACGAGAACCAGATACTGTTTGCCACATCACTCGAATATGTCAGTAGCAAGCGTGGACCAAGGCAGAGGAGCAAAAGGATGTGAGAGCAGGGGTTGCTTCTGTTGGTGTGGCATCAGGCTGTTGCAGATAGCACAGGCTTCAACTTTCCCATGCTGGCCAGAAAAACATACTCTTTGCTCGGAGTATGGTTGCTTCCATGCTGAGATGATCCCTGTGGACGGCATCAAAATATTTGTCCCGTAGAGCAGTTGGGATGACTGCCTTGTGCCCCTTGATTATGACACCGTCCTGTAGCACCAGTTTGTCACAGATTGGGTAGTATGGGCGAATAGGAAGTGGTGCTTGACAATGTTTATCCTGCCAGCCATGCCGGATGACTGAAGACAGTAGTTGTAAAGTTGTATCTGCAGCCGTTCGCTCTGCCAGGTCGCTTCGGCATTCTGTAGGTACATACGACACCATCAATACTGTGAACAGGTCATTTTCAGACAGCTGTTGTTTGCAGGTTTTTCATGGGCTCTTGATAGCATGTCAACCAGATGCATGTCCTTGCCCTTTTTGTAGACCCTTTTGTAGAAATCGAATCTCTAGCTGCATCACCATGCGTTGCAGGCGAGCAGGAGCTGCATGAATGGGTTTGTTCAGAATAATGACGAAAGGTTGGTGGTCTGTTTCAACAACCATGGACTTGCCAAAAATAAAGTCCTTGAATTTCGTTCAGGCATAACCCACGGCCAGTAATTCCTTTTCGATCTGGGCATATCGCTGTTCCGTCTCAGAAAAGGTACGGGAGGCGAAAGCAACTGATCTGCAGTCTCCCTCGATGGAATTCTGGAGGCAAGCAGTTCCAAGTCCATATTGGGAGGCATCACACGTAAGTGTCACCGGTAGTTTTAAATCGAAATAAGCGAGGGTAGGAGCACTGGGCAATTGTAATGTAAGGATTTCAAATGCCCTCTGGTGTTGTGGGTACCAAGACCATGCAGAGTCTTTGTGAGTCAGATGTCACAGGAGGGCAGATATTTAACTGAGGCTGGGAATTAATTTCCCCAAAAATTAACCACTCCCAGGAATCTCTGCAAACTTGTCACGTCAGTGGGAACTGGCATCTTGTTGATAGCAATGGTCTTGGGGGAGGTCATGACCGAGGCCGTCACTGGTGAATACGTGTCTCACATAGTGGACCTCCTTGACAAGGAATCTGCACTTCAGAGGGTTGAGTTTGAGGTGGATGTCTTTGGCACGGTCCAGTACTTTAACAAAATTGGCATCATGTTCAGTCATGTTGCGTCCAGCAACGAGAATGTCATCGACAATGATGGCACAAGGATACCCTGCAAATAATTGTTCTATTGTACACTGGAATACTTTGTTAGCAGATTTGATGCCAAAGGGCATCCGCAGGAACTTGGAATGGTGAAAAGGGGTGCTGAACATGGTGAGTTTGGACCAGTCGGGGTCCAGCAGGATCTGCCAGAACTAGATTTTGGCATCCAAAACAGAAATCACAGATGCACTGCCTAGCGAAGCAGCAACTTCCTCCACCATGAGCATTGGGTAGTACGTTGTTCAGATCTCTGGGGTTGATACAAATTCAGATTTTTTCTTTGTTGTGTCCACCATGGTGGAAACCCAATTGGATGGATCAGTAACCGTGGCAATGACACCCAGGGACACCATCCGCTAGAGCTCATTGTGTACTCTGTCATGCATAGCATGTGGAATGCGGTGTAGTGCTCGTACCACAGGTAAGACATTTGCATCGGTGATGATATTGTACTTGATGGGTAGCTTCCCAAGCTTTTTGTCAAAAAGTTGCTCATACTGGGAAGGTATCTGCTGGGTGGAATCATCGGCAGGAGAGATTGGATGGACAGCTGGCCAGAAAATGACCAGTCCAAGGTCCTGGCAGGCATCAATGCCAAGCAGAGGTGCAACTTTCCCACGGACAATAAAAAAGTTCAGCTTGTGAGTTTGTGACGCTAGGTGACACTGCAGCTCAGCTTTTCCAACTGGGTGCACCGCCCCACCCTCATAGACTAACAAAGTAGCCAAAGTCTTTACAATATGTTCGGCATTCTTGACTCATGTAAATTCAGACAATGACGTGAAATTACATTTGGCCCCAGTGTCGATCTTTGCAACAGTATTGTTGTCACAAAGTGGACTGATTGTGAACTTTGGTAGGAGTAGGATGGGGACCCACAATCCCGTTTATATCAACGGGTTGATGGTTGAAAGGGTCAAGAGCTTCAAATTCCTGGGCGTGCACACCTCTGAAGATCTTTCCTGGTCCGAGAACACTGATGCAATTATCAAGAAAGCTCATCAGCGCCTCTACTTCCTGATAAGATTACGGAGAGTCGGTTTGCCAAGGAGGACTCTTTCTAACTTCTACAGGTGCACAGTAGAGAGCTTGCTGACCGGTTGCGTCGTGGCTTGGTTCGGCAACTTGAGTGCCCTGGAGAGGAAAAGACTACAAAAAGTAGTAAACACTGCCCAGTCCATAATCGGTTCTGACCTTCTTTCCATCGAGGGGATTTACCGCAGTCCCTGCCTCAAAAAGGCTGGCAGTATGATCAAAGACCCACACCATCCTGGCCACGCACTCATCTCCCTGCTACCTTCAGGTAGAAGGTACAGTACCCTGAAGACTGCAACGACCAGGTTCAGGAATAGCTACTTCCCCACAGCCATCAGGCTATTAAACCTGGCTCGGATCATTAATAACCCATTATCTGTTATTTGCACTTTATTAGTTTATTTATTCATGTGTGTATAGATTTATGTATGGTATGTGGACACACTGATCTGTTTTGTAGTAAATGCTGTCTATGTTCTGTGTGCTGAAGCAAAGCAAGAATTTAATTGTCCTATCAGGGACACATGACAATAAACTCACTTGAACTTGAAGTGAAACTTCAAGGTCGAGGCGTTTATTAGTGGAATCAACCAGGGAGTGTATGTTATGTCTGTTATCTTCAGGCTTGGAGAGAGTATCCGGAGGAGGTGCTGGTAGCTCTTGGTACTCAATATCAGAATCTTCATGTTTTAACAGGTGCACAAGCTGCCTTGGAACTGAGCGATTCCCACGGGCTCGACAGCATTTAATGAAATGATTTCTCCTTTTACAAAAGTGGCATAGATTTCCAAAGGCAAGGCAGAGTTCGCGATCAGCGGGGTGTGACCTGCCACAGTTAGAACATGTTTCAATAAATCTGAGATTGTCGAGATGATGTATAGGACTGTGAGCGCTGGGTGCGGTAGGAGATGTCAGTAGCATTGACACGGTATGAGAAATGCGGTCCAGGCCCCATTGATTTAGTATGAGACTAGGTGAGTTCAGCAATGCGACAAGCATGTTCGGCTCTGAGCAGGGTTAGTTCAGTATCATGGAGTAATTCATCACGTCCATTGTCACTGAGGATTCCACCCACCAGTCTGTCGTGGACAAGTTCATCACACATATTCCCAAAACGGCAGTGTGCAACAATATTGTTTTAGAGTGTTGATATAAGTCTCCACAGGTTCTCCTTGGAGCTGATTTTGAGCAAAGAATTTAGTACGTTCTAGTACGGAGTTAATGCGAAGGTCATATAGCTGTCTGAATTTGGTGATCAGAACTTCGGGATCATCTAAAGTTTCAGCAGATACCACAATCTGATTGTTGTGATCCAGAACTGCAGGAGCAATGTCAAAGCACTCTGCTTGTTTGATAGCTTCTGGACATAGATTTCAGTAAATCATGTTTCTGTTGCATTTCACTGAAGTTTCTGTCGAAAAACAAGGACACTGAGGAAGTTTCCAGCCAACAGAAATTCCTTGGGGACAGAATGCCAGACAAGGTTGAACTTTATAGTGTGGCCCAAAATGGGAGGTTCAATTGATGTTTAAAGCCAGGCCTCGATCTCGGAAAATTCGCAATGTTTTGTAGAGTGCAAAGTAGGATTAATTTAATAAAATGTATCCATTAAGAACCAGTACAGATGTAATGAAGAAAATGTGTTCCTGCATTGTAAAATTCATGGGAAACTATAGAGGACTTTCTATATAATGGGTTTAACTGGGACAGAAGGGAAGAATTTGAAAATATGGCATTGTCGAGTTTCTGGCGAACATGATGGTGAGATGTAATGATTATTGTTTTTTATTCTCTTCCCCACCGTCCTCCTACACTGAACACAATCTGCCTATCTTCTAATCCTTATTTAAGCTGACAGTTTCCTTACTCTTATTCTCTCCCTAAAAAAATGTATGGTTTGTGGCAAAATGTAAGAGGAGGAAGAGTGCAGTGATACATTCTTAAACATTTACTTCACAGGTTGCGCATATTTCAGTTGGTTGTCCACCGAATAGACTCATAGACGTAGAAAGGTATGGTTTTTCTTTTGACTTTTTAGAGTTTCACCCCAGCCTTCTGCTTCACCTTGGTGAAGGGCCTGTCCCACTTACCCTATTTTTTTCAGAGACTTCCCCTTTCATAGTTTCATCCCTCCGAAGATTTTCAAAATGTTCAAAATCCAGCGGTGACCAGAAAAAGGTGCGACTCCTTGGGTGACTACTCATAGGACTAGTCATGATGAATTTAGTAAAGCTTGGCTTGGTTTACCTTTAACCCTTTGTTTTGTTGTCTGTATTAAGTTGTGAACATTTATCATTGGTGTGGTCGGCAGGATTTCCCTGGGACCATCAACAGATGGCTGAGTAAGAGCCCGCAGTTTGTCCGGGATCAGATGAAAAGTGCATTAGACGGACCCCTTGAGACCAATCTCCCAAAGAAGCTCCCGGGAAAACTCAGGTCCCTCATCAGAAGGTTGATCTGGTTCCCTGCCTTGATCCATAGAAGCAGGCAATGAAGGTAAGACCAACTGTATTGAGATTTTGCTACTAGGAGAGTAGTTGGTAAGGTATTTTGCTACTGGGAAAGTAGTTGGCAATTGGATAGAGCAAACTAAAAAGGTTTGTCATAAATTAATATATTTTTGCTAGTGGGAAAGTAGTTGGATAAAGCAAACTAAAAAGGTTTTTTAGCGACATATCGGCATCTCTAATCTCATCTTGCACTTTAACCAGGATGCCAAAAGCATCCAGGTCCCCTTTTTAACTCAATTAAAAAAATACGAAATAGGAAGAAAACAAACTTAAAACATCGATAAGTCAAAACAAACTGCATATTTGCATCTCTCCTCTGTTTAGGAATTAAGAGAAAACAAAGAATAAACAGTTAATTTCCACATAAAAAGATAAGCATATCCAAAGAACGAAGGAAAATAAAATAACTATGTGTGGCTCCACCCCCACACAACTGGAACTTCTTAAAGAGACACTACCTCTTAAACACATGAGACTCTACAATTATTTATTACGTAGAAGAGCAAAATCATTCAATGACATCCTACATCATCTGAATTATAGGATTAATTCAACATTCACCCAGAAGTGGTTCCACCAACACATACAATCTTTAAACTCACTTTATAGCTTTTTTTCAGTGACATTCACTCACAAGTTGTCACACCTCATGCAATATGCTACATCTCACAGATATTCGCACACATTAAAACAATAAAATTCTCACTCAAAAGTAACACAATTATACACACCTCAAGGAAACTATTCAAACTCTTAAAATGATACACCCAAATACATTCATAAGCTTTCCCACTATTCCACATGTGATGTATTAAATTAATATGGAATTTTCACAAAGGAAAATGTGCAAACTAATTAGATTTTGAAATTGTAAGGTATCTCTTTTTTTTTCCCTCCTTACCAGCATGCGCAAAGGAGTGTATATAATATAAAATAACGGGCAGAAAAACATCAGTTACACAAACTTGTTTGAGAGGGATGAGCCAGAGGCCCGTCAAAGAGTCAATGGTGCAGCCCTCTCATTTCCAAAAATCATGTTGCGCGGCAGAGACATCCCTCTGTATTAACTTTACATCACCCATGTCTTGGCATGGCTGTTCTGTCTACTAGAATCTTTGGTTCTGTGCAGAATTCAGTGCGTTGGCAGAGGCAAGGGGCAACAGTAGTATCCTGTTTCAAAGATACTCTGCCTTGTTTAATTCTCTCACTGATAGTCTCAATTACTGCTCCTCCTTCCACTTTTCTATAAATAGGGTCGCCATGCCAGACAAGGGGTCCCCGGGGTTATTTCATTTTGATGCCCTTTTTTACATTTTTTTTGTTACCAATTGTCACTTAATTTGCGACTAAATCAAGCCTTTTCTTTTTCAGCTTTTTCCTGTTGTTTTATCATGCCAATTACATTCTGCTTGCACACATCCCAATTCTTAGGTATACCATCCTCTTTCATCCTTTCTGCCTTTTTTACATTTTCTACATTCCATGTTCCTCCGACTGACCGGGATTAATCTCCCAAACGTTTGGTTAGCTTATAACTTAATATTCTCTAGTCTTTATTACTTTTAGGATTCAAATAACACATATGTTGGACGGGCGTTCCCCCGTCACTTTTAACCAGATTATTCCCCATAGCCGCGAGTCTCTCTAAGCCTGGCTACTTTGTAAATGACAAACATTTTTAGTTTGCTCTATCCAATTGCCAACTACTTTCCCAGTAGCAAAATACCTTACCGACTACTCTCCCAGTAGCAAAATCTTTTACCAACTACTTTCCTAGTAGCAAAAGTACATTAATTTACATCTATGCAATTGCCAACTACTTTCCCAGTAGCAAAATACCTTACCAACTACTTTCCTAGTGGAAACATTTCTTACCAACTACTTCCGTCATAGCAAAATCTATTAATTCATGACAAACCTTTTTAGTTTGCTCTATCCAATTACCAACTGCTTTCCCAGTAGTAAAATACCTTATCAACTACTCTCCTAGTAGCAAAATCTCAATACAGCTGGTCTTACGTTGTTGCCTACTTCTAAGGATCTCGGCAGGGAACCAGATCAACCTTCTGATGAGGGACCGGAGTTTTCCCAGGAGCTTCTTCGGAAGGTCAATCTCAAGGGGTCCGACTAGTGCACTTTTTTTCTACCCCAACCGATCCCGGTCAAACTGCGGTCTCTTTCTCACTTGTCTGTTGATGGTCCTAGCGAAATCCTGCCGACTATGCCAATGATAAAGTTCACTACTTAATACTGACAACAATGCAAAGGGTTAAAGGTAAACCAAGCCAAACTTTACTCAATTCTTCATGACGGGGGTGGCGAGGACCAGTACAGGGAGTATACCAATACACTCAGTACTCACCGAGCAGCCACCCAAAGGTACAGTGGTTTACAATTTCTTATCTACTCTTAAAGTCAGGTAAATGCCTTAGTAATTTTTCCAATAACTACTGCTGAGGAGCACTTCCAAGAAACAACTGCTGACATTCCAGAGACTGTTATCTTCTGTGGAAAAGTGATCTATGTCCGTCAGTTCAGTCAACTGCCGTTCTGTAGTTTGCTTATCCCAGGCATATTCTGTTTTGTGGTTTTTCCAAGGATTGCAAGTTTCGGTCACATCTACACGAGTCAGCAGTATTTCAGTTATCAGTTATCCCCATATGAGGCACCAGCACTATTTCAGTTTTCAGTTACATGAGTCAGCAGTATATTTCCTCTGTCAGTAGTTTTAAAGCTACATAAGCATTTAAGCAAGAATACAGAAATGGTCAAGTATCTCATAATGCAAGGCAACCCTAGCAATTAGCGATTAATATCTTTCAGACCTTTCAAGCAGAAATAAACATTCTTGAGGATATGGTAAAACTGACCTATTTGATCAGGTTCAGCTGTGGAGAGTGCTGCTGAGAATTTGCTTCAGGTATATACACCCATTGAAAATTATAACTTCTGTTGGCTCTCTGACAAATTCCAAACACAGTGCTGGGCTACATCCACCCTTGCCATGGCTCTTGGACATGATTCCAATCTCCTGCAATTCCAATATTTGCCCCCAGAAGATTATGGTTATGACCCCACCCTGATGCCTCGATCTGAACCTTAAAATCATCATCCATCTACCTGCTGACTCTGCAACATTACCCCACATCCAGGCAATTTTCTCCTGTCTCAATGATGCAGGATATTCTGCAGTGGTAAACGTTTTCAACCTGATTGTTCTGTGAAGCGCAGCAAGTGGCACAGTGGGAGAGTTGTTGCCTTACAACACAAGAGACCCGAGTTCGATTCTGATTACCGGTGCTTTATGTACAAAGTTTACACATTCTTCCTGTAACTGACGGTTTTCTCCGGGTGCCCTATTTTCTATGTTAGAGGCCAAGTAAAATTGCTCCTAATTTGTAGGGAATGGGTGATCGTTGGGCAGCGTGGACCTTATGGGCGAAAGAGCATGTTCCCATGCTGTATCCCTAAACTAAATTAAATAGCACTGTGCCCTTGAAACAGTTACTGGACTATGCTTTTAAAGCTACCAAATGGTCTTAAGGCTATAGTTTTTCAATATTTAAGTCATCTACACAGGATTTATTCTTTCAAGATTAACATGTGTTAAATGTGTTTAGCATTAAGTTAAGGGATGAAAAGAAAAAGATGTGTGATGTGGACAACAGGAGCGATTAAGTGACAAGATGGATGATGGAGGGACCATGGCAAAATGAAGACACCAATTGGTTTATAAATAAACTAGACTAAGTGGGACCCGTTGGGTCCCAGTCACACGGGAGGCCTGGTCCCCCAATCAGAATCAGAATCACACTTTATTTGCCAAGTATGTTTTGCAACATACGAGGAATTTCATTGGCCAGGTCAGTCAGACAATTAAAAGTAACAGATCACTTCAAAAACACATTTTAACATGAACATCCACCACAGTGACTCCTACACATTCCTCACTGTGATGGAAGGAGAAATAAAGTTCAAGTCCTTCCCTTACTTCTCCCTCGGTCGTGGGCCTTGAGCCCCTGTTGACGGGATGATCTTAACTCGCGTAGCTCTCCCATAGAGGCGATCTGCTCCCACATCGAGGGGATATCAGCTCCCCCGCGCTGAACGATCGAACATCGCGTTGGGGCTGGTGAACCTGGTGAACCTTCCGCGACATTGGAGCTCCCCGACTCGGCCTCACCCGAGACTGCGAACCCTTGATGTTAAAGTCCGCGGTGGGAGCGATACGAGGCAAGGTATCAGCTCCTATGTTAAGTCTGCGCCCCGCGGTGGGGCTCACCACAGTCCGAGGTGGCTTCCAGCTCCATCGATGGCAGGCCGCAGAGCCCGGAGAATGTGATCCGAAAAATTGACCACATCTCCGGGAAGGTAAGAACCTGAAAAAAAAGTTTCCCCCGATCCCCTCCCCTCTCCCCCCTCCCCCCACATAAAACAAACCAAAGAACATTAAAAAATAACAAAAGGAATGAAAAAATGCACAGACTGCCGGCAGGGCAGACATCTCCCCGGCGCCCCTGGTTGTCAATGCTACCCATTCCCCAATGCAATATTCCACCATGGTGTAGGGGAGGGCTGTGTGAGGGAAGGGCGGGTGGGGGAGGGGGTGTGTGGGGCTGGGGGGGTGTGGGGAGGTGTATGGGGGAGGGGTCTGGTGGAGGGGGGGTGGGGAGGGTGTGTGTGGGGAAGGACGGTGTGTGTGGGGGAGGGAGGTGGGGTGTGGTGGAGGGAGGGTGTGTGTGGGGGAGAGGGGAGGTGTGGGGGAGGGGAGGGTTGTGGGGGAGGGGGGTGTGTGGGAGAGGGGGGTTGTGCGGGTAGGGTCAGATGAGTATGTGGGGAAGGGGTGCATGGTAGGGGGGTGTGGGGGCGGGGGGGTGAGGGGGAGGGGGATCTGTGGGGAACGGGGTGTGGGAAGGGTGGAGATGGGGAGAGTGCGGGAGGGTGGTGTGTGGGCTCAGTGGCTCCTGGCCCTGGCTACAACAGCACTCACCGACTCCAGTACCCAGCTCCAGACTCACTCAGTGGCTCCCCAGCCCTGGCTGCACTCTTCGGCTCCTGGCTCATGGTGGTGTTCGCTGCCGCCCGTGAACATGGCCGACGCCCACAAACACAGCCCCGCCCACGAATACAGTCCCGCACTCAAACACCGCCCTCACGCCACACCTTCAGCTTTATTCTCGGTGATTGAAAGCAGGTGCCGGAAGGGGCGTCGCTGACCTGGCTAATGACAGACAAATAACTTTTGTAATATTTCACCAATCGGAATAAAACTTGATGCACCTGCAGCACAGGAGCATGGAGAGTAAGGTGGTAAAAAATCGTTGCGCTTTCAGGTATCGTTTTGGTGCAAACCAGAAAAGAACGACAAGAGTTTTATGTATAAATATGAAAGATGAGGAAAATAGAACCTAAAATGAGATAGGAATTGTGATGTATTTGTAATGTACTATCATTGAATGTATCAGAATGGAATTTGTGATGTATATGTAATGTAATATATAATGTAAATGCCAGTGCCCCTTGAGGCCAAAAGCAGAAGCAGGCAAATGTACCTCAGAGCCTCGTGACTGAGGTCAAGTGACCTTCTGGAAGTTTCAGTCATTACAGGTTAAACTTATCTTACACAAATGCGGACGTGTATTCATTGTGCTAGTCACAACAGTGCCTTACAGGGAACATTACATTGTGTCTTCTGGGGACTTGACCCTTCTGGGAGACTATTTCAGGCTTCTGGGAGACTGGCTCCTCTGTCCAGGTTTCTCACCTCTGGGCATCTGGCTATAGGTGGTCTATCCACGGCTACACAGGGGTCTATCCGGACGTGAGACAATGTACGGCTGAGCGAAGAGAGAGTCCGACCGCGAGATAAGCGCACTCGACCGCGAAGGAAGTGGGACACAGCACTTCGCCAGCCCTCGCCGGCGGGACGCAGTCCCCATGGGTGGAGCAGCGGGGCCTAGCAGCAGCCAGGCGGGCTGTGGAGCCAGCAACGGGCGGTGCACCGGGAGACGGAGAGAAGGTCGTCTTCAGTGGTAGCCAGAGGAATCGAAGGCCTCACCCAGAGGGAGTAATGGCCGCCACCGAGCTGCCCCGGACCATCACCCGCACCCAAAGATTGGAGCCCGCGTCCGCGCGGCAATAACAGCCGCCGAAAACAAAAAAGTGACAGTCGGGAAACTGCGAAGGAGATGGGAAAGATGCAGAAAAAGAAAAAAATAACTCACCCAGCAGGTCTAAAAGCCCCATTTGGAGGGCCAGGAGACGAAGAGAAGGTAGCCTTCCGTGAATGCCGGAGGAATCGATGGCTTCTCCCAGAGGGAGTAATTGACACCACCATGTTCGGTTCAAGCAGCCGTTTTAAACCCTATGTTTGAACCCTGGTTTGTCAGCACCCTGTGCTGCTTTTGGGTCTGTAATATATAACAGTAAGATTAAACAAAAACTTACCAGTTTGAAGTTTGATCTTTATTTTATGAGGAGTTACGTTGGTGATTATGTGAAGAAGACCCCATCAGGCCGCATGCGTGTCAATCTTCAAAGCAGTAGTAAGAAATCACAGGTAACAGTAATTTCAGTATAATAGTAAGAGCAGAAACCTAGAACTACCAGACGACCTTTGTGAGAGAGGGTTGGGCGTGGAGGGCACGTAATCACCTACGTAATTCCTCATAAAATAAAGATCAAACTTCAAACTGGTAAGTTCTCGCTTAATCTTACTATTTTACTTAGGAGTCACGTGAGTAACCATGTGAAGATTTCAAAGCTCTGTGATTTCATGCCGTAGATTCAAATCCAGGCGTCTCACTGCATCGATTGACTCAGAATGAGGAGAGAATCAATAATGCATTAAATCATGACATGATTTAAATGTAATAACAGTTTAATTTTTAAACAAAAACAATAGCAACCCTTCTGTCCCAGGGGGAAGCTATAAAACTGAACTTAAATCAAAATGGGCAAATACTCCTGGTTCAGCAAGTGGTTTATGATAATATTTCTGAAACATCCGCTCACTTGACCACCCTGCGGCCGCGAGGATATGGTTTATGGGGATGTTCATTGCCCTGGCCGCTGACGTTGATGCCGCCCTGGTGGAATGAGATTTGAAAACGTCAGTGTCACTAGCTGCATAAACCAGAACCTGCTTTAGCCACCTTGAAATAGTCTGAACCGACACTTTACTATGCAGTTTTCTGTGGCTAATCAATAATGCTGATTCCGCACCTCTTAGGGTGCTGGTGGCCTTGAAGTAACATAATAAGTGTGACACCATACATATGCGTCAATCCGTAGGGTATGCCGAAAAGGTAATCCTAAATCCTGTCAACCCCGGTCTGCTCTGTTAGAGTAGATCGTAGATGGAAAACGTAATGGCATCTGCAGTTACTTCCATCCTGTCAAGTCGCAGTTTCTGCAATGTCTGCACCCGTTGCGCCGAATCCAGTGCCATGAGCATGACTACCTTCATGGAGAGTGTGATAGGAGTCCATTGAAGAAGGAGCATAAGTACTTCGCTAACATCCCAGATTTTTGAATACCTGGGCCTGGGAGGATTGGAATTAAAAATTCCCTTCATAAATCTAAAGATGAGAGGGTGTGACCCCACAGAATATTGTTCTGATCCCATCCATAAATATGAAGACAGGGCACTTCTGGCCATGTTGATCGCACTATAGCTTAATCTTTGATCGAAAAAGAGGGTTGACAGGTACGTCGGAGATGCCTGCCGTGTATGGCCTTCTTAGAATCTGCAAATTAACAGATTGATACGATCATATAAAGGGTGTTGACCACCAGTTACAGGGTGTACCAGTAGGTTTCGATGTTTGGGAACAATCATGAGTGGCTGTATGTTTATCTGCAAAACGAGAGGGAACCATGGCTGAGTAGGCCAGTTGGGTACCACCAATACTCCTGAGGCGGAGTCCTGCTTAATTATTTGCAGACACCGACTGATGAGGCAGAAAGGAGGAAATGCATACACAAACATTCCACCCCAATGCAGCAAGAATGCATCTACCGCTGCTGCCCCATGAAACATATTTAGGTAACTGGTGGTTTAGTCTGGATGCAAACAAATCGATATCTGGCATCGCATACCGAGCAACAACATCGTTAAATATGTCATGATTCAATATCCATTCTGTGTTGTCATTGAATTTGCGAGACCTTGTGTCTGCCACGATGTTGAATCTACCTGGTGGGTAGATAGCTGAAAGCCAAATGTCCCCGGAAATACACCAGTCCCGAATCAGCTGCAGCCTTTTGTCCCTGGGCAGAGTCACTGACATGTGATCTGAGTTAATAGCGAAACCCAAATAATCAATAACTCTGACTGGTGTTAATTTGGACTTATCTGGATGAATGATAAACCCCATTTTCTCAAAAGGAGCTTAACAACTGAAACGGATGATTCAGCTGTGTCCCGAGTCTTACCTACAATAAAAATATCGTCCAAATAGGCCATTACAATATGACCCTGAGCTCCAAGTAGCCCGCAGTATTGGTTTTAACAATTTGGTGAACAATCACAGAGCTGTGGTTAATCCATTAGGTAGTGCTTTGAATTGCCATAATTGAATCATCCAGCTAAATTTCAAATATCTCCTATCATCGTAGTGAACAGACACCGAGTAATATGCATCTTTAAGGTCGATGCTTGCCATATAACATCGTCTGGAAAGCAGGTGTTTAGCCGTAGTAAAAGTTTCCATTTTGAAATGTTTATACTGTACAAAGATGTTAAGGCTGATTTTACATCCTCCATCCTTTTTTGACAGAGGAAAAATATTTGACATAAATTGGTGGAGTTGGTGAACCGACTTTTCAATTACCCCTTTTTTGCATAATTTTTCACGTTCTGCTTGTATCTCCATATTCTCTTTCTGTGAGAGAGAATATGGAGATACAGGCAGAACTTGAGTGGGTAGACTCAAATTGGGATAGAATTCAATTAGAAAACCTTTTATGCTGCACAGTATAAACGGATCTGATGTTATCTCAGACCATTCTTTTAGGAACCAGTGTAATCTCCCCCCGACTCATAGGTGTCTTTCACTTAATATGTTCCTATCAGGACAAGACCCACCTACCTCCATGGTTACCGGTGGAATTTGTTGTCCCCGGTTCGTGGTGGGAGGAGTCACGTTTGCTCATGCCCCAGTAGCAGTGCGCCAGCTGCGCACATTCGTAAATGCCCGGCTGGTCCCTTGACCGGCCCCGGTCTCTGCAGCCCGTCGGTAGGGGTACTGACGCCGAACCATTCTGCTGGTCGTCGGGGCTTTAATTAATCCCATCATCTTTGCCGCGTCGTCGAGCTCTTTTACTCGCTTAGCGAGGTCGGCCCCAAAAAACAAATTTGGCAGTTGAATATTGCTTGGCTTCAGAGCGCCGCAAATTTAGGGTGTATTGTAGGGCGTATTGCACTTTTACGGAAACAGTTTATTTCTAAGTGGGCACTGCACAGAAGGGCTAAGGCATCCTGCTGTAATACAGACGGCCGCTCGTCCACCGATCTGGCGAACGCCGTAATGCCTGCAGTGAGCAACTTCAACACCCGCTGGAGCTTAATTTCTTGTGCCCGAATACCAATGCCTATATGGCCCCATATCACATGGTTAACTGACGGTACTTTCAGTAGTGGACAATTTTACATCAGAGTCATGTGAGTGACTACTTGAAGAAGCCCCGCCAGGCGTATGCGCGTCATTACTTCGATGCATGTCACACCGATCGGCTGGAGAGCGCAGCTCCACCAGCAGGTAAGTAGTAACCCGCAGGTAAGTCAATATTCTGCCTTTCCTGCGAATGTTTTTTAAACTCATTAAGTCTGGCTCACAGAGCCAGCCAGAGTTGCTAAATATATATTGTGAAATTGTGGTAATGGAGTCGAATGCGCGGGGACCGCAGTTGCCGCTTTTAGATCGGGTCGGCAGATAATGGCTGCTCTAAAGCCGGCTCCCACTATTACCGCTATTTACATCGGGTTTGGAGATAACGGCTGCGCTAAATGCTGGCTCCAATACCCACTACAGTTTTACTGCAGCTGAAATGAAATGAAATGAAATGCTAACTTTATTTCTCAACTATCTCCATCAATTTCCAGTGCTTCAAGGCACTCAGAAATATCAAACTAAAGTAGTCTCATGTGTCTCATGAGTCTGATGATATGCAAGACTCCCTCCTTTTAATTTAAAGGTTTGGGGAAAATGCTCCAAATTTAAAGAGCCATGGAAAATTTCAATTGGGGTTGAATGCCCTAGGATTCCCACACAGCCTCTCGCAGAGATCCATACAGCAAAGAAGAAAACATCGCTTATGGATAACAGTGGGAATCATCCTCTCCAGTACCTTGTTTAGGGCTGGATGAGACCTCCCTAGAGCACGATTCGGGAGAAGCAGGGCAGAAGGAGTCTGACCCTGAAGCTGGTGTTACTGCTTATGTGCACACACCAGCGCACACGAGCCATGCTCCAGGTGTCCTGGACGTAGCGCTAAACTTCGCTAAACCCGGAAGGGACTGTTGAGGGACTGTAGAGGTACAGGCAATTCATTCTGTCCAGGATAGGATTCTGGGACCTCCGGTTGGGGGTAGGTTGCAATTAGTTATGATGAATGGTGCTGCATAACATCTCATCGGTTTATACTACACACTGTCTCAAGCTCGAATACAGTTTATGTCAGGAATTGATCCGTACAGAGTATTGGGGTTTCTGCACAAACTCAGTAGGTAAAAGAAGAAATTACGGTTTGTCCCAAAAAAGGGGTAATTGAGAGGACGATAAACCATCCTCAACAATTTGTGTCCAATATATTCCCCAGACAGAGAAAAGATGGGGGATGTAGAGGCATTCTGGATCTAAACCAGTTAAATTCCTAAGTTCACTGCAAGCAATTTAAAATTGGACACCTTAAATACTGTGAAACAGCTATCACAAACCTGTTATATGGCAACTATAGATCTGAAAGATGCATATTATTCAGTACTAATTCATCATCAGTATTGGAGATACTTGAAATTTACTTGGATGGGACAGCTGTGGCAATTTATAGCATTACCCAAATAGTTAACCTCAGTTCCTAAGAAATAGTGGAAATCAGTGCTGGTGCTACTTTGGGCCCAGAATCACATGGTAATGGCTTATCTAGATAATATTTAATCATAAGCAACACTCAGCATACAGCTGAGGAATCGGTTTCAGCAACCAAATACCTGTTTGAAAGGGTAGGGTTCCTGGTCTATCCAACCAAATCCAAGTTAGAGCCATCCTAAAAAATTGTTCATTTGGGATTTGTCATGATTCAGTTGATATGTTAGTGACTTTGCCTACAGCCAAGGCTTTGGAGATCAGAGAGCTCTCTACTAGTCTAGCTGAAAAACAATATCCCTCTATCCGGGAAGTAGCTACTGTTATTGGTAAATTGGTGGCAGCTTTCCCTCCAGTGCAGTTTGTACCACTGCACTATCGGAGTCTGCAACAAGCTAGAGAACTAGCACTTAAATAACATGCAGGTCATTTTGATAGACCTATGCAGTTACCAACCAGAGCCAAACTACCAAAAACATTTTGGTTCAGCAACCTTCAGTGCTCTTACAGACATATGTGAGTGCTACCGGATGGGGAGCTATGGACATCGAGTCTAGCTGTGCTAGTAGATGGAGTGTGCAAGAGGATTTGATCCTGCACAGGCATGGTATAAATTACTTTAAAAAGCTGGGTGCATTCTATGAAGTAAAAGTTTATTGTTTAACAATGAATAATTTGCATGTACAACTCCAGATTGATAATACCACGGCTGTGCCATATATCAATCCTATGGCAGTAATACGGTCAGTATCATGTGGTAATCTGGCTAACCTCATGTGGCACTGGTGTATTTCCAGACACCATGTGCTGGCAGACAACAGGTCACAAAAGTTCAATGACAACATAGAATGAATGATTAAATCCTGAAGTTTTAAAATGATTGTCAGCCACTGTGGGTTGCCAGATATTGATCTGTTGCATCCAGGCTAAATCACCAATTGCCTAAATATGTTTCATGGGAACCGGGTCCAGGAGCAGTGGCAGTGGATGCATTCTCGCTACATTGGGAACGTACTTTGTTTATGCTTTCCCCATTCTGCCTGATTAGGCAGTGTCTCACCAAAATAGAGCAGGACTCCGCCTCAGGCGTTTTGGTAGTTCCGGACTGGACTACAGAGCCATGGTTCCCATTGGTGCTCAGAATGATGACTCAGCCGTTCATGACTGTCCCCAACTACAGTAATTTGTTGGTGCATCCAGTAACAGAAGAAAGTCATCCGTTACATGATCATCTTAATTTGTTGATCTGCAGGTTCTGACCAGACAGTTCCAAGGCTTTGGACTGTCGAATAGGACCATGGACGTCATAACTGCAGCCTGGAGAGATAGCACTATGAAATTATATGTGTCTCATATTAAGAAATGGGAGATGTTTTGTTTACAGTCAAATATATTTGATCATACTGCAAGCATACCAGATGTATTGGAGTTCCTTGCTATGTTGCATTTTTGATGAACACTTAAGTTATAGTGCCATTAATAGTACTCGGAGTGTTTTGTCCTCCTATTTAGGGCAGTTTCAGAACAACAACCTATTGGGTCTCATCCATTAGTGTCCCAATTCATGAGAGGAATTTTGTAACACAAATCCTCCTAAACCTAGATGTACAGAAATCTGGGATGTCAGTATAGTTCTTACACTGCTTCGGCAATGGGCTTCAATTACGTCATTGTCTTTTCAGAAGTTAACACTTAAAGTCGTTAAGCTCATGGCGCAAGTATCAGTGCAAAGAGTGCAAACATTGCAAAGTTACGACTAGATAGCATGTATTCTTCTGCAGATAAAATTGCGTTTTATGTTTCTGATTTAATCTAACAAAGCAGGCCTGGAATGGCCGGAACCAAAGTAACTTTAAAGCATACCCTGTTGACCAAAGGTTATAACCATATAACCATATAATGTGTGTGTAGTTAAGCACCTGAGTCAATATATCGAGGTAACTTAGAATCTCAGAGGCTCTGAGACAGCAATGCTCATCAGTTACAAAAAACCTCATAAAAAGGTGTCAGTATAAACTATTTATAGATGGTAAAACAGGTTTTGGATTCCGCTGGAGTAGACACTCATGTGTTTAAATCTCACTCCACCAGGACGGCATCAACATCCGCAGCAAGGCCGCAGGATGATCTAAGGAATCAACTTTTCTAAAATTATGATAACCTGTCTGACAGTGCCAGGGTTTGCGCATGCTGTTTTGGGTTCCGGTTGGTTTGATTTGCTTTGTCTTCATAATTTTCATTTGTAATTTCCCCTGGAATAGAGGGGTTATTACTGTATTGTTATTTAAAAAATGATTATTGGATAATTCAAAGCAATGTTCAATATATTATTTATTCACTACTGTGTCAACTGAAGCAGTGTGTCGTATGGAGTGCATCTACGGCATGAAATCACTGAGCTTTGAAATCTTCACGTAGTCACTCACGTGACTCTGAAGTAAAATAGTAAGATTAAACAAAAACTTACCAGTTCGAAGTTTGATCATTATTTTATGAGGAGTTACGATGAGGGGTTACGTGCCCTCTGCTCCCGGCCCTCATGATCTAAAGGATCATCTGGTAGTTCGAGTCTTCTAAAGCCTTACTATGTTACTTAGGCTATTGGTTTCTGTGTTTTCACGCCGCTGGTTTGAAGTATGACACACATGTGTCTGGCGGGGCTTCTTCATGTAATCCTTCATTGTAACTCCTCATAAAATAACGATCAAACTTCAAACTGGTAAATTCTCATTTAATGTTACTATCAACCGGGGTTTCATATTTTTTTGCCGTCTCGTCATGGTCAGCTCTTGCAGCTGATGGGAGAGCAAATAATTTATAATTGTTGCCAACTCCTCATCCAACGGTTCCACAGCCTCTCTGGGGACAGCAAATCTTGCTGCTAGACATGGTATTACGGGCACATGCCCTTCATCCCGTGCGTTCCGTTCTCCCACAGATTCGGTGTGAGAATAACTCTGACCCGTCAAGTTCTCCCCCTCCAAGAAGGAGCGATTCAGCAGCCCTATTCCAGGCGCTGCTGGCGCGGGCTCTTCTGTTGGCCAGCGCGGATACCACCTCTTCTCCGGGTGTGTATCCTGATGGAGCATCCTCTCCAACAGGAGCTCTACTTTGGATAACCGTGTAAGAACGGTATCCTTTTCCGGAGGGGATCCCTCCTGGCCTGACTCCTCGAAGTCAATGGGCCTTGCAGGCTTTCCAGTAGCCTTATGCCCCAATGGCGTGGCCACGGTGCTCAAAGGCAACAAGTCTGCAGTCGATGGCCTCCCTGCCACAGACGGACTAGGTGAACTGAGCGGGCGCCCGCAACCCGCACTCACGCGGTCTGTCATCTTACTAGCGGCGCGCCTCGCCTTCACGTTTGTCGCTTTCTGCATTTTTTAGTATAAACTTGTACCTGAAACACAAGCCTGCAACAAAAAAACTACCTCCAACCAAGATATCAATTACATTGGGGAGTCACGTGACTCCAAAGTAAAATCTGAATTCCATCGAGAAGAAACGCTGCAATTTATTTTCCCCCTTGTGCTGTACACTTTGATTAATTTTTTTACAAGCATCCTTATGCTGAAGAATAAGTAAAGCATGTAGTGTTGAATGGGCATGTTTTCATACATTTGAGGGCATAATATTAATGCAGAATTGGATTTTCTTATCTTGGAGAAGTCAGTGAAGTTGACTAGGGCCGGAAAAAAGAAATGCCAGTGAATGTACAGACTTTTACTTTCATATCTGGGGCGACTATATTTTAGTCAATATTTCATTTGTACAAAAGATTGCCACAGTTTGTTTTTTGTCTCAGCGAAGCCAAACTTAGTTTTGTGTGTGTTTTTTGTCATTCAACAATTTCAATAAATCCTTTTTTAGATACAAAAGAAATTGAAAGAACAAAAATAGTATGTATTGACTACTTTTTTTGTTTGAAGGGGGAGTCCACCTCCTACACGGAGTAAGTCTACGAGATCAGGTAGAGAGTAAGTTCAGGATAGAGATGTCTAGTCCAGGATAGAGCCCTGTAGCCTAGCAATGTTACAAAATTTTGAGAGTACATTACAAATACATCACATCTCCCAATTCTGCAATTTATCCCATCAGATAAAGCATAAAAAGAAGTTTAATTTGACACGTAATTCACTTTCATATCTTCAGTATTAAAAAAGTTATGGCCATTTTCATACTCAGAAATTAGCATTGTGTTCCCTTTTGCTTTTGCATTGACTTAACACAAAAGCTGTGATCGAGGACAGTCAAAAGCCCTTAACTTTCTTAAAAATTAAGAGAACTGAAATACATTTTCAGTTATTATAGATTGAAGTATTCTGAAACAAATATGAAATAATCTTACTTGGACGACCTGAAATTAAAGCATATAATTAGTTAGTTACCCAATTGTAGCTAATTACAAAATTCAATTACTAGATCTAAACATCTATCAATTTCTTAAGAAAAGATGAACATTTTTAAATAGCCTAAGTGTTCAAATAACATTCACACAAGCATTCACAATATAACATGATTTTTAAATCTAATTGTCATTAATTTATAGGCCAAATGGAAGGAATTTAATGTTTAATTCCCGTAAATTAATGGCCATTTAAATCATCGAGTGGGATTTTCTGGAACGCGATCGATTGGAGCGTTGTGGTTGCGGTGAATTTATACCCCATATGGGCAGGAAAAATACTGCAGGTTCATATGGGGAATAAATCACCTTCTCACAATGTGAAATTTTGATTAAAGGTATCCTAAGAAGCACTTTTTAATGAAAAAATAAACTGTACCTTGTCTTGTCCCCTACACGAGGTCCGTCCCGTTGTCGGTGTTCACGGCTTTGGAAGATGATTTTAAATTTACTACAGCAATGCAAGGCAAGTCAACTTTACTTATATGGCACATTTCATACATGAGGCAGACTCAAAGTGCTTCACATAAAAACATGTCATATAATAAAATGAAATAATAAAAAAAAGAAATAAAATAGAAGAATTAAAAGAAAATAAAAGCAAAGTAAAAAATGCATTATAGAAAAGTGCAAAAGTTAAAAGTGCAATGTAGTTAGGATACAGCTAAAAGCTAAAATAAACATAAAAGTTTTCAGTCTTGTTTTAAAAGTGGTCAAAGTTGAGGCAAGTCTTAAATCTTCAGGAAGTTTATTCCAGCTATTTGATGCATAGTAACTAAATCCTGCTTTCCCATGTTTTGTATTTACTCTGGGAATCACTAACAGATTGGTCTCTGAAGATCTTAGCGTTCTAGAAGACCTATATAGTGGAAGCATGTCAGTGATATACTTTGGCCCTAAACCAAGATTTTTAAAATCAATTATCTGACATACAGGGAGCCAATGTAAGGATTTAAGAATTGGTGTAATGTGTTCAAACTTTTTGATCTTTGTTAGAACTCTAACAACAGCGTTCTTAACTAGCTGTAGCTGCCTGACAGTTTTTTTCGGAAGACCTGCAAGGGGACCGTTACGATAATCTAGCCTACTAGTAATAAAGGCATGTACAAGTTTTTCTAAGTCTTGAGCTGACACGAGTCCTCTTAGTCTTGCTACATTTTTGAGGTGATAGTAGGCCGATTTTGTTACTGATTTGATGTGACTGTCGAAATGTAAATCTGAATCCATAATAACCCCGAGATTTCTGACTTTGTTTGAGTTTTCAGGGACAAAGAATAAAGGTTTTTGGGTTACGTTAAGCCTTTCTTTGTTAGCACCAAAAACAATTATCTCCGTTTTGTCCCTATTTAGTTGAAGGATACTTTGGCACATCCAGTCTTTGACTTGCTCAATGCACTGGCACAGCAGATCTATGGGGCGATAGTCATTTGGTGATAGCGCTACATAGATTTGCGTGTCATCGGCATAGCAGTAGTAGTCAATATTATTATTTTGCATGGTTTGCCCTAGTGGGAGCATATAGATGTTGAATAAAGAGGTCCTAAGATCAAACCTTGTGGGATTCCACACATCACGTTGGTTGGTTCTGATACAAAGTCGCCAATGGAAAAAAAATAGTTCCTATCTTGTAGATATGACCTGAACCAACTTGAAACTGTGCCTGAAAGCCCCACCCATTTTTCCAACCTGCTCAAAAGTATTGAGTGATCAACAGTGTTGAATGCAGCACTGAGGTCTAATAGCATTAATATTGAAATTTTGCCAGAGTCTGTGTTAAGACGGATGTCATTTACAACTTTAGTAAGGGCGGTCTCGGTGCTATGAAGGGGTTGAAATCCCGACTGGAAGTTGTCATAGCAGCCAGTTGAAGCCAGGAAGTGATTAAGTTGCTGGAGGACAACTTTCTCAATTATAGTTGTTAATAATAGAGGCATCTAGGCACCGCTTTTTAAAAATATTTTAAATTAAATTAGCAAGCGCAGTTAAATTAGCAAGCGCAGTTTAAAAATCACTTCAGAGAACGGCAGTGGAAGCAATTTTTCTTCATCAACTAAATAGCCTGTTCAAGATCGATTTGAATAGGCTTCCGAAATACCGCATTTTAAACCCGCCCCCCTCTCAAAGGCGAAAAGTCGCGCACACGGGCAGTGACAGACCTGCAGCGCCGCTGAAGGTAAGTATTGTAGCATACCTATGTAGCCCAGGATAGAGACCTGTAGTCCAGGATAGAGCCCAATAGCCATGGATAGACCCCTGCGTAGCCATGGATAGACGCCTGTGTAGCCGTGGATAGACCCCTGCGTAGCCGTGGATAGACCCCTGTGTAGCCGTGGATAGACCCCTGTGTAGCCATGGATAGGCCACCTGTAGCCAGACGCCCAGATGTGAGAAACCTAGACGGAGGAGCCAGTCTCCCAGAGGTGAGAAACCTGGACAGAGGAGCCAGTCTCCCAAAAGTCAAAAATAGTCTCCCAGAAGAGGCAAGTCCCCAGAAGACACGATGCGCTGAGATGCAGCGAGAGGCAGGAGCCAGTCTCCCAGTCGCAGCAAAAGGCAACAAGACAGGCCCTTTGTTAGAGTTTCTAGACTTTGAGGTTAAAGTGAAAAAACAGCAGCACTCATAATTGAATCTAGTGTAAATCCTTATGTGAATATTAGGGGGAGATGTGATGTAATTAAAGTGAAGGGGGAGATGTGATGTAATTAAAATGAAGGGGGAGATGTGCTGTAATTAAAGTGAAGGGGGAGATATGATGTATTTGTAATGTACTATCATTGAACATCAGAATGGAATTTGTGATGTTTATGTAATGTAATATATAATGTAAATGCCAGTGCCCCTTGAGGCCAAAAACAGAAGCTGTCAAATGTACCTGTGCCTCATGTCTGAGGTCAAGTGACCTTCTGGAAGTTTCAGTCATTGCAGATTAAACTTATCTTACACGAAGGCGGACGTGTATTCATTGTGCTAGTCACAACAGGGCCTTACAGGGAACATTACAGGAATAAAAAAGTCAAGGGAGTTCGTAGTGATGCAAAAAATGTGCATATAATTATGATTAAATTTAGTCAATTTCACTGATATACTCACTTTTTGTCAGATGGTGAGTTGATTTATTTGAACCATGTGCGTTTTTTTGTTACTATATCTTTGTTTCATTTGCCCTTTATTAAATGTTTATTATCTGCCCATTTACTTCAGACCCATGTTAAGTGACTGCGCCTTCAGAAATTTGACAAGGTTCACAGTTTCTAGGTGAGATGTAATATTTTGCCATGACTGCTTAATTGTGTAATGCATAAGGGAAAGTATGAGTTCTTTTATGGTTTGCTTGACAACTCTTTTTTACATTTTTATCATTATTAGGGACATAGATTGCATTAATCGACCTGATTTAATTTGTTATCTTTCCGTTAAAATTTTCTTTTAAGCATCTAAATATAATGTGGATTTTCAATGAAAATATTCACTCCCAGTTTTTACTATGTGATAGGAGCAGAATCAGGCCATTCGGCCCATCATGACAACTCCATCATTCAATCATGACTGATCTATCTCTCCCTCTCAACCCCATTTTCCTGCCTTCTCCCCATAAGCCTGTACTAATCAAGAATCTGTCTATCTCTGCCTTAAAATAGCCATTAATGGCCTCCACAGCCTTCTGTGGCAATGAATTCCATAGATTCACCACCCTCTGACTAAAGAAATTACACCTCATCTCCTTCTAAAAGGAGCATCCTTGTATTCTGAGGCTATGACCTCTGGTCCTAGACTCTCCCACGAGTGGAAACATCCTCTCCATATCCACTCTATCCACATCTTTCACTATTTGGTACATTTCAATGAGGTCCCCCTCATCCTAGAGTAGAGGCCCAGCACCGTCAAATGCTCATCATATGTTAACCCATTAATTCCTGGGATCATTCTCGTATCCTCCCATGGATCCTCTGTGGCAGCACATCCTTCCTCAGATATGGAGCCCAAAAATGTACACAACACTCCAAATGCGGTCTGACCAGCACCTTATAAAGCCTCAGCATTACATCCCTGTTTTTGCATTCTGGTCCTCTAAAAATAAATGGCAACATTACATTTGCCTTCCTTACTACCAATTCAACTTGCAAATGAACCTTAGGGAATCCTGCACCAGCACTCCCAAGTCCTTTTGCACCTCCGATTTCAGAATTCTCTTCCCATTTAAAAAATAGCTTACTGCTCTTCAATATTCTCATTGATCCAATCTTTCATTTTCATCTCAGCTTCCCGATTCCACAAAACACATTATCCATTTATACCCTCTTTCCCATACTTTATTTCTCTCTGACCATTATATTTGCCTCCTATCACCTGCTCTACTTTAATTGAACATTTTACCCATTTCTAAAGCGTTTGGTCTTAATTCCTCTAGGTGATTATACTTGCTATTTAAAGTGACTGCAATACCTACAAGATGCCTTGAGTCTCTTTCCAATATCCAGAGGTACCAGTGTGTTTGTAATAGACACAAAATGCTGGAGTAACTCAGCGGAACAGGCAGCATCTCTGGAGAGAAGGAATGGGTGACGTTTCGGGTCGAGACACTTCTTGAGTTATGCAATCTTTCTAATAATCACTTCAGTTAAAGACTCTGCAGACTCAGGGATTAAACCAGGCCTTCCATTTTAGTTTAGTTGAGTTTATTTTCACATGTACCAAGGTACAGTGAAAAGCTTTTGTTGTGTGTTAACCAGAGAGCGGAAAGACAATACAAGGTTACAATCGATGACTTGTATATTCGGCCAATTTCTTGCATATTCAGCTGTGTGTCACTGTTTGCAATACTGAAATATGCTGAACCTGTGGAGTTCTTAGCACACCTTTTAGTGGGGGCACAATGCCTGCACATTTGAAAAAATCTTACTTTGTTTTCAAAATGTTAAAAAGTATTTGTGTACGTTACATTAAGCTTTCTGTGATTAGGTCAGTTTTAAAAGAGCCCTCGGAAAGGAATCTGGTGAGTTCTTCAAACTCTTAGCATGTTTGTTTTCATACAAAGCTAAAGTTAAATATTTTCAATTGTTTAAAAATGATTTAAATATAAGTTCAATATTTTAAAACATAATTTATTTATTTCTAGGAATCTATTTACAACTTAAAGAAATATGGTTGTCCCATTAGAGTTTATTATAAATCACCTTTCAAGCCAAATGTAGGTTTGTAAGTATTTGTTATTTATTTGCGATAAGATTTCTGTAAGAATTGCGTACTATCATGGGCCTATCCCTTTTAGGCGACTGCAGGAGACCACATGTTTGCGGGTAGTTGCTGGAGAGTCGCCTTCATGGTTGCAAGGAGTTTCCGCATTTTGGGAACTAGTCACGGCCTCATTATGGTCCCCGTGAATTTTTCAACATGTTGAAATATTAGCAGCGACTAGAATGAAGCCGCCATGGAGAGTAGCAAGAATTTTTGTTGCATAGGTGGGTCGCCAGGAGGTCCTAGTGAGTTGCCAGGAGGTTGAAGGTTCTCAGAGGTTCTCGTAGGTTGTAGCCGATGCTGACCGGTGAATTTCATTGACTCATTCGGGAAAAAAAGATATGCAGTAGTTTTCTGAAGCAAGGATAACTGACCGGTAAAATCCACCGAGCTTCACAGCCATGTACATCTGGCTTATTAAAAGTTCTCTCCACTCCTTCTCCCCCCCCCCCCCCCTTATTTTAAAGGACTTACCGTACACTGTGCTAGCCATCTTAATTACAGCGCCAACCTTCCAGTTCATTACGGTGTGTGCCTGTATCACCATGGCTTTGCAACGTGTGAATTTTTTAGACAGTGCTCCCCCAGCTTGCCCTATCCTCCGCCTGCATAACAGGCTGGTGAAGGAAGCAATGTGTTTGTGTGTGTGTTCCACTCTGACAGTCGCCGTTCCAGTTGCCGATTTTTCAGGTGACTGCCAGCAACTGCACAGTCGCCGGCGGTCCGCTGAAAACTCGCCTAAGTGGGGCAGGACCCACAGGCTTTGTATGAGCTACATTGCATACAAAATAGTGAAAATTATTAATTGCAAACATTGTGCATCCAGCAGTCTGGTTCCACAGGACTGAAGGGCCTGTCCTACTTAGGTGACTTTTTAGGCGAATGCAGGAGACTCTGCGCTCGCCTCATGGTCGCCACATGTTCTCTGGTGGTCTCTGGTGAGTCTCCTTCATGATCGCGAGGAGTTGAAACATTTTCTATGTCCACAAATTGGTCGCCATGGAGAAAATCACTACTTTTGTAGCCGTAGGTGCAGTGGTAGTGGAGTCGCCATGTGGTTCTAGTTAGTCGAGGTAGCCGTAGATAGTTTTAGTTAATCTCCTTTGCTGACCGGGCATTTGCATTGGCTCATTTGGGGAAAAAACAAGGAACCAAGGAAAACCGACCAGTAATGTTAAATGCCCGCTAAACTTCATAGCTGTGTATCTCTGGCTTATTAAAAGTTGTCGGGCTTCTTAAAAGTGTCTCCACTCCTTCTCTCCCCCCTTTTTCCCCCATCTCTCCCCCATCTCTCCTCCCCCCCACCCTCATCCCCTCCCTCGCCCTTTTAAAGGAAATACCATACACTGTGCTAGCCGTCTTTAACCTTCCCGTTCATTGCGGGTTGTGTCTGTATCACCTTGGTTTTGCACCGTGTGAATTTCACAGGCAGTCCGCTGAAAAGTAACCTAAGTGGGACAGACCCTTTAGATACACTCTCACACTCACCTTCTCCACTTAGCATCCACCTGCACAAACCTTTACGTTGATGAATCCATTTGGCATTCATCGGTCATAAAGTTGCTGTGCCAATTTATTTGCTGAGGAAACACATCTTGATTCGCCTCATACCAAAGCAAAATGTTACAGATCATACAAAACTAATAAAATGCTAAAAATCCTCTACCTTGAGGCAACATCTTTGGAGGGAGAAAGAGAGTTACATCAAAACTAGTAGAATGTAGGCACAGAAAAGATTTTAGAACCAGAGAAAAGGGGGAGTGGAAGAGATATCACGAGGGAAGGTTGTGATAAGATGAAAATCAGAAGGGATTAAATGCCAAAAATGACGTAGACGTAAGTGCTAATATTAATTCTATTATCCAGCACATAGTCCCTCACCCCTCGGCATCTTAATGCTCATTTAAATACTTAAATGTTGTGGGAGTATCTGACTCCACCATCCACTCAGGTAGTACTTAATGGATTGTAACCGTCCAATGGGCGAAAATAAATCTTCCTCAAATCCTCTCTAAAAATCCCCTCTGCATTTCCTAGACTTTACCTTAAATATATACCCTCTGGTTGTAGACACCTCTGATAAGGGCCTGTCCCACTTGGACGACCTAATCCACGAGTTTAGGAGACACTAGACGAGTTGAGAAAAATGTCAAGGTCGTGTTGACTCGCCGAAGTAAAAGACCTCCTACGACCTCCTACAACTATATCTACGACCTCCAGCTATTTACAATATACATAAATGATCTGGATGAGGGAATTGAAGGCAATATCTCCAAGTTTGCGGATGACACTAAGCTGGGTGGCAGTGTTAGCTGTGAGGAGGATGCTAGGAGAATGCAAGGTGACTTGGATAGGCTGGGTGAGTGGGCAAATGTTTGGCAGATGCAGTATAATGTGGATAAATGTGAGGTTATCCACTTTGGTGGCAAAAATAGGAAAACCGACTACTATCTAAATGGTGGCCGATTAGGAAAAGGGGAGATGCAGCGCGACCTGGGTGTCATGGTACACCAGTCATTGAAAGTAGGCATGCAGGTACAGCAGGCAGTGAAGAAAGCCAATGGTATGTTAGCTTTCATAGCAAAGGGATTTGAGTATAGGAGCAGGGAGGTTCTACTTCAGTTGTATAGGGTCTTGGTGAGGCCACACCTGGAGTATTGCGTACAGTTCTGGTCTCCAAATCTGAGGAAGGACATTATTGCCATAGAGGGAGTGCAGCGAAGGTTCACCAGACTGATTCCTGGGATGTCAGGACTGTCTTATGAACAAAGACTGCATAGACTCGGTTTATACTCTCTAGAATTTAGGAGATTGAGAGGGGATCTTATAGAAACTTACAAGATTCTTAAGGGGTTGGACAGGCTAGATGCAGGAAGATTGTTCCCGATGTTGGGGAGGTCCAGGACAAGGGGTCACGGCTTAAGGATAAGGGGGAAATCCTTTAGGACTGAGATGAGAAGGAATTTTTTCACACAGAGAGTGGTGGGTCTCTGGAACTCTCTGCCACAGAGTGTAGTTGAGGCCAGTTCATTGGATATATTTAAGAGGGAGTTAGATGTGGCCCTTGTGGCTAAGGGGATTAGAGGGTATAGAGAGAAGGCAGGTACGGGATACTGAGTTAGATGATCAGCCATGATCATATTGAATGGCGGTGCAGGCTCGAAGGGCCGAATGGCCTATTCCTGCACCTAATTTCTATGTTTCTATCTATGTTTCTATGTCTACGACCTCTTGCGACTACGTCTACGACCTCCTACGGCTATATCTATGACCTCCTACGGCTATATCTACGACCTCCTACGATCCCCCTCGACCTCAGTCTTCCACACCTAAGACCAACTACGACTAGCTACAAGTGGAAAATGATCACATGATAAAATGATGTCATGTTTGCATTTTTTTCTCGGGCCAGTTACCGACCTACAACTACCTACAACTACCCACGACTACCTATGACTACGATCGCGGCCTACTACAACCTACCTACGAGTAAAAAGTATCAGTTGTGTCCATGCCGACTTTTTTTTACTCGTGGACATCTTTTATCAGGCTGGAAAAAAGGCTTCTACCTACTTGAGGCCACGAGTACGCGGAGACCACTCACAAGGATGAGAAAGAGTTACGAAAACCTACAAACTCGTGGCGACCATGCTGCGAGTATGAGTCAAGGGCAAACTCGGCAGAGGCCGCCAATTAGGTCGTAAAAGTGGGACAGGGGCTAAAGGATTTTTCTCTACTTCCACTATCCATGCCCTACATGATTTTTCTTTCTTTCAGACAGGTCTGTCCTCAGCATTTTCCACTCCAAGGAAAGTTAACCTATCCAATCTCTCCTCATAACTAAGATGCTTAATTTCAGGCAATGAAACCCCTCTCTAACAGGTGTCAGAGGTTTTAGGGTGAAGGCAGAAGAATGAGGTTAGGAGGGAGAGATATATCATCCATGATTGAATGGCAGAGTAGACGATGGGCCGAATGGCCGAATTCTACTCCCATCACTTATTGCAAACAAATCCTTAATCTAACAAGTCTGATATGGTTATGTAAGCACAGAATATGATATGGTTCTGTAAGCACAACTCGATCAATCTATTGCAAAATTTAGACACCAGTCATTATGGCTTCATGAGATGTTGCAAGGCTGACTGAGATGGAAGTGACTTTGTCACATCTGAATTTTGTGTCAGGGTGATCTGTGCAAGTTTACTCTCAGTTTAGTAGTTGGGTAATTGGACTAGTCACCCAGCAGCCTGAACTCGTAGTCATAGAGACATTGAACTAAACAGCACAGAAAAAGATCCTTTGGCCCAATCTGCACATGCCAACCAAATTGCTTAACCAAGCTCATCCTATTTGTTTGTGCCTTGTCCAAATCCCTACAAACATTGTCTCAGTGTCTTTTTAAAGTTGTAATTGTACCTGCCACCACCACTTCCTCTGGAAGCTCATTCCATGTCCGCATCACCCTCTGAAGAAGTTGCCCTTCTGGACTCCTTAAATATTTCCCCTCTCACCTTAAACTTATGCCCTTTTAATTTTAGACTCCGCTACCTTGTGGGGGTGGGGGATACTGTGACTATTCACTTTAACCATACCCCATAGGTGAGTTCAAATCTTGCTATCAAAATCAGTTAACTTAAACTATTATTGTTTAAAATTAGAATGTGATAAATCAATTAATCTTACTAATTAGTCCCATGAAACTAGTGGATTATTGTAAATACTCATCTGGTTCACGAAAGTCCTTCAGGGAGAAAATCTACCTTCATAACCCAATTTAGTCTGAATGTCTCTAAAGATGGTTGTTTCTTAGCTGCCTTCTGAAGTTGTATCATACCTACTACATTAAAACAGAAAAGGTATACAAAACAGATGAATAAACAAGCATTGTGAAAGCTACCAAAGTCAGACATGGCAAAAATCCAGCTGATAGGCATCTGGAGTTTGTTGTCTACATTGGGAGAACTGCCCACAGACTGGTCAAGCCAAAGCCTGATATAATGGTACAATCCTCCTTTATCACTTTCCCACTGCCAGCTGACATTTTTTAGCCCATGTCCAAAGAACATCGCTCTGTGCTGGTTCCCAGCCTCTACTTCAAACACTTCACTCTTTTGCCTGAGGAACTGAATACAAAAGCATAAGAACCCAAGGAGCAGGAGTTGGCCATCCAATCCCTTTAACCTGTTGCCCATTCAATGAAACCATAGCTGACTTGTTTTTTGGCATCATGTAGAGGTGCAGATGGAGGTATAAATATCAAGGTTTTGTGGTCTTTGGTTGTAATTTCAATGTAATTAAAATTGATGGGTTTGATTAACCTTACTTGCTTCAATGAAGTGCAGCGTGAACTTGTACCGATAATTATTTGTTAATGAGGAAATTACAAGAATTGTTTTTTGTTTTATTATAGGTTTGATGGTTCTTACTTCCAAGGACCTATGGTGGCCAATTACATCATTTGGGAGGAAAATGGGAGGACAGATTACTATTATAATACAACAATGGCGCAGGTGAGAGTCTGATGTATACCTTATTTAAATGAAAAATCTTGCCACAAGGCTTGTCTCTATTGCACAAAACCATAGCGTATAAAGGGCCCTAGCTTAGTGTTGAAGAGGAAATGGTAGCAGAGGAAATTAATCACTTATTCCCAATGGATATGTGAGGAAAGTATTGTTCCATTTGATGGAGGAGAATTGGGAATTGTGCTCATCAAAGAAAGATGTGCCTCAAAAGTAGGTGCAGAGTGCTTGGAAAGAAGTCACCAGTGCATGGTGGCCTTCATAACAAGAGGATTTCAATATAGGAGTAAAGACGCTCTTCTGCAGTTGTATAGGGCTCTGGTGAGACCACATCTGGAGTATTGTGCACAGTTTTGGTCTCTAATTTGAGGAAGGACATCCATGTGATTGAGGCAGTGCAGCGTAGGTTCACAAGATTGATCCCTGGGATGGCGGGACTGTAATATGAGGAAAGATTGAAAAGACTAGGCTTGTATTCACTGGAGTTTAGAAGGATGAGGGGATATCTTTCAGAAACATATAAAATTATAAAAGGACTGGACAAGCTAGATGCAGGAAAAATGTTCCCAATGTTGGGCGAGTCCAGAACCAGGGGCCACAGTCTTAGAATAAAGGGGAGGTCATTTAAGACTGAGGTGAGAAAAAATGTTTTCAGCCAGAGAGTTGTGAATTTATGGAATTCCCTGCCACAGAGGCCAATGGAGGCCAAGTCACTGGATGGATTTAAGAGAGAGTTAGATAGAGCTCTAGGGGCTAGTGGAGTCAAGGGATATGGGGAGAAGGAAGGCACGAGTTATTGATAGGGGACGATCAGCCATGATCATAATGGATGGCGGTGCTGGCTCAAAGGGCCAAATGGCCTCCTCCTGCACCTATTTTCTATGTTTCTATGCTGCTGTCACCTCACCTCAGATAACTGCCCATATTGGGGCCGGGGTAGAAACCTGTATTTTCTCTATCTTACCAGTTCAGGTAAGGAATAGCAAGACAAATACAGTGTTGCAAACATATGCTTTCTTGGATCATGGAAGTTCGGCTACCTTTTGGACAGAAAGCTTGATAAGGCTGGACATTACAGGAGAAGAGGTTAAGATTCTATTGAGTACCATGAATGAGGAGGAATCCGATAGTCATTACATTACAAGTATAGAAATATCTAGTCTGGATGAAGACAATTTTAAACCAATATCTGAAGTGTTTACACATGAAGTGTTTACACATTTTGTCATCAAAAGATACCCAGACATGAGGACTTGAGACAATGGCCTTACTTGAAGGATGTCAAGATACCTAAAATTAATTCTGGTATCAGCCTACTTATCGGAACGAATGCTTTGAAGGCATTGGAACCCATATAGACTGTGAGGAACCAAGGGGATCGACCGTTTGCTGTGAAAACCCTACAAGGATGGGCTATTTATGGTGCCTGAGAAGGAACAATGAAAGCAGGAACCAGAAGAACTAACCTGCTGCTGCTGTTAATCAAATATCTACTGGTAAATTATAAAAGCTATTGATCAAGCAACACAATCATGACTTCAATGAAAGTACCAGTAAGGAATCAGAAGAAATGTCCAGGGAAGAGTTAAAGCTCTTGGATATTATGAACTACTCAGTAAAGATGATAGATGAACACTATTGTCTGGACTTTCCTTTCAAACAAGAAAGTGCTTGTCTGTCGAATAATCACCGTATGGCAGAGCGACGCACCCAGAATCTGAAACGCATGTTTGGCAAGAATATGAAATTTCATGAAGAATATACGTCTTTCCTAAAGGATGATTGACAAGGATTATGCCGAAATGGTACCAACAAACCAACTAAATCGAAGTGATGGAGTGCTTTGGTACATTCCGCACATTCTGTATCACTCGAAGAAACGGACCTTGAGGGTGGTCTTTGACTGTGCCGCAGTCTTCAAAGGAACATCACTTTACTGTCAACTACTGCAAGGTCCAGACCTTACCAATTCACTCATTGGAGTTCTCATTATATTCAGACAAGAGCCAATTGCTTTGATGACGGATATTAAAGCAATGTTTCATCAAGTCAAAGTATCAGAAAAACACATTGACTACTTGCGCTTCTTATGGTGTCCTGAAGAGGATGCACAACAAGATCTTGAATACTGGATACCTAAAGGTACATCTCTTTGGAGCAGTGTCATCACCAAGATGTGCAAACTTTGCATTAAAGAAGACCGCAGAGGACAATAAAACTCACTTTCCAGAAGAAGTGATAACCACTGTAAAGAATAATTTCTATGTGGATGATTGTTTAAAAACCATGTCTACGGAGCAGGAAGCAATTCAAATGGTAAAACATTTGACTTCCCTCTGCGATAAGGAAGGATTCATGCTTTCCAAGTGGATCAGCAACAGTCATGCTGCATTGGAAAGCATTCCACCAGATGTTAGAGCCAAGGAGACCAGGGAGTTAGATTTGGACAAAGACAATTTGCCAATGGAAAGAGGGACTGCACTGGTACGTTGAAACAGATGTGTTTACGTTCAGAATCTCGATTCAAGAGCGACCATGTACTAGAAAGGGTATCCTATCTGTGATTGGTTCTGTTTACGACCCTCTGGGATTTCTTGCACCATCTACACTGCCAGCCAAGTTGATTTTGCGGGATCTTTGCAAGGAACAACTTGGATGGGATGAGAGTGTACACATACTTCCTCTCACCGATGGACAGAATGGTTAGCAGATCTCAAAAAGATCTCAAAATTCAAAGTGGACCGGTTCATGAAGCCTACAAGCTTTGGTAAGATCAGAAGTGCACAGCTACATCATTTCTCAGATGCCAGTGAAAGTGACTACGGTACTGTTTCATATCTAAGACTGGAAAATAATAACAAAGAAGTACATGTAGCATTCTTAATGGGAAAAGCCAGAGAAAAAACTTTTTCACCCAGAGGGCAGTGGAGGCCAAGTCACTGGATGATTTTAAGAGAGAGTTAGATAGAGCTCTGGGGGCTCTGGGGGCTAGTGGAGTCAAGGGATATTGGGAGAAGGCAAGCACGGGTTATTGATAGGGGACGATCAGCTATGATCACAATGAATGGCGGTGCTGGCTAGAAGGGCCGAATGTCTTGAAGCATTCAAATTGTCACCCAATTAGATAATTAGCTAGTGCCTAGCCCCAAGCTATAAATATACCAATGCATAATACAATCAAACGTTACTTATTTTCTCTGATAATTGGTGTTTTATGGTGACCCCTTTTGATAATGAAACCAAAGCGGTTATTACCCATGAGGACTTTCAGAACCTTATATACTATTTGAACTTTCTTTAGGCTGGCTGTCAGACTGAAGCACAGACCTGGGACGAAATGTTAAAAGCTTACAATGGTGATTTAAAATACAGAGATAAAGCCTGGGGTCCAGAGGTAAGTTCTGATTTCTTTATTTTTTTCACTTTAGTCTTTATTGCTTTTATGCATACACAAATATAACAATAAAACATACAACAATGCAGTGAAACATACAACAGTGCAGCGGAGGGATCAGTTTACAATTAATGATGCAGTATACAGAACTATTATTAAAACATTTTCCTATAACTTACATTATTGTCAATAAATTTATACAGTGTTGATATCTTTATTTCTATACCTAATCCATTTTTCCCATTTTCTGTTAAACTCGTCTTCTTTCACTCTTAGAGAATATGTCATTTTCTCCATGACAAATATTTCCTGTACTATGTCTAACCATTGTCTAAGTCTGGGTGTGTCCGCTGCAAGCCAGTTTCTTGTAATGGCCTTTCTGCCAGCTGTGAGTAGGATTTTAACCAAGTAATGATCTTCCCTCAGCACCACTAGAGTTATATTACCCAGGTGTAAAATGGAACACTTCTTGGAGACTATATATCCTAATACCTCCTTTAATTCTCAATTCACTCTGTCCCAAAATGGTTCTATTTTTGGGCAACTCCAGAAGATATGTGCATGATTTGCGTCTGTTTGACCACATTGCCTCCAGCATGTTTGCTGCCTTAGAATTTGTTTGCTTTTTATGTTAGGCGTAAGAAACAAATCAAAAATTTCCAATTAGATTCTCCCCATTTTTGTGAATTATTGGATGTCTGTAGTGTTACAAACATATGATGCCATTCTTCTTCTGAGATTGTGATGTTCAATTCCTTTTCCCACTTAAATTTTACATAAAGTGTAGTTTTAGCTTGACATTCCATTAAACTATGGTAAAGTTTAGAAATAATCCTTGATATTTTTTGATGATACGCATTAACTATCACTTTTACCACTGGATTCTTATCTTCTAGTGCCTCCCTTTTTACTTTTTTATTGTAATAATCTCACAATTGGAGGTATCTAAACAAGTCTTGGTTCTGAAGTGCAAATCTATTCTTCAAATCTTGAAAACTTCTTAGGTCTCCATTTTCAGTAACAGTACAAAATGCAGTCATTCCTTTTTTCATCCAGTCTTTAAATGTTGAGTCATACAACCCTGCTTTAAATTCACTATCCAAAGCTATACATCTTAAAACTTTTTGTCCTTTATTCAGTTTAAATTGTCTGGTAAGAGTGAACCAGGTTTCTAAAGTAAGTATCGTTATTGGATCGATTATACTCCTGATATGTCCAGGAAGCGTTTTTTCTCCCAAGAGTGTTTGGATGTGGAAGTCAGGGATATATGTCTCAATCTCTTTCCACCTAGCTATATAGCTGTCCTCATACCAATTAATTAGTGGTCGAATTGGGCTGCATAGAAATATATCCTAAAATTTGGAAGTGCCATTCCACCTTTGTCCTTTGGCAACTCGAGTGTAGTGTATCGAACTCTGGCCTTCTTTCCTCCTCAAATAAATCTAGATATTAATTTATCCCATTTGTTAATTGTTTTAATGGCACCTCTATTGGCAGAGATTGAAACAAGTACAATAGCCTTGGCAAAATATTCATTTTCACCACATTTATCTTACTACTAAAATCCATTGGTTAGGTGGACCATCTTTCTATATCCTTTCTTATGTTTTGGTTGATGTGATTATAATTGGCCCCATACAACATTGATATATGTTTTGTTATATGTACCCCTAGGTATTCGATTGATTTTGAATTCCATTTAATATTATACTTTTGCTTGATTTCTTCTGGAGGAGCACAATTAAATAGGAGGGTTTGAGTTTTTCAAATATTTACTTTATCTCCTGTATTAAAATTAAATTTCTCTATGATTTTCATCATCCATGGAAAGGAGTTGTTTACTTCCGTGAGATACATCATTAGGTCATCTGCAAAAAGGCCAATTTTATGTTCTCTGTCTCTTATAGTTACTCCCCTCAGTTCCCTATCTTGACGGATCACTTGAGCCAATGGTTCAATATATACAGCAAACAGGGTAGGGCTAAGACAGCATCCCTGTCTCGTTCCTCTTCCGAACCCATTCACCTTTACTCTTGGTTTAAGGACCCATTCACCTTTACTCTTGCAATAGGTTACTGGTAAATTGCTTTAATAACTTGAATTGAATCTTTGGCAAAGCCAAATCTTTCTAGTGTTTGATATAAGAATTCCCAATTAACCCTATCGAAAGTCTTTTCCGCATCTAGGCTTATCAGGACAGTGCGCGTACTTTCCTTTTGAATCTTGTGTATTATATGTATTCTTCTTCTTATACTGTCCTGTGTTTGTCTGCCTATTACAAAACCAGTCTGGTCTTCATCATTTAAATCTGGCGTGAACTTTTCAAATCGTTTGGAGATAATTGAAGAATATAATAGAAAGATTAAACGAGAACTTACCGTTTGAAGTTTGATCTTTATTTTATGAGAAGTTGAAGTGAGGGACTACATGAAGAGCCCCCCAGCCCGCATGCGCGTCAATCTTCAGAGCAACTGTATGAAACTACAAACCACTTGCACGAACTTAAACTATAGAAAGATTAATAACCGTTGACTTACCGAATTATCTTTATGAGATTCAGGGTTGGGAATGGAGGGCACGTAATCCGTCCAACTTCTCATAAACTAAAGATCAAACTTTAAACGGTAAGCTCTCGTTTAACTTTCTATTTTATATCGAAGTCACATGAGCGACTACGTGAAGCCTTCAAAGCTCCGTGATTTAATGCAGTAAACCAATCTGTGTGTGAAACACTTAAACAGATAAACCACAGAAAAGACATGGATTATTAACAACTTGATGCTAATTTGCATACATGTCCACTGCCCTTAATCGGACCACAGTTCCAAGTGGCTTTGAGTTAGGCAATAACTCATGCAACACCGTTCAGAATTCTATCAGCAATCACCCAGGCATATTCAACCACATTTTATAACTTCTGAAAGTGCACCATGTAAGCCTCCTGCTGTTGCAAGAAGATGTTCCAATGGGAATATCCATTCTATTGGCTGCTAATGAGCCAGCCCCCTTGGAAGAGTGAGACCTGAATTCACACCCGCTATTAGCTGCTTACACTCTATTCATGTTGAGATGGCCTGCACCAGCAATCTCTTGAGAAAACTATTAAATAACAATAAAGAAACTATCCTTCATCTCATAGGTACTAGCAAGCTCAGTGTACCTGTATACATAATAACTCCCCCAATCTCCGATCTGGTGGGTTTGCTGTCAACTCCAAATTGTACCCAACCGTGCCCATTTTGCTTTATGAGATAATTCCCATAACAAGCTACCCTCATGTCAGTTATGACCTAGAGACCGAGCCGGAGATTGAGTAAAGACTGTGTTCTTTGTGCTGAAATCAGTTGCTAAAAGCATAATCAACTTAGAAGATACTGCTCCCATTAGGAATACAGTCGATGAATATCTGCATAATAATTTACTGATACACATTCCACACTACTATGAGTCTAGGCTTTAGAGCGTTCATATAAAAGACCTTGCATAACGTTGGGTGAATATCCAATCATTTATTGTCCCACTTATAGTACTAGCGAGAATGACAAAGCAGCACAAGCAGTGTCAATTGTGCTATAACATAATCGCTTCTCTAAACCCAAACTGAAAGAAACGCAAACCTCAGCTACTTCTGTTTAAATGTAGCTCACGCGTCTTCTTCACAAACTTCCCATACAACCATGCAGAGCTAGCTGCACGAAAAATAGGCTGAACTAGCCATCACTCGTGCCTTAGAGTAAATAGGAGCTTCTTTCAGCCGCCTTTTACAATGGATACCCTGAATGAGTAGGCAAAATTGGCACTATTAAAATTAATGTCTCCTCATCTTTAATATCGTAAGAGGCATCTACTGATAAAACCCATGAGTCTTATCAACTACAAAAGCATGTCGTCTACAAACTCCATGACACAATGCCCTTTTGATCTGAGTAGGGCAGCATTAGCTTTAGAATCTTTGAAATAGCCTAGGCCTGAAGACAATCCCTAGGTAGAGCCTAAACTTTCCACCATTGGCCTCTCGTGTATAGATATGGAAAAGTATGCAACTTCAAGATCGATTGAAGCCTTAAATCCTCTGAATCAGCTAAATTGCTGAAAGACAATTATCCATCTTAAATTGATTAACCAAACACATGATCAGACTAGCCAAATCGTAACCTGATTTGGCATGCTCCACTTTTCTGCAACCTTGAGAAAATATTAGAAATATACCCCTCTTGTTCTTGGGCAGACTACTCATTCTTTGTGAGATGTCCCTGTTTCCACTTAGATAACAATCGTCTCCGCTATTGACCATACGGACGGATATTTTGGCTTCTCTTGCCGTGGAGGATGTATTTATTTATTTATGTATTTATTTGTTTGTTTGTTGACTTATTTATTTTTCGCTCATAACATATAATCAGATCCTTATGACTAGAGCTGAAACAACATCCACTTGATGTGGGAATACGAGTTCCCTGTCAACTCTTCACCGTCAGAGTCACCACAAATCCTCAGCCTCCTTCCTCAGAGTGGAAAATAGCATAATGCAACCCTGAACCAGCAATTGCTTCGCAGTCCTCTGACTGAAACCACCTGTCTCAGTCGCCAGTGTGCACAACACACTATTCGACCAGCCACTCAATCAGGAGTTCTGGTATTGAGAGCCGACAGATGATTATATATATTTTCTATTCACAACATGACCTGCAGGTCCGATAAAAAATGCTACATGCCAGACCGGCTTTCTGCTGGTAACTATCTATCCCAAAGAGGATGGCAATGATGTTCCCAACAAACTGGCAACTCTACTAGCTAAGATGAAAGAATTAAGCATGTGTTGAGGGAAGCCTCAAATTATCTGACTCTACTGTGCAGCCTGATAACCTCAATCACAGATGTTGAGGCAGTGCTTCCCTGGTCAATATGTTCCATATGGCCAGCCAGTTCCAAGATGGTCTACCCTGAACCAGGGTAGCCAAACTGTTCCTGCTTGGAACTTACAGAGGTTGCTATGCAAGGCACCCTGTCAATGCCCCTGCATCAATCTGCTCTTCTCCAGAGACAGTGAAAGGTACTAGACAGACCATGCTGCCAATAAATCCAAATCCATGGCGACAGAGTGCTCCATTTCGGAGGTTAGTAAAAAAGACCTTACCTGCCAGCGTCTCTGAGCCGAGGTCGACCTACTTGTTGGAGCTTCAGCGAAGTTCCATTGCAGACCATGTCTGACCACATCTTCAGCCCCACGCTTGCAAACAGCTCTTTTCCGCAGCTCAAAAGCGATATTGCTGTGCAAGGCACGTCTGCCAGCATTTCTAAGCCCAATGGAACAGACTGCTTTTTCGGCCTACAACCTCTTTAGAGCCTTGCTGGAGCTTTACTGTGCAGGTCACCAGTTATTCCCAGCCTGCTTTGAGAGGCCGCTCCTTCGGCCCCTTCTGCTCCTTCGGAGCCTTAGCGGAGCTCACTGAACAGGCCACGCATGTCATTACTCCGAGCCTGCCTCAACAGGCTGCTCTTGCGGGCCTTCTGTCTTTTTTGGAGCCTTTGCTGGAGCTCACTGTGCAGATCGTGCTGTCAGTTTCTTCCAGCCTGGATCGACAGGCTGCTCCTTTGGCCAGCTGCTCCTTCGGAGCCTCAGCGGGGCTCACTGGACAGGTCACGCCTGCCATTACTGCAAGCCTGGTTCAACAGGCTGTTCTAGCGGGGCCAGCTAGTGACTCCCGACTGCTCCTTTCGGAGCTTCAACGGCGCTTCCTGCCCCTTGAATACAGGGTGAAAATCCACCGGAATACTGGAGCTTTACCCACATAGGATGGTACTCCACCCCCGCAGCCACCTTAAATTCCCCCTGCAAGTCTTCAACTTGCTACATAAGTCCTCTCTGAAGAGATACTATGCAGGCTGCACGTCACTGGCCATGTAAAAATTAGCAATTTTAGGAATATCTCATGCCATATAGCATTTTTGCAAAGGCAGTGGCCCCAACTGTGTATTACAGAGAAGTGTTAATGCAGCTTTCTGCACTTCCGAGAGTTGAGACCCATGTACTGACTTGCAAAAGGCCGTTATGACTCCAGTGATCAGTTTTTGGACTCGCTGACATCATTCTTTGCCTACATATCATCACTGAGATGTCCCAACGGATGAAATTGATGTATGGAACATCCAAAGTTCTGGCAGTTATCGGGACAGGCATATGTCCCTGATACTCTTAGCCAGATCTTCCTCCAGTGAATCTCCTATCCCCAAAGGGATGGCAAATATGTGACAGGAGCCGGTAGCTGCCTCATATGATTAAAATTAAGCATATCCCCCATTAGTTCAAGGGATTCAATTTCCTTATCGATATCCACATAGTTGGAGTCACCTATGTAATCATTTGCAACACTCCCCTCTTCTGAGCGGGAAATATTATAACGCAACCTTGAGCCAGGTGTTGCTTCCCTACATTCTGAGCGGGAGATATTATAACGCAACCCTGAACCAGGTGTTGCTTCCACAGGCTTCTGACTGGCACAGCCTGTAAGTGTCTCCTGAGCCAGGAGCACATTTCCTTTTTTAATTTTATTTATTTATTTATCCATCCATTTACTTTTTAATTTCTTTGTTTGTTTGTCTATTTATTAATTTATTTTATTACTCACTAGACAGGTTGCGTCTCCTAGTGACTCCGAGTCCTTGCTTCCTTCTGGAGCTTCAATGCAGTTTCTTAGGGGAGGAATATAACGCAACCCTGAACCAGCTGTTGCTTCCTCAGGCCTCTGGCTGACTCCCTTTTGGAGTTCCAACAGAGGTGTTTGAACAAGCCTCGCCCGCCAGATGCTCCAAACAGCTGCCTGCTCCAGTGGAGCCCCATTCCTCCACGACGGTCGCTGTCCCGGCCATGCCGGCAGTCAATATTTTTAGCCGCTAGCTCCTTTACGGAGCCTCCACAGCGGTCGCTGTCCCGGTTGAACCGTCAGCCGAAAATTTAAAACGCCAGCTCCGTATGGCAGTTTAAATTTGTGCCAGCTTCTCCGGGCTCGCTGCCCCTATTTTCGGAGCAGCGGCCCGTTCTTGAAACAAAAATTCCCCTTACCTGCCGGAGTAGTTTCGAACTGCTCCGATTCTCGCGCCATGCGTCGACGTATTGACGCGCATGCGGGCTGGCGGGCTCTTCACGTAGTCACTCACGTGACTTTGATATAAAATTTGTCCACATTTAGAATTGATATTGGTCTGTAGTTGGTACAATTTTCCTTGTCTTTGTTCTCTTTGGGGATTAATATAATAATTGCCTCTTTCCATGATGGGGGTTTCTTGGCTTCTTTGATAATCCAGTTAAAGGTTCTCAGAAGAAGTGGGTTCAGCTCATTCCGAAATATTTTATATCGTTCTTTAGGGAAACCGTCGCTGCCTGGGGCCTTGTTTGTTTTCATCCTACCAATTGTCATCTCTATCTCCTCCAGTGATATTTCTGATGTGATTATTTTATTTTGTGTCTCTCCAATACAGGGCAGATCTATTGTACTTAAAAAAGTCCTCATTGATTCCCTGTCTACTGTAGAGGTTTGTGTATATAATTCGCTATAATATTCCTGGAAGATATATTCTATTTATTTTGGATCTCTCTTCAATTTCTGTGTACAGGGGGTCCTTTATTTTGTGTATGGTGTTGTCAGTCTGTTGTTTGTGTAGCCTCTGGGTAAGTATTTTAGTGGATTTAGGGCCAAGCTCATAATGTGCCTGTTTAACAAATCTTGCTTTTTTCTCCACCTCTTGACCCAATATTCCATCCATTTGTCCACTCAAATCTTCTATTTGTTTATAAGTTCTCTGGTCCTTATTATTTTTGTATTTCTGTTCTAAATCCTCCAGGTCTGATATCAACTTATTATATGTTTTCATTATGGCATTTTTAATATGTGATGCACAAGCTATTAACCTATCTCGTATTACAGCCTCAATGAGTCCCATCGTATGGATGGGTCCACCTCCCCATTGTAATTCTCCTCTAGATAAGTTTTGATTTCCAATTTAATATAATTAACAGTTGTTTTATCATTCGTTAGTCCAACATTTAATCGCCACACTGTGTTTTTCCTTCTACTGTCCATTTGAATTGTTAAGTATAGGGCATTATGGTCTGATACATCTGCCACACCAATTCTGCAATCCGTTACCTTATAACAGTCTGCTTTCTGCATTAAGAAATATTCTATTCTTAGAACTATTCTATTCTATTCTTAGAACGTAAACTGTGTGGGGTATTGAGTAATGTGTATAGTCTCTTTTTGGAGGGTGAAAATGCCTCGAGACATCAAGAAAACCAAATTCTTCACAGGTAGTGTTTAGTAGTTTTGTTAACTGGTTCTTATTCTTCTTTTTTCTTGTCGTATCAAGCCTATGATTCAGTACAACATTCAGATCCCCCCCACATATACAAATTCCTTCTGCTTCCATTGCAATAATATCAAATAGGGATTTGAAAAAATGTTTATTTCTATCTGGGGCAGCATAGATATTCACCAGTGTCAGGATATTATTATTAACTTTGCCCTTTACTATGATATACCTCCCATCTTTGTCTTTTATTTCTTAATAAATATCGCAAATTAAACCCCTGTCTCACGGTGCAAGTCGACTGACGAGTGACCCTGAGTTTTCACTCGCGGTAATCACATACAATTAACATAGCGGGAATGTCAGAACTCGCATGCGCAACTCAGCGACTCGTGGCGCTAACGGCAGGTACCCGTGAAAGTTGTTAACTCTTGAAAAAATTCAAAAATTTACTGTTCAAGTTAAAAATTGAAACATCTAAACTCCTTGTAATAACATAATGGCCCGTGCGTTTACCTTAGTGACTCGTGAGTCTACTGTGGCACCGTCAATGGAAACTTTTTATTTCCCAGGTAGGAATGGAGTTACCTTAGGCCAGACTCCAATAGTAGCAGCATTGAAAGTGACAGCAGAAGGCGGGAGCAGGAACCTTCATTTGAATTTGCACTAAGGTTAACTGGATTGTCATCCATGATCATAAAAAGTCGCATATTCGATGTAGTGGGTTTATTTATGGGTGACTGTGGCTACCGATGACTGTGACTGTGATCCAGGAAGGGGAGGGGGGGGAGACACACACACACACACACACACACACACTATTCACTTTCCCACAAGCATTTACCAAGATTGTCTAATATTTTGTTGACCTCATGTACATGCTTTCAATATTCATTTTACACCACGTATTGCGACTTTGTCAAGACCCTTCTGGAAGTCTGTATTCAGGTTGTTAAGGTTTGCCCTCAGCATTCATTGCTTCCCTTTGTTGCTTAACTCCAGCTTCCCTTATTTGGTTCTAATCTAGTTTTCACGGAATAATATGGAACTAGTTGTTCCTCCCAGCTAACATAAATTTTCAAAGGTACGAAGCAATCAAATGTATACACGACCGGGATCAATCATAGCGAATGGGGGCAGGCAGCATCCCTGGTGAAAAGGAACAGGCGACGTTTCGGGTCGAGACCCTTCTTCAGACTGTGAGTGAGGGGAAAGGGAGACGGGAGATCATTTTCCCCTGACCCTCAGACATCAGGAATCACATTGGATTAGACCTGGACCATCTCCGCTGCATGGTGGTACAGCAGCTAATGCTGCTGCCTCATGGTCTCAGGTTCGATCCTGAGCTCAGCTGCTGTCCGTGTGGAGTTAGTGACCAAAAGGCTTTGCATCAACTGCGGTTAGAAGCGTCTGCTTTTTGAATTCCCACAAATAGCACAAGGTTTAAGTCAACATTTTAAAACCATTTTAAACAACATAGGTTACAATACAGTAAAGGATTATGTATAACCCAATCATTGTGTGCTAGTGTTGTACCATTACAATAAAAATTGTTAAAACGTGCTGCGCCTCTGGTCCATACAAATATCTCAGAAGTAAAGCAGCATTTATTTGAAAATTAGACATATTTATACAGATTATTCCTGAAATATTTGAGGTTTATTTATTTGTAGACTATTTCTGCTCAGGAATATACGCCAGTAAAATGGCTCTGGCTAAAATCAACACTTCACACATTAATAATAAGAGTCAAAAGCAAGTTACACTAGATACTGAAAATCAGAAAAATATAGAGAAAAGAGTAGAAAATGCTTCACAACTGGGGCTGCACAGAGAGTGAGTCATGCACACACAGACACGGGTCAACGTTAATTAAATCTCAAAAGAACTGCAGCTGCTGGAAATCTGAAGTGAAAACAGAAAGGGCTGGAATCACTGAACAGGTCAGGGAGAAAGAGAAACAGAGTACTCTTCCATAGAAACATAGAAACATAGAAAATAGGTGCAGGAGTAGGCCATTCGGCCCTTCGAGCCTGCACCGCCATTCAATATGATCATGGCTGATCATCCAACTCAGTATCCTGTACCAGCCTTCTCTCCATATCCCCTGATCCATTTAGCCACAAGGGCCCCATCTAACTCCCTCTTAAATATAGCCAATATTTGGTCTCAGAAGGTCTCAACTACCTTCTGTGGCAGAGAATTCCACAGATTCACCACTCTTTGTGTGAAAAATGATTTTCTCATCTCGGTCCTAAAAAACTTCCCCCTTATCCTTAAACTGTGACCCCTTGTTCTGGACCTCCCCAACATCGGGAACAATCTTCCTGCATCTAGCCTGTCCAACCCCTTAAGAATTTTGTAAGTCTTTATAAGATCCCCCCTCAATCTTCTAAATTCCAGCGAGTACAAGCCGAGTCTATCCAGTCTTTCTTCATATAGAAGTCCTGCCATCCCAGGAATCACTCTGGTGAACCTTCTCTGTACTCCCTCTATGGCAAGAATGCCTTTCCTCAGATTAAGAGACCAAAACTGTATGCAATACTCCAGGTGTGGCCTCACCAAGACCCTGTACAACTGCAGTAGAACCTCCCTGCTCTTGTACTCAAATCCTTTTGCTGTGAATGCCAACATTCCATTCGCTTTCTTCACTGCCTGCTGCACCTGCATGCCTACTTTCAATGACTGGTGTACCATGACACCCAGGTCTCGTAGCATCTCCCATTTTCCTAATCGGCCACCATTCAGATAATAGTCTACTTTCCTGTTTTTGCCACCAAAGTGGTTAACCTCACATTTATCCACATTATACTGCATCTGCCATGCATTTGCCCACTCACCCAACCTATCCAAGTCGCCTTGCAGCCTCCTAGCATCCTCCTCACAGCTAACACTGCCCCCCAGCTTCGTGTCATCAGCAAACGTGGAGATGTTGCATTCAATTCCTCATCCAGATCATTAATATATATATTGTAAATAGCTGGGGTCCCAGCACTGAGCCTTGCGGTACCCCACTAGTCACTGCCTGCCATTCTGAAAATGACCTGTTTACTCCTACTCTTTGCTTCCTGTCTGCCAGCCAGTTCTCTATCCACATCAATACTGAACCCCCAATACCATGTGCTTTAAGTTTGTATAGTAATCTCTTATGTGGATACCTTGTCGAAAGCCTTCTGAAAGTCCAGATATAACACATCCACAGGTTCTCCCTTATCCACTCTACTAGTTACATCCTCGAAAAATTCTATAAGATTCGTTAGACATGATTTACCTTTCATAAATCCATGCTGACTTTGTCCAATGATTTCACTACTTACCAAATGTGCTGCTATCCCACCTTTAATAACTGACTCTAGCATTTTCCCCACTACCGATGTTAGACTAACTGGTCTGTAATTCCCTGTTTTCTCTCTCCCTCCCTTTTTAAAAAGTGGGGTTACATTAGCTACCCTCCAATCCTCAGGAACTACACCAGAATCTAAAGAGTTTCCCTTCTTCCTTCATTGCACAATCGTCCTTGCATGACATAAAGGGCTGCTGCATACAGCACTCGAATAAAAAACATCACCATCCTGGACTCCAATTGCCGGCTTGCAGCCATGTTTCCAACAAGGGAGGCTTTTTATAGTGCAAAAAAAACAGCATGACACAAGAAGAACTCAGTGGAAACTCAGTGGACAGTGGAAATGTTGGAGACGTTGCAATTGGAGAGAATTAGGTTTATCCTAATGGATAAACACAAACTTTTTGAACAAATATGGTCTCCATTCACTGATTATATGAAGGGGTAGCTTGGCTCAGCATTGAAACTCAACAAGTACCCGGTGGTAAGATCAGATGAAAAGGTTTAATCCGAGATTTGTATACTCGTCTCTATATATATATTATTAGAAATTGTTCCATTCATTGTTAAGATGTATACTTTTTTTCTATTTTTAAGTATAATAATTGTTTGTTAGTAATATGGGTTTTTTACTTTTTTTTATTTTTTGGGGTTTTTTTTTTAATTCTTTAAAAAAAAATTTGTTTCTCTTTTCACATATAATCAAAATTATAATCACACTTTTAAAATTAAACATATATTCTTTCTTTACTCTTTTTTCTCTTCACTATTAAAAAAATTGAGGCTTATATATATTGCTTTGTAATACTCATATAATTTTGAAAATATGTAATATGTATATTTGAAAACAATTATTATATTATTTGTAATACGTATGGCCTCTAATAAAAATATATTTTTAAAAAAAGAACTCGGGAGAGGAACTTGGTAACGCGGGAGACGAACTTGGAACATCGCAGAAATGACAAGTAAACGGCAAACTTAGTCATATCCGTGGGAACTCGGTTAAACTCTTGATCATACACTTGGAATCTCGTACACAACCACGAGTCTTTCACTCGGGGTACCTCGTGGGTCAACTCGCACTGTGAGACAGGGCTTTAACTGAGTTTGATATCAAGATTGCCACTCCTCTTTTATGACTACAAGTATGTGAGCTATAATATGTGTTTTTATATCCAAATCTTTTCAGCTTCTAGAAACATAGAAACATAGAAAATAGGTGCAGGAGTAGGCCATTCGGCCCTTCGAGCCTGCACCGCCATTCAATGTGATCATGGCTGATCATCCAACTCAGTATCCCGTACCTGCCTTCTCTCCATACCCCCTGATCACTTTAGCCACAAGTGCCACATCTAACGCCCTCTTAAATATATTCTCATGCTCTTATCGCGATAAATGGGTTTCTTGTAAGAAAATAATATGCATCTTCACTTTTTTCAATTTAGTTATGACTTTAGCCCTCTTAATTGGATTACCCAAACCATTAACATTTAGAGACATCAACTTAAGTCCTTGACATTGCATCATTACACTTAGTGTGATTGATTTCGCTGTATCCCCTCAACTCAGCACCAGAACCATTCTGAACAACAAACCAAAACATATGAACAAACAAAGGTGTTTTGCCTGGCAAAACAATACAAAACATCAAAACATATATGGACTCCCAAAAAAGGGTATTCTCTCTCCACCATAGATCCCAAATCCCTTTGTAAATTGAGGGGGAAGCCTAACTCTAAGAAAGGGCCCTATCCTAGATAAGTGGGATAACCCTCTGTGGGTCCCTCCATTCATTCTAGCTCTAATATTTTGCTAATCTCCCTAACAGTCGGATCTATCTAATACAAAAAGTTGTATTAAATCAACATTAATTACACTCACATGACGTCTGTGATGCTTGGTGATATTTTTAGAACCAGGCATATAAACAGATTTGTCTGAATGTACATATCTATACACATATTTGTAAACCTAGGATTCCATAAGAACTCAGTATTCTAACATATTGTGGCGGAGACCACTGTGGTATCCATGTCTATGCGTACCTTCATAACTATATCTCAGTTCAAGCATGAGACTTTCGTTGTAATTCATGATCGCGCTTCCATGCCCGTCTGACTGTCTCTAATTCTCGGTATCTCTCGGTGAGCTGCCACTGCGCCTATTGGCGGAGTTGTTCACGCAGTGGCGGCATGTCCGTGTCTCCCTGCAGCTCTCCCAATTTGTAGCCTCTCCTTTGTAGCTCTTGCACGGCTTCCCTTGCATTGTTGTAGGTTTGGTGTCCGCTGTTCCAGTGAATACGTATCTTGGTAAATGGTGTCTGGAAGCGGGTTCCTTCCTCTTTTAGGAAGCTTTTAACAAAGGAATGTTTGTATGCCTTACGTTGTTGTACTACAGCGGTAGTATAGTCGTGGTCAAAAGACAGCATTCATTCTCCAAGGTGGATCGTCTTTTGCCATGCCTGTTTGAGAACTATCTCTTTAACTTTAAACTGGAGAAGTGGACAATTATGGATCTCGGAGGGGAGCTGGGGCTTGGTTTCTGTGCCAGGGCTCTGTGTGCTCATTGAATCTGTAAATCTGTCATTTCAGAGATTGACATTTCACTTCTGAGCAGTTTCTCCACAAACTGAGGTACTGAGCTACCTTCCGCACCTTTCGGCACACCGTATATCTGCAGATTACTTCTTCGGGATCTGGATTCCAGATCGTTCAATTTGTTGACAAGTAACTTCTGGTCTTTCAGTGTTTCTTGGAGTATGGTGTTTGCAGTGACACTCCATGTTTCCAGCTCCTCTATTCGGGCGACGGCTTCTTCCTGTTTTTTTTTAGTCTTGTATTGCTTGCATATTCGCCGGCATCTGATAATTAATTTCATGTTTAAGTTTGGCCAGCTCTTCTCTCATATCCCGCTTGAAATTGTCTTTGAATGATGTGAAGTCTGCTTTTAATTCTCTTCTCAAGTTGCTGATTTGTGTACTTAAGTTTTTTAATCCTTCATGAAGGGCCTCAGTTGCATGTCTCCACCAGCCTGTTTGTTTTTGTCTTTGTCTGTGTCGCTTCGAGCCTGTCCTTCTGTTTCTTGCTTTGCTAGCATCTTTTCTTGCAACTTTCTGCTCTTTGTTTTGACTCCCCCACTCACACTGTACTAATTAAAATTTAAATACTCGTTTACTTTGAACTTAGGGGAGGTGTATTTATCCGACTGTACGGAGCTCTCTGTCTAATCAGCCACCATGCTCTGCCACCTACCGGAAGTCCAGTTCTGATTTATTTCTATCTATCTATCTATCTATCTATCTATCTATCTATCTATCTATCTATCTATCTATCTATCTATCTATCTATCTATCTATCTATCTATCTATCTATCTATCTATCTATCTATCTATCTTTCATATATTTATTAAAGTCTGATCTAGTTAGTGTGTGTATATGTGTGTGTATATGTGGTTGCCTTTACATCTTCACAAAAACACTACGCGGTAAAGATTACATTTTTACATATTCCGATTGACATTTTTCATGTCGAGGCCGGGCATGCCTTATCTGAACATTTCATGCTTTATTTCTTGACTTATTCTCGACTCATTACTGATTAAAAGTCTAAAAACATCCAAAGTCTTTGAAATTAAAACCACCAGCTCAAATTATGACGTAACAATTGTTCAGCTGGCAGTGAAAATCCTCTGAAGATTTCATCCTATATTTGACACGTTATTTGCGATTATAGCTTTAAAAATGCCAACTATCACAAGATTCTTACATATTCTGCTTCACATTTTCCCACTCGAGGCAGGGATCACATTCACTGAACATTTTATGCTTTATTTCTCAACTGATTAAAGTATAAAAAATCAAAATACCTTCAATATCAAACCGACCATGCTTTAATTGAAGATGTCACAATGGCTCGACAGGCTAGGGGAGTGCTGGAATATTACGTTCGGGAACGACTTGAGTTGGAGGACCACGCCTCCCATGGGGGCTATGGGTAGTAAACGGGTGCGTTGGGGGAGCTGCACTTGGTGTAGTATCTGTATTACTAAAAGTCTCATCTTGACCACTTCCTGTTGCACTGTATATTAATTTTAGAAAAAACGCTGCCACGTACGGCTGTAAGTTTAGGTCATCTTACTCAGAATCCCCCTCCGCTGCTCAGGGCAAGTGGATTTTTCCCATTGATGAAAAATAAAAGACTTATTAATGTTTAAAAAAGGTTGAGATTCTCTCTCCGCCCCTTCTGGAGGGACTATAAAACCCGGACGTGTGGAAGTGCCTCAATTCTCTGCATGATGGGGGGAGCGAGAGGTTACAATTCTCAGTCTGAGCTGTGAATAACACTGAACACATGTCTACTAAACTGTGAGTGGTTTTACTGACCTGTCAGTGCTCTTAATGTGGTTTGAAGATGTAGTTTGAAAATGCAAAAGTGTTTTGTGGATTGAAAATGCAAAAGTGTTTTTTGGTTTGAGAATGCAAAAGTTGCCTTGCCTAATTGAAAAGTGGTTTGAGAATGCTAAAGTTGCATTGCCTAATTGAAAAATTGGTTTGAGAATGCTAAAGTTGCCTTGCCTAATTGAAAAGTTGGTTTGAGAATGATAAAGTTGCCTTGCCTAATTGAAAAGTTGGTTTGAGAATGCTAAAGTTGCTTTGCCTAAATGAAAAGTTTGATTAAGAATACTAATGTTGCCTTGCCTAATTGAAAGGTTTGTTTGAGAATGCTAAAGTTGCCTTGCCTAATTGAAAAGTTGGTTTGAGAATGCTAAAGTTGCCTTGCCTAATTGTAAAGTTGATTTGAGAATGCTAAAGATGCCTTCCCTAATTGAAAAGTTGATTTGAGAATGCCTTGCCTAATGGAAAAGTTGGTTTCAGAATGCCTTGCCTAATTGAAAAGTTGGTTTGAGAATGCCTTGCCTAATTGAAAAGTTGGTTTGAGAATGTTAAATAGACAATAGACAATAGACAATAGGTGCACAAGTAGACCATTTGGCCCTTCGAGCCAGCACCGCCATTCAATGTGATCATGGCTGATCATCTCCAATCAGTACCCCGTTCCTGCCTTCTCCCCATATCCCCTGACTCCACTATTTTTAAGAGCCCAATCTAGCTCTCTCTTGAAAGCATCCAGAGAACCTGCCTCCACCACCCTCTGAGACAGAGAATTCCACAGACTCACCACTCTATGTGGAAAATGTGTTTCCTCGTCTCTGTTCTAAACGGCTTACTCCTTATTCTTAAACTGTGGCCCCTGGTTCTGGACTCCCCTAACATCGGGAACAGGTTTACTGCTTCTAGTGTGTCAAAGCCCTTAACAATCTTATATGTTTCAATGAGATCCCCTCTCATCCTTCTAAACACGAGAGTGCACAATCCCAGCTGCTCAATTTTCTGAGCATATGACATTCCTGCCATCTCGGGAATTAACCTTTTAAACCTACGCTGCACTCCCTCAAGAATGTCCTTCCTCAAATTAGGGGACCGAAACTGCACACAATGCTCCAGGTGTGGTCTCACTAGAGCTCTGTACAACTGCGGAAGGACCTCTTTGCTCCTATATTTGATTCCTCTTGTTATAAAGGCCAACATGCCATTCGCTTTCTTCACTGCCAGCTATACCTGCATGCTTACTTTCATAGACTGATGTACAAGGACCCCCAGATCCCGATGTACTTCCCCTTTTCCCAACTTGACGCCATTTAGATAATCTGCCTTCCTATTTTTGCTACCAAAGTGGATAACCCCACATTTATCCACATTAAACTTCATCTGCCATGCATCTGCCCACTTCCCCAATCTGTCCAAGTCACCCTGCATTGTCATAGCATCCCCCTCACAGTTCACACTGCCACCCAGCTTTGTGTCACCTGCAAATTTGCTAATGTTACTTTGAATCCCTTCATCCAAATCATTGATGTATATTGTAAATAGCTGCTTTCCCAGCTCTGAGCCTTGTGGTACCCCACTAGTCACTGCCCGCTATTCTGAAAGGGACCCGTTAATCCCCACTCTTTGTTTCCTGTCTGCCAACCACTTCTCTATCCATGCCAGCACTCTACCCCCCAATACCATGTGCCCTAATCTCACCCACTAATCTCCTATGTGGGACCTTTTCAAATGCTTTCTCAATGTCCAGATACACTACATCCACTGGCCCTCCCTTGTCCATTTTCCTAGTTAAATCCTGAAAAAAATCCAGAAGATTAATTTTAATGATTTCCCCTTCGCAAATCCATGCTGACTCAGACTGATCCTGTTACTGCTATCCATATGTGCGGCTATCTCATCTTTTATAATTGATTCCAGCATCTTCCCCACCACCGATGTCAGGTTAACTGGTCTAGGCTAAAGTTGCCTTGCCTCATTGAAAAGTTTGTTTGAGAATGCAAAGGTTGACTTGCCTCATTGAAAAGTTGCTTTGAGAATCCTAAAGTTGACGCCTAATTGAAAAGTTGGTTTCAGAATGCTAAAGTTACCTTGCCTAATTGAAAAGTTGCTTTGACAATGCTCAAGTTGCCTTGCCTAATTGAAAAGTTGGTTTGTGAATGCCAAAGTTGCCTTGTCTAATTGAAAAGTTCATTCTCAAGTTAATTTGAGAATGACTTGCCTAATTGAAAAGTTGGTTTGAGAATGCCTTGCCTAATTGAAAAGTTGGTTTGAGAATACTAAAGTTGCCTTGCCTAATTCAAAAGTTGGTTTAAATATGTTAAAGTTGCCTTGTCGAATTGAAAAGTTGCTTTGAGAATGTTCAAGTTGCCTTGCCTAATTGAAAAGTTGGTTTGCGACTGCCAATTGCCTGGTTTAATTGAAAAGTTGGTTTGAGAATGCCAAAGTTGCCTTGCCTAATTGTAAAGTTGATTTGAGAATGCCTTGCCTAATTGAAAAGTTGGTTTGAGAATGCCTTGCCTCATTGAAAAGTTGGTTTGAGAATGCTAAAGTTGCCTTGCCTAATTGAAAAGTTGGTTTGAGAATGCTAAAGTTGCCTTGCCTAATTGAAAAGTTGGTTTGAGAATGCTAAAGTTGCCTTGTCTAATTGAAAAGTAGATTTGAGAATGCCTTGCCTCATTGAAAAGTTTGTTAGAGAATGCTAAAGTTACCTTGCCTAATTGAAAAGTTGCTTTGACAATGCTCAAGTTGCCTTGCCTAATTGAAAAGTTGGTTTGTGAATGCCAAAGTTGCCTTGTCTAATTGAAAAGTTCATTCTCAAGTTAATTTGAGAATGACTTGCCTAATTGAAAAGTTGGTTTGAGAATGCCTTGCCTAATTGAAAAGTTGGTTTGAGAATGCTAAAGTTGCCTTGCCTAATTGAAAAGTTGGTTTGAGAATGCCAAAGTTGCCTTGCCTAATTGTAAAGTTGATTTAAGAAGGCTTTGCCTAATTGAAAAGTTGGTTCGGGAATGCCTTGCCTCATTGAAAAGTTGGTTTGAGAATGCTAAAGTTGCCTTGCCTAATTGTAAAGTTGGTTTGAGAATGCTAAAGTTGCCTTGTCTAATTGAAAAGTAGGTTTAAATATGCTAAAGTTGCCTTGTTGAATTGAAAGGTTGCTTTGAGAATGCTTGTTGCCTTGTTTAATTGAAAAGTTGGTTTGAGAATGCCAAAGTTGCCTTGCCTAATTGTAAAGTTGATTTAAGAATGCTTTGCCTAATTGAAAAGTTGGTTTGAGAATGCCTTGCCTCATTGAAAAGTTGGTTTGAGAATGCTAAAGTTGCCTTGCCTAATTGAAAAGTTGGTTTGAGAATGCCTTGCCTAATTGAAAAGTTGGTTTGAGAATGCTAAAGTTGCCTTGCAGAATTGAAAAGTTGGTTTGAGAATGCCAAAGTTGCATTGCCTGATTGCAAAGTTGATTTGAGAATGCTAAAGTTCCCTTGCCTAATCGAAAGTTGGATTGAGAATGCAAAGCTTGCCATGCCTAATTGAAAACTCGGCTTGAGAATGCAAGTTGCTTTGCCTAATTGAAAAGTTGGTTTGAGAATGCTAAAGTTGCCTTGCCTAATTGAAAAGATGGTTTGAGTATGCATTGCCAAATTGTTCAAGGTTCAAGGTTCAAGGTTCAAGGTTAGTTTATTTGTCATATACACCAATTGGTGTAGTGAAATGCTTCTTGCCATGCAGCACATAAAATAAAGAATACAGACACAACACTAATAAAGAGATTTAAACATAAAAACATCCCCCCACAATGGTTCCCATTATGAGGGAAGGCACAATGCCCAGTCCCCAACCCATGTCCACCCATAGTCAGGCATATTGAGGCCTCCATAGTTGCCTTCACGGAGGCCCGATGTTCCAGGCCGTTCTCGCCGGGTGACGGTGCTCCGGCGTCGGGAGAATCCTCTCAGCGGCTTGGGACATCCGGAACGGCCGCTTCCTACTGGAGTCCGCGGCTTCCGAAGCCGACAAGGCCGCGCTGAATGGAGCTCCCCCACTGGCTCCCGATGTTAAAGTTCAGCGCCGCCGCCCGCAGCTGGCCGCTCCGCAGACCCGCGGCTCCGCGATGTTTGTCTCTGCGGTCTCAGCTCACCGGAGTTCCAGCGTGGCGACCCAGGCAAGGCATCACCCACTCCGTCCTGCGATGGCGCTCCAGCGCTCCGCCGCTGCCGAAGCCGAGGTTCTGGGCAGTCCCCTCAGGAAACGCCGCTCCAGGCCCGCTGGTAGGCCGCGAGGACGGGTCAAAGATGCAGCCCGGAGAAAAGCTGCCTCTCCGACCAGGTAGGGACCAGGAAAAGCAGTTTCCCCCTTCCCCCCCCCTCACCCCCACATAAAAAAGAATAGGCTCCAAAAACAAAACACTTTAACACACTAAAAAAAAGAAAAGGGTGAAAAACATACAGCTGCAGGCTGGGCAGCCATACCATACAGGACGGCGCCCCCTAGAATTTGAAAAGTTGGTTTGAGAATGCCTTGCCTCATTGAAAAGTTGGTTTGAGAATGCTAAAGTTGCCTTGCCTAATTGAAAAGTTGGTTTGGGAATGCTAAAGTTGCCTTGCCTAATTGAAAAGTTGGTTTGAGAATACCAAAGTTGCCTTGCCAAATTGAAAAGTTGGTTTGAGAATGCAAAAGTTGCCTTGCCTAATTGAAACGTTCATTTGAGAATGCCAAAGTTGCCTTGCCTAATTGAAAAGTTGTTTTGAGAATGCCTTGCCTAATTGAAAAGTTGGATTGAGAATGCGAAAGTTGCCTTGCCTAATTGAAAAGTTGGTTTGAGAATGCAAAAGTTGCCTTGCCAAATTGAAAAGTTGGTTTGAGAATGCAAAAGTTGCCTTGCCTAATTGAAAAGTTGATTTGAGAATGCCAAAGTTGCCTTGCCTAATTGAAAAGTTGATTTGAGAATGCCGTGCCTAATTGAAAAGTTGGATTGAGAATGCGAAAGTTGCCTTGCCTAATTGAAAAGTTGGTTTGAGAATGCAAAAGTTGCCTTGCCTAATTGAAAAGATGGTTTGAGTATGCATTGCCAAATTGAAAAGTTGGTTTGGGAATGCCTTGCCTAATTGAAAAGTTGGTTTGAGAATGCTAAAGTTGCCTTGCCTAATTTAAAAGTTGGTTTGAGAATGCTAACGTTGCCTTGCCTAATTGAAAAGTTGATTTGAGAATGCCTTGCCTAATGAAAAGTTGGATTGAGAATGCAATATAGTTAGTTGCCTTTCCTAATTGAAAAGTTGCTTTGAGAATACTGAAGTTGCCTTGCATAATTGAAAAGTTGGTTTGCGAATGCTAAAGTTGCCTTGCCTAATTGAAAAGTTGGTTTGAGAATGCAAAAGTTGCCTTGCCTAATTGAAAAGATGGTTTGAGTATGCATTGCCAAATTGAAAAGTTGGTTTGAGAATGCCTTGCCTAATTGAAAAGTTGGTTTGAGAATGCTAAAGTTGCCTTGCACAATTGAAAAGTTGGTTTGAGAATGCTAAAGTTGCCTTGTCTAATTGAAAAGTATATTTGAGAATGCCTTGCCTAATTGAAAAGTTGGTTTGAGAATGCCTTGCCTAATTGAAAAGTTGGTTTGAGAATGCAAGTTGCCTTGCCTAATTGAAAAGTTGGTTTGAGAATGCTAAAGTTGCCTTGCCTAATTGAAAAGATGGTTTGAGTATGCATTGCCAAATTGAAAAGTTCGTTTGACAATGCCTTGCCTAATTGAAAAGTTGGTTTGAGAATGCTAAAGTTGCCTTGCACAATTGAAAAGTTGGTTTGAGAATGCCAAAGTTGCATTGCCTGATTGCAATGTTGATTTGAGAATGCTAAAGTTGCCTTGCCTAATTGAAAAGTAGATTTGAGAATGCCTTGCCTAATTGGAAAGTTGATTTGAGAATGTCTTGCCTAATTGAAAAGTTGGTTTGAGAATGCAATAGTTGCCTTGCCTAATTGAAAAGTTGGTTTGAGAATGCAAAGGTTGCCTTGCCTAAATGAAAAGTTGGTTTGAGAATGCCAAAGTTGCATTGCCTGATTGCAAAGTTGATTTGAGAATGCTAAAGTTACCTTGCCTAATTGAAAAGTTGGTTTGAGAATGCTAAAGTTGCCTTGTCTAATTGAAAAGTAGATTTGAGAATGCCTTGCCTAATTGAAAAGTTGGTTTGAGAATGCCTTGCCTAATTGAAAAGTTGGTTTGAGAATGCTAAAGTTGCCTTGCCTAATTGAAAAGTTGGTTTGAGAATGCTAAAGTTGCCTTGCCTAATTGAAAAGTTTGTTTGGGAATGCAAAAGTCGCCTTGCCGTCCAGATAATTAAAAGTCTAATCTTGGCCACTTCCTGTTTGCGCTGTATATTGATTTTAGGAAAAACTCTACTACGTACAGCTGTGATTTTTGGCCATCTTAGCCAGAGTCCCCCTCCGCTCATCAGGTGCCGCGGATATTGCCCATCGATGAAAAATAAAAGAGATATTAGCGTTTAAAAGATGTTGAGATTCTCTCTTCTGTCAATCACGCCATGAAGGCCACGGCCCTTCTGGTGGGAGGGACTATAACATCTGGAAATGTGGGCGTGGTCAGTCTCTACAAGAAGGAGGAGGGAGAGGTCATGACTCACTGTCTTTAGTGGCCTTGCACCCTGTTTGAAATTGTATGAAACTGCATTTGAATTTGGTGGCCTTGCACTCTGCTTGAAATGGTATGAAATTGCACTTGAATTTGGTGGCCTTGCACCCTGCTTCAAATGGTAGGAAACTGCACTGGAATTTGGTGGCCTTGCACCCTGCTTGAAATGGTAAGAAACTGCACTCGAATTTGGTGGCCTTGCAGGCTCCTTGAAATTGTAGGAAACTGCACTCGAATTTGGTGGCCTTGCACCCTGCATGAAGTGGTAGGAATCTGCACTCGAATGTGATGGCCTTGCACCCTGCTTGAAGTGGCATTTCAAGGAATAGCCATGAATCAATTGCCAGCCAACCAGCCTTGAGTGAGTGAGCTGCCAGCACGCCAGTCTTGAGTGACTGAGCCCCCAGCTCAAGAATCCATTCTGCCCACAATGTCCATAGTAGCCCTCTGAAAACCAGTCCCTTCCATTCAGCCCACCACACCCATACTAGCGCTCGAGAAAGCCTCCCCCCCCCACTGGCCACCAATATTGCAATTGGTGCGGAGGTGGAATATTGAGTTGGGGGACCAGCCCTCCCATGTGAAGCTTAGTCTAGTATAACTCTAAAACTCTCATCTTGTACGTGTGTATATGTGTGTTTCTTTACATCTTCGCATTGAGGGTACAGGACCCAATGAGTCCCCCTTGGTCTCATCTATCTATCTATACTATTACTGAAACTTTCATCTTAACCACTTCCAGTTTTCTTTTTTTTTAAAGCCGCTGTGTGGGGACGGGAAAGCCACTGTGTGGGGTTGGGAAAGCCGCTGTGTTGGGTCGCGAGGTGCTGTGTGGTGTCGGGAGGTGCTATGTGGTTCCCTCCACCCCCTCTCCCCGCCACATCCCCCACCTCCCTCCCCCTACTCCCCACACACCCCCCTTTCCCCCTCCTGCCCACACACCCCTCACCCCCAACACCCACTCCCCCCTTTACCCCTCCCCTGTTCCCCCCCACACCACCCCCCCACACCAGCCTACCGCCCCCACACCAGCCCACCGCCCCCACACCAGCCCACCGCCCCCACACCAGCCCACCCCCTCCACACCAGCCCACTCCCCCCTCACCACCACACTGCCCCACCCCCCCACACCGTGCCACCCCGCACCACCGCCCCATCTCCCCCGCACCACTGCTCCACCCCCCCCCTTCCCGGGGTAGAGAGGATGGGGGTAAAGGGTGGGATAGATAGGGAGGAGGCATCTCCATTCTCCACCCCCCCATCACCCTCCACCATCCCACTCCCCACCCCATCTCCCTCCTCCTCCTCATTTACCGCATCTCCCCTCACTCCCATTCCCTGCCCCAGAACCTACCCAGGTAGTAGAGCAGCTGCAGAGCCTGGAACTCGGCCTGGTTCTCATACTCGGTGTTACGACTCCCGAATGCTGGTTCCTCAGAGTCGCGTAACAAATCAAAACCAGGGTCAAGTTTAGATTAAAAAACAGTCTTTAATTTTGTAACACTAAAACAAAACCCAAACCTGATTTTTAAAGAACACGGTCAGGGACCAGGATTGGCTAACAAATAATATATAAGTGTGCTCCAGCCAGCCTCTCAATGGGCCGTCGGACTGAAGACTCTAATCCTACCTATACAGCCCTAACCCTGCAACCAAAATACCTGAAAATTCTCAGGTCATCCCATCCGTCCCAATACAACATTAATTTACAAAAGTATGCGACAACTATACAAAGTGCCATGAGGCCAGGCCTCCTGCAGCACAGACCGGCACCTCTTCCTTCAGGGATCTATCATGAAGAGAGAGAGAATTCTGGGAGCTTCTGCCTTTTAAGGTCCCGATGAGTCACCTCACATAGCTTGGCCAATCGGGTACAGAAGCTCTTAACCCCTTGAATCCTGGTTCCCAGCCACGGCCTGCAGAGAAACAGAAAGGTAAGTACACAGCATTCACCAGGGGGGGAGGGGAAGTACCTAACACCCCCACCCAAAGTACTGAATAAGCTTCTGAAGAAATTATTCAGTCCTAAAATTCTACTGGCGCGACAAGGCATCAGCCAAGATATTATCCTTGCCCCTGATGTGCCTGAACTCCATCTTACCCAGATACGTCACCGTGGCCTGGCCAAACTCATACTTCCCCAGATTGATCGTTAGGTTTGCCTCCGCTAGACGACAAAACACCTCCTTCAGATGACCGATGTGTTCGATCCAAGACCTGGAGCACACAACCAAATCATCAAGGTATGCTTCACAGAAGGACAAACCAGACAATACCATGTTCACTAACCGTTGGAAGGTTGCCAGTTCATTGCACATTCCAAATGCCATCACCTGAAGAAAGTGTACTGAAGAAAGTTATCAGGCGTAACGAACGCTGAGATCTCCCTCGCCCGCCTAGTCAAAGGAACTTGCCAATACCCTTTTTAGCAAGTCCAACTTAGACACAAAAGATGCACTTCCCACATGATCCACGCAATCCTCCATCCGTGGAAGAGGATAGCAATCCGGCTTAGTTACAGCATTCACCTTCCGAAAGTCCGTGCAAATTCTGTCCTCCCCATTAGCCTTTGTAGCCAGTAGACATGGAGAACTCCACGGACTACAACTAGGTTCAGCAATTGCATGCTGCAGCATATAGTCAACCTGACCGCTTAGGCGCTGACGCTTGTCAGGATTGACCCGATACGGATGCTGTTTAATTGGCGCAGCACCGGCCACTTCAATGTCATGCTGCAGCACAGACGTCTGAGAAGGCATATCCAAGAACAGTGACCGATTTGCCCCCACCAAAGCAAGCAGATCATCCCACTGACTTTCAGACAAATGAGACAACCGCAAGGAAAGCGACTCCAAAGCTTCAGAGTTGCACAGCTTTCCCTGCGTCACTGCCACAGACAACCGTGCCTCACCCACATCACTACCCGTGTCAGGGGGCAGCACTGCTACAGCCAAAACTGCCTTAGACAAAACCGAAGGACACAGCTCCTCCCCATCAACACGTACATGCTCCTGCTCATGGTACTGCTTCAGCATGTTGACATGACAGAGCTGAGTCTTATACCTCCGATCAGGGGTACCAATAATGTAATCCCTTGCACCAGCCTTCTGAACCACCTGATAGGGACCACTATACCGAGCCTGCAGACTGGAACCAGGAATAGGCAACAACACCAGGACCTTGTCACCTGGAGAAAAATTCCTACTTGAAGCCTTCCTGTCGAAGCAGCCCTTCATCCTAGGCTGAGCAGTAGCAAGATTACCCATTGCAAGTTCGCATGCCCTCAGCAGTCTAGATCTAAAAGTACAGACGTGGTCTAAAATACTTCCTTTTTTAATTTTCCTGCAACCATTTCTCCTTCAGGACCCTCAACGGACCACGAACAGTATGCGCGAACACCAGGTCAGCAGGACTGAACTCTAAAGACTCCTGCACGACCTCACGCACCGCAAACATAACTAGATGTACCCCCTCATCCCAGTCTTTTTCAAACTCCAGGCAGTAAGTCCTCAACATAGATTTCAAAGTCTGGTGAAACCGCTCGAGAGCTCCCTGGCTCTCAGGATGATACGCACTGGAGTGACAATGCTCAATATCCAACAACTTCATCACCTGACCAAATACCTTTGACATGAAGTTGGAACCTTGGTCGCTCTGCACCACCTTGGGCAAACCGAACAACGAAGAAAACTTAGTGAGAGACATCACAATGGCAGGGGCAGTTATGTTACGCAAAGGGACCACCTTCGGAAAGCGGGTAGACGCACACATAATTGTCAATAAAAACTTGTTGCCCACCCTTGTCCAAGGTAGAGGACCCACACAAACAACTAGAATCCGTTCAAACGGCTCCCCGACCACAGGGATTGGGTATAAAGGCGCAGGAACAATTGATTGGTTCGGCTTTCCTGCCACCTGGCAAATGTGACAACAGCTACAGTGCTGCTTCACATCCTTTTTCAACCCTGGCCAAAAAAAATTCCGTAAGATACGGTCATACGTCTTATTGACCCCCAAATGTCCACCTAGAGGTCCATCATGAGCCAAACTGAGTATCTCGTTCCTATACCGACGAGGTATCACAATCTGATCAACCACACTCCAATCATCATGCCCTGACACATCCAAGGGAGACCACTTTCGCATCAGTAATCCATTCCTCAGAAAATACCCCTTTGCTGTGAAATCCATATCCCCCTCAGGCACTGTGCAGTCGAACAGATCTGATAAACCTGGATCACTCTTTTGCTCCTCAACCAGCCGGTCACGTGACAGCGACACCGGCACATTTTCAGGCAAGACCCCATCTTGCGATGTAGAAACACCCTTCACAACACAGGATCCATCATCATGATCCCCAAAAATGCTCTCACTCAGGTCCACTACATCTTCAAACTTTGCCTGGCTCTTAGCCATAGCCCTCGTGACAGCACAAGCTGTGAAGACCTTCGGATGCTGCATAGCCAATCTATCAGGACTCTGCACCACCGGAACAGCCGTCACCTCAGGCGTAATGAAAACTCTACCTCCTGCTAAGTCATTCCCCAAAATCACAGAAACACCCGCAACAGGAAAACACGGCCGTAACCCAACAGTTACCCGGCCTGAAACCAACTCGGACTCGAGATTCACGGTATGCAAAGGCACTACCATGTTCTCCAACCCGAATCCTACCACAGAGACACTGGACCCAACCGATGACTCCCCAGAAAACGGCAGTACACTATCCAATATAAAGTACTTAGTAGCATCAGTATCACGCAAGATGGATACTGGAACTCTATGACCCCCATCCTCTAGAGAAACAAAACCTTTTGTGATGAACGCAGAATAATTACTACACTCATCAGACGCAGACATCCCAGGAACCACAGGTGCTTTTTGTGTACCAACCAAAACCACAGGCTTTGCATTTTTCTTGAGCAGGACGGGACACAACCTTACGATGTGCCCGCTCTCTTTACAATAGTAGCACACAGGACCTTCCCTAGTCCTGAGACCTCCATCAACCTTATCAGCTCGGACCTCCCCCTGTATCACTGTGCTGACACTTGCAGGCACAGAAACAGCTTTGACACTGCCACCGGCGACATCACCACGATTAACCGGCCGTGCACCAAAACTATAGGATCGCCCAACAAACTCAGATTTATGAGTCAATACATACTCATCTGCTAACACCGCAGCCTTAGACACCTCTGTCACCTTCTGCTCATTAAGGTAAGTAGCAACCCTCTCAGGGAGACAGTTCTTAAAGTCTTCCATAATCATCAAGGCCCGCAGCGGCTTAAAATCCTTCACTCCTTGAGAAGCGCACCACCTGTCAAAAAGTGCCTCCTTCTCCCAAGCAAACGTCACATAAGTCTGATTATCAAACTTCCTAAAGCGCCGGAACTTCTGCCAGTACGCCTCTGGAACTAATTCATAAACCCTTAATACCGTAGACTTCACACACTCATAATCCAGACTGTTTTCAAGAGATAAAGACGAGTACACCTCCACTTCAAGGACGAAGCCACCCGTTCAAACACTGCAAAATACTTGTCCACATCCTTCTCATTAAACGGGGGAACCGGGCGGATGTTCTTGCTCATATCAAACTCCCTTTCCCTAGAAGAAAATAGGGAGGCTTCTCATGCAGCTCAAGGCGTTTCATTTCAAGCATGAGCTCTTTCTCTCTTAAGGCTAACTCCTTCAATCAAATGAGGTCCCCCATTTCCTGACCAGGCTGTGTAGGACTTTCTTCCTCAGCAGGCAATACCCCACTCCTCTTCAACTCAGACCATAACGCCGACTTTATAGCCCGTTTCCTCGAATGCTTATCAACAGACACCTTATAGTTGTCTGCCAGCACTAACAACTGCTCCTTCGTACATTTGTCAAACACCTCCTGACTAGGAGCGTCGATAAAGTCATCCACTTTAAACTCCATATCAAATGTCAGGACTAAAGCACCAGCCAACCCCTGGGCACAAATGTCACCACAAGTGGAAGGGAAAAAAAAAATCCCCTCACAACACAGACTTCCTCAGTCACCAGAAGCCTACCAAAAAAAAAAACAACTGTCTAGGGTCCTCAAAGCTTAGGACGAGCCCCCCATTTTGTTACGACTGCCGAAGGCTGGTTCCTCAGAGTCGCATAACAAATCAAAACCAGGGTCAAGTTTAGATTAAAAAACAGTCTTTAATTTTGTAACACTAAAACAAAACCCAAACCTGATTTTTAAAGAACACGGTCAGGGACCAGGATTGGCTAACAAATAATATATAAGTGTGCTCCAGCCAGCCTCTCAATGAGCCGTCAGACTGAAGACTCTAATCCTACCTATATAGCCCTAACCCTGCAACCAAAATACCCGAAAACTGTCAGGTCATCCCTTCCATCTCAATACAACATTAATTTACAAAAGTATGCGACAACTATACAAAGTGCTGTGCCATGCGACCAGACCTCCTGCAGCTCAGACCGGCACCTCTTCCTTCAGGGATCTATCATGAAGAGAGAGAGAATTCTGGGAGCTTCTGCATTTTAAGGTCCCGATGAGTCACCTGACGTAGCTTGGCCAATCGGGTACAGAAGCTCTTAACCCCTTGAATCCTGGTTCCCAGCCACGGCCTGCAGAGAAACAGAAAGGTAAGTACACAGCATTCACCAGGGGGTGAGGGGAAGTACCTAACACTCGGCCCGGCCTGACTTGATTCCAGCAGAGGCTTTTTTTTTGGCCCCAGGCTCGGCTCAGTCCAGTTGGAGCACCAGGCTCCACCCTCGCCACCAGATGTCGGGCATCGGCGGTCACGTCCCCATCCCAAGCCCCGGGCTCGGCTCTCACTCCAGCTCGAGCACCAGGCTCGACTGCAGCCAAGACCCGTGGCTCCACCCTCGCCACCAGGTGTCGGGCGTCGGCGTTTTCGGCCCCATCCCAGGCCCAGCTCTCAATCCAGCTCGAGCACCAGGCTGGGATCCAGCCAGGGCCCGCGGTTCCACCCTCGCCACCAGGTCTCAGGTGCGCTCGACCATTGGACACGATCATCATAATCCCTAATGTCCTCGTCCTGCTTCTGAACAATAGAATAAATCTTTCCCCAATCACCTACTGCTGGTTAGTATTCATGTCGTGCATTTTTCAAAGGAGTCCAAATGCAGCATCAGTTTCCGTTAAACTGTCCCAATCAAATTTTGTTTGAATAGTTTTCCAGTTAGATGAACCAAGGACCACATCAAGAGCCACATCAATATTACTTTTAGTTGGTTTATGACATTTGTTCAGTGCATCTAGTTTGTGAATGAATTTTTCAATATCTTCTTTGGGGTTGGGCATGCCTTCAACAATAGCCCTCATCTGAGGGAGTCCAGGGTCTGTTGACTATAATGGATTCTTCTTGGAGACCTGGAAACACTTGCATGGATGATTGAATATCAGGTTGAGCTGAGGCTTCATTACTACTCTCCTCTACACTCATTTTTTTGCAACGTGTTGTCGGTACTCGTGAGGAAGTGGAGGAATCTGGTGTCGCATGTCAGGTCTGCGGATCATTGTGACTACTGTATAGAGGGAACCGGTACATCTTGTTCAACTGGGGGAGCAGTTGGTAGGGAAATTGGAGGGGGGTAGAGGGTATATTGTAAACCTGTCATCCCAGTCATTGTCTTCCTCCTCGTCATTTGTCTTAGTTTTAATTTAGAAGTCATCACCCGTCAGTTGATGGAGGAGAATAAGGTGGTGGAATGTAATCATGGCCATGGATTTATGTTTTCTCTCAAGATTCTGAATTCGCAGTTTGTTCACAGCCACTATCCTGCGGGTGCCTCTAACTTACGTTTTTGCTCCTCATTTTCTCCACTCATAGAAACACAGAAAATAGGTGCAGGAGGAGGCCATTCGGCCCTTTGAGCCAGCACCGCCATTCATTGCGATCATGGCTGATCGTCCCCAATCAATAACCCGTGCCTGCCTTCTCCCCATATCCCTTGATTCCACTAGCCTCTAGAGCTCTATCTAACTCTCTCTTAAATCCATCCAGTGATTTGGCCTCCACTGCCCTCTGTGGCAGGGAATTCCACAAATTCACAACTCTCTGGGTGAAAACGTTTTTTCTCACCTCAGTCTTAAACGGCCTCCCCTTTATTCTAAGACTGTGGCCCCTGGTTCTGGACTCGCCCAACATTGGGCCCAACTCGCCCACTCATGTCTAGACTCTTCTCTTCTTTTCTGAAGAAGGGTCTCGACCTGAAACGTCACCCATTCCTTCTCTCCAGAGATGCTGCCTGTTACGCCAGCATTTTGTGTCTATCTTCTCTTCTTTTGTCTGCTTCCTGATGCCAATCCATAAATTGTAACCACCACCTACATCTTTACAACCACACTTCCCTTTTTCTCATGAAACCACATGCAGGCATTCTATTTGATCCCAGTAAAGGGGATATCCCACTTAGGTGATTTTTTAGGCGACCACAGGCGACTAGACTATCACCACATGGTCACCAGGGTGTCGTGAGTAGTCTCCTCAGTCGCCCTAAGAGTGGTAGCGTCTTTCTGGTCGCCGATAGATTTTCAACATGTTGAACATTTTTAGGAGACAGTCGGCCACAGTGGGTTTGACGCCAATGAGCGTAGCTTGACTTCTCCTGACGTAGGTGCTGTCTTAGTTGTTGCCAGGTTAACGTAGGTTGTCGCCAGGTTAACGTAGGTTGTCGCCGGCGCTGACTTCGGGTTTTTTTTTGTTGTTAAATTAATTATTCTATTTCAAAATTTATGTCGAAGGGGGGTCCAGTCGCTGGTTTTTCGGCGACCTGCTATGACTATGACAGTCGCCAGCAGCCACCTAAAATAGCCAAAGTGGGACAGGCCCTTAAATGTTCTGTGAAGGGGAAATATCTCGACAGAACCTCCAAACTGTCGGAGTAATTTAAATGAGACTTAACAATTAATTTCTTTATTCGCAATTCCTTGTCAGCCATGGGGAACATTCAATGCTGCAGACTCAAAGCATGCAGTATATTTATATAGTTTTTGAATTTGGCGCCTCAAGTAGTGGCACGTATCTAAGAATTAACTAATTCAAATAATGAATGGTAACTCTGTTACAGGTATGCTTTGGAAAAGTATTTATTTTGATTATAATTCAATATGCAAATCCTCTTTGCCTTACCTGATTTATGTACTAAGTAGACATTGGAAAGTTTGTTCTTCTTTTCCTCAATTATGATGTATAGCCAACTTCAATTTTTCAGAATAATTTTCTAACGCACTTTATATAAAAGAGATTTGTCCGAGCACTGACCTGTGATCTTAGAAAACCCATCTTCCAGTCTGAAAACAAACCATCATTGCTTTCTTGACCAACTGAATTAATTTTATGTAGATTGGAATTGATGCTTCCATTCCATGAGTGTTTTACGTTGCACTTTTTCCAAAAATGTCCTTTTGATAACATATTACTTTATCAAAAAATGACAGTTGGAGGGACCACATCACCAACGCCCAGCTCTATGGGGGGGATTCCACCTCTGACCGAGAAGATCAGGTCGAGAAGGATGAGGCTTGCTGGTCACTGCCACCGCCACCCAGAAATGCCAGCAAACAAGGTTGTGCTGTGGGAACCCATCCATGGAAGACGTGACCCGGGACGGCCAATCAAGACGATGCTGAAGACGTTGATGGAAGACGCGTGTGTAGAGACAAAAGAAGAGCTTGACAGCTGTATGGAGGACAGAGATGTGTGGTGTGTCCGTCACCGTAGAAAACTAGCACCACTGCGTCGCTAATGTTTTCAACAATAATAATAATTATTATTATTAAAAAATCTTAAGTTTGGATTAATTAAACATATTTTGATTTTTTTAAAATAAAATTTATGGTGGCTTTCCCAGGTAATTAAATCACTTCAATGTCTTATCCACCACAAATACTAAACTGGTCACCCAGTGGTTATTAGAAAAGTCCTTGAAGCAAAATCCCAAAAATGTAGATACTAACGATCTGAAATAGAAAAATAGAAAATGCTGGAAGCAATCAGTAGATCAGGCAGCATCTTTGGAAACAGAAAAGGAATTAATGTTTCAGGTTGTTTATTGGCAACCCTGCTTTAGCATTATTCAGGTAATGGAAATTTGCACATATAGAATTCATAAACTACCACAAAAAATGTGAGATATAATATAAAATTTGCTTTCACCATAATTCTGTGGTGAAAAAAAGTAAATAAATAAACACAATGTATTTTGTTACAATTTGTGTCTCTTGATCCATTCACTGATGATGCAGCTTCATGTTACAGAATATTCACAGATCAGGATCATGGAACACAATCCCTCGTGACATCGGGGTCACCTGTCCTCCTTGTCAGAACTGATGAGAAAAAAACACTGCAAGCTAATTGATTTGGACCTGAACCATTAACTCTGCTTCTCTTTCCACCGATGTTACCTGACCTGTCGGTTATTTATAACTGTTTCTGTTTTTTCTTCGATTTTTATTCTGTATTCATTTTTGTGTTTGATAAAGATGCTGCAATGTTGCTGCTCTTAGACTGTCAAATGATATGCTACAGATATATTCCATGTTGGTGATATCAAGACTTTCTCTTAGCAAATGCCATGCTTGCAGAAAACCATTGTGTAACAGTCAGATAATTATGATTTCATTCATTTCATTTTGAATTAAGAATTATAGGTCTTGCTTTGACTCTCCTGGATTGGTTAGAAACATGCACAGGCCATATGAAATTATGAATTATTCAAGCAACATGTTCATCACCTGGCCCACTGATCATACTGGCATTTACCTTTTCACTGTGAGAGTAGTGGATCCCAACTACAGGTTAGTTCATGCATTCTTTGTGTATTCAAAATAATATTTGTAAGTTGAACTTTTAAATTATGTTCAGAAAATATGAAACACATACCCACACTTTTACCTCTGAAATAAAACTATTTCAATTTAAAAGTAAATTCTTCTCTTTTAACACAATTGTAGAATATTTTCCCTGCAGCACGTTCACCCGATGATTTTAGTGATAATAATTATTTTGTGTCAATGCTAATTTTTTTCACTGCTTGTTTCATAGTGTGGTCCTTGTGATGTCTACACCCTGCAGTTCACCCATAATAACACTAATAATCTAAAATATTCATTATTTTTGAAATCTTGAAATTGCAGGTTCATTGCTTATTGTCAATAAACTGACCAAGGACAAATACTTCCTGAAATAAAAATAACAGAACATGCTTTTGATACACACAGCATCTGAGGACAGACCATTTCCTAATTTCATGTAACCCTTGCATTCCCTCTCTCGCTCCATCCCTCTCTTACCCTAGTTGTCCTGCTAGCTTCACCGTTCGTATCCCTTCGTTATCACTTCTTCCACAGCCAACAATGGATCATTGTGGGCTCCACCTTTCCTTTGGCATCAGTGCTGGCTGATTTGTTCTGTATCTTTTCATACCTATAGTTTCCCTCAATCCTGAACTCTCAGTCAGAAGAAGGGTCTCAACCGGAAACACCTATTCCTGTTCTCCAGAAATGCTGCCTGACCCTCTGAGTTACTTCAGTATTTTGTATCTAACATTTCAAACTGATGGCCTTTCATCAAAACCTATTCACTTATGCCCTTTAGTAAATGGGAACAGTGCAGATGGGTTCAGCAGTCATGTTATTCCCTGTACCATTTGAACCTGGAATAAACGTATCTTAAACAATTGTAAATTGAAGTGGAACACTTTTTTTACAGAAATAAAGTATCTACCAAGCTAATATTCAGAATAGCTGCCTTTACATGAGAATTAACCAACTGATGATCGCATACATTCTTACTGGTTTCAGCGCTTTTATAATATATTTTTATTGCTGAAATTAGTGGATATTTAAAGCTGAATTTTAAGCACAAGAGTACAGCATAGAAACAGGCCCTTGGGCCCAATTTGCATATGCCTACCAAGATACACCAACTCTCTGATCCCATTATTCGATTTGGACCCATGTTGGGATCAGGTCATTTCTATTGTTTACTATTTTCAGCAAAATTATGAACATCTGTACAAACACCATAAATTATTATTACCACAGTGAATGATTTACTCCAGAGAAACCAAACTTTACTCTCCCTATCCAATCCCTTCATAAACACGGAGAAATACGTCATAAAATGCTAAATTAAATCTAGGTTCCATGAAGTATATCCCGAGTAATTGAATCAAGTAGAAATTAGGTAGCAAATAAGAAATTTGAGCATAAATTAAGACTATGCCTAGGTCAACAGATCGTAATTGTCAGATGTTTTTGTTTATTTGAATTTAGGATGTGGCAAGTTGTTGGAAATCTTAAAACAAAACAAAACTGGCTATTCAGCATCTGTGGAAAAAGAAAAATGATTAATGTTTCCAGTCTTGGTTCCTTTAACTGAAACAAAATAAGAATTTAACTTTTCTTAGCTCTGTGAAAGGACATTAAGCTGAAACATTAACATACTTTGTGCCCTGATGCTGCCTGACCCATGAGCATTAACACCATTTTCTATCTTTAATTTCAAATCTCCAACATTTGCATGAATTTTATTTTGCTCAAAAGTATGTTAGTTTCGGGTCATATTGATAAATCAAATACTCCAAGAGAGAATACTGTCACCAGAGAGGAAAGAAAATTGAGGTAGTACTCAAAAAAGTGTTTTATTTACTTTCCAGTTGCTTTTAATATGCTAAACTTATATATTTTTGTTTCTGCAGTTTCTGTAAACTCACAACTCAATTTGCTGTAGAAACCTATGGAGTGTTGGTGAGGTATGGTATCAATTAAAAAAATGATAATCTACAGTAATTCTGCGCACAATCAGTAGAAACCAGAAAGAGCATAAAATATGACACTTCTTAAAAGATTCATTTTACTGAGTTTATAGTTTTCCATATAATATTGCAAAGATAAATTTGAATTTTGACGATAGCTATGTATAATTTATGTCACTTTGTTTGCACTTTTGTCCACAGGAAATGTAACAATGAAAGTTACCAGAACCATCATGATCTAAACATTTTTGACAATCTGAACTGAAGATGTAAAACAATCATGTACAATATTCATATACCATTATACCTTCTAAATTACATAGAAACATAGAAAATAGGTACAGGAGGAGGTCATTCGGCCCTTCGAGCCAGCACCGCCATTCATTGCGATCATGGCTGATTGTCCCCAATCAGTAACCCGTACCTGCCTTCTCCCCATATCCCTTGATTCCACTAGCCCCTAGAGCTCTATCTAACTCTCTCTTAAATCCATCCAGTGATTTGGCCTCCACTGCCCTTTTGTGGCAGGGAATTCCACAAATTCACAACTCTCTGGGTGAAAACCTTTTTTCTCACCTCAATCTTAAATGGCCTCCCCTTTATTCTAAGACTGTGGCCCCTGGTTCTGGACTCGCCCAACATTGGGAACATTTTTCCTGCATCTAGCTTGTCCAGTCCTTTTATAATTTTATATATCTCTATAAGTCTCCCCCTCATCCTTCTAAACACCAGTGAATACAAGCCTAGTCTTTTCAATCATTCCTCATATGACAGTCCCGGCATCCCAGGGATCAATCTTGTGAACCTACGCTGCACTGCCTCAATCACCAGGATGTCCTTCCTCAAATTAGGAGACAAAAACTATACGCAATACTCCTGATGTGGTCTTACCAGAGCCCACTGCACGACTGCAGAAGAACCTCTCTACTTCTATACTGAAATCCTCGTGTTATGAAAACCAACATTCCATTAGCTTTCTTCACTGCCTGCCGTACTTGTAAGCCAGCTTTCAGTGACCGGTGTAGAAAGACGCACAGATCTCGCTGCACCTCCCCCTTACCTAACCTAACCCCATTGAGATAATAATGTGGATAACCTCACATTTATCTACATTATACTGCATCTGCCCACTCACTCAACCTGTCCAGGTCACCCTGCAACCTCCTAACATCCTCTTCACAGTTCACACTGCCACACAGCTTTGTGTAATCCGCAAACTTACTAGTGTTGCTCCTAATTCCCTCTTCTAAATCATTAATATATATGGTAAACAGTTGCGGCCCCAACACCGAGCCTTGCGACACTCCACTCGCCACTGCCTACCATTCTGAAAAGGACCCGTTCACTCCTACTCTTTGCTTCCTGTCTGCCAACCAATTTTCTATCTACGTCAACACCCTACCCCCAATACCATGTGCTCTAATTTTAGCCACCAGTCTCCCGTTCGGTCCTTATCAAACGCTTTCTGAAAGTCTAAATGCATTACATCCACTGGCGCCCCTTCATCCATTTTACTTGTCACATCCTCAAACAATTCCAGATGATTAGTCAAGCATAATTTTCCTTTCATAAATCCATGCTGACTTGGACTAATCCTTTTACTGCTATCCAAATGCCCCATTATTACTTCTTTAATAATTGACTCCAGCATCTTTCCCACCATCGAAGTCAGGCTAACTGGTCTGTAATTCCCCGTTTTCTCTCTCGCTCCTTTCTTGAAAAGTGGGATAACATTAGCTATCCTCCAATCCACAGGAACTGATCCTGAATCTATTGAACATTGGAAAATGATCACCAATGCATCCATTATTTCTAGAGCCGCCTCCCTGAGGACCCTGGGTTGCAGACCGTCAGGCCCCGGGGATTTATCATCCTTCAGTCCCATTAGTCTACCCAATACTACCCAATATTGAAATTACATATCTCCCCAAATTTTTATTTTAAAAAACTGGGAGCTACTGCTGGATATTCAGATTTGCTTTACCTACTGTGTAACCTTAATTTTAAGAACAGCAGTTAAAGCTATTTCCCGTTATACTTTGTTGAAGGTCTTTGTTGACAAACTATCATATTTTTGTAGTTTTAACAAAGAGAATGAAATTCTTTTCTCCCCCACTTATAAGTATATTGAGACCAGGCACGTGCCGTCAGGGTAGGCAAGGTAGGCACTGCCTACCCTGACTAAAATTATAACATAGTAATAACTAAATATAAATAATAAAGGCATGGGAGAATTATGCCTATGTAAGAGATCGATCTCCATGCCTTTCATCCGCAGCGCTTGTAACACGGGAAGCTCCGTGCAGCCATGTGCCGTCAGCGCTGCCTGAAGCTGTCAATGACAAGCGGGGCTGAACGCAGCAGAAATTCTGCCTTTGCAGCACTGTGCAAAGTTTCTTGGCGGGGTTTTCAAATATGGATTGTCAATATTTTAAGTGTATGTTAGGTAACAAAGAGAGAAGAATGGAGTTTCTGTACCAATAATGTAGTAAGTATATTTTGTGTTTATGTTTTTAAATACTGTATATCCCGGGGTGTGGGGGTGGGGGGAGAGCTCCTTTCACAGCGATGGGGAGTCTGGCCCGGGGTAAAGTTGCGGGGAGGGCACGAATGTTATGAATGAGGGGATTGGGATAATGCCACTTGCGACACTCCTTGCACGGAGGCATGGAATGACACCGCATTGAGGCCGGGGGGGGGGGGGGGGGAGAGAGAGAGAGAAATAGCTCGGGTGGCTGAGCGGCCGCCGGGCAGGACAGCGGAACCAGCCGCCACCTTAGCTCCTTCTGCCGGCCCGCTCTCACCTCTGGCAGCTCTCCGTCTAAAAACCTCTCTCCTGCCGCTCGCTGGCCTCACTCGTGTCCTTAAATTCCGACAGCGCGATTGAGGTTACTCGGCTGTGGGAATTGAAGGATTTGCAGGAAGCCGCTGACATGAGCGAAGTCGGCGAACGGCAGGTGACAGGTTTTCCGACGGAGAGCACTGCCAAAGGTGAGCGGGCCGGCAGAAGGCGCTGAAGTGGCGGCCAGTTCAGCTGTCAGGTCCCGGTGGCCGCTCGTAGCTCCCCAAGCTGCTTCTATCCTCAGCTACAGTGCGCGGCTTCGCGCCCGGAGAGCTGCGGTAGCGGTGAGTGAGTGATTTATGGCAGTATCCCCGAGTGATTTATGGCAGTATACCCTTCTTCAAGGGTCTCGACCCGAATCATAGCCTATCTCCTTCGCTCCTTAGATGCTGCTGCACCCGCTGAGTTTCTCCAGCCTTTCGTGTACCCTCCTTCCCAACACTCATGCTCTCCCCGCAACTTTACCCCTGGCACAGGCTCTCCACACGCTGTGAAATGAACTGTTCCCCCAATTGGTCTAGGACTAGGAAGGGCAAATTGAAATGTCACAGTTTTGTTTATTTATTTATTTAACGGAGAGAACAATCTGCGCATGCGCGGTTTAACCTTTTCTAAAAGCGGACTGAGTGCCTACCCTGAGTAATTACTCACGGCACGTGCCTGATTGAGACGTGTTTTGTTTTAAATATTTGCCTAACTTTTATGCTGTATTAAATAGATTCTGTCACATACTTGAAGCACATATTTAGAAACCTCGCATTCCCAACTGCAAATTTGTGTTGATACATTTTGCATACAGTCATATGGAGATTGGTTCAGCGACGTAGTGGTCTTAGAAAAAGCAACTATCAGACAATCAATTTATGGCAAAATTTGTAGAATAATTGAGGGAGAACGTAATTCAATTGAAACCTGAAACTGAAACATAGATCATTACTGTAGAGCAACCATATGAAATTGTAAACACTGCATAGTATTATTATAATATTGGTGAATCCTAGCATATCATCATTTTAGAAATCCTAGATACAAAGTATATCTGAGAATATATATTTCAAAAGAAAATGTTGCCTGGACATTTCAATTGTCACACAAATATATTTGAGAATATTGCAGTTAGCTTTCTGAATAATCAATCTTTCTATAATATTACAGGAAAAAGAGAACAATAGTTTTGTCTGTGGTGTGGTCCTTTATATTCATTCTACTCTGCTGCTTTGGCTACAGCTACTATAAGTACATGAATATTTTCGAAGAGATGCTGTACTTCAATAAAAATCGTTAAATATGTATGTTTAACAAAGTCAGCACCACAATTTTCATAATTTCTTTATAATAAATGTATATTTAAATTACATTAATGTATGGTTACTAAATTACTATGCAATTTATAGGAATTGTTAATTATTTCCAATATAATTATGTATTAAATTAAATCTGTTGTCGTTGATTAGTTCAGTCAACTAAACACGTAGAATATTTGATTTGCTATTTCTTTTCTACAGGGTGGTGGAATAGATGTATTTCTTTGGAGGTACACAGAGGTTGAAGGTTGGAAATAGCCCCTATCCGTTGACCTTCACATCTCAGATCATTCAAATTCCTTGTGCCAATTCTGCTTCCACATTAATTAACAAAATTAAAAGATGGTAGGTGGTGGAAATCTAAAATGGAAAAGGAAACTTCTGGAAACATTCAGCAAGTGGACAACATCTGTGGAGAAAGTAACAGAGTTGATGTTTCAGGTCAATGGCACATCCTAATCTTCTCTGAAAAGTTCATTAATTTGAACCATTAACTCATTACCTCGGTTTCTCTTCATCTATGTTTGTAGTTGTTCCATGGGACATGTACATCTAGCATCTTCTGTTTTCATTTCTGATCTTTTATAGAATCAGCTATTTAACTTGTTCTGAAATGTTAATGTGGCTTCTGCTAACATCACTAATAAAGGCAGTGTACTGCAGATTTTAACCACTCTTCGGGCGAAAGGATTCTTTTTTTCAATTCTCTCTATATCTTCTACCATTTAGCTTAAATGTTTGTTTTCTGGTGGACATCTCTACTAAGGGATACATTTCTCACTAGCCACCTAATTCATTTCCTACTAGCTACCTAATTCATTGCAGTTTTGTATCAAAAGCTGGGTGGAAGGTATAATAAGATAGCTCTGGGATTTTGTGGGCCTATTTTGGATGAATTTATCTCATACAAGTGCAGTGCTATTAGAATTTTAATCCAGGCCAACATTTAGGCTGTGAATGGCAGGGCCAAGATGAAATGTGTTTCCTGAAAGTGGTTATTAACTGAGCACCTAGCACTAATATGTTCAACTGTAGCGTGACTTTCCACCTCTTTCAGGAAACTATGTGTAGCAATGTTACAAAATTTTGAGATTTAAAAAATCAAGTCTGCAATTTATCCCTTCAGATAAAGCATAAAAGGAAGTTTAATTTGACACCTAATTTACTTTCATATCTTCAGTATTAAGAAAGTTATGGCCATTTTCATACTCGGAAATGAGCATCTTGCTTCCCATTGCCTTTCAATTGACTTAACTCAAAAGCTGTGATCTGGAAAAGTTAAAAGCCCATAACATTCTTAAAAATTAAGAGAACTCAATGAAATTTTCAGTTATTATAGATTGAAGCATTCTGAAACAAATATGAAACAATCTTACTTGGATTACCTGAATTTAAAGCATATAATTAGTTAGTTATCTAATTGTAGCTAATTACAAAATTCAATGAGTAGATCTAAACATCTATCAATTTCTTAAGAAAAGATAAACTTTTTTAAAATTGCCAAAGTGTACAAATAACATTCACACAATAATCCACAATATAACATGATTTTTAAATCTAATTTTCATGAATTTCTGGGCCAAATGGAAGGAATTTAGTGTTTGATTCCTGTAAATTAATGGCCATTTAAATCAACTAGTGAGTGGGTTTTAGTGGAATGCGGTGGATTGGAACGTTGCGGTTAGCGGTGAAGTCGGGGGGGAAAATACTGGGGGTTCATACATTTTTTGGGGACCCCATTTCGCAACATAAAAATGTTATTAATGCCTCCCGAAAAACCAACTTTTAATATAAAAATAAAGTATTTACCTTTTTTTCTCCCCTACGGAAAATGCTTCCGGTTGTCGGCGCTCACGGCTTTTGAAGGTGATTTTTAAATTACTCTAGTTAATAAATAATGTAGAGTAATTTAAAAATACCACCATTCATGAAATGTCGGAGCGATTTTTCTTCAGCAACCAAATCGCCCGACATTGATCGATTTGTCCTGCCTGTTGAAAAACGGCACTTTAAGCCCGCCCCCCTCTGCAAGGCGCGAAAGTCGCGCACACGGGGAGCGGCAGAAGTGCAACGCCGCTAAAGGTAAGTTTTGTAACATACCTACTATGTGCTTGTACCCCTTCGTCTCACTAATCAACAGTTCTCTCCTCACTGTCAAATTCCAAAAGCATTGCACTTGCATGAGATGAATTTGATCCTGGACAACCTGCTTCATTGTCCACCAATTTTTGGTATTATCTGCGCATTTACTAACGATGCCAACTATATCCTCATTCTAATCGTTATTGTATATTGCAAACCACAGAGGACCAAGCATCAATCACTGTGACACACAACTGATCACATGCCACCAAATTAAAAGGTTCTGCAACCAAATTTAGAGAGTTAGGAAGAAGACTGAAAAGCAGGACTTCTGGGGTGGTTATCACTGGATTGCTTCCAATACAGTACCTTGTGCTAGTGTGGGCAGGAACAGGGAGATAGGGCATCTGAATGTGTGGCTGGGGGGCTGGCGCAGGGAGCAAGGATTTAGCTTTATAGGCCACTGGGGTCTTCTGGGGTAGGGGTGACCTGTACAAAAGGGACTGGTTACACCTTAACTGGAGGGGGACCAACGTTCTGGCAGGCAGGTTTGCTCGGGCTACATGTGTGGGTTTAAACTAAATAGCGGGGTGAAGGGATTGACATATTGGGAGTATAACGATGGAGTTAAAGGGGAAGTGAGTACAGGAAAAGTTACAAAAGAATCCCACATTCATGGGAAAGAAAGTTCGAGAAGGGATAAAAGAGTACGGTCAGGGCCAATAGTGAGCGGTGTGAGAGGGGAGGTGAATACCGAAGTCAAAGTGTTGTATATGAATGCGCAAAATATAAGAAATAAAGTGGACGAGCCTGAGGCTCAGTTAGAATTTCGCAAGTATGATGTTGTGGGAATTACAGAGACATGGCTGCAAGAGGGCCAGGGCTGGGAATATTCAAGGGTATAAGTCCCATCGAAAAGACAGACAGGTGGGCAGAGGGGGTGGGGTAGTTCTGTTGGTGAGGAAAGAAATTCAGTCCCTTGCAAGGGGTAACATTGAAACAGGAGATGTGGAGTCAGTATGGATAGAACTAAGGAATTGTAAGGGTAAAAAACCCCATTTTATGATTAATGTTCAGTGTTTTATGTATCATTCTTAACTATCTCAGTAGGTCATGTTGTCACTTGTGGGCAGAGCACCAAGGCAAATTCCTTGTATATGAATACTTGGCCAATAAACTTATTCATTAATTGATTCATTCATTCACAATGGTACTTATCTACAGGCCCCCAAACAGTAGCCTGGATATAGGGTGCAAGTTGAATCAAGAGTTAAGATTGGCATGTCATAAAGGTAACGCTACAGTTGTTATGGGAAATTGCAACATGCAGGTAGACTGGGAAAATCAGGTTGATACTGGACTCCAAGAAATGGAGTTTGTGGAGTGCCTCTGTGATTGAATCTTAGAGCAGCTTGTACTGGAACCTACCAGGGAGAAGACAATTCTGGATTTAGTGTTGTGTAATGTATCCGATTTGATACAGAAACTTGAGGTTAAGGAGCCATTAGGAGATAGTGACCATAATATGGTAAGTGTTAATCTACCATTTGAGAGGGAGAAGGGTAAATCAGAGCTGTCAGTATTACAGTTGAACAAAGGGGACTATGGAGCCATGAGGGAGGAGCTGGCCAAAGTTGGCTGGAAAGATACCCTAGCAAGGATGACGGGGAACAACAATGGCAGATATTTCTGGGAATAATACAGAAGGTGCAGGATCAGTTCATTCCAAAGAGGAAGAAAGATTCCAAGGGGAGTAAGGGGCAACCGTGGCTGACAAGGGAAGTCAGGGACAGTATAAAAATAAAAGAGAAGAAATACAACATAGCAAAAATGAGCGGGAATCCTGAGGATTGGGTAACATTTAAAGTGCAACAGAAGATAACTAAAAAGGCAATACGGGTACGAAAGATGAGGTACGAAGAGGAAAGAATTAGTTCAAACAAGTTGGACCCTTGAAGTCTGAAAAAGGTGAATTTATTATGGGGAACAAGGAAATGGCAGATGAGTTGAACATGTACTTTGGATCTGTCTTCACTAAGGAGGACACAAACAATCTTCCTGATGTACTAGTGGCCAAAGGATCTGGGGTGACGGAGGAACTAAAGGAAATCTACATTAGGCAGGAAATGGTATTGGTAGACTGACGGGACTGAAGGCTGATAAATCACCAGGGCCTGATCGTCTGCATCCCAGGGTACTTAAGGAAGTGGCTCTAGAAATCGTGGTGATAGGTGATCATTTTCCAGTGTTCTATAGATTCTGGATCAGTTCCTGTGGATTGGAGGGTAGCTAATGTTATCCCACTTTTTAAGAAAGGCAGGAGAAAGAAAACAAGGAATTATACACCAGTTGCCTGACATCGGTGGTGGGGAAGATGCTGGAGTCAATCATAAAAGATGAAATAGCAGCACGTTTGGATAGCAGTAGCAGGATCAGTCTGAGTCAGCATGGATTTACGAAGGGGAAATCATGCTTGACTAATTTTCTGGAATATTTTGAGGATGTAACTAGGAAAATGGACAAGGGAGTGCCAGTGGATGTAGTGTACCTGGACTTTCAGAAAGCATTTGATAAGGTCCCACATAGGAGATTAATGGGCAAATTTAGGGCACATGGTATTGGGGGTAGAGTGCTGGCATGGATAGAAAATTGGTTGGCAGACAGGAAACAAAGAGTAGGGATTAACAGGTCCCTTTCAGAATGGCAGGCAGTGATTAGTGGGATACCACAAGGCTCAATGCTGGGACCGCAGCTATTTACAATATACATGACTTAGATTAAGGGATTCAAAGTAACATTAGCAAATTTGCAGATGACACAAAGCTGGTGGCAGTGTGAGCTGTGAGGAGGATGCTATGAGAATGCAGTGTGACTTGGACAGGTTGGGTGAGTGGGCAGATGCAGTTTAATGTGGATAAATGTGAGGTTTTCCACTTTGGTAGCAAAAACAGGAAGGTAGATTATTATCTAAATGGTGTCAAGTTGGGAAAAGTGGAAGTACAACAAGACATGGGCGTCCTTGTTCATCAGTCAATGAGAGTAAGCAGCAGGCAGTGAAGAAAGCGAGTGGCATATTGGCCTTCGTAACAAGAGGAGTTGAGTCTCGGAGCAAGTCTTTCTGCATTTGTACAGGGCCCTAGTGAGACCGCACCTGGAGTATTGTGTGCAGTTTCAGTCTCCAAATTTGAGGAAGGACATACTTGCTATTGAGGGAGTGCAGCGTAGGCTCACAAGGTTAATTCCCGGGCTGGTGGGACTGTCATATGCTGAGAGAATGCAGCAGTTGGGTTTGTATACTCTGTAATTTAGAAGGATGAGAGGGTATCTTATTGAAATATATAAGATTATTAAGGGTTTGGACACGCTAGAGGCAGGAAACCTCTGTTCCCGATGTTGGGGGATCCAGAACCAGGGCGAACAGTTTAAGAATAAGGGGTAAGCCATTTAGAACGGAGATGAGGAAACACTTTTTCACACATAGAGTTGTGAGTCTGTGGAATTCCTGCCTCAGAGGGTGGTGGAGGCCGGTTTTCTGGATACTTTCAAGAGAGAGCTAGATAGGGCTTTAAAGATAGCGGATATGGGAAGAAGGCAGGGGATATGGGAAGAAGGCAGGAATGGGGTACTGATTGTGGATGATCAGCCATGATCATATTGAATAGTGGTGTTGGCTCAAAGGACCGAACGGCTTATTCCTGCACCTATTGCCTATTGCCTAAAAGACAATCCTCACTATCTCTATCTGCCTCATAACTCATATATTCACTCTGCAGGACACTTCTTGCCTATATCACTTTCTCTATCACGTTAGCCTGCCTAACTTCAGCTATGACAGCAGTTCATATTGTGAATAAATTAGGAAAAGAGAAGAAAGTGGCCCGCAAATTGATCAGCCTCTGCAATCAATTTGAGTTGGCATCAAGATCCAGAGCAAACAGCAGGAAGAGCAATTGGCCTAACCATTCCATCTCCTTCACCATCAGGCCTGTCTACCTGAAGGTACTGGGACCAAGGCATATAAAATAATTCGCTGGAGCAGATAGGCAAAGATTGTGACCGTAGGAGCTTGATAACTGGAAACAACTTGATGCACAGGTGTGAGGTGCTTGCAGGGCTGCGGCACTTGGCAAGCCCCCATCTCCAGCCCTAGAAAACACCCAAGCCATTTACTAGTTCTGGATCAAAGATGAGGCAGGTCCGATGGGTCTTGATGCACAAATCCACAGACAATGAATGCAAAAGCATACCCAACTTCGCACTCATCGATGATGACCTTCAGCTGTGCATAGAGCCAAAGTATATAGGCACCATAGGTCACTACGTGCTGAAATTCTATCTCTCCCCGATGCTGTGAAAGATGGGCCAGTCAGAAGGACTGAGCAAAGTGCCAGTCAGCTGGACATTGTTGCACTACCTACCCTTAATGAAAGTGTTCCTCCAGACCAACACCTTTGACTACAAGGCAGTGCTCAGCATGGAATGTCCTGCAGAACAAGGAATCAATGAATCCTGTAGGATGGTTCCGATCAGACTGCCCAGATAGCCTGGCAGAATGCCTCATCAGTAGAACTTACCAACAAACACCAAGACCTTATTTGGCTGGAGGTGAGAGGGGCTATGCATCCCTTCTATGCTAACAGTCTTATTCCTAATACCTGCTGCCCTTAGATTGGCTGTTATAGAGAGGACACAGTCCACTTCTTTGCTGAGTGTGTATAAGTTCAGAGGGTCTGATGAAAAATGCAAGATTCCTTGTCTTGGCTTTTCCCAAGCAGCCGGGTAACTCTCCGATTTTTGGGTTGTTACCTGGGACACACTTAGGGACAAATCTCAAGTGTGGCTGGAAGACCATCAATTTTGTGAAAGGTTTGCCTGAAACTTGTTGGATTTCCAGCATGGCGAGAAATCTGCAAGGGAATGTTGCCGACTAACACACAGCAGGAGTATGCACTGAGGGATACACTAAAGCTTGGTACAGCCAGCATGGAGCCGATGTGGATGGAGGACCACAGTCTAGGTCCTTCCACTACTGGACTGAGTCCAGTGCGGACATCCCTCAAACAATGGAAGGGATATCACCCCAGGAGAGCATAAGTGGCAATGGTGTTATGTGGAAAGATAGGGAGGTGCCAGCGTTATAACATTAGCAACATTGAATATTTTGACACTAAGAATGTATTAAGAGTTTTGCACAGTTCTTTTACATTGTATATATATTTAATTACAATTAAAGTCATATAGCGAGCCACGTGTTGTGATTCAAAGTGAACTTTATTAAGGCAGAGAACAGCACACACGTGACTGGGGAAGGTTTTCCCAGATTTCTGAATATATATCAGGGTACACCCCTTAACCACGTGATGACTCCTTTCCGCCAAACACAGTCACATGATTATGCTATCCCTAGTGCCGAGGGTTAATTCAGTAAGTGTCCTAGTCACCGGGTGGTGCCACAGGCCCCCCCCCCCCCCCCCCCCCCAGAACCGGAGGCACAAAAACAAAGCTGTAGATGAATGAGGCGGCCATACCTCGTACACCCATCCCCCTCCCCAGGGGACACAACCGGCATAGGCGAAGGCAGGAGCGGCCGGGACCGTGGACACCTCCTACAATGTGGCTGGCCTACCTGCACTGGCTGACCAATGTCCATTGAGCCGGCTGACCCTTATACAGAACAAAAGTTGTAAGTCCATGTTGCAGCACCCGAAAAGGACCCTCATACTGTTAATTCTGGGTCTAATACTATTCCCTTAATCTGGTTCCAGTCCAACGCTGGTTTTTGAAATCCTTCTTTTTTTGTATACAACTGCAGGGACACTCAGATCTATGCACTCAAGCCCTCAGTAGCATCGCGCAAACAGAACAGAAAGAAGCAACCGACACGCCCAAACTAATTACTCACACTTTTATACCCCTAAACGGTGGGGGAACACTAAGGGAAGTGAAAATATAATGGGATGGTCATCCCTACATGTCAATCGCTGCTTATAGATAAGAATTCACATTAAGGGCACTTACTTTGCCTTCTTGCAAACAATGTATACAAGATTTCACTCACCAAGAAGCACTTACTCATTTACTTTCAAACAATGCATATAAGCATTCACTTAACACACATACTATGTATAAACACAAAATTCTGTAAATCACAGACCTGGGTTTAGTGTCTGTTTAACATTACCTCAGACTTAGTAGCACCTAAGGCTTCATTGGAACCAAAAGCAGTTGAGAGCATCTTTACAAATCTAGACTAGATAGCAACTTTTAATTACATGAGCCTTTTGCACCTGATGTCCCTTTGTCACCTCAGCAGAGCTTAACCTTTTTTATAGAAGCCTGCCATTTCCAAAGTACCCAAACCCCTGCATGCCAACCTTCCCACTTTTATCTTTCCATGATAACCAACTCTTTGCATAAAGGATTCCATTACATGATCTTTACAAGCAGGGTAGAATAACAACAGTTCATGATTCAGTAGTCCAACGGTGATGATGATGGAGTTTCCATAAGTCTCTGCTTCCCGACTTTACATGGATGTAGCAGATTCTCAGGCATTCGATCAAGAGGTATGCACCTCCCAACTTTGCATGGGCATGTATCCTCTTGGGCCCATCGCATTGGCATACTCTTCCTCATGACCAGCAGTCGGGTAACTAGAAATCTCTTAAAAAGAAGTTTGCAGCTCAAGTTTTACTACTAATAATTTTGCAATGATGAAGATGGACCCACGCACTTCTCCCTTCTACCTTGGCAGCAGTCGGGGTTGTGAGGAGGACCTGTTAAGGTCCTTCCCACCGAGCATCCATATTCTTTCTTACCCAATTCTTTATCATTACAAAATCACCAGGCTCAACTCTAGATGAGGTAGTTAAAGGTGGCGGTTCGATGTACGCCACTTGTACCCTGGAATGTAAGACTTTAGATAGAGCTCTTAAGACTTTAGATAGAGCATAAACAGTCATTTATGTGGTCATATGATGGAAATTAACAACTTTTGGTGTACTCTGGTTCCATGAGGTTCTGAGTGGACGATCATACACAATTTCTGCTGGGTTCAATTCTGCTCCCCCCGCTGGTGTAATGCGCATCTGAAACAATGCTATGGGAAGCAATTTAAACCAATTAATTCCCGTCTCTGCCCTTATTTTAGTTAATTTAATTTTCACTGTTTGGTTAGCCCGTTCAACAAGCCCAGCAGCCTGTGATCGATAGGCACAATGTAACCAAAGGACAAAGGACATTTATTGTCACATACACCAATTGGTGTAGTGAAATTTGACTTGCCATGCAGCACACAGATAAAGATAAGACACAACATTAAAGAATTTAACAATAAACATAAAAAACATCCCCCCACAATGGTTCCCATTATGAGGGAAGGCACAAAGTCCAGTCCCCATTCCCTTGTCCACCCATAGTCGGGCTTATAGAGGCCTCCGCAGTCACTACTACCGGGGCTGATGTTACAGGCCCTTCTCTGCCAGGTGATGGTGCTCCGGCGTCGAGAGAACCCTCTCAGCGGCTCGGGGTGCCTGTAACGGCCAGTTCCTTGCTGGAGACCGCGGCTTCCGACGGCAACAGGCCGCGCTGAATGGAGCTCCACAACTGCCGATCTCACCGAGAGATCCCAGGCCCCCGACGTTAAAGTTGAAGTTCAGCGCCGCCGCCCCACAGTCCCGCAGCTCCGCGAAGTTCACCTGCGGTCTTCAGCTCACCGGAGACCCATACCGGCGACCCGGGTAAGGCATCACCCGCTCTGCTCCGCGATAGCACTCCAGTTCTGTGCTGCCGCCGAAGCCGTGGTTCTGGGCAGTCCCCCAGGAAACGCCGCTCCAGGCCCGCAGGTAGGCCGCGAGGACGGGTCGACGGTGCAGCCCGGAGAAAAGCTGCCTCTCCAACCTGGTAGGAACCCTAGAAAGCAGTTTCTGCCTTCCCCCCACCCCCACCACCCACCCCCACATAAAAAAGGCTAGGACCCCGAAAACAAAAAAGCTCAACAAACTAAAATGTTTTAAAAGAGAGAAAAAACAGACAGCTGCAGGCTGGGCAGCCATACCTGTACAGGGTGGCACCCCCTAACCGCTGCTGGATGCCCATTGGTTCACAGAATTCTTTATTTACTTGTCGCACAAAATGAGGACCATTATCTGAACTCAACCGAATTGGAATACCGTATCTAGGGATGATCTCTCGCATAAGTGATTTGACTACAGTGGAGGATTTGTTATCCCACTGTAGGAGAAGTCTCTATCCACTTACTAAATACATTTACGATTACTAGCACGTACCTATATTCTTGACACCTTTCCAACTCAATGCAGTCCATCTGGAGGGTATCGAAGGGACCTCCTATGGGTAAGGGAGCTTTCCCACTTCCACAGTGTACGCCTTTCCCAGGATTATGTTGCTGACAGACCAGACAACGGCCACTAATCCCCTGAGCCAGAGTCTGCAGCCTCGGATGCCACCATGTAGCTAACAGCACATCGCTGTTCGCTCGGGCACACTATGAGTTGCAAAGTGCACACAGTCAATAACCCACATAGCCAGTTCGTCAGTCATACAAGTCTTTCCTGCCGGAGTAACCCACAATCCCGACATACAATCAATTTTGCAACCGAGTTGCTTCCACAGTTTAATATCTGCCTCAGGAATGTCCTCCTGTAATCTAATAACATTTTTGATAGTTGGCATTGGCTTTTCTGAGGAAGACTTGTCTTTTCCTATATTTCTAGTCTGCCTCATCATTTTAGGTACAACCAACCTGCGCTACCAGGACATTTATTTAGCTTCTTAGTCAGCACAATGATTTCCTATTCTACTGGGGTTTGACCCTTCATGCGAGCACTACATTTCATTACAGATATTTGTCTTGGCAACATTATAATTTGTAACAGGTCCCACATTAATTTCTGGTGGGGTATCTGTTTTTCCCGCTGAGGTCACGAATCCTATATTTTTCCACAATTGGCCAAAATCATGGACTACTCCAAAGGCATACCTAGACTCGGTGTAAATATTCACCCTTAAATTTTCCGCTATGATACAGTTAGCCTCTAAGTGTTGACATTTATCACAAATAGGGGAAACACATGGGAAAATTCTATTCAATTTGGTTTTTGAATAATGCAATCTATGTAATACTTTAAAATGTATTAAAGAATGTCTAGCATTTAACGAACTGTGATGTATATGTTGTAAGCTTTCATCCCAAATTTCTGGCCTTATTGTTTAAGGCAAACAGCTCTGCATGTTGGGCAGGGAATGGCATCTTAAAGGCAGCTGCCTCTATACTATTTCCTGTTTGGTCTATAATGGCATATCTAGAAAGCCTTTCTCCTAGGGGTCCGATTGATGCACTCCCACCGACATACAGGGTTAGACTAGGGTTTGTCATAGGGATGTCTACTAAACCTCCCCTATAGAAGTGTCTTCCTTGATTACAAATAAGCAATCATACCCTAGTTCAATCTGTTCTGGTGGTTTATCGAGAAAGGATGCTGGGTTGATGTTAGTGCAGTATTTGAACTGCAATTTGGGATTATTTAACAAGTATATTTCATACTCATTCTGGCGAGCCATGATGAGATTGGAAAATATTTTACTGCAAATTATTTCTGAAGATCAGACAGGTTTTATTAAAAATTGTTACTCATACTTTAACGTTAGGAGATTAATGAATATCGTATATACACGTCAAATAAAACTTCAGAATGTGTCATCTCACTTGATGCTGAGAAGGCGTTTGATAGAGTAGAATGGGAATACTTATTCAATACACATGAAAAATTTAAGATTTGTCCAAAATGTATTTATTGGATCAAGCTGATATATTATATAGCTCAGCCTTCTGTACTTACCAATATCTCCACATCACTGTCTATATCTCTCGTTTCCCTGATCCTTGACCAGTCTGAAGAAGGGTCTCGACCCGAAATGTCGCCTATCTCCTTCGCTCCTTAGATGCTGCTGCACCCGCTGAGTTTCTCCAGCTTTTTGTGTAACCCCCGTACTTACCAATAATCCTAGATCCCCTTTTTTCAGGCTCTTTCGAGGTACTAGACAGGGCTGTCCTTTAAGTCCTTTACTGTTTGATATTGCTTTGGAACCTTTGGCCACCGCTATTAGGGAATCGCCTAAGAGTTTTGGTATTGTCCATGGGAATAAGACACATAAGCTATCTCTTTATGCAGATGATCTGTTATTATTCATTTCTAACCTTGAGAAATCTATTCCGGCAATAGTAGCTCTACTTAATCAATTTAGTAGTTTTTCTGGTTATAAACTAAATCTTAGTAAGAGTGAGCTTTTTCCATTAAACAATTTAGTTTCGGATTATGGACAGTGTCCATTTAGATTGACTACCGAACGTTTTACTTATTTAGGCATTAAGATTACCAAGAACCACAAGGATTTATTTAAAGCCAATTTTACGCCTCTAATTGACCATATCAAACAACAGTTCACTAAATGGTTACCAATGTCCTTATCTTTAATAGGCGGAATCAATGCTATTAAAATGTTTATCTTACCTATATTTTTGTATATATTTGAGACGATACCAATTTTTATTGCTAAATCTTTCTTTGATATTATTGACTCCAAACTTTCTTCATATATATGGCAGAATAAAAATTCCAGACTAAGTATAAAATACTTACAGAAAACAAAAGACGGCGGTTTGGCACTGCCGAACCTTAGATTCTACTATTGGGCAGTTAATGCTCGCTATCTAACGTTTTGGACAAAAGATTTAGAAGATACCCAATGCCCAGGATGGAATAATCTTGAACGTGATTCTATGCAAGGGCTATCATTGGCTTCAATTCTAGGGGCCTTGTTACCTTTTACAATTACGAGATTGAATAAATATAAGACTAACCCAATAATAAGACATACACTTCGAATGTGTATGAGAAAGAGACTAGTTAAAACAAATGTTGGTCCCTTGCAGTCAGAAACAGGTGAATTGATCATGGGGAACAAGGACATGGCAGACCAATTGAATAACTACTTTGGTTCTGTCTTCACTAAGGAAGACATAAATAATCTGCCGGAAATAGCAGTGGAACGGGGGTCAAATAAGATGGAGGAACTGAGTGAGATCCAGGTTAGCCGGGAGGTGGTGTTGGGTAAATTGAACGGATTGAAGGCCGATAAATCCCCAGGGCCAGATAGTCTGCATCCCAGAGTACTCAAGGAGGCAGCCACAGAAATAGTGGATGCATTAGTGATAATTTTTCAAAATTCCTTAGATTCTGGAGTAGTTCCTGAGGATTGGAGGGTAGCTAATGTAATCCCACTTTTTAAAAAAGGAGGGAGAGAGAAAGCGGGGAATTACAGACCAGTTAGTCTAACATCGGTAGTGGGGAAACTGCTAGAGTCAGTTATTAAAGATGGGATAGCAGCGCATTTGGAAAGTGGTGAAATCATTGGACAAAGTCAGCATGGATTTACGAAAGGTACATCATGTCTGACAAATCTGATAGAGTTTTTCGAGGATGTAACTAGTAGAGTGGATAAGGGAGAACCAGTGGATGTGTTATATCTAGACTTTCAGAAGGCTTTCGACAAGGTCCCGCATAAGAGATTAGCATACAAACTTAAAGCACACGGTATTGGGGGTTCAGTATTGATGTGGATAGAGAACTGGCTAGCAGACAGGAGGCAAAGGGTAGGAGTAAACGGGTCCTTTTCAGAATGGCAGGCAGTGACTAGTGGGGTGCCGCAAGGCTCAGTGCTGGGACCCCAGCTATTTACAATATATATTAATGATTTGGACGAGGGAATTCAATGCAACATCTCCAAATTTGCAGATGATACCAAGCTGGGGGGTATAGTTAGGTGTGAGGAGGATGCTTGGAGGCTGCAGGGTGATTTGGATAGGCTGAGTGAATGGGCAGATGCATGGCAGATGCAGTATAATGTGGATAAATGTGAGGTTATCCACTTTGGTGGCAAAAACATGAGGGTAGACTATTATCTGAATGGTGGCAGATTAGGAAAGGGGGAGATGCAACGAGACCTGGGTGTCATGGTACACCAGTCATTGAAAGTAGGCATGCAGGTGCAGCAGGCAGTGAAGAAAGCAAATGGTATGTTAGCATTCATAGCGAAAGGATTTGAGTATAGGAGCAGGGAGGTTCTACTGCAGTTGTACAGGGTTTTGGTGAGGCCACACCTGGAGTATTGCGTACAGTTTTGGCCTCCAAATCTGAGGAAAGACATCCTTGCCATAGAGGGGGTACAGAGAAGATTCACCAGACTGATTCCTGGGATGTCAGGACTTTCATATGAGGAAAGATTGGATAGACTCGGCTTGTACTCGCTGGAATTTAGAAGATTGAGGGGGGATCTTATAGAAACTTACAAAATTCTTAAGGGGTTGGACAAGCTAGATGCTGGAAGATTGTTCCCGATGTTGGGGGAGTCCAGAACAAGGGGTCACAGTCTAAGGATAAGGGGGAATTCCTTTAGGACCGAAATGAGGAAAACATTCTTTACACAGAGAGTGGTGAGTCTCTGGAATTCTCTGCCACAGAAGGTAGTTGAGGCCAGTTCATTGGCTATATTTAAGAGGGCGTTAGATGTGGCACTTGTGGCTAAAGGGATCAGGGGGTATGGAGAGAAGGCAGGTACGGGATACTGAGTTGGATGATCAGCCATGATCACATTGACCCTGAAGAGGGGGAGTTGGCTGAACAAACCAACAGTGTCAGGGGTGCAGTGAAGAGTTCTGGATATGGTAAGTAACATGCAGTTCCTTCTAAAAAAGGTTACCTATCCACCCTAAGCTGGCAGCTAGTTCAATTATATGACCACTAACCAGCTTCAGGAGCAAGCCATCTATGCTACAGCTGATAAGTATCTTGCTCCTGATAATTGATTCAGAGGATCTTGAAGCCTTTGATCGCAGGAATTACGGCAGTGCCAGTACTGCGGTGGGTATAGAGCTACCGGCAGAAACAGGATGCTCTGGCCTTACTGTGTAACTCAGTTTGAGATAATAACTACAGGAAGAGCAACTCAACCCCAAAATTGCGGGGTTATGCAAACCAGGTACGCTCAACCACCATATCTGCTGTGCGGAGATAACCTCCCCAAACAGGTGAAAGACCTGGACAAAGAGGCCAAGGGCATAGGCCTGATAGGTACTCAGTACCTCCAAAACGCACTACCAACAGCAGCAGCACCCCTACACACCCACCGGACAGAGATATCACTACAGATCGTCCGGTGGTGAAAGCTCGAAGTCCGGCCCACCTGCACAACAGCCTTTTAGGCCATGGCCCAGCCCGGCCTTCTTGGAAAATGCGCCACCCCTACAACGCAGCAACTCAACAAAAGATATAACAGTGGTATTGGACCGCAACACGGCAATACCTTGGAGGTAGGTGGGTCTGCCTCCCCCAGGATGACTTATGGGGGAGACCGGTTGCACTTGTTCTATAAAGTATGGCGCACTTTACCTCTGATCCTTACATACTCGGGAGTATTCAGGGCTATAAAATTGAATTCATTTACGAACTCCCTACCCCGGTCCAGCATTCGCCTAGCCGAAAGTTTATACTTTCACAAAGAAAGAACGGCGGGCCATGCTGAACTATTAAGACTAATTAGCAAAGGGGTAATGTAGAGAATCACAGGAGTTCGTATCTAATATATTTACCAAAAAATAAAAAGATGGCGGATGCCGCATAATCATAGACCTGACCGAACTGAATACTTCTGTTCAGTATGTTCATTTCAAAATGGACACTTTCGATACAGCAGACAGCTAACAGCTATGGGTACTACATGGCATGCATTGACCTCAAAGATGCATGCTATTCAGTACCAATACACAAGGATCACAGGATATACCTTAGATTTATCTGGATGGGATAATTATGGCAATATATAGCCTTACCTAATGGGTTATCATCAGCACCCAGGCTGTTCACCAAATTATTGGAACCAGCTTTGGCCTATTTAAGGAAACAGAATCATACTGCTATGGCCTATCTTGATGATATCCTCATTGTCAGGGAGTATTTGGAAACGGCTACATTGGCAGTTCTAGCCAAAAAACATATCTTTCAAAAGCTGGGGTTCGTCATACATCCAGATAAATCAAAGTTGGAACCCCCTACTACCATGGGTTACTTGGGATTCACCATTGACTCGGTGCAAATGTCTACCACCTTACCACCGAACAAGGTGGTGGACTTGACAATATCTTGCAGAAGCCTTACTGGCATCAGGGTCCATCCATACAGTAGGTGGCCATGGTAATTGGGAAGATAGTGGCTGCTTTTCCCGCAGCGCAATTCGGACCACTACATTATCAAAACCTACAAAGAGCTAAAATTATAGCTCTCAAAAGTCATACCATTTCGACAGGCCTATGAAGTTATTAAGAAAGGCAAGAGTTGAATTAAATTGGTGGATGGGAAATGCTCAATTCTGTTCCAAATCCATCACTATCATAAATCCCTTGGTTACATTACAGACTGATGCCAGTGTTGAAGGTGGGGAGCAGCTAATACCACCACTGTTTGTGGTGGCAGATGGAATGCACAAGATTTAACCCTGTTGGGAGCACTAGGGATTAATTATCTAGAAATACTGGAAGCATTTCATGGACCCCGGGCCTACTGCTTAGATATGCACCAGTTGCATGTATGGTTACAAATTATAATACCACAGTGGTGGCCTATATTAATCATTTGTGTCGAATAAAAACGATATCATGTGATGAATTGCTTTTTTACAACTGGCACTGGTGTCTGGATAGAGAGATTTGGATCTCAGCCACTTACCTTTCAGGTAAACTAAATACGGTGGCAAACACCAGGTCACGCAATTCAACGACAACATTGAATGGATGTTGGATCGGGACCCGGGGCCAGCAGCGATGGATGTTTCTCGCTGCATTGGGGGGATTGTTGCTATGCATTTCCCCCCTTCTGCCTCATCAGTCAGGTCTTACAAAATTTAATAGACTCCGCTATGGGTATTTCGGGGTTCCCGACTGGCCTACCCAACCATGGTCCCCAGCAGTACAAAGATGGCCGCAGAACACTGCTTTCGAATCCTCAATCGGCCGGGCCTGTTGGCACACCCTGTGACGGGTAAGTCATCCGTGCCATGATCGCATTTACCTATTGATGCTGTTTCTGAACAGGCCATTTCTGGACTTCGGATAGTCCGACAGGACGATCTATGTCATCACTTCGTCGTGCAGGGAGTCCACCAGGGACAGCACTGACATATGTCAGCAGATGGGAGTGTTTCTGCTTCAGAACTGACACTTCATATGACTCGGCCATCATCACTGGAGTGCTGGAGTTCTGGCCACCCTTCATTCAATGAAGGTTTGAGCTACAGTGCCATTAAATTTGCAAGGAGTGCCCTACCTACCTACCTACCTGGACCGAGGGGGTGATCACCTGCCTATAGGATAACACCCTCTGGTATCAAACTGATGAGGGGTATTAATCTATTTCCCCTGGACCAGATTCACCCATACATGGGACTTAGGCATAGAATTTATTATGCCTCGAGGATGGACACCAATATCAGGGCTCACTTGGATAACTACATATTATATGGTTATGTTTACAGCACATCGGGTCCAGTCTTTATTAAGCTAAGTATGGATGCCATGTGTTTACCTATGGTGGATACCTTTCTGATTCAGGGGGTACTCAAACTATATCGACCCAGTTCCTCTGGCCTTAAATTATCATTCTGGCCTACCCTGCAGATAGTCGTCTCTGCATTGTGACATATTTACGATATAGAAGGAACCAAGAATCTAGGGGCACGGAGAGGACTTTACCGATAAGCCACAAACGCCCTCATCATAGGTCACAGTGCTAGCCACTTCGAGTGGTTAAGGGGGGTATTGGGTGCAGCGGAGTGGACACTGATGATTAGTCTCACTCCACTAGGGTTGCATCCACGTCAGCGGCTGGGATGATGGGAGTTCCTATGGACCACATCCTTGCTACAGCGGGTTGGAGCAGGGAACGAACTTTCACCGTTTCTACAATAAACCCGTGGCCTCCCCTGACTCTTATGCAGGGAGGATTTTGAGTCTGCCAAATAATTTACCCCAAGGGGATTTTATTTTGCTTTGGTATGAATAAATACCTGTTTTGTTTTTCAGCCAGTGTCATGTCTGAATTACGTTCATCCTCTCATCCCAGCATAGCGGTGTGTGAGCATGGAGCTTCCAGGGCATGAAATCACAGAGCTTTGAAATCTTCACATAGTCACTCACGTGACTCCGAAGTAAAATAGTAAGATTAAACGAGAACTTACCAGTTTGAAGTTTGATCTTTATTTTATGAGGAGTTACGATGAGGGATTACGTGCCCTCCGCTCCCGCCCTCTATTATAAAGATCACCTGGTATGAAAGTTCTCTTTTTATCTTACTATATTAGTCATTGTGACTGTTTTCTGTGATTTCACACCACTGCTTTGAAGAATGTCGCGCATGCGTGCTGGCGGGGTCTTCACGTAATCCCTCATCGTAACTCCTCATAAAATAAAGATCAAACTTCAAACTGGTAAGTTCTCGTTTAATCTTACTATTCTATTCATCTGTCCCATTCTGCCCATCAGCTGATTGCTTTTACCACATTAATTGCCAGAAGATCTATTTTATTTAAATGGAAAGACTCTAATCCTCCGACCACACTCCATTGTTACTCTGAAATGATATAATGTCTTAATTTAAAAAAAATTAGGAGTGACATTGTTGAACCCTTGGTTAAATTTGAAAGGACTAGGGGAAGATTTATTCAACATTTTCATACAACATAAATTGTCCCCTCTCCAACAGTTATAATAATTATTTTACCTTTATATGGTGAAACGGACTTGACGACAAACAGGGACTTAAATTGTTGAAATTCTTTGCATCCCAGATTCTGTTTTGTGCTTTTTTTCCTCTTTTTTTTAGTTAAGGGGGGTTTTGTTTTTTTGTTTTTTCTCTTTTTTTTTCTCTTTTTGTTTTTATACATATCTCTTTTAAACACTTAACTATATTTACATAGAGACCGGAAAGGTCTATATTTAAAGTGTATTTTGACACTGGACATATTTAGGTCATACCTGTAATTAATGTAACCCTGATCCCTATGTATCAATATCATTGTTACGTTTAACATTATTTTGTTGTTTTGTTTTTGCTTTTTAAAGAAAAAAGAGATGTTGAGTCTGCAGCTGTCCCAGCAAGGCAGCAAAATGAATGAGAAATGTATTCTGTAATAATAATAATAATAATAATAATAATAATAATAATAATAATAATAATATGTTTTATTGTCATTACACATAAGTGCAACGAGATTTGGTTTGCAACTTCCATCCGATGTCATAACTTAAACGACTAATAAAATTTAGGTTTAGATGCCCCGAGAACAAGGTTTGTAAAACAAACATTAGAACAGTAAAAGGCAAAACAGACTAAAGTGCAGATGTGTCTGTGCAACGTGACCATCCGAGGGAGACAGTCCATGGGGGTGGGGGGCACTCAGCAGGGCCGGTTCAGAGCCGCTATAGCTCTTGGAATGAAGCTGTTCCTGAGTCTGGAGGTGAGGGCGTAGAAGGTCTTGTAATGTATGCCAGAAGGGAGTAGTTCAAACAGTCCATTGCAAGGGTGAGAGGAGTCTTTATGGATGCTGACGGCCTTCCTGAGGCACGGTATGTGGTAGATGCCCTCCAAGGCTGGTAGCTGTGTCCCAATAATCTTTTGCGCTCTGTCAACGACGTGCTGAAGAGCTCTCCTCTCCACCTCCGTGCAGCTGAGATACCACACAGAGATGCCATACGTTCGGTGCAGCGGTAGAAGGTCGTCAGCAGCTGTTAGGGCAGACCAGTCCGGTTCAATGTTCTTAGGAAGAACAGTCGTTGCTGTGCCTTTTTGACCAGCGCAGCAGTGTTGGTGGACCATGTGAGGTCCTCTGAGATGTGAATGCCCAGAAACTTGAAGCTGGACACTCTCTCCACACTGTCCCCGTAGATAGAGATTGGGGCGTATTCCCCATTCTGCGACCTGCTGAAGTCGATAATCAGCTCCTTGGAGGTGTTTAGTGACAAGTTGTTCCATGAGCACCAGTCCGCCAGGTTCTGCACCTCTGCTCTGTATTTTTTTTCATCCTCGTTGGCGATCAGCCCGATCACCGTTGTGTCGTCTGCAAACTTGACAATGGCGTTGGTGTCAAATGCAGGAACAGAGTCGTGAGTGAAGAGGGAGTAGAGCATGGGGCTCAGTACAGAGCTCTGTGGTGTGCCGGTGGTCAGGGTGATAGTGGAGGACAGGTGCGGCCCCAGTCTCACTGCCTGCGGTTGCTCCGTCAGAAAATTCAGGATCCAATCACATATCAGTGAGCATAATGTTCTGCTGTAAGGTAAAATTAGCAGCTGATTGCAAGTTGTTGTAGATCACAGTCAAGATCTGTGTGCAGATGGGATGTCCTCGTGCCACAGGATCAATCTTGGAGGAGTAGTAAGCTACTGGTCAATGCTTATCTCCATGTTTCTGTGTTAAAACTGCAGTGGAGCAATCGGAAAGAATTGTACAGTATAATTGAAATGGCCTGTTATAAAGTGGCCTCCCTAATGATGGTGGTGCTTATAATATTGACTTCTTCAAATTTTTAAAGGCTTCTTCAGATAATTGAAATTTGCCCTCCTAACTCGCAGTCCTTTGGTTGATGCCCACTGCCTGCTGCCCGCTGCTCCCCTCCTCCTCTCCCTCCCTCCTCCTCTCCCCCATCGTTTCACCCCCCTCCTCTCCTCCCCTCCTCCCCCCCTCCTCTCCCTCCCTCCTCTCCCCCTCTCCTCTACCCCCTCCTCTTCCCCTCTCCTCTCCACCCCTCCTCTTCTCCCCCTCCTCTCTCCCCTCCCCAGCCTCTTGCCCCCTCTCTCGCCCTCTCTTCCCCCCTCTCTTCTCCCCCCCCCTCTTCTCCCCCCCTGTGTGTGTGTGTGTGGGGGGGGTTAGTTTGTGTGTGGTTAGTTTGTGTGTGATGCTGCAGGTTGCACCCCCCCCCCCCCCCCCCCACAACTTGATGGCGGGGATGGGACGCAATGGGTCCCACTTGGTCCAGTAACTATTAAAAGTCTGATCTTGGATGTGTATTTATTTGTGTGTGTAGGATGATAGGCCGTCGTATGGTGAAGCCAACAGGCGAGCCATCGCAGACTACAGCTCAGACGTGAACTGCGCCCCCCAGCCCGAGGAAATGTCCAACGGGACATCGAAACGAACAATCCAGTGGCAACAAGGGCAAGGGCACACGACAGAACAAAACAGAAACATTTTGAATTCGGTGATAAACCACTTACCTTTGAAAGATTAAATCAGATAAAGGAGAATTGCTAACATTACCTAATGATATCAATAAAAGAAATGCTCAATTTTATCAAAATTTATATACATCTAAAACGTTAGCAGATAGTACTAAAGTTATAAAGTTTTTGGATAACTGTAATCTTCCAAAACTTAATCTGCTTGAACAAGAGGAATTAGGAGTGCAGGTCTCAATTAAGGAAATAGAAGAAACAATAAACTCACTGAGGAATGGCAAAACACCAGGACCGGATGGATTTAGTAATGAATTTTATGAAGGTTTTATGAGATAATTTCACCACATCTACATAAAATGTATACATATGCTTTCAAAGAACAAACATTACCAGAAACATTAGCGGAATCAACGATTACACTTATACCTAAAAAAGATAAAGATTTAGAAGAGGGTTACACAAAAAGCTGGAGAAACTCAGCGGGTGCAGCAGCATCTAAGGAGCGAAGGAGATAGGCGACGTTTCGGGTCGAGACCCTTCTTCAGACTGCTTTAGACCCTGGCTCATACAGAGCTATCGCACTGTTAAATACAGATCAAAAAATATTAGCGAAAATATTAGCAAGAAGATTAAGTAAATATGTTAGCAAATTAATAAACGCGGATCAAACGAGGTTTATACCCAAGAGATACTCATGCAATAATTTGAGACGTCTGTTTAATATAATGCATTGATATAAAACTGAAGAACAAGACTTATCAATTATTTCATTGGACTTGATTAAGTATAATGGGATTACCTCGTTAAAGTATTGCAAAAATTTCAACTGGGAGAGAATTTTATCTCATGGGTAAAACTATTATATAACAGGCCGACTGCTAGAATATTAACTAATAACATGTTGTCTACGAAATTTCAACTATCCAGGGGCAATAGACACTCACTATCACATCTGCTATTTGCTCTTGTAATAGAACCTCTAGCTGAAATCATTAGGACACATCCAATATCGATGGTTATAATACAAAATACTCAAATACCAAAATATCATTATATGCAGATGATGTACATTATTGATGTATATTGCAAAATCAGTATACCAAATATATTAAATTTAATAGAGGAATTTGGATCTTTTTCAGGATACAGAATAAATTGGAATAAAAGTGAAATTATGACGATAAAACCGCAAGACGAGACACACCTGTTAAAATTCCCTTTTAAAATTGCTAGAAAAATTTAAATACTTCGGAATCGAAATCACCAGAAATTATAAATCTTTATTTAATGTAAATTATATGCCCCTACTTACTAAATTAAATGCCCTGATTAAATTTTTGAAAACTCTTCCGATGTCTTTAATAGGCCGAATAAATGCTATAAAAATGAACTTTCCACCACAAATTTTATATTTATTCCAATCAATACCAATATACTTACCTAATTTTTTTTAAAACTGGATTCTGATGTCACAAATTTTATATGGGACTATAAATCCCATAGAATTCAATGAAGACATTTCTGCAAAACGAAAGAATTTGGTGGAATAACACTAATTAATTTTTTGTTTTACTATGGGGCAGCAAATGTCAAAAATATGATTCACCTGTTGGACAATTCAGCCCAACGGGTGGATTGGATAGTAATGGAGAGAGAGGATTGTTCCCATTTTAATATAGGAGCGATCCTTCTCTCACAAATAAAACTGAATAATACTATATACAGTAAAAATCTATTTATTCATAGTACTATTAGAATTTGGAAACAAATAAAATTAACCCTTAAATTAAGAAATCTATTGCTTCTCTCTCCCATAGTTAATAATCCATTGTTTAAACCATCCACTATCGATAAATCATTTACACATTGGGAAAGAATAGGAATTAAAACGTTTGGAGACATGTATGAAAATAGAAATTTGTTATCATTCCAACAACTACAACTTAAATACAATCTGAGAAGTAATCAATATTTTAAATATTTTCAAATTCGTGATTATTTGAAAAAATATACACAAGAATACCAAAATTTGACTCCAGACCTATTAGACAAAGCTATGAATAGAAAGGCGGACTCAATTAATTTAATATCATACTTGTATAATATCATCCTAAATATAGAAATACAATTTTTCCGATAGAATTAGAAGAGATTGGGAACAAGAACTAGACATAAAAATCTCGAAAGAGAGTTGGGATAAACACTTGCATAAGTGCTCGATTCATGTAAGACATATTCTAATCCAATTTAAAATCCGACACAGATTATATTATTTGAAAACTAAAATAAGTAAAATCTTTCCAAATGTTTCCCCCATTTGTGATAAAAGTCTATCTCAAGAAGCAACTTTAGCAAATTCCTTTGTTTTTTGCATAAAAATCCAAAAATATTGGAATGAAATCTTTGAAATGTTTGCAAAATTATTTAAAATAAAATTGAATCCGAACGCAGAATTGATTATTTTTGGAACAATGGAAGTCGGTACTGAGCTGACTTAGTTCCAAAAGAGTTTAGTTAATTATGGCTTATAATGGCAACGAATCTCATACTTAAATTCTGGAAAAATGATCCCACACCAACGGTGAAAATGTGGATTTCAAATATGTCCGAAATACTACACCTCGAAGATATGAGCTTCGTCCTAGCAGGCAAATCAGACCAATTCCAAAAGATTAGGTCTCCATCTATCGATTTATTACAAGCATAGGGTGCAACGTAACTTTGAAAATAAACGGTTTCAGGACCTGGCGAGGGGTGTGTACAGATACGAAGTAGGTACATCCCCTTTATCTTAGTTTATTTTCTTATATTTTCTTTTTTTACATTATTCTCTTTCCCTTTTTCGTGTTCTACACCTCTACGGGTTCTTTCTTTTAACTCTCTCACGCACTTACTATTTTATCTAACTTTATCTACTTTTCCTCTTCTTAAAGTTTAAAACAAGAAGTGGTACATGAAATGTATTATGTTGACTTCCGGTGGCGCTATGGAGGGCCAGCCAGTTCCGTGAGAAAAACGCTGAAAAAAACGGGGAGAAAATTACCTACCTGCTGCTTGCTGCTTTGGTACTGGCTGCCGTGAGTGACATCATCAGGCGCGCGACTTGCAATGTCTATGCAGCGCAGCCCCCCCCTCGCTGAAAAATCGAAAAGTCAATTTACAAGACAGAAACCGGCAGAACCAGAACAAGGCCCGATTGAAGCCTCGGGCGCAGGTTGGACGCTATCCCAAGAGGATGTATTGAAAAAATCAAAGAAAAAATCGGAAAGTGAAGATCTCAGAACTTTTATTTCACAAGAAATTGCAGAGTTGAAGGATGAACTTGCAAAAGAACTTGTAAAAACCAATTAAGAATTAAAGAAAATGAATTTCAAGGAAGAAATAAAAAAAATCAAGGAGGAGATGAAGGAGTTAAAAATTGAAATTAATTCCACGGCTACGGATTTATCGGAAAAATTGAAGAAGGAAATTGCAGAAATACTGACTGAACAAGCTGTAACTATGACAAAAGAGACAGATCTTAAAATCAGAAAGCTGGTAACTGATTTTGAAGGAAAGATGGATCCCGTGGAAGAAACACTGAATCAACAGACGACAGCCATAAAGAGCCTTGAGGAGATAGCCGAAACAAGTGCTCAGACTATGAAAACACTCATCAGAGAAAATCAATGTCTATCTGAACTACTGGGCAAAATAACTGATAAATACACTGAATTGGAAGGACGCCAGAGAAGACAGAATCTAAGAATTGTGGGTATTCAAGAAGGGAGAGAGGCGAATCAAGATCCCAGAGAATTTACTGCAAACTTACTGCAAAAAGTTTTATCTCTGGATCAAAAGCCTTTACTTGCTCGAGCACACAGAGTGATGAGACGTCAGACAAACAATGACGCCCCCTCAAGACAAATGATAATAAAAGTCCAGTATGACCATGTCCTGGAGGAGATGATGGAAAAAATTGTAAGAAGCAGAAATCTTACATACGAAGGAGATAAGATCAGTATTTATCGAGACTATCCAGCAGAGGTCTCCAGGAAACGAAACGCGTTTAAGGAGACTAAAAGAATTTTGAAGGAAGTGAAGAATTTGAAGTATGGTCTGAGGTATCGAGCTACCCTAAGAGTCACTCACAATCGGAAAGAATATTTTTTCACCAACCCTGTGGAGGCACTGGACGTTGCCCAGAAGTCTAAGGATCGCGAGGAAGATTGAATAATATCTTTAAAATTGAACTACATCAATAAATAAACTGGCTTTGCAGGATTGGATGGAACTAAGGACTTGTCTAAGGAAGCCGGAGAAAGATGCAGATTGGAAACTCTCCCATGGATACTAATAATTAGAATAACAGCACTACTAATACAAATAACTAATAAATACTAAAAACTATAGTAGTATTACTACTAATTAGAGTTAATAATTATCATTAATGACTAATATTTAATCATAACTGAATTATTTAGAATCAGATAAATATTAATTATAATTGTGCTGAATATAAAGTTAGATTTCACTTGTCCTCCTTGGAATCTTTTTTTTAATTCTCCTCCCTTTTTTTATATTATATTTTTTAATATGTTTTAAATATATGTATCCTCACATTCCTGATTAATGGAATTTGAATATTTCAGAATTTAATATCCCCGGTAAGAGACTGTTATGGAATAATAATTTTCAAAAACCATGAAGCTGATAAGTTTGTAACATCAACTACGGAAGTCAGTAGATGGTTAGCCATGTTAGTATAGGTATCACTAACTACACTAATATTAGATGTTGTTTTTTCCTTCTTTGTGCACATTACTAACTTCTTAATCTATCCCTTTTTTTCTTATATTATAATCTATCATTATTATTTTAAGTTTGAATGGTGTTATAAATTAAATCAAAGGAGATATATACGTGAGAGTCATTCAAGGGTCTTGAAATTCGTCTATTCGGAGTTTGGGTGTAAGGTCGGGTCTGTCGAACTGAACCATTTGCTCTAATATAGACCTCCCTAAATAAAAGATGCAAGACTCAAACACGAATACGGGGAATGAAGGAATAACGTTTTGTAGCTGGAACGTTAAAGGTATTAATGAACCAATTAAGAGAGGTAAAGTATAAGCACATTTAAAAGCACTTAAAGTAGATGTAGTTTTCATCCAAGAAACTCACTTAAAAAAAGATGCAGAGCATAGATTGAAAGCTAAATGGATAGATAAAGCGTATCATTCTTCTTTTACACATAAATCTAGAGGCGTAGCAATATTATTTGGTAAAGGCACTTTATTTAAACACACATCAACTATAAATGACAGTGACGGTAGATATATTATTGTAATAGGAGAATTAAATGCACAAAAAATGATTTTTGTCAATGTTTACGGACCAAACTTTGACAGCCCATTGTTCTTTAAGAAAATATTTAATACTATCCCGGAATTAGCACAACACAACCTAATAATTGGAGGAAATTTAAATTGTACCCTAGATTCTTATTTAGACAGATCATCAAAAGAACGGAAAATCAAATCCCATTCCAGTGACTTATTAAATGCATTCATAGATACTAGCAATATTAAAGACGTTTGGAGAATAGAAAACCCAACTGGACGAGAATACTCATTTTATTCATGTGTACATAAAACGTATTCAAGAATAGATTATATTTTGGTAGACTCTAAACTTATCTCACTCACTTACAATTCAAATTGTAAGTGATAATATTACAATCTCAGATCATGCACCTTTAACATTTATGATCAAAATAAATGGTAAAATTGAAAAACAGGGACAGTGGAGACTTAACCCACAAATTTTAAAGGACAAAGTAACTCAGGAATACATTACAGAACAGATTAAGATTTTCTTTGAAATAAATGATAAGCCGGAAATATCTTCTTCTCTATTATGGGCAACTTTTAAAGCATATACCCGTGGAATTATGATTTCCTCTCAAGCATTCTATAATAAAGAGAATCGGAGGGAACAACAGGCATTGGAAAAGGAGATTAAACAATTAGACACAGAGAACGCTGCTAATCTAACCATGATAAAACATAATAAAATCGCTGCATTGAAATATAAATTAAATAAAATATATTCAGATCAAGTTGTAAAACTCTATCAATATACCAAACAATTACAATTTGAATTCGGAGATAAACCCCAAAATTATTATTAGCTCGTCAATTACGGAAATTGGAGGGAGAAAAAATAATCCATAGGATTAAATCATACAATGGCGAACCACTAGTACATCCTAGAGATATTAATGAGAGATTTTTGCAATATTATAAAAACTTACATTCAGTCAAAATGACAGAAAACCGGATAGGAATAGAGGCATTTAAAAAAAAATGTAATCTAAAAGGGTTGGATTTAGAAAATAGAGAATCACTAAATGCTGAAATAACAGCAAAAGAAATCGAAGAATCTAACGAATCATTAAAAAATGGTAAAACTCCGGGACCAGATGGTATTGGTTCGGAATATTATAAAACATTCTATGATCTGATTGCACCACGTTTGAAGACACTTTATGAATACATTTATACCCAACAGAAATTATCAGAAACGTTAAATGAATCTATTATAACACTTATACCTAAAATAGACAAGGATCTGGATGATCCAGGATTAGAAAGAGCTATAGCTCTCTTAAACACCGATCAAAAAATATTAACTAAAATACTAGCACAAAGACTAAGCACAGTGATCAATAAATTAATTCACCCGGATCAAACAGGATTTATACCAAAACGATATTCCTCATATAACTTGAGACGATTATTCAATATTATATATTCGAAAAGAGGTATTAATAAAGACCTAGTAATTATCTCGTTAGATGCGGAGAAAGCCTTTGACCAGGTGGAATGGTCTTATCTGTTTTCGGTCATGGAAACATTTAAGTTGGGAGAGAAGTTTATATCATGGGTTAAATTATTATACGCTAATCCAACAGCTAGAATACTAACAAATCAAATGTTATCAACTAAATTTAATTTATTCCGAGGCTGTAGACAAGGTTGTCCCTTATCCCCACTATTGTTCGCACTCACAATTGAACCATTAGCTCAAAGCGTGAGATTACATCCTGAAATATATGGGTACGAGAAACTGAAAATAAAATCTCCTTATATGCAAATTATGTATTACTTATATTACAAAACCGGAAATTAGTATTTCAAATTTATTAAATTTAATAACTGAATTTGGCTCGTTCTCAGGATATAGTATTAATTGGAACAAAAGTGAACATGCCAATAATGGTAAATAACCTACATATATTACAACAATTTCCTTTTAAAATAGCAAAAGAAAAAAACAATTATCTTGGAATCTATGTAACAAAAAGATATGATTCTTTATTAAAATCTAATTTCCCACCCTTACTGAATAAATTACATAAGAATATCTTATATTGGAAAACATTACCTATTTCAATTTTAGGTAGAATTAATGCAATAAAAATGATTTTTCTTCCGCAAATACTATATCTTTTCCAATTGATACCGATATACTTTCCTAAAAAATTTTTTTAAGATGGTTGATTCCATAGTCACCAACTTTATCTGGGATTATAAGAGCCATAGAATAAATAAAAAACATTTATGTAAATCAAAAATAAATGGAGGTCTAGCACTGCCAAATTTTGTGTTTTATTACTGGGCAGTTAGTATTAAAAATATGAATTTTTGGCTGGATGAATTAGATAAACAACCAAATTGGTTAAAAATGGAAAAATAAGATTGTTCACCTTTTGAAATTAGCTCGATTTTATTTGCCAATACTAAACTAGGTAAGAAAACCTATAGAGAAAACCCTATAATAGAAAGTGGGATACATATCTGGAAACAACTAAAGAAAACATTAAAATTGGAATGTATACCACTAGCTCTCCCCATTGTAAACAATGTTACATTTAAACCTTCAATGATGGACAAAGGTTTTTTACAATGGAAAAATTATGGAATTAATAAGATGGGCGATCTCTACAGGGAAAACTTTCTTTCATTTCAAGAATTACAACAAATTTATGGATTGCATTCAAAAGATTACTTTAGATATTTACAAATTAGAGACTATGTAAAATCAAACACACAGGAATTTAGAAATAGAAAGGCAGAAATTTTAGATGAATGTCTAAATAAACACCCAAATACAGAAAAATTAATATCATATATTTATAATATTTTATTGGAAAACGACGTACCAATGACAGAAACATATAGGCATTCATGGGAAAACGAATTAGGTCAAATAATTAGACCAGAAGTATGGGATGAAAGTTTACAACATATACACCACTGTTCGTTAAATGCTAGACACTCTTCGATACAATTTAAGGTATTACATAGATTGCATTATTCAAAATCAAAATTATATAGAATTTTTTCAAATATATCTGCCATATGCGATAAATGTCAACACTTAGAAGCTAATTTAACGCACTCATTCACAAACTATATAAAAATTACTAACCTTTGGACAGAAATTGTTAAGATAATTTCAAATGTTGTTAATACGAATTTGGGTCCTGACTCAAAACTAATAATATTAGGAATATTAGAAACAGATCAATTAATAACAATGAATCAAAGAATTTTTATCGATTACAGTTTAATAATTGGGAAAAAAATTAATACTGAAATTTTGGAAAGGTCCTACATCCCCCACAATCAAAATGTGGATCACCAGAATGTCGGAGACACTTTACCTGGAAAGATTAAAACTTGTCCTACTGGGCAAGTTGGATCATTTCAGAGGGATATGGTCTCCATTTATTGATTATTTAAAGGGTCAAAATGGCTCGGTGCGAGAACCTGACTGAAGCCTGAATGAAGGAATAGATGAAGAATTACATATAATAATCCATGGATATATCTCCAATGATGTATAAACTGCTTAATACTTCACTCATCTTTTTGAATTTCTATTTTTACTTTATTTTTCTCTTTTATTTCCTACCTATATTAAAAATAAAAAATGCATAGAAGTACAAATAAGAAATAATTGTTAATATTAATAATATTAAGAATGTATGTGACGTATATTCTTCCTTTAATATGTACTTCTAATAAAAATATTAAACAAAAATGAAATGTATTATGTTATTTTTGGCATACTACTATAATGTACATTACTTCTGATAAAAAGAAACAATAAATAAATAAATAAATCCTCTTACAAGATGTCGGACGTGTATTCATTGTGCTAGTGACAGCAAGATCTTATGGAAGACATTACATGGTGTCAGTGGAAAAAACTAAAGAAAAGTATGTCTGAACTCAAGCCAATGAGACCACTCTCCCGGCAAAGGAACTTGGCCAAGAATTATAAGGACTGGATAAGGGCATTCCAGCTGTACGAGACTGCAACAGAACTGATGAGTATGCCAGATAAGATTCGGTGTGCAACATTTCTCCACGTAGCAGGCCCGGCCGCTCAGCAGGTTTATGAGACCTGGAGTTTTCCCAGGAGGAATGTGACAAAATACAACCGCTGAAGAATAAGTTTCAGACATACTGTGAACCAAAAAAGAACTTAACTGTCTCAAGAGACATCTGTAATACACATAATCAGCGCCAAGGGGAGACCTTCTCCAGCTACCTGACCGCAGTGATGTCTTTAGCTAATGATTGTGAGTTTGGCATTATCCATGACTTGTTGCTGCGATACAGAATCGTCTGCGGCATCACCAGCCAGCCACAATGCTAATGTAGTGGCTGGCTGGTTAGATACACCACCTGTACGCATGGGACCGGCACTCGGGACAATGATTTCTGGTGGTACAGGTGCGGAAGTCAGCAGTTTGCCCCTTTGGGGGTGGACACTCGTTCTGGGAACCTTCAATAACTGTTGCAAATGGCAGCACGATACGGACTTCCGCACAATTCCGCTCATCTTTGGCACGTGATTTTACCTGGCCGTTCACCATTGCCGATGTTTCCCAGCCGTTGCTAGTCGCCGATTTCCTGTGGGCTCAATCGCTATTAGTCGCTGTTAGTCGATAGGAGAAACTACTACAATGCAACGATTTAACACTGGCAAAATGCAGTGACGTGTCTGATAGCCGAATCATCAGCCAAGCACGTGAAGCAGATTTGCCCAACCACCATCGACACCGAAGAGACTGCTGATTACATGAGGTCGAGGCAGGGATTCACGACCCAGACAACTACAGACAGAAATCCGTGATTCTGGTAAGGACACCGTCTGCCGGTCATGCACCCGCGGGCATACAGGAACTACTGCCCCGCTCAGTACATGAGATGTTATACCTGCGGAGAGATTGGACATCTGTATAGAGTGCCCAACCGTCGCCCACGTCCCTGACAACATGACCGGCTAATCAGACAAAAGGCTGGGGCCTGGAGCCGTGACGTCCGTGGCGTCGAGTTCCAGATGAACGCTGTGATTGAGTCGACACGTGAATGGGGACAGATGTGCAGCATCAACAATGTGAACATTGAGTTCAAACTTGACTCTGGAGCTCAAGTGGACATCCTGCCAGAGCACTTGTTCAGAAAGACTGGTCTTGCCTTACTGAACACGAATGTGACATAGGCCATACAATAAAGCCTGTGGGGCAGGCAAAGGGGAACGTCAAAGTAGGTAAGAAAGAATATAGGGATTTCAAATAGTGAGGGGGAATGTGAAACCCATATTTGGGAAACTAACATGTGAAAAGTTAGGGCTTCTTGCGCGAAAGGAGGCGGTTGATGGCGTGAGTGCGAGCCCATCATACACTCTGAGGATCATTGAGGAAAATTGCAAGATTTTCCAAGGGCTGGGTAGGCTAAAAAATCATGAGTACAACATAACGCTACAAGAGAACGTGCAACCCAAGTTAAACCTGCCCGGCACTATAAGATCAGGGATAAGGTCAAAGCTGAATTCGAGCGCATGGAAAGCTTGGGAATCATAAACCCCGAGAGCGAACTGACAGATTTGGGGAATTCAACGACTGTGGTTAGCAAGCCTAATGGTGAAGTCTGCATATGCCTTGACTCACGTGACCTCAATGCAGCCATTCGTAGGGAGCATTTCCCGATACCGACGTTCGAGAACATTGTAGCCCGCATGCCGAAGGCAGAATGGTTCTCGAAATTTGATGCGACAAGTGGGTAATGGCAGTTCCCACTGAGCAAGACAGCTCGCATCTGACCACATTTAATACTCCCTTTTGGAGATACCGATACCTCGTGCTTCCATTTAGAATCTCATCCGCAAGTGAGATTTGGCAGCGGGCGATGCAGGAAGAGTTTGGCGATTTAGAAGGGGTGGAGATAGTCATTGACGACATTCTTGTTTGGGGCGTGAATGCAGCACAACATGACACAAGGGTGAAAGCCCTACTCTAGCGTGTGAAAGAATCCGGCCAAATGCTCAATCCCAGAAAGTCGGTAATGCGTTCAAACAAGATTGGATATGTGGGACACGTCATCTCGCAAGCAGGCATGTCACCAAGCCCTTCTCGTGTCAGCAGCACCCTACAAATGCCATACCTGACAAACAAGGCTGAAGTGCAAATGTTCTTGCGGATGGTGACATACATGGCCAAGTTTATTCCGAACCTTTCGGAGATCACCGTCCCACTTAGACAACTAACAGAAAAGGGAGTAGCATGGCATTTTGAGCAGAAGCACAGACATACAGTAGAGTCTCTACTCACATCACCACCCGTACTCAAACTGTATGATGTGAATGCTCCCGTTTCAATTGCCACAAACGCTTCCAACAGCGGATTTGGAGTAGTTCTGATGTAAGACGAGAGACCTGTTCCATATACATCTCTATAGTCACAACTATGTGACGATAGAGAACGAGCTGTACTCCATATTGTAAGCATGCAGAAAGTTTCATGACTTCATTGCCGGTCAGTGCACAGTAATCCTTACTGACCACAAGCCATTAGTAGGCTTGCTCGCCAAACCGCTACACAAATTAAGCCCCAGACTCCAGCGCATGCGAATTCACCTGCTACGGTACGACCTGGAAAAACGGTGAAAGCCGGGACGTGAAATGTTTGTCCCCGATGCCCTGAGCCGGCTGCCCTGTGCAAACAGATCTGCGGAAGAGCACACCGCCCTGCCGAACGTGATACATGCTGTAGAAACATCATGTTTCGCCGAACACTTCCGCTCGGTCCGCAATAACCAACCTGACCTCCCTGTGGCACAGCACTTCAACTCCCCCTCCCATTCCGTATCCAACCTCTCGGTCCTGGGCCTCCTCCACGGCCATAGTGAGCAACACCGCAAGTTGGAGGAACAGCACCTCATATTCCGCTTGGGGAGTCTGCATCCTCTGGGCTTAAACATTGAATTTTCTCAATTCTGTTAACCCAGGCTGCCTCCTCCCCTTCCCACCCTCCCTCAGCCCTCGGGCCCTGGCATTCCCTCTCTCTCTATCTCTCCCCCACCCAAGTCACACTAGCTTCTCATTTTCACACTACAAACAGCTTACAATGGCCTGTTTCTTTTATCATCAATACTTTTTTGCATATCTTTCATTCATTGTTCTTTATCTCTCCACATCACCGTCTATATCTCACGTTTCCCTGATCCCTGACCAGTCTGAAGAAGGGTCTCGACCCGAAACGTCGCCTATCTCCTTCGCTCCTTAGATGCTGCTGCACCCGCTGAGTTTCTCCAGCTTTTTGTGTAAACCTATGAGGGCTGATTCCATGGTTAAGAAGCTCCTAAGTAACAATGCTACTGATTTTTGGAAAGAAGTGAGAACTCTTAACAGTTGCAAAACATCTCTACAATGCACTGTAGATGGAATCTCTGGAACAGCTAATATCACGGAGTTGTGGCGACAACATTATAGTACTTTATTCAACTGCGTCCAAGATGATTTGTATAGGGTGGACAAAATTGAGAGTAATGACTCAATGGTGATTATGTCACATGAGGTGTATCATGCCATGAACAAGCTGTCCAACAACAAAGCAAGTGGCTTGGATCATATTTGTGCTGAACATCTAAGTATGCGAGTATGAGGATAGCTCCTTTCCTTGTTTTACTGGCTTTATGATTCATGGTCCGTTACCAGACTCAATGTTGTCTGTTTTGTTAGTGCCGGTCAGTAAGGACAAAGCTGGTAAATTAGGCAGCCTAAATAATTACAGGCCCATAGCTTTAGCCAGCATATTGTCAAAAGTCTTAGAAAGAGTTCTGCTGGATAGAGTAAATGAGTTTGTTAACTTCACAGATAACTAGTTTTTTTTTAAAGCTAAACATGTCACTGATTTATGCATAAATGCCTAAAGGAGATTATAAACAAATATAGAGGCAAAAACTATTCAATCCTTATGTGCTTTATTGATGCTTCATAATATGCCTTTGATCGTGTTAATCACAGAAAGCTGTTTGTTAAAATGAGTCAAAGAGGGGTGCCGAAATACATTGTGAGAATTCTGGCCAACCGGTATGCCCACCAGACTATGCAAATAGAATGGGGCAATAGGGTCTCAGCCCCATTTGGTGTTAGACGGGGGGATTTTGTTCCAAGTCCTTTTTAATCTTTATATTGTAGATCTGTCCAAACAATTGAAAGCCTGTAATACTGGGTGCATGATTGGTAATATTTTAGTCAACCATATTATGTATGCAGATGATCCTGTGGTCTTTAGTCCATCTAGGGCTTGTCTACAGCAGCTCCTTACTACATGTTCCGTGTATGGTGTGGAACATGATATTAAATAAAATGCTTGTAAGAGGGTTGTTATGATCTGTAGAACCAAAGAGGATAAATGTCTAAAATTTCCTGATTTTAAATTGTCTTACAATAATCTTAGTGTCTGTAATAAGGTAAAATATCTAGGGCAGTGTATTACAGAACAAATGACAGACGATGAGGATATTTATAGGCAACGACATATGCTGTATGTATAGGCGAATATTCTCTTGCGTAAGTTTGGTGCGTGTACAGATGCGATGAAGATGTCGCTGTTTAGAGCATATTGCACACCACTCTATACTGCGCATCTGTGGTCAAACTATGGAAAGACAAGTTTGCAGAGACTAAAGGTGTCATGTAATGATGCCATGCAAACACTGCTAAGGAAACCTAGATGGTGTAGCGCTAGTAACATGTTTGTGGCTGCACGAGTCAGTACTTTAGAAGCTATCCTAAGAAATCATATGTATACACTCTTTTGCAGGATAAATGACTCAAAAAATTTAATTATTGTGGCCTTGTCAAACATAATGTTTAGCACTACACGCTACGAATCCCAGTTGTGGAGACACAGGTATCGTTGTCTCATTGTAGGACATTGATCATTCTTTTTATTCTGGATTTTAATTAATGTATTTTTTTAAAAAATATATACGTTATGATGCTTTTATAAGTGATATGCTAAGATTTTATATGTACTTTATGATGTTTTTTAATATGCAATGTATTTTTATGTAATGTTGTCCCTTGTCTGGAACTTGAGTCTGAAGTTTATTATTATTATTATTATTATTGCTTCGGATACACGACTGAGCAAGGGTTATTCCATTCACAGCCGTGAATCGCCCAAGTGCTACAAATTGTGAGTTTAAAAACGTGCATGTTAACTAGTATATTACAGTGAACACTATTTTGTTTTTCATAAGCACATCTGTTTCTCAATCAATGGCTTTAGAGTGTTTTTCAAACTCTGATAGGAATATAGGAGTAGGGAAGTAATGTTAAAATTGTACAAGGCATTGGTAAGACCCATTCTGGAGTATGGTGTACAATTTTGGTCGCCTAATTATAGGAAGGATGTCAACAAAATAGAGAGAGTACAGAGGAGATTTACTAGAATGTTGCCTGGGTTCCAGCAACTAAGTTACAGAGAAAGGTTCAACAAGTTAGGTCTTTATTCTTTGGAGCGCAGAAGGTTAAGGGGGGACTTGATTGAGGTCTTTAAAATGATGAAAGGCATAGACAGAGTTGACGTGGATAAGCTTTTCCCATTGAGGGTAGGAAAGATTCAAACGAGAGGGCATGACATGAGAATTAAGGGACAGAAGTTTACGGGTAACATGAGGGGGAACTTCTTTACTCAGAGTGGTGGCTGTGTGGAATGATCTTCCTGCAGAAGTGGTGGAGGCAGGATCGATTTTAACATTTAAAAGTAAAGTGGATAGGTATATGGATGGGAAGGGAATGGAGGGGTATGGTCTGAGTGCAGGTAGATGGGACTAGGGGAAAATAAATGGTCGGCACGGACTGGAAGGGCCAAGAAGGCCTGTTTAAGTGCTGTAATTGTTATATGGTTATAATGGGTGTATATGAAGATGCATCCTGACCTGAAATACCAAGAGCCAAGCTCCCATTATAGATGAAGCTTTACCCACGGATTTCCCCCAACAATTTCTAAACATTCCAACATCTGCATCATTGTGTAACTCATCTATTAACTGTTCTTATAGATAAATGAAAGCATGTACTCAAATACTGCACTCTTTCTTCCCCCTCCCCTAGCTTTAGTTAGAGCCAGGTTCGGCCATCTCATGTGTTCCATTAGTTGATGATCACATTTATGGCCTCTTGTCCGAGGAAAAAGGAACCATATGTAAGGTTTAGGAAGACTAAATAATTTGGGAACTTTGAGGAATATAAAGCAGGAGAGAACTCATAATTGGAATTCTGGCGTCAAATGGACCTTGAATGTCCTGGGCAAGTAGGATTAAAGAGAATCTCAAAGCATTTTACACACATATTAAAAACAAGGGTATCTAGGGAGAGCAGGACATCTCAAGGATAAAACAGGGGCTTTGTGCTTTGAGTCAGAAGGTATAGGTGAGGTACTAGAAAAGTACTTTAAATTAGCATTCACCAAGGAGGACAGGGAGGTGTGTGGAGTATGCTGATATGCTTGGGGACTTTGAGATCAAGAAGGAGGCCGTGTTGTCCTTTTGAAGAGCATTAAGGTGGATAAACCAGGGGGACTGTACCTGAAGATTACACCTGCTGGATGTGGGTCCAGCAGCATCTACTGAGTGCGGAAACTGGAATTGTAGCTGGATGACCATTTGCCTCACAGCACCGGAGACTCAAATTTAATCCTGGTTACGGTTGCTGTCTGTATGGTGCTTCTCCGTTCTCCCTGTGACCACGTGGGTTTTCGCCAGGTGCTCCGGTTTCCTCCCACATCCCAACGACATGCAGGTTCGTAGGTTAATTGGCTTCTGTAAAATGATGCATGGTGTGTAAGGCTCATAAGGCCGAAGGACCTTTTCATGCTGTATCTCTCTGCGCATCCCTCTGCAATTGGATCCTCGACTTCCTCATTCACAGACCACAGTCTTTTCGTATTGGTGGTAATGTGTCAGACTCGATAACAATCAGCACTGGAGCACTTCAAGACTATGTGCTCAGCCCCCTGCTGTACTCACTCTATACTCATGACTGCGTAGCCGGTCATAGTGCGAACTCCATCATCAGGTCGCTGACGACACCACTGTTGTGGGACATATCACTGATGGGGATGAATCAGAGTATAGGAGATCGAGCGACTGTCCATATGGTGCCAGCACAATAACCTGGCCCTCAACACCAGCAAAACCAAGGAACTGTTTGTGAACTTTGGGAGGAGTAGGATGGGGACCCACAGTCCTGTTTATACCCTTTATGTTTTAAAGGGTCAAGAGCTTCAAATTCCTGGGTGTGCACATCTCTGAAGACCTTTCCTGGTCCGAGAACACAGATGCAATTATTAAGAAAGCACACCAGCGCCTCTATTTCCCGAATAGATTACGGAGAGTCAGTCTGTCAAAGAGGACTCTCTCTAACTTCACAATTACTTGGTAGCGTGGATTCTGAAATTAGAGGGTATTGGTGAAAATATGTTGTTTTGGCTGGAGGTCTGTGTCCAGTGGTGTTCTGTAGAGACCTCCTTTAGACAAATGTGGCTGTTGGTTAGTAATCTTGCAGACAACAGAAAATTGGTAGAATTGTGGACAGTAAAGGTAGCTGTTAACATGTACCACAGGATATTGATCTCTCACTATGAGTGGAGAGATGACAGACGGAGTGGGAAAGTGTGCGGTATTGCACCATGGGAGGTCAAATGAAAGGCAAAAGTATAGTTAATGGCAGGGCCCTTGCACTGAAGTACAAGGGATTTTGGGGTCCATAGCTTCCTGAAAGCTGCAATACATGTAGATAGAATGATAAAGGACACATATTGTATGATGCCTTCATCTGTTGTGGCATTGAATATAAGAAGGAAATCACATGTACAAAACTTTGGTTAGTCACATTTGAAATATAATGTGCAATTCTGGTAGCACCATTACAGGATGTGGAGGCTTTGGAGGGTGCAAAAGAGGTTTACCAGAATGCAGCCTGAATTAGAGGATATCAACTTGTATTGTTTTACAACTTGGAGTGTTGTAGGATGAGGGAAGAATGATAATTTATAAAATTGCAAGCATTGACAGGATAAAGCCAGAATTGTTTTTGCTCACAGTGGCAATGACAGGGCATATCTTCAATGTGAACAGGGACATGTTCAAAGAGATATGGAGGACAAGTATTTTACACTGTTAGGTGCCTGAAACACACTGCTAAGTGTGAAATAGAAGCAGGTGCAATTGTGGCATTTAAAGGAGTTTTAGCTAGGCACTGATGCATTTTATGGAGGCATATGGAGTATGTGCAGGCAGAAGAGATTTGTTTAATTTGGCATGACCTTGAATTCAGATGCGGGCTGAAGATCCTGTTCCGTTCTATTCTATGGTCTCCAACATGGTTAGATAGTTTAGATAGTTTGGTTTCATCCTTTAGAGCAGAACAATAGTTGTCACGGATTCAACTCTCTATCATTACGCTTTCCAGATAATCCATGGGCTAGAACAGAGTTCTGTACTCTCAGGCATTGAGAAGGTAAGAACAGTACAGCACAGGAACAGAGCCTTCGCCCAACTATATTTATATCAAACCCAAGTCACAATGTTTGAATTGTTTTCTTGCCTCCCTGTGCAAAACAGTTCTTTCTTCATAAAGTCCTCCTTCCACTTGTCACACTTAAATGTTGGGCCAAGTAAATATCCTGTGGGCCCTAATATTGAAGTTTATTCAACTGTAAAACATAATGGAGACCGTTTCTAAATTTCTAGTCAACTAATGCACTCTCTCTCCCTGGATTTGTTCTCGGTGATTGTTCAATTAAGTGCATCAGAATGGTATAATTATCACCAATTCCTTTTAATAATTTGTGATTAGGACAGAAATGGAATAGGAATAGAAAATAAATGCCTGGATGAGATCCAGATACACACAGAAGCATTATTGACATGAATGACTAAAATCAGCTATGCTATCCTGTTAATCCTTCCGAAGAGGCAGCGACTCCTCTCTGATTCCGTCTTTTGTAATGAAGCACATCTTTAGACAGTCACCAGTATAAACGTCTCTCTCAGCTGCAGAGATGAAAACGTCTTTAATTAGCTGTGTTGCTTTTTCTAGCGTGAGGGGAAGATGTTCTACTGACTCCATGTTCTTGAAACCAATCTGGTAAAGAAAATGCAGAAAATTAGTGCTACTTCCAAACATTCATCATGTTTACCCAGTAGTTTTAAATTCACTAAATTAAAAAAAAAATCACTTAATGGAAAATTGTTTTATTTCGAAGTCTCGTGACGAGACTACATGAAGAACCCGCCAGCGCATTAATATGTCGTCACATTGCGCAAGATACGATGCATTCGGAAATTCCCCATCAGAGATTTAACTGTGAAGGTAAGCTTTTCTTTTGCAGGAACGATGCTTCTTGTTTCAACGCGGGTTTGATTTACAAAAATGGCCAAACCAAGAAACAAGAGGAGATGAAAATTCATCGGGGAATGATGGTAACGAAAGAGGTTGCTATCGAGCTCAGAGATGCTAACAGCGGGCTTGGAGATACTGACAGGCACAGCCTGCACAGCAACCACTGCTAAAGTTCCAAATGGGAGCAGGTGGCCCACCCCAGTCTTGGAGTAGCTGGCAGACGCGACCTGCACAGGAACCTACGCTAAAAGCTCAGAAAGGGAGCAACTTGTCGAACCAGGTTCGGAGACGTGAACAGGTGCGGCCTGCACATGTAACCTCCACGAAAACCCCGAAAAGCAGCAGCTTGTCAATCTAGGCTCAGAGACGCGGGCAAGTAGGGTCTGCACAACAACCTCCGCAAATGCTCCGAAAAGGAGCAGCTTAACGACCATGGGCCCGGAAACGCTGGCAGGGTGGCCTGCACAGCAACCTCCGCAAAAGCTCCAAACAGGACCAGCTTGGTGACCCCGAGCTTGGAGACGCTGGCAGGGTGGCCGGCACAGCAACCTCCGCGAAAGCTCCAAAAAGGCGCAGCTTGGTGACCCCGGGCTTGGAGACGCTGGCAGGGTGGCCTGCATAGCAACCTCCGCGAAAGTTCCAAAAAAGAGCAGCTTGGTGACCCCGGGCTTGGAGACGCTGGCAGGGTGACTTGCACAGCAACCTCCGCGAAAGCCTCGAAAAGGAGCAGATTGACGACCCCGGCCACGGGGAAGACCAAGTCGGAACTGGCTGTCCAAAAGGACAATACTGGTCAGGGAGGCACTGCCTCGACACCCATGGTTGATGTTATCAGTCAACTCACAAGAGTGGGGATAACTGAGTGAGATGTTGGTGATTGGGAGGTGTACAGCACTGATACAGGCAGTTCAATTCAGATATGTGAGGATATTGCCCGCTTACAGGCTGGGAGTTTGAGGATTCCCTCAATAAATGGATAATACTTTTCAGCTCACGACTAAAAAGAGTTGCCAGCACTCAGGATCAAAATTTGCCATTCCCTCGGGGATAGGTGAACCAGTAGAAGCAGAACTGGCAAGTAGCATTATATACTTGACTTCACACCAGCTGAAGGAGGAGAACATGCAGGACAATGCTGGAAAGTATGTTAATCATGATAACTGCCAGACACGTGATGCACCGAAGGTGACCATCACCATCTCTGACATTCTGATTGGCTAAATGAAATCTTAAGATTTAAAACTGCAGCGAGTTCGAAGAGTTCTCACAAGAGGGATTTCGGTGTTTGTGAAGTCAGTGGATGGAACACAACGTTCTGAGGTGCAGCAAGACACCTTAGCACTGCTCTGATAGGATATCATCCCCACCAAGTTAGTGGCTGAAACCGCTGTACTGAGGCTAGCTTGAGCACCAGGCCTACACAACTAAGACAGAACCAGTAGCCTTTTTTAGGCGGAGGTTCACAGTGCTCACCATGGATACAGCGTGTGCCACACACTCAGTCTCAGGCCACGATGTCAGAGCCAGAGGGAAGGCACAGAACAAAAATTAGTGTCAGCAGATGCTGTCAATCAACCACCTAATCCCATTGAGGTAGGTGAGTATTATTCCTACAGCTGCATGAAATGTATGGAAGATATTCAAGTTGGAGGTATATTGAGGCTTTTCAAAAGTAAGTGGGAAAAGATAACCACTGGTCCTTTCCTTTTACTAGCCATAAATGGCTATAAATCTGATGTTCTGCCTGACCGGTTTCCTCCACAGCAAGAAAAGCTCAAATTCCTGTGCAATTGGTCTAAGGAGGAATATATAGCTATCCAAGTAGAGGCAGTGAAATTACAAAGGAGGATACGATTGAGAAGATTGTCCATGAACAAGATGAATATATTTCCAACATCTTCACAAAGTCTAAGGAAGATGGAGTACACCAACTCATTCTTAATTTGGCTAGTCTGAACATGGGCTTGGAATATAACCATTTTAGAATGGATTTTTCATTCAGTAAAACGGCTGATTATTGAGGATTGCTTTATGGCCTCAATCAATCTCAAATATGCATTCTTTCCGGTACCAATGCACGAGTGACAGAAAATAGTTGACATGCTCATCATGGGAAAGATGATTTGCGACACAGAGGTAGCTGTTTTAGCAACCTAGGCACTCCTAGAAGATCTACTATTTGTTATTCATCCAGGAAAGCAAAAACTATCGCATATCTAAGCTTTGTCATAAATTCTTCAGATAGGTCTGTGACCCTACCTACAAATAAGAAACAGAATTTTGGAGATGCATGCATACATAGGCTTACTAAAGGATAAGAAGTCTACAATAAGACAGGTTGCAGGGGTGATAGGCAAGCTAGTAGCTGCCTTCCCAGCTATGGAGCCTAGCATTATAGAAGTCTGGATCGTGAGAAGGTTCTTGCCCTATAATTGAATATGGGACATTTTGATCGATGTATGAGGTTGACAACATAGTCGATATCTAAATACCAGTGGGGGATTGAGCACACACGAGGTACAAGGTACATGGTACCTAGTAAGCCTGCAATAACACTACAGAGTGAGGCCTGGGTGTAACTGACACCTATACTAGTTGCGGTGGTAGGTGGAATGAGGAGTTGAGACATGGCCATAAAATATGGCATCAACTATTTGGAAATGCTAACAGCATTCCAGACATTGAGAACGTATAATGGAAATACCCATGATATGCAAATTAGACTACATCAGGACGATACAACAGCAGCAGCATATGTTAACCATATGGGAGCTGTAAGTCTCAAATAAGTGATGCATATTTCATTTGGGCGCAGAATATAAGAGGAAAATATGGGTGTCAGCTGTACATCTGCCATGTTGATACAAAATTGAAGCAGACACCAGGAAAATAAATTCCTTTCTGCCTTATCGGAAGATGCCCCCAGAAGATAATTCAAGACGAGGCAACATGAATTATAGTAGTGCCAAATTGGCCTACTCAAGCATGGTTTCCATTGTAAAAAGGTCTGCTGAAAGAAGCTCCTATATTTGCTCACAGACACGTACAGTGGTTAGTTCAACCTATCACTTGTGCACCGCAACCACTGCATGATCGCATTGATTTATTAATTTGCAGGATTTGAAGAGACCCTTCAAGCTTATAGGACTATCCAACAGGACAGTTGAAGTGATCACGGCAGCTTGGCGAGATGGTGCACAAAAGCAGTATGCTACCTACATTAAAAAAAAAACAGGGGATAAGTTTTGTGAAGAGACACGTGAACTACTTTAAAGCAGAAGTAGCAGAGGTTTGGGGGTTTCTTTCAGTGTGGTTTTATGAAAGCGACTAAGTTATTGCGCAATTAACACTGCTTGCAGTGCCTTATCATCGTATCAAGTGCTTGGAGTGGGGCAACAAACAATTGGCGCTCACCCACTGATATTTATGGAACGTAGACAAAAGTGCTGGAAAAACTCAGTGGGTGCAGCAGCATCTATGGAGCGAAGGAAATAGGCAACGTTTCGGGCCAAAACCCTTCTTCAGACTGTTGTGGGGGGGTTGGGGGTGGGAGAAGAAAGGAGGAGGAGGAGCCCGAGGGCTGAGGGAGAGCTGAGAAGGGGAGGAGACAGCAAGGGCCACCGGAAATTGGAGAAGTCAATGTTTATGCCGTTAGGGTGCAAACTGCCCAAGCGGAATACGAGGTGCTGCTCCTCCAATTTCCGGTGGTGTTCACTCTGGCCATGGAGAAGGCCCAGGACAGAAAGGTCGGATTCGGAATGGGAAGGGGAGTTGAAGTGCTGAGCCACACGGAGATCAGGTTGGTTAATGCGGACCGAGCGGAGGTAGTCGGCGAAACGATCACCAAACCTACGCTTGGTCTCACCGATGTAGATCAGCTGACATCTAGAGCAGCAGATGCAATAGATCAGGTTGGAGGAGATGCAGGTGAACCTCTGCAGGTCGCACCTGGGACGACAGCTCGGGTCCTTGAATGGAGTCGAGGAGGAGGTACAGCGAGAAGTGTAGCATCTCTTGCGGTTGCAAGGGAAAGTGCCCGGGGAAGGGGTGGTGCGGGAGGGAAGGGAAGAATTGACCAGGGAGTTATGGAGGGAGCGGTCTAGATGGGAAGATGTGGCGAGTGACGAGTTCACGTTGGAGTTGGCGGAGGACTATTTATTGTATGTGACGGCTAGTGGGGTGAAAGGTGAGGACTAGGGGGACTCTGCCCTTGTTACGAGTGGCGGGGGTGGGGGAGATGGGGAGAGAGAGCAGTGTTACGGGGTATTGAAGAGACCCTGGTGAGAGCCTCATCTATAGTGGGAGAGGGGAACCCCCGTTCCCTGAAGAATGAGGACATTTCCGATGCCCTGGTGCAGAACACCTCAACTGGGAGCAGATGCGGCATAGACGGAGGAATTGGGAGTGGGGGATGGAGTCCTTACAGGAAGCAGGGTTGGAAGGTGTCTTTAATATGAACCCTCTAAAGCCTAGATACAAAGTAGGGTGAAATGTGTAATCAGCATTATATTTTTTACGCAAATTGGCACCAGCTGCACCCCTAACGTTGAAACTGCTACTCATACATTAGTCATTCTTATGATACTTATTTCAGCACGAAGAGCTCAGTCTTTACACAATCTCCGTCTGGATAACTCGGTCATATCTGACAAGAGGGTAGCATTTATGTGAATGAATTCATAAAGCAGAGCAGGCACGGTTGGGTACAAGTTAGAGGTGGCAGCATACCCACCGGATCGGAGATTGTGGGTGTTGATTATGTGAAAAAGTACCGTGAGGTTACTAAGAGATGAAGGAAAAGCTTTCTTCATAGTTATAAAAAAGTCTCACAAGAGAGTGCTGGTGCAGATTATTTCAAGATGGATAGAATGTACGCCGTTGAAAGCGGGAGTGAACACAAAATGTTTTCAAGTCACACTCTACCAGGGCTGCTGGCACATCGGCAGCCAATAGAATAGATGTTCCTCTTGATCACATTCTTGCAACAGCAGGAGGGTCAGATGAATGCACTTTCTGAAGTTTATAATACACCGCTTTAACAGATCTGGACGGTTACAGATAGAATTCTGGACAGTGTTAGATGAGCAGTTTGTCTGTAACTCCAAGGCTAATGGGACTGTGGTCCAGTTAAGGGCAATGTACATGTATGTAAAGTTAGCATCATGTGTTAATGGCCTGTCTTATCTACCATTTATGGCTTATCCGTGTAGTGTGTTCACATACAGATTGGTTTACTGCATGAAACCACAGCTTCAAAGACTTCACGTAGTCTCATCACAAGACTTCAAACTAAAATAGAGAGATTAAACGAGACCTTACTGTTTGAAGCTTGATCTTTATTTTATGAGAAGTTGGAGTGAGAGACTACGTGCCCTCCACTCCCAACCCTGAATTTCATAAATTTAATTCGGTAAGTCTTTCTATAGCTTTAATCTGTTTCAAGTGGACTTTGGTTTCATACAGTAGCTCTGAAGATTGATGCACATGCAGGCTGGCGGGTTCTTCACGTAGTCTCTCACTCCAACTTTTCATAAAATAAAGATCAAACTTCAAACGGTAAGTTCTCCTTTAATCTTTCTATTTTCATGCCCTTTCATTATAGATTGGCAAATCACTACTCCATTAATCAAGACTGCAGACTGGCTCATACATCGCAGACATACTCCCATTCTATTCTTTACGAAGGTTACACAAAAAGCTGGAGAAACTCAGCGGGTGCAGCAGCATCTAAGGAGTGAAGGAGATAGGCGACGTTTCGGGTCGAGACCCTTCTTCAGAGATGCTGCTGCACCCGCTGAGTTTCTCCAGCTTTTTGTGTAACCCTCGATTCTCCAGCATCTGCAGTTCCTTCTTTAACACTATTCTTTACGAATGTTGTTAGAGACAACGAGAGTGAAAAAGGTATTACCTGGTTGTCTAGAAGTGGCTGCAGCATGGCACTGGCTGAGCCGCCAGCTTTGTACGCATCTCGCTGATAGGATCCCACAGGATCAAAGCTGTAAACCGCACCCTTCCCTGCATAAACAGAATGAAACACATGATTACCATCTGCTTTAATCAATCCATTTTTACCTTTATTTTCAGTGCACTGGCAAGAAGTTTTATATTTGATCAAATTGTTAGATAGATAGATTCCTTTATTGTCATTCAGCCCTTTCGGTCTGAATGGAATGGTTTACCAGTCATAACATATAGTAAAAAAAACAAAACACACAATAAACACATATCCAACATCCACCACAATAAGTTCACCAGGCACCTCCTCACTGTGGTGGAAGGCAAAAGTCTTAAGTCATTGTCTTTATCCCTTCTAGTTCTCCCTCTGCGCTGAGGCGATCTAGGCCTCCAACGCCGTTGGAGCACCGCAGCTCTAAGCTGGGCCGCCCCCGCTGGAGCACCGCAGCTCTAAGCTGGGCCGCCGCCGCCGCTGGAGCACCGCAGCTCTAAGTTGGGCCGCCGCCGCCGCTGGAGCACCGCAGCTCTAAGTTGGGCCGCCGCCGCCGCTGGAGCACCGCAGCTCGAAGCGGGCTGCCGCCGCCGGAGCACCGCAGCTCCAAACCAGGCCACCGCCACAGCTCCGCCATTAGGCCTCAACACAGACGGTGACGGGGACACGCATCCCCCCGAAGGGAGAGACTAAAACTCTGTTTCTCCCACCCCCCCACCCCCCCCACACACAACCTAATAAAACAAAATTCATCCGAAACAAACACTAGAAGACACAAAAAAAAGAAAAAACAGACGGACTGCAGGTGAGCCGCAGCTGCCAGGCAGCGCCGCCACTTCCGTTACTTGACCTGGCTTCCTAAAACATTCCAATGCAAATGAAAAGTTCAATTGAATTCTAGTTTCAAGTCCATAAACAGTGTTCTCAAAGTGATATCCAAATAAATTCTTATGGGGGCAACAAATAAGGCCTCAATTTAATGCACACAAAAAGAAACATTGCAGTGAAATGTTCCGAGTTCTAAAGCCTGGATTGTATTGTCAGTACCAAATGAATAGCATGACCCAGTGAGGCAAAGCTGGCAGTTCAAATAACACAACATAGAGGTTGGGCATATACATTATAGGTTAATACCAGAAACTTCACCCTTTCTGTTCATATTGAGGGAGTGCAGCGTAGGTTTACAAAGTCAATTCCCGGATGGCGGGACTGTCAATGCTGAGAGAATGGAGCGGCTGGGCTTGTATACTCTGGCGTTTAAAAGGATGAGAGGGGATCTTATTGAAACATATAAGATTATTAAGGGTTTGGACACACTAGAGGCAGGAAACATGTTCCCGATGTTCGGGGAGTCCAGAACCAGGGGCCAGTTTAAGAATAAGGGGCAAGCCATTTAGAACAGAGTTGAGGAAACACTTTTTCACACAGAGAGTTGGGAGTCTGTGGAATTCTCTGCCTTAGAGGGCAGTGGAGGCCGGTTCTCTGGATACTTTCAAGAGAGAGCTAGATAGGGCTCTTAAAGAAAGCAGAGTCAGGGGATATGGGGAGAAGGTAGGAACAGGGTACTGATTGGGGATGATCAGCCATGATCACATTTGAATGGCGGTGCTGGCTCAAAAGGCCTACTCCTGCACCTATTATCTATTGTCTATTACACACACCATTTTGTGGCTTGTTCAGCTACCAAACATTTTCTTTAGATCTTAAACATTGCCAAAATGTCAGTAATCTAAATAAGTTAATGTTATTAGCTATGAACTAAAACAGTAAACAAAGGGCCCAGCCACTGACAAACCTCTTGCCAGTCAAATGCTTATGTCAGCTGCAGTTACATTCCCTGATGGGATCTGACCATTGTTGGCAAAGCCAACATTTAGTGTCCAACCTTTACTCTTCTCGAGGTCATGGGGATATGCACACCATCCAATTGACCGTCACATTAATTCACTACCCCGCCCTCACAGCCTCCTCAAATAGCTGGAAAATGTGATTAAAGCCTTCCTAAAAACCAAGTTTTTATGTAAAAATAAACTGTGTAGCTTCTTTTATCGTCTACCTTAGGTCCGTTCCGCTGTCACCATTCAGAGCTTTAGAAGATGATTTTTAAACTACTCTAGTTAATAAATAATCTAGCGTAGTTTAAAAATACCTTTATGAATGAAATGTCGGAGCGATTTCTCGTTAGCGACGAAATCGCCCGACATGGATCGTCTTGGACTGCCTAGAAAAAGAAAAATCGGCATTTTAAACCCGCCCCCCTCTGAAAGGCGACAAACTCGCGCACACGGGGAGCGGCAGAACAGCAGCGCTGCTAAAGGTAGGTATTGTAACATACCTATACATTGCACAAACAAAGAGGCTTAACCAAACTTAACTGCCACGTTAGATCACCTGGTCTCACCCTTTCAGAGATATTACCTTTGTTTTACTCATTCTTCCCCACATTCTCTGCTCCCCAAAACTAACATGTTTTCTCTCTTTCCCAGTACATATGAAAGGTCCAGACCCAGAAACATTAGCACTTCTCTTTCCACAGATGCTTCCTGACCCAAATATTTCCAGTATTTTCTGTATTCCCTTCAGATTTACTCTATTTGCAATAGTTGATTTTTCACTTACTGAGGATTAGAGTAGTTGTTAAGCTTGAGAAGTGTCCAAAAGGAGGAAGATACTCAGGAGAACAAGTAATTGCGGGCTTAAGAAGTTAATGCACGGCCAAAGTATAAGTATGTACTGCATTAGAGCAGGGCACCATGTTACCATGTGAAATGCATGGATGACGAGAAAATAAATGGACGTTACAGTACAATTACTGTTGAAAGCTCACCTTCTTCATCAAGGCCACCGATGATATTGTAAACATAGTAAGGAAAAAACCTTCGAGAGTACAGAATGGTGGAAAGCATTGCTGCTATTGCTCCACTTGTCATCGTCTTATTATTTGAATGTTTATACATCTGAAAATCAAGAACATAGAAACAGTAACCAATATACAAAAACTGTGGAGCTGAAAACAGAAATTATATGGAAGATTTCCAGTCTAATCTTTAAATGTTGTGGGAATCAGTCCAGTTTCAAAGATCTTTGCGTTTACAGCACAGCTACTACTATTTTGACAACTTGAGGGACCAGGTAGGTTGAGGTGTTTGAAGGACGCTTTTCCAGAGAGAATACACTTCAGAGGTCTGGATTCAAATATAGATCAGCAAAGTAGAAGAAAATATACAATTCAGCATGTTACACCCAATAAGAGCATACATGTCATTGCAACTGAGAGGCTAAAATAGGAGATGTATCCTTGATTTATAAATTTTCATCTCTACGTTTATACCATGGAAATATACATCAGTTAAAAGTATACTGTGATGATTTCTTACATCCAACCTAAGACAGTCTCACGAATAAACAGCATTTAAGTTTATGACTGCAAATACCTTTAATCTTGCATCAATGATTTTTGTCAGTGTAAGGCAATCTCCATGGAATCCAGTACATCCAATCACTGTGTTATCTGTCCTAATCACAAATTATTAAAAATAATTAGTGATAATTATGCCATTCTGATGCAATTAATTGAACAGAGAACAAATTCAGGATTAGTACATCAATTTAGATACAGTGCAGAAACATGCCCTTTGGCCCGTCGCGTCCACACCCACCAGTGATCCCTGCAAAGTAACACTACTCTACGTACACGGGACAATTTTATAGTTATATACAATTAACCGTCAATTAACAGGTGTTAGAGGTTATGGTGAGAAGCAGGAAAATGGTTTAGGAGGGAGCAATAGATCAGCCATGATTGAATGGTGAAGTAGACTTAATGGGCCCAAACAGTCTTCATCATGTTTTAGCTCCTGAATATACTTCAACATTAGATCCACAGGCTTACAAAGAACAAATTGTTTTGCACAGGCCTGAGGAGGCAAGAAAACAATTTAAACATTGTGACTTATGGTCAACATAAATATGGTTGGCCGAAGGCCCTGTCCCTGTGCTGTGCAGTTCTTACCTTCTCATTACCTGAGAGTGCAGAGCTCAGTTCTAGCCCATGGATTATCTTCATAATATAATGATGGAGAATTGAACCAATGACAGTGACAGAACTATTACTCTGGTCCAAAGATTCAAACAAATTCTGGTCCAAACATCATGCCAAATTAAACTAATCTCTTCTGCCTGCACATACTCCATATCCATCCATAAACTGCTTCAGTGCCGAGCTAAACTCCCTTTAAATGCCACAATTGCATCTGTGTCTATTCCACACCTAGCAACATGTTCCAGGCACCCAAAAATGTAAAGTACTAGCCCTGTACATCCCTTTGAACTTGTCCCCTCTCACCTTAAACATATGCCCTGTCAATTCCACTCTGAGGGGAAAAAAAGATTCTGACTGCAAAAAATGTGGACAGCCTCCATATCATTCCTGTAATGGCACTACCAGAATTACACATAACAATTCAAATGCAGCTAAGTTTTGTAAACGTGACTGCCTTACTCTTATACAGGACTCGAAATTAGCAGTTGCCCGGGTGCCAATGACCACTCAAAGTGCCGCCGGGCAACCTAAACGCAGAGTCATTTTGCCCGGCTTGGCACGCAAATACTGGTTTATACCGAAAGACACAAAAAACTAGAGTAACTCAGCGGGTCAGGCAGCATCTCTGGCGAATAGGAACGTGGCATTTCGTGTCAGCGGCGACAACAGTTGTAGTGCGGGGCAAAGATACTAGGAGCGGGGTGACAAAGGGTCGGAGCGAATGACGGGCCCCGCACAGCGGCAGCGGCTCCACCGCCTCCCGCCCAGCGGAAGGAAACCTAACTCCCTCTTTCCTCCCAGCCTCAGCGTGCGAGAGGGGTTGTTTTGAAAGCGCTGTTAGTGGATTTGCAGGCAGCGGCCGCTATCGCCCAGATAACGGCAGCTGCCTGCAAACCCGCTATCAAAACAACCCCTCTCGCACGCCGAGGCCGGGAGGAGGGAGGGAAGGAGAGGGAGAGGGAGGTCTCCTTCTGCCGTGCGGGGTGCAGGAGGAAGAGGCGGTGGAGCCACTGTCGCTGCTGAAGCAGCTGCACCAAAGATCCTATAGCTATAGGATCTTTGAGCTGCACTGAGGCGAGGAGATCCCAACCGCCTCCCCCTTTGGCGGTGGCGATGTTGTCCGAGGAGCGCTGACCTTCCTTCCTCCCCACTTCCTCCCTCTCTCCCTCTCTCGCCCCCCCCCCCCCCATCCTCGGACCACTCCTCTCCATCCCGCACTGATCCCCATTCCCTCCTCTATTCAGTCCTCACCGACATCCCCTGTGCTCCCCTCCCAATCTACCCCCCCCCCCCCCTATTTATCACTCTCCCACCTCTCATTGATTCTCCTGCCACCCCCCATCCATCCTACACTGGTCCCCCAATTCATCCTGTACTGACCCCCCTTCCCATCCATCCTGCACTTCTCCCCCCATTCATACTGCATTGATCTACCCATTCATCCCGTACTGACCCACCCTCCATTTACCCTGCACCAATCCGCCATCCATCTTTTACTGATCCCCTCATGCTTCCTATACTGATCCCCCATTCATCCTGTACTGATCCCCTCATTCATCCTGTAGTGATCCCCCACATCCTGATCCTGCACAGACCCTCCGATCCACACGGTCCTGACCACCCCCTCCCATTCATCCTGTACTGATTACCCCCCATTCATCCTGTGCTGATCCCCCCCATCCATCCTGTACCGATCCCCCATTCAAGAAGAATGGGGCAAACAGTCTGAAGAAGGCTCGCGACCCAAAACGTTGCCCATTTCATTAGCTCCATAGATGCTGCCTCACCTGCTGAATTTCTCCAGCATTTTTGTCTACCACGATTCATCCTGTACTGATCCGCCCATTAATCTTGTACTGATCCCCCCCCCATCCATCCCATACTGATCCCCCCATTCAACACCACTGACATCTCAGTGCTCTCCCCTCACAATTTTACATACTCCAACCAACACGTACTAATTCACCTGCCTCAATCCCTCCATTCCGCACCAATTGCTTTCTCAAACCCCCCCCCCCCCCCGCCATCTATCCACCCCGCACTGATTCACACACCCCCTGACCCTATTGTGCTTCATGGTCTTCAGAGCGAACATTGACCATGTTTGATAAAGGAATGCAATAAAATGTGTTTTAATTTCCAATGTTATTATTTGTTTTGACACCTTTAAACATATTAGCAAAAGAACATTTGCTGCAGTTATGTCCTTTGGCCATCTCTTGTCAGTTAGTGTAATGTTTAACCTGTCAGATGGATATAGTCGGTTTTAACAGCTATTATCATAAAATGCCTATAGAAATATCCTTGCCACCTGTATATGTTATGGATAAATTATGTGGGAAGCGAGAGTGTTTCTGTGCCAATACCAATAACGACCCATGCTATGGCCATGTAATGGTAATTTTCGGTCCTTCACAGAAAACATGCTTGCATCAATCTGTAGTGTGCATGGTTAAGCATATATGTTACCATGGTCCAGGATTTATTGACACAGGTTGATCATATGCTGAATAACCCAATCACATTTTTGTTTGGAAGTGGAAAGAGCTAATAGAAATTGCATTAATTGCAATGTGTAAAAAGAGTTGAGATATTGTATTATAATTTTGCTGCATGTCATTGTGGTATACATCATCTCTTGATTGGTGAATATGTTTAGTTTGGGAGCTATGTGAAGGAGAAATAATATGTGAATGTAGACAAACGTGCTGGAGAAACTCAACGGATGCGGCAGCATCTATGGAGCGAAGGAAATAGGCAACGTTTCGGGCCGAAACCCTTCTCTCAGACTGATGGGTTTCGGCCTGAAACGTTGCCTATTTCCTTCGCTCCATTGATGCTGCTGCACCCGCTGAGTTTCTCCAGCACGTTTTTCTACCTTCGATTTTCCAGCATCTGCAGTTCCTTCTTGAACATAATATGTGAATGCTTCATTGAGCATAATTCCGACTGGTCCGAGCACATTATCGCACGCGTTAAATGACCACCTAAATTGTCATTTGGCAACCTAAAAAGCTGCCAAGGTTGCCCGGCTGGCAACAGGGAAAAAAAAGTTATGCGAGAGCCCTGCAGCAATTTTTAAAAAAAAGTTAAGTAGTACAGTAAAGTTAGTCCCTGGTGAGATATGAGTTTACAGTCCTAATGGCCTCTGGGAAGAAACTCCTTCTCATCCTCTCCGTACTCACAGCATGGCAACTGAGGTGTTTGCCTGACCGTAGCAAATGGAACAGTCCGTTGCTGCGGTGGAAGGGGTCTCCCATGATCTTGTTGGCTCTGGAGTTGCACCTTCTGATGTATAGTTCCTGCAGACGGGAGAGTGAAGTTCCCATAGTGCGTTCAGCCAAACGCACTACTCTCTGCAGAGCCTTCTTGTCTTGGGCAGAGCAGTTCCCAAACCAAATCGTGATATTTCCGGACAAGATGCTTTCCACAGCCGCCGAGTAGAACCACTGGAGGATCCTCAGAGACACTCTGAATATCCTCAATTGCCTGAGGTGGTAAAGGCACTACCTTGCCTTAATCACGAGTGCTGCAGCGTGTGATGTCCATGTCATATCCTCAGAGATATGGACTCCCAGGTATTCAAAATAGTAATAGTCTAATAATTACATGTTTTTAAAAAGAGATAATTATACCCACTTCTATAGCCTCTTCTGGCAGCTCAATAATTTAAGCGATATAACATGGAAACGGGCACTTCTGCTGATAAGGCTGAATTATGTTAAAAATATAAGAAAATATTAAATGGATTCCTGGGCCAGCTTACATACAGGTAAAGGAGACACAGAGGCCACTACCTGATGCTGACCAGAGCAAAATAGTCCAACCAGGGGACTACGTACTTATCAGAAATTGGAACCGCAAGAAACTTGACCCCCGTTGGAACGGACCATACCAGGTGCTGCTGACTACACCAACAGCAGTGAAGGTTGAAAACCATCCACGTTCGATACATCTCTCCGAATGCAAAAATATTGGATACAAGGATGGCACGAGTGATGCTCGCTCTACTGACGGTCCTAACCATGGCCAGGGTAACATGGACTATTACCTATCAGCCTATGAGCCATGAGTTTGCCGTACGGGCACATGGGACTGAATGTTCAGTATGCACCGGTGTTCCGACTAGCAGTAAGGAAGGAATTCCCTTGGTCCCCATTCCACTAAATCTTACCGAGAGACTAACAATGAGGTGCTTCTGTAACTCCACAAAAAAACGTCCCGTCTAAAAATCATACGGATAACAAATACCAAAAATGAAACAATAAACATCACCTATGGAGGCCCGAAATACAATAACTTTGAAGGATGGTGCACCCCTCCCATTAAATGAGATTGGAAATTGAACGTGACAAATGCAGCAGATATACCCAGACTAGATAGTAAGAGATCCGCACAGGCCAGTTAATACTACCTGTTTCTGCCACAACCAAGGCACAGGTGTATTCTTGGGAAACAGTACTTGTATGTCAACTCGGGCAGCCACCATTATCGGCCCACCCTGACCAGTTAATGGCACATATTTTATATGTGGATCCTGGGCCTACCCATGGTTACCAGGAATGCCATCGGCATATGGGGCAACTTGGGAACGACTAAAAGTTCCCCATCACTGGGCAGGGTGTGGTGTTGCATATGTGGTCCCACGTATGAGAAACATTAGCCAGTTGCACCAGCACACGGGGATTTCCAAGCGAAGCCTAACGAAGGCTGAGCAATTTTTTATGATCCTCTTCCCGTCCTATGGCAGTATAAGTGTCACGGGAACTAATTAATATGGCCTCCGCTTTAGAGACACTTGCTAATGCCACTGCCGTCTCCTTGAGTGCAATCTGGGAGGAGGTAGAAGGGGTAACAGCTGAGATGGTAGCTATGAGGACTGTAGTATTACAAAACAGAATGGTCTTAGAGTTTATCCTAGCAGAAAAAGGAGGGACATGTGCAATAATAGGTCGAGAATGTTGCACTTTTATTCCCAATGCTTCCTCCAACATTACCAACTTGGCTGCCCATATCAGAATGGAAGTAGTTAAAATAAGGAAGGTAGGAGCTGAATTTCATGATTATAGGTAGGAGGTTGGTGGCCAATATGTTTGGAGGGACTTGGGGAACTATTATCCACTATGGATTGATTGTATTACTAGTGATACTATTAATTTGTCTGATGAGATGCTTATGGTCTTTTGTATGTACTCAGCAAGGACTGCAGTTGTTATCAAAATGTTGATAAAACAATGGAATGATGAGGCTGAATTATGTTAAAAATATAAGAAAATATTAAATGGATTCCTGGGCCAGCTTACATTTAGTCTCAAAACAGGCTTTTCTCCAGTAGATTAATACAGAAAGGCAAGTCTAGGCTTGCCTCAGGTTGCTGTGCATTGAGATAATGAATGACTATAACATTTGTCTACCATTTGACGAGAGAGGAAGCCAGATTGATCTCATTAAGAGGTATTGACAAATGGCCAATGCCTTTAATATGCAAGATATCTTCTACCAAATGTCCGATGCCTTTGATATGTAAAGTCCTTGTACCAAATGACAAGATACCTTTGATGTGACGCATCCTGTAGTAACCTTTATTCTCTGTACCTCTGACCATAACTAATGTTTGTGGAATGTGCCAAGGTGACAAAAAAACACTATATAATACAATGTAATTCTGTTGTTCAGGGAAGTAGACAGAAGTCTGCCAAGTGTCTGTATTGCTCACTTGACTGGGGTTCTTTCTGCCACTTCCATCGGCCGATAATAAGTAAAGTTTTGAACTGGTCTACCAAACGTATTTTGAGTTGCCTGTTTATTAAGAAGCGAACCCGTTTGATTGTTATAAAAGTAACTTTTTCACTGCCTTATGAATCTTACACACTATTGTTAATTTTATAGAAGCAAATTAGCCTACGAACCTGCACGCCTTTGGGGTGTGGAACATACAGAATAGTGAAAGGCTTGGATAGAGGAGATGTGGAGAGGATGTTTCCGCTAGTGGGAGAGTCTAGGACTAGAGGTCACAGCCTCAGAGGTTCTTTTAGGAAGATGATGAGGAGAAATGTATTTAATCAAAGGGTGGTGAAAATGTGGAATTATTTGCCACAGAAGGCTGTGGACGCCAATCATGTGGATGTATTTAAGGCAGGCATAGATAGATTCTTGTGCAAGAAGGAACTGCAGATGCTGCTTTAAACCGAAGATAGACACAAAAAGCTGGAGTAACTCAGCGGGACAGGCATCTGAGAGAAGGAATGGGTGACGTTTCTGGTCGAGACCCTTCTTCAGACTGATAAAGATTCTTGATTAGTACAGGTGTCAGAGGTTATGGGGAGAAGGCAGGAGAATGGGGTTAAACCCGTTTCTCGTTGCGAGTCGACCGATGAGTAACCCCGAGCTTTCACTCGCGGTAATCACATACAATTAACGTAGCGGGAACGTCGGAACTCGCGCGCGCAACTTAGAGTTCACCTTAGTGACTCGTGAGTCTACCATAGGCACTCTTTAACTTAGCGGGCAGGCAACATCTCTGGGGAGAAGAAATGGGTGACGAGATGACGTTTCCAAATTTCTGCTGCGTCTTTGTGTAACTCCAGCACCATGTGTTCACTTTTTGTCAACCAGCATCTGCCCTTTCTTGTGTATTACATTATTTGTATCCATGGCAGTTGATTGTCGCTCCCTTCAGCTTCCCAGGGAGTCGGGACGGGACTGGAGTTGGGAGAGAAAGGTGGGGGGGGGGGCGGAGTAGACTTGATGGGATGAACGGCCCAATTCTACTATCCCTTGGGACCTTACATATGCTTTCCTTTTCTTCTTAAATAAGGCCGTAATGTGGAACATACAAGATGGCTGAACCTGGTTCTTACTGCCTTTGATCGGCTAAAGCTACCTGGGGGAGGGGGAAGAAAGAGTGCAGTATTTGAGTACATGTGTTCATTTACCTATAAGAACAGATAATAGATGAGTTACACAATGATGCAGATGTTGGAATATTGAGAAATTGATGGGGGGGGGGGGGTGGACTCCGTGGGTAAGACAGCATTTGTGGTGGCTCTTGGTATTTCAGATCAGGGGACATCTTCAAGACCATGCAGAAAGGCCCCGAACTGATATGTCATTGATCCATTTCCCCCCACATGTGCTGCCTGATCTGCCGAGTCCATCAGTTTACTTTATAACTACACAATAATGTTGAAATAAACCCATGATCACAATTTGAAAAAAACTCTAAAGCCATTGATTGAGAAACAGATGTGCTTAAGAAAAACTAGTGTTCATTGTAAAATACCAGTTAACATACATGTTTTTAAACTTACAATTTGTAGCACTTGGGCGCGTCACGGCTGTGAATGGAATAACCCTCGCTCAGTCGTGTATCTGAAGCTACAATCGAAAAATCTTCCCCAGCTAAAGCCAGCACAGTTCTGAAATTATGAGAAAAAAAAGCAGTGGGGGGGTTGGGTGAAGGATAAACAGACACAAATGTCAAGATTATCATTCCAAACAAAGATGTAACTTTAGATTGGTCTGTCCAAATGAACACGAGTCCAATTAGAACCTCAGTGCAGTTATAGTACTCAGCTAGTATCGTGCATCATGAACTCACAGTGCACAAGGCATATTGTAGAACCAAATTAATTACAGGCTGCAACCAGAGGCAATGCAATTTCCCAAACCTAAAGTGTTCTCTTAAAAGCCAGTTAAGAAACCAATAATTGAGTCTAGCACTAAATAATATGATCAAGACAAACTTTATAACTATTTGAATGAACAAAATTTAACAAAAAAGAACAAAACCCTCAGATTCTAGATTTTATAACATACTCCGATATCTCTGAAACACATGGCTAGGTATGCCAGGGAGAATTACTTTAAAGTAGGCATACCGTGAGATTTTGTAGTGGAGCAGTAAAATGTAGAAACAAGGAAGTGCAGATGCTGGTTTACCAAATTAACATACAAATCTAGGGTTACACAAAAAGCTGGAGAAGCTCAGTGGGTGCAGCAGCATCTAAGGAGCGAAGGAGATAGGCGACGTTTCGGGTCGAGACCCTTCTTCATACAAATCTATCTTTGTCTTCTAGAGTTGCTGTTGGACCCGCTGGGTTACTCCAGCACTTTGTGCTGTTTTTCCAAACTAGCATCTGCAGTTCTTCACGTTTACATTTTACTGGAGTGGAGTAGTTGGGTTGAGAATCGTTCAACAGAAAGAGACTCAACTGATAGAATGACTAATTCAAATTTATAAATATTTTTAAAAAAACGTTCGATGTCTACATTGCGAATTGCATGAAAACTCCTTAAAACCGTGGGCGCAGAGATGGGCAGAATGGTTTCAAATGCGCGAATCCGAAACTGATCTTCGGGTCCTGGGGGGGGGGGGGGGGGGGGGGAAGAGCACCCAAGGCCCGAAAACCACGGCACTCTGCGGTTCGACTCATGGAGTTTCCCTTTTTTAAACTTTAATGGGTTTTATTACATCGGTAGTGACTACCCTAACATCAGTCTGAAGAAGGGTCTCGACCCAAAACGTCACCCATTTTTTCCTCTCAAGAGATGCTGCCCGCGGGTCCCGCTGAGTCACTCCAGCATTTTGTGTCTAAGGTCAAGTTAAACCAACATCTGCAGTTCTTTCCCACACAGTAACTCGACTGTCCCGTTGTCGGGCAGCTGGGGAAAGAGACGGGCATCGAGCTCGGATCCTGATCATGAGCAGTTGCCCCTGTTTCACCCATCCCCACCCTCCCTCCCTCCCCGCCGATCAGATGGGCTCCCCGCTCCTTCTCTCCGCCCAGGGCCCAGCGTGATCAGCACTCACCCTCCGTTGAAGGTGTAGGGCGAGAAACGGTGTTGCGTTGGTCCCGAGTACTGGTACTCCTCCAGGTTCGTCGTATACCCATATGAGCGCAGCATTTTGCTCTCCAGTTGGTCTTTATCCCAATCAAAGTGGCACCGCTGTCGCTTCCCCGCTGCTGCTGTCTCACGGCTAATATGGCGGCCTCGGCGTCACAGCCAAACCCTTCCCTCCTCGCACCCGCGCAGCCGCCGAGCCGGTGTCACTCACATCCTCTTCTGGTAGCGGGGCCTATTGAACCGGATTTGATAAGGGGACCCAAGGTAAAGGAACCACAAGGAGGTAGCGACCACGGTATAATGTTTTAACCTGCAATTTGAGAGGGAGAAGATGAAATCGAATGTGTCTGTATTGCAGCTGAGCAAAGGGGACGACAGAGGCATGAGGGAGGAGCTGGCTAAAGTTGACTGGAAAGGGATGAGTGGGGAACAGCAATGGCAGGAATTTCTGGGAATAATTCGGAAGATGCAGGATCTTTTCATTCCAAAGATGAAGAAAGATTCTAGGGGGAGAAAGAGGTGACTGTGGCTGACAAGCAAAGTCAAGGACAGTACACAACTAAAAGAGAAGACGTATAACATTGCAAAGTGGGTTACACAAAAAGCTGGAGAAACTCAGCGGGTGCAGCAGCATCTAAGGAGCGAAGGAGATAGGCGACGTTTCGGGTCGAGACCCTTCGGCACGTCGAACAATCTTTGTTCTCGGCGTACCAGGGCCCCACCCCCGACCTTTACCTCCGTTTAAAAATAAAATCACCCAGACGGTATAACATTGCAAAGATTAGTGGGAAGCCAGAGGATTGGGAAGCTTTTAAAGAACAGAAAGTAGCTAAAAAGGCAATACGGGGAGAAAAGAAGAAATACGAAGGTAAGCTAAATAATGTAAACGAGGACAGCACGAGTTTCTTGAGTTATATGAAGAGTATGAGAGAGACGAGTGGATGTTGAACCATTTGAAAATGATGCAGGAGAAATGATAATGGGAAATAAAGGAATGGCAGAGGAGTTGATTAACTTTTTTGCATCAGTCTTCACAGATTCTTGATTAGTACAGGTTATGGGGAGAAGGCAGGAGAATGGGGTTAGGAGGGGTAGAGATCAGCTATGATTGAATGGCAGAGTAGACTTGATGGGCCGAATGGCCTAATTCTGCTCCTATTATTTATGACCTTATGATCTCCCCTTCCCCATCTCCCCCCCTTCTGACCCCATTCCCCTCTTTCTCCCCTGGTCCTCTGGCCTCATACTTATTTACCTCCTTATCTCCTTCCAGCCTTCCACCAAGCTGGGAAAGATGCTGGAGTCAATAATAAAAGATGAAAGAGCGGCACATTTGGATAGCAGTAGCAGGAACGGTCCGAGTCACCATGGATTTACGAAGGGGAAATCATGCTTGACTAATCTTCAGGAATTTTTTGAGGATGTAACCAGGATAATGGACAAGGGAGAGCCAGTGGATGTAATGTACCTGGACTTTTATTTTGGCAGTCAGGAAACTAAGGGTAGGAATAGTAAGATTGAACGAGAACTTACCAGTTCGAAGGTTGATCTTTATTTCATGAGGAGTCGAAGTGAGGGATTTCGTGAAGAGCCCGCCGTCGCGCATGCTCGACATACTTCAAAGTAGCGGCGTGGAATCACAGAAACCAATGAAAAGAAATGACTTCACATAGTAAGAATGAAAACGACTAAGATTACCAGATGAAGGTGATTGAGGGTTGGGCGAGGAGGGCACGAAATCCCTCACTTCGACTCCTCATGAAATAAAGATCAACCTTCGAACTGGTAAGTTCTCGTTCAATCTTACTATTTCATTTCGGAGTCACGTGAGTGACTTCGTGAAGACTTCAAAGCTTCTGTGATGACACGCCCTGGACCACGTCCATGCTGTCACACCACTACCAGGGATGGATGGGAGGAATAACGTGCTGACTAGTCCATACTGCAAAACAAATCATATTTATTAACAACAAATCAAAAACCCCTTATTCGGGGACATCTCCACGTTCTTGCCCCGCATCTAATACGGCTTCTGCGAACTGTAGAGGCGCAGCGACGGGCCGGTTGTAGAAACGCTGAAACACCGCTTCATTAGCCCATCCTGCTGTGGCGAGAATATGGTCCATGGGCACCTCCATGACCCTCGCCGCCGACGTCGATGCAGCCCTGGTGGAATGAGATTTGAACACATTAGTGTCGATACCCGACTTACCCAAGACGACTCGAAGCCACCTGGATATCGTCTGTGTTGTCACTCGATGGTGAGGTCTCTTATGAGTGACAAGCAGGTATCTCTCTTTTCCTCTGATGCTTGCCGTCACCTTGACGTAGTAACGGATGTGGGAGGCTAAACATAGCCTAGCATCTGCGGGGTATGCCGGGAACTTCAGCTGCAGCCCTGTGCACCCAGGTCTATGCTGCTTTAGTAGCTCGTCAACAAAGAAAACTACTTCTGTGGGGGTAGACATCATTCTGTCGACACGTAGTTTATGGAGTGTCTGTACCCTCTGTGCTGAAGTCAGCGCTAGTAACATCACCAGCTTCATGGTGAGTTTGTCCAGCTGGAGCCCTTCCATGGGGGACCACGTCCTGAGCAGAGCTAAAACTACCCTGACATCCCAGGTGATATTGTAGCGTGGTGTAGGCGGATTCGTATTGAAAATACCCCGCATGAGCCTGGACACTAGCTTGTTGGATCCCACCTCAATAATGAGGTAGAATGATAGAGCGCTCCTGGCGCTGTTGATGGCACTGTAGCTTAAGTGTTCATCATGGTGCAACCCCGCGAGGAATTCCAGGACGTCGGTTATAGTCACGGCATCGTACGTGATGCGAGAGCGGCTGCAGAAGGCTTCCCACTTCCTGATGTGAGAGCGGTATCTTCGCCTTGTAGACTCTCGGCACGACGCTGCAATGGTATCCATGGTCCGGGTAGAAAGGCCGTATCCAACTAAAGGCCGATTCAGAATCTGCAAGCCAACAAATTTAAATAGCCATGGCAGGGATGTGGCTCCCCTGATACAGGGTGAGTAACTAATTCTGGGCTACCCTGCAAACGGACCCAAGGCTCACTGAGCGTGTCAAAGACCATCGGATACCACGGCTGTGTAGGCCAGTCGGGTATGATAAGGATGCCCTTGGCACCATCCATCTGAATTTTTCGTAATACCCGACTGATGAGGCAAAACGGAGGGAATGCATAGAAAAAGCAATTCCCCCAGTCTAGCGAGAATGCATCTAACGCTATAGCCCCAGGATCTGGTTCCCACGAAACGTAGGTTGGTACCTGATGGTTCAACCGGGACGCAAAAAGGTCAATATCCGGTTTCCCAAATTTGGCTGTGATTTTTGCAAAAATTTCAGGATGTAACATCCATTCAATATTATCATTGAACTTGCGTGACCTGGCGTCCGCCACAAAATTAAGCTCACCTGGCAAATAGGTGGCTGAAATCCAAATGTCTCTCTTGACACACCAGAGCCAAATTGAATTAGCCAATTTATCACATGAAACTGACCTGGTACCGCCCATGTGATTTAAATACGCCACCGCTGTGGTGTTGTCTATTTGGAGCCGGACATGTGCTCCAAAGATCTTGGAACAATATGCACGAAGTCCGTGAAACGCTGCAAGCAGCTCCAAATAGTTGATCCCTTGTGATACCAACATTGTATTCTCAAGGGTATCCCATCGGCCCCCACAACTAGAATGCTGATTCATAGCTCCCCAGCCATCAGACCTCGCATCAGTTTGTAAGTATATCATCGGTTTCGCCTCAATAATAGTTTTAAACGAGTTACTAATGTGGCAAACCCACCATCGTAACTCATCCAATGCTGCAGGCGGCAGCTGCATTGATCGATCATAATGACCAGCATGCCGCCGCAGCGCAGCAATCTTGGCTCTCTGCAAGTTTTGATAATGCAGAGGTCCATACCGGGCTGCCGGAAACAAAGCCACAATCTTGCCAATGACAGTAGCTGTGTGACGAATCGATGGTATACGAGTATTGAGTAAATCTGTACACACCTGTGTTACCTCCTCAACTTTGTTAATTGGTATGGTGACTCTCATGCTAATGGAATTCACCTGGAACCCCAGATAATTAATTACCTGGGTGGGGCAGAACTTAGATTTTTCTGGATGAACAATGAACCCAAGCTGTTGGAACAAATTGACCGCAGCTGCAACCCCTTGTTGAGCTGATTCCAAGGTGTGTCCGATAATTAAAATATCATCTAAATAGGCCATCACGACATGATGTCGTTGTCTTAAATAAGCCATAATTGGCTTCACCAATTTAGTAAATAATCGAGGGGCTGTGGTGAGCCCATTAGGCAACGCCCTATATTGCCACAGCTGGTCCATCCAGATAAATTTTAAGAACCTTCTGTAATATTTTTGCATGGGTACGGTATAGTACGCATCCTGTAAATCAATACATGCCATAAAGCACCCTTGTGAGATCAATGATTTGGCCGTTTCAAACGTGTCCATTTTAAAATGAGTATATGTTACAAAGTTATTCAGAGTGGTCAGATCAATAATGACTCTACAGCCTCCATCTTTCTTAGGTCGGGTAAAAATATTGGAAACAAATTCAACGGGCTCATGAACCGTTTTCTCTATGACCCCTTTCTGTTCCAACCTTAAAATTTCCTTATAGCCTACGGACTGTTCCGCAGCCGTTAGTTTAAACATACGACCCGGTCTATGCTGAGACGGAGGGATGTCCCCATTAATAAACTCAATGCTATGGCCCTGAATATTCCGTAACACATACTCATCACTGGTAATATTACCCCATGCACCCGCAAACACCCACCAACATGTGATGTTAAACAAAGAGAAAAAAGAGAACCAGACCGCCTCACCTCTGTGGTTACCGGCGGTCCCTGACACGAGTGGGTGGACGTAGAGGTGCTGGGTTGGTTTGAGGTCGTGGCGTCCTCATTTTCCATCTCGGCTTCTGCCGAGCCTGTCCTAAAAAAGACCCCTGTGGTTGGGGTGGCTGATATCGGTTTGGACCTGGAGGGTAATTCCTAGTAGACATGCTGGCAGACCCTCGTGAGCGGCCAAGCGAAGCTTTGGAGCTCGATGGCGTGGGGGCACTCTGAGAGCGCATGAGCCCCACGGTCTTGGCTTGTTCATCAAGCTCTCTGACCCTTTTGGAAAGGTCTTCGCCAAAGAGCTGACGGGGCGGCGGCGGCGGCGGTGGTTTGCACAACCCTGCAAATTTGGGGTTGAGCGCTGGGCGGATGCTATTTTTCCGAAAGCCGTTAATTTCGTTTTGAGTAGCGCATAGAAGCGCCAGAGCATCCTCCTGGTCCAAATTAAGCTCCTCTCCATCGACCGACCGCACAAAGGCAGTAATCCCGGCCGTGAGGAGTTTCAGGATCCGCTGAATCTTCAGCTCCTGCTGACGGATAGCCGCACTGATGTTGCCCCATATCGGCGTATTGACCACAGGCACGTTGAGGGAGTTGCAGTTTGATGGAGCCTTGTGACGGCTCATGGCTTGTAACAGAACTTCCTCCTGAAGCTGGTGATTATTTAGGAAGTCCACAGTGGCTGCCAGCTTTGTATTGATAGGAAGCCCCAAGGAATGAGGGGCTGCAAACTTGGTGGCCACATCGAGGAGGTCCTCCGCCGGTAATTCAGGCGGGGGTGGGATGGGGTCGCCCACGGCCTCCTCGTCCTGCTGCTCCAGGCTGGTGTATGAAGCTGGTGATGAAGCCCTGTGCCTGTCGCTGCTGGATGCCTGTTGATGTTGGATGAGACGTTCCAGCAGCCGCTCTATACGGTCAATACGCCCTTCACCCTGAACACTCAGGTGGTCGGAGTCCTCCAGCTCTGAAAATTGGCCGGGGCTCCTGTCATCGGCCCGCACCTCGTCGAGGCCCTGCCGGTGCCGGTAGTTGTCGTCGACAGCCGCCGAGGCGAAACTGCGCGATTCCTGCACGGGCGTGTTCAACCGCCTCCGTGTAGCGGGAGCGGAAGCCGTTGCCTCTAAGGACAGATGCGGCATAGTGTCGGCACCAGCCGAAGCCTGGATACCTTGGGCCTGTGCAGGCTTGCCAGCTGCCCACATCGTGGACCTTGCCGACGCATGGTCTCGCCCACCCATCCATGGGGGGCTCGGCGACCGTGACGGGACCCCCAACTGACTCGTCCCGGCGTCGGAAGTTGGGGGGCGACGGCTGGACCTCACAGCTGCCCCGGGTCCCGTCCTGGAACCTGACCGCTCCTTAGCGGCAGGCAGAGCCTTAGCCCCGACAGGGTTAGGCGTCTGGGCTCCTGCCCTTCCCCTGCGCAGGGGGCTTCGTGAAGCGGGCCGTGCAGCCGCACGGACCCGTCTGCTCGAGGCCGTCAGCAAGCCTGCTGACGACCGGACTGCCATGGCAGGGTCGTCCTGCTCTGGCGGCACACCACACTCCTCCTCGTCAAACTCCTCCGAGCTGTGGTGTGCGGGCGGGTCCGGACCTGAAAAGACAGAGCTCACCGACATCTCCGCCCTCGTTCCGGTCTGCGTTGCAGGTACCCCCGACAACTCGTTACGACGATATGTCGAGCATGCGCGCCGGCGGGCTCTTCACGAAGTCACTCGCGTGACTCCGAAATGAAATTAACAGGTCCCTTTCAGAATGGCATGCAGTGACTCGGGGGGTACCGCAAGGCTCGGTGCTGGGACTGCAGCTATTTACAATATATATTAATGATTTGGATGAAGGGATTAAAAGTAACATTAGCAAATTTGCAGATGACACAAAGCTGGGTGGCAGTGTGAACTGTGAGGAGGATGCTACGAGGATGCAGAGTGACTTGGGCAGATTGGGTGAGTGGGCAGATGAATGGCAGATGCAATTTAATGTGGATAAATGTGAGGTTATCCACTTTGGTGGCAAAAACAGGAAGGCAGATTATTATCTAAATGGTGTCAAGTTGGGAAAAGGGAAAGCACAACGGGATCTGAGGGTCCTTGTTCATCAGTCACTGAAAGTAAGCATGCAGGTAAAGCAGGCAGTGAAGAAAGCGAATGGCATGTTGGCCATCATAACAAGAGGAGTTGAGTATAGGAGCAAAGAGGTCCTCCTGCAGTTGTACAGGGCACTAGTGAGACCACACCTGGAGTATTGTGTGCAGTGTTGGTCTCCAAACTTGAGAAAGGACATTCTTGCCATTGAGGGAGTGCAACGTAGGTTCACGAGGTTAATTCCCAGGATGGCAGGACAGTCATATGTTGATAGATTGGAGTGGCTGGGCTTGTATACTCTAGAATTTAGGAGGATGAAAGGGGATCTGATTGAAACATATAAGATTATTAAGGGTTTGGACACGCTAGAGGCAGGAAACATGTTCCCAATGTTGGGGGAGTCCAGAACCAGGGGCCATAGTTTAAGAATAAGTGGTAAGCCATTTAGAACAGAGATGAGGAAAAACATTTTCACACAGAGAGTTGTGAGTGTGTGGAATTCTCTGCCTCAGAGGGCGGTGGAGGCTGGTTCTCTGGATGCTTTCAAGAGAGTTAGATAGAGTTCTTAGCGATAGCGGAGTTAAGGAATATGGAGAGAAGACAGGAACGGGGTACTGATTGTGGATGATCAGCCATAATCACATTGAATGGCGGTGCTGGCTCGAAGGGCCGAATAGCCTACTCCTGCACCTATTATCTATTCACAACTTGCAATTCTTCAATCCTTATGCCTTACACATTCTGAATGTTCATCTCTGGCCTTTGGCCAACCATTTGTCTATCAATACCACCACCACCTTCCCCCACCCCTAACCTGAAACTACCTATTATCTGCCAGGCTTTGTCCTGCCCTTCCTCTCTTCCATCTATCTTCTCCCTTCCCCACCACAATCAGTCTGAGAAGGGCCCTGACCTGAAACTTCACCTATCCATGTTCTCCAGAAATGTTCCCTTACCCACTGAGTACTCCAGTACTTTTTTTTGCAAACAAGCACCTGCAGTTCCTTTCTTCCGTGGGCAGCACGGTGGCGTAGAGGTAGAGTTACTGCCTTACAGCGCCAGAGACCCGGGTTCGATTCTGACTATGGGCGCTTGTCTGTACATTCTCTATGTGACCTGCGTGGGTTTCCTCCCTCACTTCAAAGAGGTACAGGTTTGTAGGTTTGTTGGTCTGAAGGGTTTCGGCCCGAAACGTTGCCTATTTCCTTTGCTGCATAGATGCTGCCGCACCCGCTGAGTTTCTCCAGCACTTTTGTCTACCTTGTAGGTTAATTGGCTTGGTTATAAATGTAAAATTGTTCCTAATGTGTGTAGGGTAGTGTTAATGTGAGGGGATCACTGGTCGGTGCGTACTCGGTGGGCCGACGTGCCCGTCTCTGCTGTATCTCAAACCTAAACTAAACTAAAACTCTTCTATATAAAATTCTGCATCTATATGGCTGTACCTGCAGATAAATGATCTTACTGAAACTCCTCTGCACCTTAAAAATAAACTTTCATTGTAATGAAATATATATACAATGTAAAATTATGCATAACACTTAATACATTCTTAGTGTTAAAATATTGCTAATGTTATACCCAGTAGTATTGGCACCTCCCTTTTTCTTTTCACATAACACCATTGCCACTTACGCTCTCCTGGGGTGATACCCCTTCCTTTGTTTGAGGGATGTCCCCACTGGACTCAGCCCCCTGAAATTCAGTAGTGGAAGGACCTAGATCAGGGGTCGGCAACTATGTTGTGCATAGGGGCTGGGACGCATGGCTGAGCGGATGGCGGGCCACATCTATCATGTGGCCCGCCATCCGCATGGTTCCCGCCCCCCGGATGCAGGCATAAAATCACGTGTTCACATAGATACCGCCCCTTCAAAGACGTCACCCGGAGCACTGGCCCCTAGTTACGGGCAACGATGGTTATGGGCGCTCATGAACTGTCCTGAAGGCGGTGGCTCAAATACTCATACTCACTTGTCCCCGGCCTATTGACAACCCCGATCCCAACAGTGTGTTTAAGAAAGAACTGCAGATGCTGGAAAAATCGAAGGTAGACAAAAAAGCTGGAGAAACTAAGCGGGTGAGGCAGCATCTATAGAGCGAAGGAATAAGCGACGTTTCGGGTCGAGACCCTTCTTCAGACTGGTTTCAAAGCAACGTCAGCCGCTTCTGAAGAAGAGTCTCGACCCTGCGATGTCTATTCCTTCGCTCCATGATGCTGCCTCACCCGCTGAGTTTCTCCAACATTTTTGTCTGCCTCTGATCAGTGAAGCCCAGACACAGAAGGTGCGCGGCCGTGCCGGCGGCTTTGCACAGGATGCGGTACAGCCAGAGTTTGGTGCTCCTCAGCAAAGATACTAGAGCTCTGCACTGCGGTGCTGCTCGGTACTCCGCCATTGCGTCACTGCGCGTGGGCACCGCAGCCTCGGGAGATACTGGAGACGAAGGAAGTCTTCATCTCCAGTGTGTTATGTTATGTTGTGTGTGGACTTCTGTGTTTGTGCTTTAAAAAAAAATATGTTTATTTATTATTTACTTTTATGTTACTGACTGTAAGGAAAATCCATTTTGTTGTCTCTAAAATGAGATAATGACAATAAATTGAATACAAAGTCGGCAGGCCGGATAAATACGGGAAGAAATATGCCTGCGGGCCAGATGATTTCGGGTTATGGGCCGCATTCGGCCATAGGTTGCCGAACCCTGAACTAGATTGTGGTCCTCCCCCACATAGGCTTCATGCTGGCTGTACCTAGGTTAAGTGCATACTCCTGCTGTCCGCTGTGTGCTAGTCGGCAATATTCCCTTACAGACCTCTCACCGTGCTGGAAGACCAACAAGTTTCAGGCAAACCAGAGCACCTTTCACCGAATTGATTGTCCTCCAGCATCACTTGACATCTGTCTCTAAGTGTGTCCCAGGCAACTATCCACCAATCAGTTACCCAGCTGCTTGGGAAAAGCCAAGACAAGGACCCTCTTAACAAATCCACATTTATCAAAGAAGTGGACAACTTGTCTCCTCTCCATAGCAGCCATCCTAAGGACAGCATGTATTAGGAGTAAGACTGACAGCATATGAAGGATCTGACAGGGAGGGCTCCTCTCACCTCCAGCCAAGCAAGGTCTTAGTGCTTGTTGGTGAGTTTAGTTTAGTTTAGTTTAGAGATACAGCACGGAAACAGGCCCTTCAGCCCACCGAATCCGCACCGACCAATGATCCCCGCACATTAACACACACCAGAGACAATTTTCACTTAAACCAAGCCAATTAACCTACAAACTTGTAAGTCTTTGGAATGTGGGAGGAAACCGAAGATCTATGACTCTATCTCGGGGGAAAAACCACGCAGGTCACGGGGAGAACGTACAAACTCCGTACAGACAGCACCTGCAGTTGGGATCGAACCTGTGTCTCTGGCACTGCAAGCGCTGTAAGGCAGCAACTCTACCGCTGCGCCACATTGCCGTTCTAGTCATGTGGCATTCTGCCAGACTATCTGGGCAGTCTGCTCAGGGAACCATCCCACAGGATTCATAGATTCCTTGTCCTGCAGAACGTTTCATGCTGAGCACTGCCTTGTGGACAATAGGTGTTTGGTCTGGAGCAACATTTTGATTAAGGATAGGAAGTGCAGCAATGTCCAGCTGACTGGCACACTGCTCAGCATCGGTGCCAGGCCCATCCTTCACAACACCATGGACAGCTAGAATCTCAGCACGTAGTGACCCTTGGTGCCTACATACTTTGGCTCTATGCACAGCCGAAGGTCATCATCGACGATGTTGGGTACACTTCTCCCTCCGTTGTCTGAGAATTTCTGCATTAAGACCCATTGGACCTGCTTCATCTTTGATCCCCAGATGAACTAGTAAATGGCTCAGGTGATTGCTAGGGCAGGGGAGGGAGGCTTGGTCACACCTATGAAATGTGCAGCAGTCCTGCAAGCACCTCACACCTATTGATCAATTTTATTCCGGTTATCGAGCTCCCACGGTCACAATCTTTGCCTATCTGCTCCAGCTAATTCTTATTGCATGCATTGGACCCAAGGCAGTCAGACCTGATGTTCAGGTAGTGAGACCTGATGGTGAAGGGGATGATGGACTGGATGGGGTCAATCGCTCTTCCTGCGGTTTACTCTGGGTTCCGAATCGCCAACTCAAACTGGTCGCAGATGCTGATCAATCTGCAGACCAATTTCTCCTTTTTTCCCCCTAATTTACATTGACAAAATTAATCGTTGTCACCTCTGAAGTTAGGCGGGCTAAAATGATACAGAAAGTGATATAGACAGGTCCTACAAAGTGAATATAGAGCGTTAGGATAGAGTAGGATTCCCTTTTAAATAGAGGCTTGTGACCAGTGGTGTGTTACAGTGAATGTTGCTGGGTCATCTGTGGTTTGTCATATATACATTAATGATTAGGATGGTAATATAGTTGGCATGGTTAGTAAGTGTGCAGAATATCCCAAAATTGGTGGTATAGCAGAATGTGAAGCAAGTCATCCTAGCCACAACAGGATATTAATCGATTGTAAAGGAATGACAGATTTAATTCATCTCATGCAAGTGCAATGCTTTTGGAATTTTAATCCAGGCCAGCATCTTGACAGTGAATGCCAGGCTGAGGAGAGATTTGTTGATTAGCGCGGCCAAGGGATACAAGCACATAGTTTCCTGATAGTAGTCATTAGCTGATATTTTTTAGTACAAGAGGTGGTACGTCATGTTACAGTTGAACAAAACAGTGCTTAGGTGCTCAGCTCAGGAAGCACATATATCACCTTGGCCCTGACATTCACAGCTGACAGTGCATTCAGAAAGTATTTAGACTCCTTCACTGTTTCCACATTTTGTTCGTTACTGCCTTATTCTAAAATTGATTATTCATTTTTTCATCATTCATCTACACACATTACCCCATAATAAAAATGTGAAAACAGGTGTTTAGTAATTTTTGCAAGTAATTAAAAATAAATAACTGTAATATCACATTTACATAAGTATTCAGACCCTTTAATCAGTACTTTGTTGAGGCACCTTTGGCAGCGATTACAGCCTCGTCTTCTAGGGTGAGACGCTGCAAGCTTGGCACACCTGTATTTGGGTAATTTATCCCATTCTTCTCTGCAGATCTTCTCAAGTTCTGTCAAGTTGGATGGGGAGCGTCAATGCACAGCTATTTTCAGGTCCCTCCAGAGATGTTCGATCGGGTTCAAGTCCGGGCTCTGGCCGGGCCACTCAAGAACATTCACAGACTTGTCATGAAGCCACTCCTGCGTTGTCTTGGCTGTGTGCTTAGAGTCGTTGTCCAGTTGGAAAGTGGACCTCCGCCCCAGTCTGAGGTCCAGAACGCTCTGGAGCAGGTTTTCATCAAGGATCTCTCTCCACTTTGCTCCGTTCATCTTTCCCTCATTCCTGACTAGTCTCCCAGTTCCTGCAACTGAAAAACATCCCCACAGCATGATGCTGCCACCACCATGCTTCACCGTAATTATGGTATTGGCCAGGTGATGAGCGCTGCCTGGTTTCCTCCAGACGTAACGCTTGGCATTCAGGCCTATGAGTTCAATCTTGGTTTCATCAGACCAGAGAATCTTGTTTCTCTTGCCTTTTGGCAAACTCCAAGTGGGCTGTCATGTGCCTTTTACTGAGGAGTGGCTTCTGTCTAGCCACTCTACCATAAAGGCCTGATTGGTGGAGTGCTGCAGATTTAGTTGTCCTTCTGGAAGGTTCTCCAATCTCCACAGAGGAACTCAGGAGCTCTGTCAGAGTGATCATCGGGTTCTTGGTCACCTCCCTGACCAAGGCCCTTCTCTCCAGATTGCTCAGTTTGGCCGGGTGGTCAGTTCTAAGAGTCCTGGTGGTTCCAAAGTTCTTGCATTTAAGAATGACAGAGGCCATTGTGCTCTGGCTGGGACCTGCAACTCGGCAGAAATTGTTTTAGACCCTTCCCCAGATCTGTGTCTCGACACAATTCTGTCTCAGAGGTCTACAGATAATTCCTTCGGCTTCATGGCTTGGTTTTCGCTCCGACATGCACTGTCAACTGTGGGACATTATAAGAACAGGTATGTTCCTTTCCAAATCAGGTCCAATCGATTTAATTTACCACTGGTGGTCTCCAATCAAGTTGTAGAAACATCTCAAGGATAATCAGTGGAAACAGGATGAACCTAAGCTCAATTTTGAGTGTCATAGCAAAGGGTCTGAATACTTATGTAAATGTGATATTTCAGTTATTTCTTTTTCATTACTTTGCAAAAATGTCAAAACACCTGTTTTCGCTTCCTTATTCTGGGGTTTGTGTGTAGATTGATGATAAAAAAAACGAATTAAAACCATTTTGAAATAAGGCTGTAACATAACAAAATGTGGAAAAAGTGAAGTGGTCTGAATACTTTCTGAATGCACTGTACATGTTGTCCTGGATTAAAATTCTAAAAGCATCGCACTTGTATGAGATAAATTCATCCAAAATAAACCCACAGAATACCAGAGCTATCTTGATTATAACTTCCACCCTGCATCCTATAAAGACAACATTTCATTCGCTGTTCCTATCGTATCTGTTCTGATGATGGGAATCTGAATAGGCTGGTTTCATTTAGAGTGGTGATCTGTTTGAGGTTTGCAAAATTAAAGACATGGATTAAATGGTACCCAGTACATGGCGCCGACAGACAAGAAGCCGAAGCAAAGAAGTCAAGGCAAAGAACGGAATGGAAACGAGGCCGAAACACCAATAAACCGAAAGAGTCCGAAGACGAAACGCCTACTAACCGAAAGGATGGTATGCCTAAATGCAAACTAACCAAAAGGGCAGGACGCCTAAAAGCCAACGAACCGAAAAGCTGCGTCGCCTAAAAGCAAACTTACCAAATGGCCGTCTGTCGAAACGCCACCTACCCGAAAGGCGGCATCGCCTACAAGCCAAAGGACCGACTGCCGCTCAACAGAAAAGTCCAATAACAGACATGATGTTGCCGGGGGGCGGAACTTGTCAGCGATTGGTCCAGACCCCCACATCCATCACATCACTGTGAAGGGATGCACTCCTTCGGCCGCTTTCAACTTGGTGCTTGGGTTCAGATTGCCCAGTCACCTATGGCTTGTGTGGGAAAATGAACCCCACGCTCCCGTCTCCCCCTTCTCTCTCCCCTCTTCTCTCTCTCCCCCTCTCTCTCACCCCCTTCTCTCTCCCCTCTTCTCTCTCCTCCTCTCTCCCCTCTTCTCTCTCTCCTCCTTTCTCTTCCCCTCCTCTCTCCCCCCCCCTTCTCTCTCTCCCCCTTCTTTCTCTCTCCCCCCCCTCTTCTTTCTCTCACCCCCCCTCTCCTTTCTCTCCCCCTTCTCTCTCTCCTCCGTCTCCACCCACGGGAGCGTCCCAGTCACTGACCGCGATGCACCGCCATCGGACCCCAACCTCCACACCAGCACCAAGGTGAAAGCGGCCGAAGGTGTGCATCCCTTGGGCAGCCCCCACTCTCCCACGGCCACCCTCCGCGGGCAGTGGGACAATGTTCATGCCTTCACAGTGAAGTGATGGACGTGGGGGTCTGGACCAATCGCTGACAAGTCCCGCCCCCGGCAACGTCATGTCTGTTATTGGACTTTTCTGTTGAGCGGCAGTCGGTCCTTTGGCTTGTAGGCGACGCCGCCTTTCGGGTAAGTGGTGTTTCGACAGACGGCCATTCGGTAAGTTTGCTTTTAGGTGACGCAGCTTTTCGGTTAGTTGGCTTTTACGCGTCCCATCCTTTTGGTTAGTAGGCGTTTCGTCTTCGGACTCTTTCGGTTTATTGGCGTTTCGGCCTCGTTTCCATTCTGTTCTTTGGCTTCGACTTCTTTGCTTCGGCTTCTGGTCTGCCGGCGCCACGTCCGCACACGGGATTTGATAGCTAGTGAGAAATATTTCCCTTAAGTAGAGATGTCTACCAGAAAACATAGGTTTAAGCGAAATGGTAGAATATAGAGGGAATTGAAAAAAAAGAATATTTTCACCCAAAGGGTGGTTAAAATCTGAAGTACACTGCCTTTATTAGTGATGTTAGCAGAAGCCACTTTAACATTTCAAAACAAGTTACATAGATTATTCTAGAAAAGATCAGAAATGAAAACAGAACATGGAACAACTGCAAACATAGAGAGAGAGAAACCAAGGTAATGAGTTAATGGTTAAAATTAATGGTCTTTTAAGAGATTAGGATGCGTCATTGACCTGAAACATTAATTCTATTATTTCTCTAAAGATGTTGTCCATTTGCTGAAGCTTTCCAGAATTTTCCTTTCGTATTTTAGATTTCCACCACCTACCTTATTTTGATTTTGTTAATTAATGTGGAAGCAGGATTGGCACAAGGAATTAGAATGATCTCAGATGTGAAGGCCAAGGGATAAGGTCTATTTCCAACCTGCAACTGACCTCTGTGTAGCTCCACAGAAATATATCTATTCCACCACCCCATAGAAAAGAAATAGCAAATAAAAAATTGTACTTATTTACTTGACTGAACTAATCACTGACAACAGATTTAATTTAATAAATAATTATATTGGAAATTATTAACAATTCCTTTACGTGGCAAAGTATTTTATCGAATTAGTTACTACACATGAACGCTGTTTAAATAAAGAAAATATGAAAATTGTGCTGACTTTATTGAGCATACATATTTAACGACTTTTATTGAAGTACAGCATCTCTCCGAAGATGTTCATATACTTATAGTAGCTGTAGCCAAAGCAGCAGAGTAGAATGAATATAAAGGACCACACCACAGACAAAACTATTGTTTTGTTTTTCCTGTAATATTATAGAAAGATTGATTATTCAGAAAGCTAACTGTAATATCCTCAAAGATATTTGTGTGACACAAGAGACAATTGAAATGTCCAGGCAACATTTTCTTTTGAAATATATATTCTCAGATATATATTTGGTATCGAGGATTTTAAAATGATGATATGCTAGGATTCATCAATATTATAACAACACTATGTAGTGTTTACAATTTCATATGGTTGCTCTACAGTAATGATCTATGTTGCAGTTTTAAGGTTCAGTTGAATTACATTCTCCCTCAATTATTCTACAGATTTTGCCATATTGAAATTTTCTAAGACCTATACGTGTGATTCTTCATTAAGTGTCTACTTTGGTGTCCTGCTACTTTGATGCTGTATATAAGGAAAATCTGTAATTCTATCCCATTTCTTCTTTTCTATATTGTTAATAAACATGATCCTCATAAATAAAAACTAAACCCTAAATTAATAAAGTGTTTTATTTTTAAATCCCGATGTTCGATGCACCCCCCCCCCTTCGAAAACCGCATGTCCCGTGGGTTTCTAGTGAAATTCCAAGTTGGCATATTTATTTAATGGGGGATCTATTTGAAATGAAAATACTTTTAATTTCAGGTAGGTATTAATAATTAAAATATTTATCACCCTTAAATTATATTCTTGATAAAATTATAAATCTTACTGTTTTTTTCAAACATTTCTTGTCCCGATGATTGGAGGCATTACCGTCACGCATCTTTGTTGAGCCGTCCCACACAGTTATAAATAGATTAGAGGCGAACATCCGACCTCAAAAGACCGCGGAATTCAAAAGTCCCCTACCTTGTGACTTTCTCCTAATTCGCGGGACGAGAAGCATGTGAAAACTCAGTTTCTTGCTGCATAACAGGTACGTACGTACCTTTATTCAGCGCCATTCCAGAATGGTGCTGAACTCTTAGAAAAAAAATTTAAATCGTTCTTTTTTGATTTGTTCTGGAGAACAAATTGTGTCATGTGCCATTCGCCCAAACGATATGGCCACACATGGCCTTCCGACGAGGCCATCCTGGGCTAAAGGCTTGGGCCAACATTCCCGTCACGGCCACAACCGCAACTTAACCATCCAGCTCCAGCCGGACACAAAGCCGTTGCATCTTCCCGTGATCAAATGTCCCTCTCCACACCCGGCCCCCTTCAGCCCTTGTCGTCCCCCGCCACCAGAGAACAAGACAATAGACAATAGGTGCAGGAGTAGGCCATTCGGCCCTTCGAGCCCGCACCGCCATTCAATGTGATCATGGCTGATCATCCCCAATCAGTACCCCGTTCCTGCCTTCTCCCCATATCCCCTGATTCCGCTATTTTTAAGAGCCCTATCTAGCTCTCTCTTGAAAGCATCCAGAGAACCTGCCTCCACCGCCCTCTGAGGCAGAGAAGGCCACACTGACCACTCTCTGTGAGAAAAAGTGTTTCCTCGTCTCCGTTCTAAATGGCTTACTCCTTATTCTTAAACTGTGGCCCCTGGTTCTGGAGACAAGGACTGAAGAGGGCCGAGCATGGAGAGGGACATCGGGTCACGGGAAGATGTGACGGCTGCAACGGGGCTTTGTGTCTGGCTGGTGCTGGGTGCAAAGGCTTGTTGCAGCTGTCGCCTCTCCCCATTACCCGATGTCCCTCTCCACGCCCGGCCCTCTTCAGTCCTTGTGCTCCTCCCCCCACTGGGAACAAGGGCAGAAGAGGGCTGGGCGTGGAGAGGGACATCGGGTCACGGGAAGATGCGATGGATGCGACAGTGTTGTGTCCAGCTGGAGATGGAGCTGCTGGAGATGGAGCTGGGAATTGGGGGTATGTAACCCTAGCCCCAGCCCCAACCCTAACTCCAGCCCCAACCCTAGCTCTAACCCTCACCCTAGCCCCAAACCGAGCCTAGCCCCAGCCCTAACTTCAGCCCCAACCCCTAGCCCCAGTCCCAAGCCCCAGCCCTAGCCCTAGCCTGAACCATAGCCCTAAAGATAGGTTTAGTCATCTCCATCATGTAATGCTCCCAAACTTGATCACCTCCACCATGCTGAGTCATATCCGTCACATGAGTATTTTATGCTCATAATGTGTAAAATAATACAACAATTACCATAATTATCAATTGTAATTAATAAATGAACAGTATGCTTCTGCGTATTCATCTGAAGTTATTATTGTTTTAGAGGAAGCTGGTGAAAAGTTATGTGAGTTACCATTCTTGCTGAAAATCACCACTTTTGGCAGTAATCTGTTACGAAGGTTTAAAATCAATGCGTTAGACTGAATTGTCTAACGCACTTGATTTATTTGAGGAAGATTATAATTTGAGAGACTGCAACAAAAATTTGATTTTATATTCTTAAATCAGTTATATTTTGCAGTGTTGTTCATCATAAAAATATGACAGATATGACTGAATGTAATGGGCAACCTGGGAAAAGAAGAGGAACAAATAAATTAAATTCTCTAAAAGATTGCGACAAACATATTTTTCCCAAAGTAGAGATGTTCATCTATGTGAAACAACATTCAAAGTTGCAAAAAAACATGCAAAATTTTAAGTTTTATTTTCGGGTGTCCAGAAACTTAAAAGTAGACACTTACAGAAGAATCACCCATACGTAGCTGAACCAGTGACCTGAACAAATCTAGTTTTACTGATCCAGTAACTGAATTGTATACATTTTGCACTATGATGCTTTGTAAAATAATGCACAAGAGGTTTTCACAGATGAAATTGACTAATTTATTTGGTTAGAACAGAGGACCAAACTAATCACTGCACCAACTCTGACTGGGAAATTGCGAACAGTCCAATCTCCATATGACTTTATGCAAAATGGTATCAACACAAATTTGCAGTTGGGAGTGCGAGGTTTCTAAATATGTGCTTCAAGTATGTGACAGAATCTATTTCTGAGGATTCAATACAACATAAAAGTTTGGCAAATATTAAAAAAAGTCTCAATATACTTATAAGTGAGGGAGAAAGGAATTTCATTCTCTTTGCTAAAACTTCAAAAATATGATAGTTTGTCAACAAAGACCTTCAACAAAGTATAACGGGAAATAGCTTAAACTGCTGTTCTTCAAAATGAAGGTAACAAACTTCCTTCGCAAGGCAAATCTGAATATCCAGCAGTTGTTCCCAGTTTAAAAAAAAAATAAAAATTTGGGGTTAAATGTAATTTCAATTTAGAAGGAATAATGGTATATGGATATTTTACATGATTGTTTTACATCTTCAGTCTAGATTGTCAAAAAAGTTTAGATCATGATGGATTTTGTAACTTTCATTGCTAAATTTCCTATGGGCAAAAGTGCAAACAGTGACATAAATTATACAAAGCTATCGTCAAAATTCAAATGTATCCTTGCAATATTATTGCAAGGAAAACTTTAAACAGTAAAATTAATCTTTTAAGAAGTGTCATATTTTATGCTCTTTTAGGTTTCTACTGATTGCGCACAGAATTACTGTAGTTTATCATTTTTGTTATTGATACCATACCTCGTCAACACTCCATAGGTTTCTACAGCAAATTGAGTTGTGAGTTTACAAAAACTGCAGAAACAAAAAATATATATGTTTAGAGTATTAAAAGCAACTGGAATGTAAATAAAAATCATTTTTGAGAGCTACCTCAATTTTCTTTCCACTCTGGTGACAGTGATACCATAGTTGGAGTATTTGATTTATCAATGTGACCAGAAAAGAACATACTTTTCAGCAAGCAAAATATAAGTCATGCAAATGTTGGAGATTTGAAATTAAAGATAGAAAATGGTGTCAATGCTCATGGATCAGGCTGCATCAGTGCACAAAATATGTTAATGTTTCAGCTTAATGTCCTTCCACAGAGAAAAGTTAAATTCATTTTTCGTTTTAGTTTAAGGATCTGTGATTGGAAACATTAAACATTTTTCATTTTCCACAGATGCTGAATGACCATTTTTGTTCTGTTTTAAGATTTACAGCAATTTGTGAGTGATATCCGCATCCTAAATTCAAATAAACAAAAACCACTGGAAATTATGTACTGTTGATCTAGGCATACAGTCTTAATTTATGCTCCTATTTCTTATTTGCTGCCTCATCTCCACTTGATTCAATTAGTTGAGATATATTTCATGTAAGCTGGATTTATTTCATGGAAGGTAGACACAAAAACCTGGAGTAACTTTTGGGGTGGAGATGGGAAGATGTGACTAGTGGTGCGATTCCGTTGGAGGTGGCAAAAATGTCATTATGTGTTGTATGCGACGGCCGACGGCTGCAAATTTGCTAATATTACAAATCATTAATATATATTGTAAACAGCTGCTGTCCCAGCATCGAGCATTGCGGTACCCCACTAGTCACTGCCTGCCATTCTGAAAGGGACCGTTTAATCCCTACTCTTTGTTTCTTGTATGCAAACCAATTTTCTATCCATGTCAGCACTACCCCCAATACCATGTGCCCTAATTTTGCCCACTAATCTCCTATGTGGGAACTTATCAAATGTTTTCTGAAAGTGCAGGTACAATGCATCCACTGGCTCTCCCTTGTCCATTTTCCTAGTTCCATCCTAAAAAAAATCCAGAAGATCCTGTTACTGCTATCCAAATGTGCTGCTATTTCATCTTTTATGATTGACTCCAGCATCGTCCCCACCACCGGTATCAGGCTAACTGGTCTAAAATTCTGTGTTCTCTCTCCCGCCCTTCTTAAAAAGTGGGATAACATTAGCTACCCTCCAATCCACAGGAACTGATCCTGAATCTATAGAACATGGCAAATTGATCACCAATGCGTCCACGATTTCTAGAGCCACTTCCTTAAGTACCCTAGGATGCAGACCATCAGGCCATGGGGAATTATCAGCCTTCAATCCCGTCAGTCTATCCAACACCACTTCCTGCCTAATGTGGATTTCCTTCAGTTCCTCTGGCACCCCAGGTCTCTGGCTAGTACATCAGGAAGATTGTTTGTGTCCTCCTTAGAGAAGACAGATCCAAAGTACCTCTTCAACTCATCTGCCATTTCCGTGTTCCCCGCAATAAATTCACCATTTTCAGTCTTCAAGGGTCAAACTTTGGTCTTAACTAATTTTTTCCTCCTCACATACCTAAAGAAGCTTTCATTATCCTTTATATTCTTGGCTAGCTTACCTTCGTACCTCATCTTGTCTACCTGTATTGCCTTTTTAGTTATCTTCTGTTGCTCTTTAAACGTTACCCAATCCTCTGGCTTCCCGCTCATTGTTGCTACGTTGTACTTATTCTCTTTTATTTTTATACTATCCCTTACTTCCCTTGTCAGCCACGGGTCGCCCCTTACTCCCCTTGGAATCTTTCTTCCTCTTAGGAATGAACTGATCCTTCACCTTCTGTATTATTCCCAGAAATACTTGCCATTGTTGTTCCACTGTCATCCCTGCTAGGGTATCTTTCCAGTCAACTTTGGCCAGCTCCTCCCTCATGGCTCCATAGTCCCCTTTGTTCAACTGTAATACTGACACCTCCAATTTACCCTTCTCCCTCTCAAACTGTGGATTAAAACTTGTCATATTATGGTCACTACCTCTTAATGGCACCTGAACCTCTAGTTCCCTTATCAAATCCAGTTCATTACACAACACTAAATCCAGAGTTGCCTTCTCCCTGGTAGGCTCCAGTATAAGCTGCTCTAAGAATCCATCACGGAGGCACTCCACAAACTCCCTTCCTTGGGGTCTAGTACCAACCTGACTTTCCCAGTCTACCTCCATGTTGAAATCTCCCATAACAAACTTAGCTTTACCTTTACGACATGCCAATTTTAACTCTTGATTCAACTAGCACCTGCATGCTCTCTGTACCTCCTCCCTCGACTCTGTCCAGGGACCCCGACAGTCCTTTCAGGTTAGGCAGTGGTTCACTTGCACCCCCTGCAACCTCATCTACTGGATCTACCTGATCTTCCGGTTGCTAAATATTTTAATTCTCCTTGCCATTACCTCACTGACCTTTCTGTCCTAGGTCTCCTCCATTGTCAGAGTGAGGCTAAACGCAAATTGGAGGAACAGCATCTCATATTTTGCTTGGACAGCTTACAGCCCAGTGGTATGAATATTCATTTCTCTAACTTCAAATAACCCTGGCATTCCCTCTCTCTCCATCCCTCCCCCACCCAAGTCCCATCACCTTCTCGTTTTCACCCAACACACAGCTAACAATGGCCTGTTTCTTTTGTCATCGTTACTCTTTTACTCTTTTGATATCTTTCATTCATTGTTCTTTATCTCTTCACACCATCATCTATATCTTTCATTTCTCTTTCCCCCGACTAGTCTGAAGAAGGGTCTCGACCCGAAACATCACCCATTCCTTCTCTCCGGAGATGCTGCCTGTCCTGCTGAGTTACTGCAGTTTTTTGTGTCTGTCTTCGGTTTAAACCAGCATCTGCAGTTACATCCTACATATTTATTTCATGGAACCTGGATTTAATTTAGCATTTTCTGACTTATTTCTCTGTGTTTATGAAGGGATTGGATAGGGACAGTAAAGTTTTGTTTCTCTGGAGTAAATCGTTCACTGTGGTAAAATAATTTATGTTGTTTGTACATGATTTTGCTCAAAATAGTAAACAATAGAAATTGCTGGATCCCAACTTGAGGGATATGGGTCAAAATAGAGCAAATAGGACTAGCGTAGCTGGTGTATCTGGGAGGCATACACAAGTTGGGCCCAAGGGCCTGTTTCTATGCTGTACTCTTGTGCTTAAAACTTCCAGTAATTTCAGCAATAAAAGTTGATTTCAAAACCACTGAATCCAGTAAGAATGTATGTGATCGTCAGTTGGTTAATTCTCATGTAAAGGCAGCTATTCTGAATATTAGCTTGGTAGATACTTTATTTCTGTAAAGTTTTAACTACTATAGTTCCACTTCAACTTCTTCCAATTGTTTTAGATATGTTTATTCCAGGTTCACATGACCACTGAACCAATCTGTATTGTTCCCATTGACTAACTGGGCATAAGTAAATATGACTCCGTCAGTTGAAAAGGTTTTGATGAAAGCTCATCAGTTTGAAATGTTAGACATAAAATACTGGAGTAACTCAAAGGGTCAGGTAGCATTGCTGGAGAACAGGAATAGGACCAGGAATAGAGTCGAGACTCTTCTTCGGACTGAGAGTCAGGGTAAAGCGAAACTAGAGGTATGAAATGGTACAGAACAAATCAGAGCCAGCACTGATGACCAAGGTGAAGCCCACAATGATCCATTGTTGGCTGTGGAAGAAGTGATAACGAAGGGATATGAACAGTGAAACTAGCAGGATAACTAGGGTAGGGAAGGGATGGAGAGAGAGAGAGAGAGAGAGAGAGAGAGAGGGAATGCAAGGGTTACTTGAAATGAGAAAACTTGGTCGTTCTCTCCTCAGATGCTGTAAGTATCAACAGCACGTTTTGTTATTTTTATTTCAGGAAGCCTTTGTCCTTGGTAAGTTTATGATCATGAACAATAAGCAATGAGCAATAACTTCATTTCAAGATTGCAAATAACATTGATTATTTTAGATTATTAGTGTTATTATGGGTGAACTGCAGGGTGGAGACATCACATGACCCCCATTATGAAACGAGCAGTGAAAAAAGTTAGCATTGATTCAAAATAATAATTATCACTAAAATCATCGGGTGAATGTGCTGCAGGGTAAATATTCTTTAATTGTGTTAAAGAAAATAATTTACTTTTAAATTGAAATGGTTTATTTCAGAGGCAAAAGTGTGGTTACTTGTTTAATATTTTCTGAACATAACTTAAAAGTTCAACTTACAAATATTTTTAATACAAAAAAGTATTCATTAAATAACCTGTAGTTGGGATCCACTACTTTCACAGTGAAAAGATAAATGCCAGTATGGTCAGTTGGCCAGGTGATGAACATATTGTTTGAAATATTCATAATTTCATACGGCCTATGCATATTTCTAACCAATCCAGGAGAGTCAAAGCAAGACCTATAGTTCTTAATTCAAAATGAAATGAATTAAATCATCATTCTCTTACTGTTACACAATGATTTTCTACAAGCATGACGTTTGCTAGGAAAATGAAGGTCGTGATATCACCAACAGAGAATATATCCTTAGCATATCATTTGACAGTTTACGAGCATCAACTTTATCAAAGACAAATCAATACAGATCCAAAATCGGAGATACACACAGAAACAGTTAGCAATAATATGATTAAACTATAGGGAATGGACATGAAATAGACACAATGGAGACTTAATCCTCAAATCTTAAATGAACAGGTATGTTGCGAATATCTTGTAAAACAGATTAATATGTTTTTCGAGGTCAATGACCAGCCTGAAATCTCTGCTTCCCTTCTCTGGGAAACATTTAAAGCATTTATACGAGGGGCATTAATTTCCTCTCAGGCATCTCTTAATAAAGAGAATAGAGCTAAACAACAGACATTGGAAATGGAATTAAGGCAATTAGACATAGAAAATGCAGGAGCACCTTCATTGGCAAAACATAATAAAATTGCAGCACTGAAATATGTTAAATAAAATATACTTTGACCAAGTAATAAAACTTTATCAACATACAAAACAATTAAATTTTGAATTTGGTGATAAACCGCAAAAACTATTAGCACGCCAGCTTCGTAAATTGGATGGGGAAAAAACGATTCATAAGATTAGATCAGATAAGGGAGAAATACTAACACTCCCCAAAGATATTAATGACAGATTTTCACAATACTATCAACATCTTTATTCAACTAAAGTGACAGAACAATCAACAGGAATGGAAGCATTTTTATAGAAATGTAACCTTAAAGGCTTAGATTTGCAAGAGCAAGAATTATTAGGAGCAGAAATAACGACAAAAGATATCGAAGCGTCAATTAGATCTTTAAAAAATGGAAAGGCCGCAGGCCCTGATGGCCTAAGCTCTGAATGTTATAAAAAAATTTATGATCTGATTTCTCCACGCTTACAAACACTGTATAAACACGTTTATACTCAACAGCAACTCCCGGAAGCTTTAAACGAATCTACAATAATACTTATACCTAAAACTGATAAGGATCTGGAAGACCCGGCCTCATATAGAGCAATAGCTCTATTAAATACTGATCATAAAATATTAACTAAAATCCCATCTTATAGATTGAGCTTAGTGATTAACAAACTAATACACCCCGACCAAACAGGTTTTATCCCAAAACTTCACTCATTTTACAATCTGAGACGATTATTTAATATTATATACTCAAATAGAATTGTTAATGCAGATCTAGCAATTATTTCGCTAGATGCTGAAAAAGCCTTCGATCAAGTAGAATGGTCATATTTATTTTCAGTGATGGAAAAATTTCAACTGGGAGAGAATTACTGTACATGGGTTAAACTTTTATACTCTAACCCAACAGCTAGAATACTAACAAACCAAATGTTATCGACTAAATTTAATCTTTCTAGAGGATGTAGACAAGGATGCCCGTTATCTCCATTATTATTCGCTTTAGCAATTGAACCACTCACAGAAAATGTCAGATCTAATCCAGAAATACATGGGTATAATACTAAAGATACAATGAATACAATTTCTCTATATGCAGATGATGTATTAATATATATTACAAAGCCAGAAATTAGTATTCCAAATTTACTAAATCTAATAACTCAATTCGGTCAGTTCTCAGGATATAGAATTAATTGGAATAAAAGCGAAATCATGCCAATAACGGAACTCAATTTACATATACTACAACAATCACCTTTTAAAATAGTTGAGGAAAAATTTAAATATCTAGGTATTTATGTAACTAAGGCGTATACTTCTTTATTGAAATCAAATTTCCCACCTTTACTGAATAAATTAAATAAGAATATTCAATATTGGAAAACACTTCCTATTTCAATGTTCGGTAGAATTAATGCTATAAAAATTATCTTTTTGACGCAATTATTGTACTTATTTCAGTCAATCCCGATATATATTCCAAAATCTTTTTTTTTTTAAAGTAGACTCTACTGTTACAAGTTTCATCTGGGACTACAAGAATCAGAATAAATAAAAAACATTTATGTAAATCAAAGATTAATGGAGGTTTAGCTCTACCAAATTTCCTGTTTTATTTTTGGGCAGTCCATATTAAAAACATGAATTTTTGGCTGGAAGAAATGGATCAACAACCAGACTGGTTGAGGATGGAAAAGGAGGACTGTTTACGTTTTGAAACCGGTTCGATTATATTTGCACCGACAAAATTGCACAAAAAAACCTATAGGGAAAATCCTATAATATATAGTGGTACACAAATCTGGAAACAACTAAAAAAGGCTTTAAAATTGGATAATATACCAATACTTGGAATATCAGAACAAAGTTTAACACTTACAACAAGTCAAAGAAATGTCCTAGATTATAGTATAATAATTGGGAAGAAATTAATATTAAAATTTTGGAAAGCCCCTATATCCCCCACAATTAAAATGTGGATTACGGAAATGTCGGAGACCCTACACCTGGAAAGAATTAGATTTGCCCTAATGGACAAACAACAAGTTTTCGTTAGAATATGTTCTTCTTTCATTGATTATTTAAAAGGGTAGATCGGTTCAGCAGGGAACCCTAACTGAAACTTGGACTCAGGATTAGATGAAAAGTTATATTCTATATTCCTTGATCTTATCTCCAATGATGTACTAATGGTAAATGATTCCATTCTTTATGATTTCTTTTTGATTTTTACTTTATTTTTCTCTCTGTTTTTCTCTCTCTTTATTAAAAAAGATTAGAGACAATATGATTCATTTGATAATATTAATAATGTATGATTGTTGTACACAAAATATTGCTATTATAATATGTGTTTGCTAATTCACTGCTTACCTACTCTAATAAAATATATATTTAAAAAAAAAGAAATAACCAGCAGGTCGGGTGACATATGTGGAAAGAGAAACAGAGTTAATGGTTCAGATCCAAAATCAATTGGCTTTCAATGTTTTTTTCTCATCAGTTCTGACAAAGAGGACAGGTAACCCCTTACGGGTTATTACTTAATACTTATTGTGTTCCATGATCCTGATCTGTGTCATGATAGTCTGTAAAATGAAGCTGTATCATCAGTGCATTGATCAAGAGACACACATTGTACAAAGTGTTATATATTTACTTTTTTTCCACATAATTATAGTGAAAGTAAATTTTACATATATCTCAAATTTTTGTGTCATGATTTATGAGTTCTATAAGGGGAAATTTCCTTTATCTGAACGGCTGTAAAGCAGGGTTGCGAGTAATAGACCTGAAACATTAATTCATTTTTCTGTTTCTACAGATGCTGCCTGATCTACTGATTGCTTCCAGCATTTTCTGTTCTATTTCAGATCGTTAGTATCTACAGTTTTTTGATTTCCTTTTAAGGACATTTCTAGTAACCACAGGATGACCAGTGGATAAAAGTTTGCAGAGATTTAATTATCTGGGAAAGCCACCACAGATTTGGTTAAAAAATAATCAAATTGTGTTTAACTTAGAGTTTCTATTATAAAGTCTGAGGTGAGGATATTTGCTCATGATCCCTTGTAACTCCTCAGCTCATGCTTAAAAGCAGCAGCATTTAGGAAACATTCAGGCATTACTGGCAAGTAATATTCATGCCACATAAGTGCCAGGCCATGATCACCTTTAACAAGAAAGAGTCTAACCACCTACCCATGACAATTAATGGCATTGCCAACATGAAAATCAGAGGACTTTGGAGAGCTGTCGTGCAAACTAATTAAGCAACAGTCTGATTCAGTAGTGCTTACATATAAGAAACATATCCACCTAAGGATAGGTTTGCAACCAAAAGGGTTCAGAGGAGATTCACCAGGATGTAGTTTGGAATCAAGTGCTTCAGATATGACGTGACACCAGACAGGCTGGGTTAGTGTCCCTGGAGTGGAGAAGGCAGAGGACAAACCTGTCTGAGGTTTCCCATGAACATATTCCTAGGACTCACCAATGACTAGACACTCAACTGCAATAACCAAATAATTATTGTGGCTACAAGAGTAGGTCAGAGATTGGATACCCTGGAGGCATTTAGAAGGCACTTATTAGAAGGCACATACTGTATTAGAAGCATGATGGAATGCCTTCCATTAGCTTGGATAAGTGTGGCGTCTATAACACTCAGGACGTTCAACATCATACAGAATTAAGCAGGGCCGACTTAACGCATGGGCAGTTGCCCGGGACACCACGAGCATAGGGGCCCCATGCTAATCTATGTATTGTAGAATGTTATTGTAGAACATGAAAATGGAGAACATCGCAAGTGCATGACAGCATATTTGATTCGGCATAAAGAAACTGGAAGTGTAGGGGCCCCAGTGCACTGCTTTGCCCAGGGGCCTATAATGCTGTTAAGACAACCCTGGAATTAAGCAGTTTGCTTGAGGGAATCTCATCCACCACCTTAACCATTCACCCTCTCCACCACCAATGCACAGTGGCTGCAGTGTGTACCATCAATAGAAATGCAGTGCTGTTATTCAGATTACTCAGACAGCACAAAACTTGTACCATCAAGAAGAATAAAGGCAGCCAGTGCTTGGGAACATCATCACTTATATTCCTTTCCGTGTCACATTCAATCCTGACTTGGAAATATATTATCAGTTATTCTTGCCAGTGCAACTGTGGAGAGGTACAGATAATGGCCCACCTCTGACTTGCGGTTGAGAGGCATGCACTGTGGACAGTCTCCGCAGAGGCACAGATGTGGCACTGGCTGTGGCAAAGCGATGGCAGAACGCCGTCTGACACAAGAGCGAACAAGTTATCCTTTATCACTGGGCCTAGATCCAGGAACTTCTTTTTAATCAGCACCTTGATTGTACCTTCATCAGAAGGACTGTAGTGATCAATAAGGCAGCTCTCACTACCTTCTCAAGGGCAAGTCGGGATGGCCAAACTCCTGCAAATGAACTTTTAGAAATTCTTTCTTGTCCTTTTAAGTAGAGAGTAAAATCCACTTCCATGGTCACATTTCTTTCCTCAACAAAGGTCTCTGACTCCAACTTATCCACCCTGAAGGTGGAATCGCATGTAGATAGGGTGGTAAAGAAAGCTTTTGGTGTCGGAGTAGCGAAGTAATGTTAAAATTGTACAAGGCATTGGTGAGACCAATTCTGGAGTATGGTGTACAATTTTGGTCGCCTAATTATAGGAAGGATGTCAACAAAATAGAGTACAGAGGAGATTTACTAGAATGTTGCCTGGGTTCCAGCAACTAAGTTACAGAGAAAGGTTGAACAAGTTAGGTCTTTATTCTTTGGAGCGCAGAAGGTTAAGGGGGGACTTGATTGAGGTCTTTAAAATTATGAAAGGGATAGACAGAGTTGACGTGGATAAGCTTTTCCCATTGAGGGTAGGGAAGATTCAAACAAGAGGGCATGACATGAGAATTAAGGGACAGAAGTTTAGGGGTAACATGAGGGGGAACTTCTTTACTCAGAGAGTGGTGATTGTGTGGAATGAGCTTCCAGCAGAAGTGGTGGAGGCAGGATCGATTTTAACATTTAAAAGTAAAGTGGATAGGTATATGGACGGGAACGGAATGGAGGGGTATGGTCTGAGTGCAGGTAGATGGGACTAGGGGAAAATAAATGTTCGGCACGGACTGGAAGGGCCGAGAGGGCCTGTTTCCGTGCTGTAATTGTTATATGGTTATACGTGTTTTTAAACCCCTCACAATTTGGATCTAGCCATGATGACGGGTATTTTTAAATGTTCCAATAGCTCTAATTATTACTCTTATTTTATCCTGGAATCCATGGTTAATGTTATGTATCAGCACATGTATGTTGCTAACCCATCATTATTGTTTATACATAACTATATTCTTGTTATCTTCCAGTTTGGCGGTCGTTCTATTTGCGCAAAAATGGTTTGCGATAGCGCTACGATTTTTCGCCAGTTTGCTCACCGTTCTCCTGTGTTGTGAGTGCACCAAGTTGCGTTCCGATCGGTTGAATGTCGTAAATGCTAGCGAGGTTTAAAGATCTTAAAAACTGCGCGTGAACGATCTCTTCTTCCAGTCAGCGTCGCACGGATTAGTCTCTTCGCCTGTCATTCCCTGGGACAGTCTGCCCCTTCCTGCACCATCGCGTCTTTACTCGAGCTGAGGATGACCGGCGAAGGTTCCCAACCAGACTTTTGGAGCAACCCGAAGCAGCCCAGCCCCAAGCAGCCCAGCGTCGGAGACCCGACCCAGCCAAACACAGCGTGGGAGACCCAGCCCAGCCCAGAGTCGGAGACCCAGCCCGGAGTCGGAGATGTCGCCAAACGGAAAGCGGAGAGTCTGATCCCGGCGAAGGAGAACGACTAGCGACCAGCACCCACTGTGAGTCCCCACCACACTGCCAATTCCAGCCACCAACCCTCTGGCCCCCCTCGCTGTCTCCTCCCCCCTCCCCATGATGCCCCCATCTCCCCCATGGCTCTTCCCCATGTTTTCCCCGTCACTCCCCCCAGCCCACACCCCTCTCCCCCCACCCCCCCGCTGAGTGAGGTGGGAGAGGGAGGGAAGAGAGAGGAAGGGAGAGAGTGAGATGGGAGAGAGAAAGAGGGAGGAGAGAGGAAAGAGGGAAGAGAGAGGGAAGAGAGGGGTTGGAGAGGGAGGAGAGAGGGTAGGATAGAAGGGGAGAGGGATGGGGGAGAGAGGGGAAAGAGAGAGGGGTGGTAAAAGAGAGAGGGGAAGAAGGAGAGGGGGGAAAGCGAAACGGGGAAAGAGAGAGAGGGGGGGCAAAGAGAAAGAGGAGATAGGGACTGAGGAGGAAGAGAGAGAGGGTAGAGAGAGCAAGGGGGAGAGTGAGGTGGAAGGGAGATATGGGGGAGAGAGAGGAGGAGAGTGAAAGGAGATAGAGAGGGGACAGAGAGAGGTGAGAGAGAGAGAGGGGAGAGAGAGAGGGTAGAGAGAGAGGGGGAGAAAGTGTGTGGAGAGAACGAGGGGAGAGAGAGAGGGGGAGATAGAGAGGGGGGAGAGGAAAAGAGGAGGGAGAGAGAGGGAGAGAGAGGGGTGTGAGAGAGGGGTGTGAGAGGAGAGAGAGCGGGAGGGGGTAGAGGGAGAGAGGGGAGAGAGAGGTGGGAGAGTGAGGTGGGAGGGAGAGAGAGATGGGAGAAAAAGGGGTGAGAGGGGACAGAGAGAGTAGGACAGAGAGAGGAGGGAGAGAGAGGGGGGAGAGAGAGGGGGATAGAGAGGCAGGGCTGCCAATTCTCATGCATTGAGCATGAGAATAGAAACATAGAAACATAGAAAATAGGTGCAGGAGTAGGCCATTCGGCCCTTCGAGCCTGCACCGCCATTCAATGTGATCATGGCTGATCATCCAACTCAGTATCCCGTACCTGCCTTCTCTCCATACCCCCTGATCCCTTTAGCCACAAGTGCCACATCTAACGCCCTCTTAAATATAGCCAATGAACTGGCCTCAACTACCTTCTGTGGCAGAGAATTCCAGAGACTCACCACTCTCTGTGTAAAGAATCACGCATTACATGGTAAACGGTAGGGAATTGAAGAATACAGTTGAACAGAGGGATCTGGGAATAACCGTGCATAGTTCCTTGAAGGTAGAATCTCATATAGATAGGGTGGTAAAGAAAGCTTTTGGTATGCTAGCCTTTATAAATCAGAGCATTGAGTATAGAAGCTGGGATGTAATGTTAAAATTGTACAAGACGTTGGTGAGACCAAATCTGGAGTATGGTGTACAATTTTGGTCGCCCAATTATAGGAAGGATGTCAACAAAATAAAGAGGGTACAGAGGAGATTTACTAGAATGTTGCCTGGGTTTCAACAGCTAAGTTACAGAGATAGGTTGAATAAGTTAGGTCTTTATTCTCTGGAGCGCAGAAGGTTAAGGGGTGACTTGATAGAGGTCTTTAAAATGATGAGAGGGATAGACAGAGTTAATGTGGACAAGCTTTTCCCTTTGAGAATAGGGAAGATTCAAACAAGAGGACATGACTTTAGAATTAAGGGACAGAGGTTTAGGGGTAACATGAGGGGGAACTTCTTTACTCAGAGAGTGGTAGCGGTGTGGAATGAGCTTCCAGTGGAAGTGGTGGCGGCAGGTTCGTTGGTATCATTTAAAAATAAATTGGATAGGCATATGGATGAGAAGGGTATGGAGGGTTATGGTATGAGTGCAGGCAGGTGGGACTAAGGGAAAAAAGTTGTTCGGCACGGACTTGAAGGGCCGAGATGGCCTGTTTCCGTGCTGTAATTGTTATATGGTTATTTCGCCAAATTCTCATGCTGATCACAAATTTCTCACGCTCTGTCATGAGAAATTCCGTGATCAACGAAAATTTCAAAACTCATATCAACTGCATGGGCCATGGGTGTTGGAAGCAGAAGCAGCAGCGGGGACAGTTGCGGACGGCGAGGGGGGCTGGCGAGTGTTTGTCGGGCTGGCATCATTCACAGCAGCTCCGGCCGTGGAGCAGCCTCAGTGCAAGAGTCCCGGGCCGTCGTAGGCGTCGGAAACGTTGCGACGCTGCAAGTCTCTGTGGCAAATTCGCCCAGATGACCGGCATGGATCAGGCTGTGGCTCGGTGCATCCTGGAGGACAACCAGTGGCTGCTGGAAGTAAGTACCAAGCACTGGGTAAAAAAGGTGGAAGATAGTGGACTTCAAATGGAAGTGATTGGAGAAAACATCCTGCTTACCTGCTATATTTTCACTTACTGTAACTGCTGGAAAAATGGTCCCGATGTTGGGGGAGTTCAGCACCAGGGATCACATTTTAAGAATAAAGGGTAGGCCAATTAGGACTGAGATGAGGACAAACTTTCTTCACGCAGAGAGTTGTGAATCTGTGGAATTCTCCGCCACAGAAGGCAGTGCAGGCCAATTCACTGGATGTTTTCAAGAGAGAGTTACATTTAGTTCTTGGGGCTAATGAAATCAAGGGATATGGGGAAAAAAACCTGGAAAGAGGTACTGATTTTAGATGAATAGCCATGATCATATTGAAGGCAGTGCTGGCTCGAAGGGCTGAATGTCCTATTCTAACACCTATTTTCTATGTTTCTATGCTTGAGTAGCAGGTGTGCAGTGAGACCCAGGTTGGTCAACATGGGCCAAGTGTTTGATTATAATCTGATTTACATACATGAATATACTAAGATCATTCATGTGCTGCACGTGTTGATCAGAGCCTGGGCTCTACTGTGGAATGTAATTAGGAATGTAATTTAGTCTAACGTTATTCATAGCTAATGCAATCTAAAGCATATATATTGCATTCAAGTGTAAATTAAAAGACTCACTACAGTATGCACCAGATTGCACAATTTCAAGCTGAAAAATCCAAAAGCTCCGTACCAATGGGAGGAGGGACACCCTTGTCCCCCCCCCCCCCCCCCCACCCAAGTCGCTACGCTCCCTCGGGCTTGGTCTCTCACAATTTCTCACTCTCAACTCTCACCCAATGTTGGCAGCCCTGTTTGACTAGTGTTCTACTATTCTCTATTATTCTTTTTTCTCAGGCCAGGAAAGCACAGATCTCGGAGAAAACCCACGCTGGTCACGGGGAGAACGTACAAGCTCCATACAGACTGCACCCGTAGTCAGGATCAAACCCGGGTCTCTGGCACTGTAAGGCAGCAACTCTACTGCTGCACCACTGTGCCACCCTGCACAGACAGCACCCGTACTCCGGAAAGCAGTGGCCCATCCTGGAATCGACCCTGTGACCGTGGCATTATTAACATGGCGCTCTAGCCAATTGAGCTAACCGGCCCCACTTTTAGCCAACCCGGCCGGATTTGCGTGGCCTTCTTACCCTGCAACACTCTGCTCACCCCGTTGCATAATCCAATGCTTCCTAACAGACTGTCATCCCTATTTTCCTCTCCTATCCAACCCACTGTTCCCTCTTCCCCAAATTCTCCTTTTGTCCTGCCACTAACTTAAGGGGCTGTCCCACTGCGGTGACCTAATCCGTGAGTTCAGAAGAGTGTCTTCGATCTTCAAGCTTGAGGGCACTCGCCTGAAAAACCTCGAGCTGAATCGACTGTCAGCGATGAAACTGCGAGCTGGATCGACCGACCGCACACACAAACACATCGAAAAGGCGGGGGCAAGGGAAAGCGGGTGAGCGCTGTCTGAAATTCACACCCGCGATGAAGAGGAAGGTAAAAGATGGCTGCACAGTAATGGTAAATCCTTTAGAGAGCGTGGGGGGGGGGGGAAGAGAAGGGGAAAGAAGGATAGAGAAAGGGGGGGGGGGGAAGGAGTGGAGGCACTTTTAAGAAGTATAATAACGTTTAGCGGGCATTTAACCGGTCGGTTTTCCTTTGTCCTGAAAACTCCAATGAGCCAATTAAAATTGGAAGGAGATTGCCTACAGCTGCCCTCGTCTGCCTGTAACTACATAGCGACCCCAATCCTCTGCACTACGAGTTCAAAAGAATCATGCCGACCAAATTCTACTCATGCTGAAAATGTTTCAACATGTTTGAAAATATTTCCGCGACCTAGCTGAGGCTGCGAGTATGCGGTAACTTCCCTCAAGCATGAAGGAGAATTCCAGTGACCTCATAAGATTTCCTAGAACCACGTGTCGACCATGCTGCGAGTTTGAGTCGAGGGCAAACTCTTCTAAACTCGCAGATTAGGTAGTCGCATAGGGACAGCCCCTTTACTTGATATGAATATGAAATTTGACCTTCGCTTCTTGTGTGCAACAATGAAGGACAACTGGCGCATAAAACATATTAGACTTGAAATTTAAACAGCGATTCTTAATGCCTCTGAATTAGATAACTTCACCTTCCCTCCAAGTTTTAGCAACTCTAACTGTACAGAAATCAGAACTTACCTCTGGACCCCAGGCTTTATCTCTGTATTTTATATCACCATTGTAAGTTTTTAACATTTCGTTCCAGGTCTGTGCTTCACGCAGACAACCAGCCTAAAGAAAGTTCAAATATTATGTAAGTTTCTGAAAGTCCTCTTGGGTGTAAATACCTGCTTTGGCTTCATTATCAAAAGGGGTCACCATAAAACATCAAATATCAGAGAAAATTAGTAATGTTTGATTGTATTATGCATTGGCTAGGCACTATCTTGTTTATCTCGTCAAATGATAATTTGAATTCTTCAAGATGCTTTTTCTTTAAAGCAATATCTTCCATGGCAATGCTCATTGCATCTTTGAGTAATTCACTGGTGACTTATTTCCAAGCACTCTGCATCTGCTTTTGATCTGCACCTGCTTTTGAGGAACATCTTTTTTTGATCAAGCAAAATTCCCGATTGTCCTTCATCAAATGGAACAATGCTTCTCTCGCATATCTATCGGGAATATGTGACTAATTTCCTCCTACCTCTGCGACAATTTCCCCTTCACACAAACACTACGCTGTCACCCTTTACATGCTATGGTCTTGTGCAGTACAGACAAGCCTTGTGGCACGATTTTTCATTAAATAAGGTATTCATCATACTCACCTGCTCCATTGTTGTATTATAATAGAAATCTGTCCTACCATTCTCTTCCCACATGATGAAATTGGCATCCATCGATTCACTGTATTGTTCACCAAGATACCTATAATCAAACAAATAACAATTTCCTCATTCACAAATATCGGTATAAGCTCACGTTGTACTTCATTAAAACAAGCAGGGATAATCAAACCTGCCAATTTTAATTACATTGACAACCTAAATCCATTTTGTGAACACAAACTCTTTAAAAAGGTGAGGCAAACAATTTGGCCGCAGCCGCCTGACAACCACAATCCATTTTGTGAACAAAAACTCTTCAAAAAGGCGAGGCAAACAATTGGGCCGCAGCCACCTGACAACCAAAATCCATTTTGTGAACACAAACTTTTGGAAAAAAAGGTGAGGCAAACAATTGAGCCGCAGCCACCTGACAACCAAAATCCATTTGGTGAACACAAACTCTTGAAAAAGGCGAGGCAAACAATTGGGCCGCAGCCACCTGACAGCTAAAATCCATTTGGTGAATACAAACCCTTGAAAAAATCGAGGCAAACAATTGGGCCGCAGCCACCTGACAACCAAAATCTATTTGGTGAACACAAATTCTTGAAAAAGGCGAGGCAAACAATTGGGCCGCAGCCACCTGACAACCAAAATCTATTTTGTGAACACAAACTCTTGAAAAAAGCGAGGCAAACAATTGGGCCGCAGCCGCCTGACAACCACAATCCATTTTGTGAACACAAACTCTTCAAAAAGGCGAAGCAAACAATTGGGCCGCAGCCACCTGACAACCAAAATCCATTTTGTGAACACAAACTTTTGGAAAAAAATGTGAGGCAAACAATTGTGCAGCAAGCAGCCACCTGACAACCAAAATTCATTTTGTGAACCCAAACATTTTTTTTAAAAAGGCGAGGCAAACAATTGGGCAGCAAGCAGCCACCTGACAACCAAAATCTATTTTGCGAACACAAACTCTTTAAAAAGGCGAGGCAAACAATTGGGCTGCAGCCACCTGACAACTAAAATCCATTTTGTGAACACAAACTCTTGAAAAAGGCGAGGCAAACAATTGGGCCACAGCCACCTGACAACCAAAATCTATTTGGTGAACAGGCGGCGCTGGTTTAACAGCTGCGGGCCGCCTGCAGTCCATCTGTTATTTTATTTATTTATTTTTTTTCTGTCCTGTTCTTAGTGGGGTTCGTTTGTTTTGTTAGATTGCGTGTGTATGTGGGTGGGGGGGAGTAACATGTCCGGGTCTCTTCCTTCTGGGGGGGGTGCAATTTTTTTTTGTGTTGTATCCCCTGTCTCCGTCTGCGCTGAGGCCTAATGGCAGAGCTGGCGGCCTCGGGTCCCGGGGCTGTTCCAGTGGCGGCGACCCGACCCCTGTCCCGGACCGGTTCCAGCGGCGGCGGCAGCAGCAGCGGCGGCGGCCCGACTCCTGGAGTGGCTCAGGCGGCGGCAGCAGCAGCAGCGGTGGCCCGGCTCCCGGTGGGGTTCCAGCGGCGGTGGCAGCAGCAGCAGCGGCGGCCCGACTCCCGGAGTGGTTCAGGTGGCGGCAGCAGCAGCAGCGGTGGCCCGGCTCCCGGTGGGGTTCCAGCGGCGGCGGCAGCAGCAGCGGCGGCGGCCCGACTCCCGGAGTGGTTCAGGCGGCGGCAGAAGCAGCAGCGGTGGCCCGGCTCCCGGTGGGGTTCCGGCGGCGGCGGCAGCAACAGCAGCGGTGGCCCGGCTCCCGGTGGAGTTCCGGCGGCGGCAGCAGCAGCAGCGGTGGCCCGGCTCCCGGTGGGGTTCCGGCGGCGACGGCGGCAGCAGCAGCAGCGGTGGCCCGGCTCCCGGTGGGGATCCGGCGGCGGCGGCAGAAGCAGCAGCGGTGGCCCGGCTCCCGGGGCGGTTTCAGCGGCTGTAGCGGCAGCGGCGACTTGACTCCCGGTGGGGTTCCAGCGGCGGGAGTAGTGGCGGCGGTGGCCCGACTCCCGGAGCGGTTCCAGCGGTGGCGGCATCGGAGGCCTGGATCGCCTCGGCGCAGAGGGAAACAAAGAGGGAAGATACACAGACTCTAAGACTTTTGCCTTCCATCACAGTGAGGAGATGTTTGGTGAACTCACTGTGGTGGATGTTTATTGTGTGTTCTGTCATTATTTATTTATTTATTTTTAATTATATGTATGACTGCAGGGAACAGAGTTTCGTTCAGACCGAAAGGTCTGAATGACAAATAAAGAATCCAATCCAATCCAATCCAAACACAAACTCTTGAAAAAGGCGAGGCAAACAATTGGGCCGCAGCCACCTGACAACCAAAATCCATTTTGTGAACACAAATTCTTGAAAAAGGCGAGGCAATCAATTGGGCCGCAGCCACCTGACAACAAAAATCTATTTTGTGAACACAAACTCTTGAAAAAAGCGAGGCAAACAATTGGTCGCAGCCACCCGACAACCTAAATCCATTTTGTGAACACGAACTCTTTAAAAAGGCGAGGCAAACAATTGGGCCGCAGCCACGTGACAACCAAAATCCATTTTGTGAACACAAATTCTTTACAAAGGTGAGGCAAACAATTTGGCCGCAGCCGCCTGACAACCACAATCCATTTTGTGAACACAAACTCTTCAAAAAGGCGAAGCAAACAATTGGGCCGCAGCCACCTGACAACCAAAATCCATTTTGTGAACACAAACTTTTGGAAAAAAATGTGAGGCAAACAATTGTGCAGCAAGCAGCCACCTGACAACCAAAATTCATTTTGTGAACCCAAACATTTTTTTTAAAAAGGCGAGGCAAACAATTGGGCAGCAAGCAGCCACCTGACAACCAAAATCTATTTTGCGAACACAAACTCTTTAAAAAGGCGAGGCAAACAATTGGGCTGCAGCCACCTGACAACTAAAATCCATTTTGTGAACACAAACTCTTGAAAAAGGCGAGGCAAACAATTGGGCCACAGCCACCTGACAACCAAAATCTATTTGGTGAACAGGCGGCGCTGGTTTAATGGCAGAGCTGGCGGCCTCGGGTCCCGGGGCTGTTCCAGTGGCGGCGACCCGACCCCTGTCCCGGACCGGTTCCAGCGGCGGCGGCAGCAGCAGCGGCGGCGGCCCGACTCCTGGAGTGGCTCAGGCGGCGGCAGCAGCAGCAGCGGTGGCCCGGCTCCCGGTGGGGTTCCAGCGGCGGTGGCAGCAGCAGCAGCGGCGGCCCGACTCCCGGAGTGGTTCAGGTGGCGGCAGCAGCAGCAGCGGTGGCCCGGCTCCCGGTGGGGTTCCAGCGGCGGCGGCAGCAGCAGCGGCGGCGGCCCGACTCCCGGAGTGGTTCAGGCGGCGGCAGAAGCAGCAGCGGTGGCCCGGCTCCCGGTGGGGTTCCGGCGGCGGCGGCAGCAACAGCAGCGGTGGCCCGGCTCCCGGTGGAGTTCCGGCGGCGGCAGCAGCAGCAGCGGTGGCCCGGCTCCCGGTGGGGTTCCGGCGGCGACGGCGGCAGCAGCAGCAGCGGTGGCCCGGCTCCCGGTGGGGATCCGGCGGCGGCGGCAGAAGCAGCAGCGGTGGCCCGGCTCCCGGTGGGGTTCCGGCGGCGACGGCAGCAACAGCAGCGGTGGCCCGGCTCCCGGTGGGGTTCCGGCGGCGGCGGCAGCAGCAGCAGCGGTGGCCCGGCTCCCGGGGCGGTTTCAGCGGCTGTAGCGGCAGCGGCGACTTGACTCCCGGTGGGGTTCCAGCGGCGGGAGTAGTGGCGGCGGTGGCCCGACTCCCGGAGCGGTTCCAGCGGTGGCGGCATCGGAGGCCTGGATCGCCTCGGCGCAGAGGGAAACAAAGAGGGAAGATACACAGACTCTAAGACTTTTGCCTTCCATCACAGTGAGGAGATGTTTGGTGAACTCACTGTGGTGGATGTTTATTGTGTGTTCTGTCATTATTTATTTATTTATTTTTAATTATATGTATGACTGCAGGGAACAGAGTTTCGTTCAGACCGAAAGGTCTGAATGACAAATAAAGAATCCAATCCAATCCAATCCAAACACAAACTCTTGAAAAAGGCGAGGCAAACAATTGGGCCGCAGCCACCTGACAACCAAAATCCATTTTGTGAACACAAATTCTTGAAAAAGGCGAGGCAATCAATTGGGCCGCAGCCACCTGACAACAAAAATCTATTTTGTGAACACAAACTCTTGAAAAAAGCGAGGCAAACAATTGGTCGCAGCCACCCGACAACCTAAATCCATTTTGTGAACACGAACTCTTTAAAAAGGCGAGGCAAACAATTGGGCCGCAGCCACGTGACAACCAAAATCCATTTTGTGAACACAAATTCTTTACAAAGGTGAGGCAAACAATTTGGCCGCAGCCGCCTGACAACCAAAATCCATTTTGTGAACACAAACTCTTCAAAAAGGCGAGGCAAACAATTGGGCCGCAGCCACCTGACAACCAAAATCCATTTTGTGAACACAAACTTTTGGAAAAAAATGTGAGGCAAACAATTGTGCAGTAAGCAGCCACCTGACAACCAAAATTCATTTTGTGAACACAAACATTTTTTTTAAAAAGGCGAGGCAAACAATTGGGCAGCAGGCAGCCACCTGACAACCAAAATCTATTTTGCGAACACAAACTCTTTAATAAGGCGAGCCAAACAATTGGGCTGCAGCCACCAGACAACCAAAATCCATTTTGTGAACACAGCCTCTTGAAAAAGGCGAGGCAAACAATTGGGCCGCAGCCACCTGACAACTAAAATCCATTTGGTGAACACAAACCCTTGAAAAAATCGAGGCAAACAATTGGGCCGCAGCCACCTGACAACCAAAATCTATTTGGTGAACACAAACTCTTGAAAAAGGCGAGGCAAACAATTGGGCCGCAGCCACCTGACAACCAAAATCTATTTTGTGAACACAAACTTTTGGAAAAAAATGTGAGACAAACAATTGTGCAGTAAGCAGCCACCTGACAACCAAAATTCATTTTGTGAGCACAAACGTAAAAAACAAGGTAAACAATTTGGCAGCAGCCACATCAAGGGGGACTCACCGTGGAGTAGACGTCCGTTCAGTGTTATTCACAGCTCAGAGAGCCGTGACCCTCTCGCTTCCTGGGTCTGGCTTAGATTGAGCGAGGCACGACACTTCCGGGTTTTATAGTCCCTCCCCCCTCCCGCCAGCGGGGGCAGCAGAGAGAACGGAGAGAATGGGGATTTTAAAAAAAACATTAATATCTCTCTCATTTTACATCGATGGGAAAAATCCTCTGGTCCTGCAAGGCAGAGGGGGGTTCTGAGCGAGGTGGCCAAAGATGACGGCTGTAGGCAGCGGCATTCTCTCGGAAATCACAGCACAGTGGACCAAAAGCGGTTAAGATCAGACTTTTAGTAATATAGATTTGAGGAAGATTATTTTCACCCAGAGGTTGGTTGCAATCCATTAGTACTACCTGAACAGATGGTGGAGTCAGGTACTCTCACACATTTAAGTATTTAAATGAGCATTTCAAATGCCAAGGGATGAGGTTCAAGTTCTGGAAAATTGAATTAATATTGTTACCTGTTTGCCAGCATACTTACAAATCTATTGGTGGCTTGAAAGATGATTTATAATAAACTCTAATAGGACAACCATATTTTTTTAGGTTGTAAACAAATTCCTAGAAATAAAGTAATCCTTTTAAAAAGTATTGAACATATATTTAAATAATTTTTAAACAATGCAAAATATTTAACTTTAGCTTTGTATGAAAACAAACATACTAAGAGTTTGAAGAACTCACCAAATTTCTTTCTGAGGGCTGTTGTAAAACATACCTAATCACAGAAAGCTTGATGTAATATACAGAAATATTTTTAACATTTTGAAAACAAAACAAGATTTTTCAAATGTGTGGGCATTGTGCCCTCACCAAAAGGAGTGCCAAGAACTCAACATATTGCAGTATGGCAACCTGTGATACACAGCTGAATATGCCAGGAAGGTCTGGTATAATTCCTGAGACTATTGAGTCTTTAAATCTGCTGATTTTTTAACTGAAGTGATTATTACAAAGACACTGGTACCTCTGGGCATTGGAAAGAGACTCAAGGCTTCTTGTAGGTATTGCTGTCACATTTAAACAGCAAGTATCATCACTCATAGGAATCACAACCAAGCACTTTGGAAGGTGGGTAAAATACCTCAATTAAGGCAGAGTAGGTGAGAGGAGGCAAATAGAATGGTCAGAGAGAAATAAAGTATAGGAGGAGAAGGAGAGTAAATATGGATAGCACGTTTTGTGGAATGGGGAAGCCGAGATGAAAATGAAAGATTGAGATGAGAGTCAGGTGAATTGAGGAGATGCTATTGGATAGATGAGAGCATTGAAGGTAAGTAAAGGATGGGAATGAATCTCTTCACCAAAAGTCCATATTACA